>JAEIFV010000046.1:0-600000 GCA_018904265.1 Lordiphosa collinella | reverse complement strand
AAGGTAATTTATTGTTAAACATTTATGTTTAAATTATTCATTATGATGAACAACCCCATTCAGGGTCCCTCTTCTGAGTTGAACCCATTAAAAACCATGCTGTCAACTGTTTTCCCTGTCTGAACATATTAAATATGCTTATTCACTTTATTAATTTGTTTGGTTTAACTCAAATTATTAATAATTTTCTTTGTCTTTTAATTGCAGGGGTACAACTCTAAAGTGACTGTCACTACCCATGGGATGTGTGGGAAGATATTAATGTATCCATGAAAATCCGTTTATTAATAAAAAATAAAAACTATTCATTGAACGTTTGTGTTGTATTTTGATTTCACATATTAATTATTCGTTCCTTGGGATAATAGGAACATAAGAACTGTCCGTCCGTTAACAAAAACTTCAGTAACTCGTAGTTTGTATGCATTGCGAATTATCAGGTTAGCCACTCTCCTTGTGCGAGTCGTTTTTGCGTAATTCAAGCCTAACCAAAGAGTAAAAACTTATTTGTTCTGTTTATTGTCGATACAATCCATAATAAAATGAAATGTAAATTCTTAATTTTCATTTGCTTATAATTTTTTTCAAAAATAACAAGAAATTGGAATTCAGGATAGATCGAGCTAATTTTTTGAGTGTTTTTGGCACTTGCTAGCCATAACTTTTTGTTTAAACTAATTAAATACAACAATCGGAATATTTTTTCGTTAATTTATTAACGCATCAATCCTCCATTGTTTATAACTACCCTAAAATTACGGTTGGGGAGAAAGTCTTGCCATTTTCCGAAGTAGTCTAGAGAAACGCCTTCAATTAAATCCTTTTTACTTGAAGATTGACTACTTTGCGAACCAGTCATCCCTACACATTTTCAATGATATTTAAGTCTGGTGAATTAGGTGGCCACTGCATTTATCTTTCATTTTGGTCCTCAACCCAGGATTTTACCACAAAAGCATATTGAATCGGGGCATTATCTTTTTGAAATTGCCACTGTAAATTTAAAAAAAAAGTTTAAAATGAGGGAAAGCAGTAGGGTTTCCGGATATTTCAAATATATCTTTATATTTTGACTATATTTAAGAAGTATCATTATACTCTGTACCAAAGGTACATAGAGTATAAGTTTGTGCAAAGTAGCCATGTCCGTCTGTCTGTCCCTATGAACGCACAGATCTCAGAGATGGTAAGAGATAGAGGTTTGACTTGTATGGAACATATGCTTCTTATACTTGCAGGCAGATCAAGTTTATTTTCAATTTTGGCCACGCCCCCTCCCGCCCCCGCAATATCGAAAAAACTTCATATCTCCCACAGTTTTATAGATAGAAGGTTGAACCTTCTGGACATATTTAGTATTCGGGATTCTTTATTGATCCGCTGAAGGAATTTTAAAGATAGGAATTTTAAAGATCCTTATACCCTTGCAGAGGGTATTATAAAATTGTCCGGATGTTTGTAACGCATAGAAGGAAGCATCTCCGACCACATAAAGTATATATATTCTTGATCAGCACGACGAGCTGAGTTGATTTAGCCTTGTCCGTCTGTCCGTCTGTTTCTATGCTATCTCCTCCGTCAGTTTTAAAGCTATCCTCACCAAACTTTGCACAAAGTCTTTTGGTACAAATACGCTGCACATTTGTCGGAACCGGCCGGATCGGATGACTATAGCATATAGCTGCCATAGGAACGATCGGTTGAAAAAGTAGTCTTAAAGAGAAAAACTTTTTTGTTTTTAATGGAAACGCCTCCAAAGTACGTATTTCTTAGTTTACTATCCCTTCCCATGATTTCACTAAGTTTGGTCGAAATCGGATGACTATAGCATATAGCTGCCATAGGAACGATCGGTCGAAAAACTAGTTCTAGTGAGAAAAACTTTTTTGTTTTTAGTGGAAACGTCCTTATCATTGGCATACACTTAATCTATATACTTTTACACAATTCTACAAAGATTGGTCGAAATCGGATGACTATAGCATATAGCTCCCATAGGAACGATCGGTCGAAAAACTAGTTCTAGTGAGAAAAACTTTTTTGTTTTTAATGAAAACGTCCTTATCATTGGCATACACTTATTTTATATACTTTTACACAATTCTACAAAGATTGGTCGAAATCGGATGACTATAGCATATAGCTCCCATAGGAACGATCAGTCGAAAAACTATTTCTAGTGAGAAAAACTTTTTTGTTTTTAGTGGAAACGTCCTTATCATTGGCATACACTTAATCTATATACTTTTACACAATTCTACAAAGATTGGTCGAAATCGGATGACTATAGCATATAGCTCCCATAGGAACGATCGGTCGAAAAACTAGTTCTAGTGAGAAAAACTTTTTTTTTTTAATGAAAACGTCCTTATCATTGGCATACACTTATTTTATTTACTTTGGACACATTTCTATAAAGATTGGTCAAAATCGGATGACTATAGCATATAGCTGCAGTATGAATGATCGGTCGAAAAAGAAGTTCAAGTTAGAAAAACTTTTTGTCTTAAATGACATCGCCTCCAAATTTCGCAATTAACAGTGTATTATGCCTTTCCATGATTTCACCAAGTTTAATAGAAATCAGACATCTTTATAGTATAGATCCCATAGAAAAGTAATGTCCCAAAAATAGTCTTAGAAAAACTTTTTTGGTATCAATGGAAGCTGCAAGGGTATACAAAACTTCGGCCGAGCCGAAGTTAACTTTCCCCTATTTTTCAAATCTGAAACTCGATTTGAATCGGGTATACACCTACCTACGTGCAAAAATTTGTGGCTCTATTGTGGTTCATACGGACAGACGGACGGACGGACAGACGAACATGGCTAAATCGACTCGGCTGTTGATGCTGATCAAGAATATACAAGGTGGGCCAAAGGAAGTCACCCTATTGGAAGATGCTCTTATTTTTACAAATAGCCGCCAAAGTCAGATCTGTTTTGACATTTGTGGACTAGACAGATGTAGAATACAAGTGAAAAAGCCGTGGATCGATATACTCCCCAAGAACGCGGAATAATCGTGAATAATCGATTTTTCGACCAAAATCATAATGAGCGATGAGGCTCATTTCCACCTCAGCGGGTACGTGAACAAGCAAAACTATCGCTTTTGGGGCACCGAAAATCCACGAGTGATGCACGAGGAGCCATTACACCCGCTCAAAGTGACTGCATGGTGCGCTGTTCACGCTGGAGGAGTCATCGGGCCATTTTTTTTCGAGAACGCCGCTGGTCAAACGACAACAGTGGACGGTGCTCGTTATAGGGTCCTGTTAACCAGGTTTTTTCTGCCAACAGGACGGAGCAACGGCACACACTGCGCGAGCCACCACCGACATTCTGAAGGCGGCGTTCCCGGGTCGCCTCATCTCTCATTTTGGCGATTTGCACTGGCCTGCAAGATCGCCCGATTTAACCGCTCCAGACTTTTTTGTGGGGTTTTTGGAAATCCCGTGTTTACGTAACCAAGCCCGAGACCTTGGAAGCCCTCAAGGACAACATTCGACACGAGTGCGAGAATCTACAGCCCGAAGTTCTTGCCGAAGTGATGAAAAATGCCATAAAACGAGCCCATATGGCAATCAATTGTAACGGCGCCCATTTGGCTGATATCATCTTCTCGAAATGAGCAATAAAATTCAAAAGATTCAAATACATATAATCAAAAAACAGAATGTACGTTTTTTATTTAGAAAAAAAAAAATGAAAGCCAAACAACATCGGATGACTTCTTTTGGACCACCTTGTATATACTTTATAGGGTCGCAAATGCTTCCTTCTATCTGTTACATACTTATGCAAAACTTCATGCTCCCTTTTCCCATTTTCCGGGAGTTAACTTCGGCTCGGCCGAAGTTGTGTATACCCTTGTAGTTTGTTTTTCTAAATAAGACTACTTTTCGCACCTTACTTTTCTATGGGAGCTATACTATATAGATGTCCGATGTCGACCAAATTTAGTGAAATCTTGGGGAAAGCACAACAAACTAACATGTACATTTTTGATGGCGATTCCATTATAAACAACAATTTTTTCACACTAGAACTTCATTTTCGACCGATCATTCATACTGCAGCTATATGCTATAGTCATCCGATTTTGCAAAAACTTTGTAGAATTGTGTAAAAGTATATAAAATAAATATATGTCAACGTAAGGGAAGTTTCCATTGAAAACAAAAAAGTTTTTCTCACTAAAACTAGTTTTCGACCGATTGTTCCTATGACAGCTATATGCTATAGTCAATATGTACCAAAAGACTTCGTGCAAAGTTTGGTGAAGATAGGTTTCAAACTGACGGAGGAGATAGCATAGAAACAGACAGACGGACAGGGCTAAATCAACTCAGCTCGTCGTGCTAATCAAGAATATATATACTTCATGTGGTCGGCGATGTTCCTTCAATGCTTTACAAACATCCGGACAATTTTATAATACCCTCTGCATGGGTATAAAAACATTTCGCCTGCCCAACTTAATAGTACTAGTGAGGATTCAATGGATTTTTTGAGGACGCATCAGATATTTCTTATGACTATAAAACTCCCATTTACATTCTTATGAAAAATAAACAGTATCTTTGACATAACTCATAATAAATCGCTTTTAAAGTTTTCAATGGATTTTGCCTATCCAATAGTTCTTTAAGTCTTGAGTCAATCTAGTAAAATATTTTATATTTAAAATATGCTCATTAAATAAATTAAAAAATATGATGTTTTAACAAAAACCGGATCTTCGCACAACCTGTAAATTATATACTGACATATTCTCATCTCGCTCTGAGACTATAAAAGATAGCAATAAATCAGTTCATCTTAAAATTTCTGCAACGATTTGGTAATTGGAGCTGCTTTTAAGAAACTTTTACACTTGTCTCTTTCTAACAATTGAGAATGCACTGAAAGGAAAATCGAAATAAGACGCGAAGCTTGACATCGGGTTTGCGCAAACAGCGGTTAGACGCCTTCTTATATCGCAATTCCAATTGCTGTTTAAGCGCAAAGTTAAAAAAAAGCTTAAACGGTGCTAACGGTAAACGGTTTTTAGTTCTCGCAAAAAAATGTTGTATCGGTTCTGGAGCGTGATTTGAAACGGTTTATCGCGGTTAACGGTTCCGGTAATAGTTCCTGGAAAAAACCGTGCTAATTTTTTTATTTGCATCAGAAAAGTAGGTTACAGACTGTGAAAATTTTGGATGTTGCATGGTGCAATCTTTCGGACCCAAGAATTGAGGTGGCTGACTTGATATGGAATGACCTATAAAAATATTATTTCCTTTGTAGGAAGATAGTCTCTAATAATGGTGAATAATTCTGCTCCTTTCGAAGAGTTTGTTTCATAACTAGACAGCGGATTTTGCAAATTTCCAAACAGATTTTTATCCTAGTAGGCAAAAGTAAATGTGCACATCATTAAATGTTGTGCTGACTTTTTACGCTAATATATTGCAAAAAAAAATGCACTCAATTCCAAAACGTTTTAAATTATTATTTAATAAGTTAAACCGTCAGGAAATCACAAAATGCTGAGACCAAATTGACAAAAATTTGTTGGAAACACATTTGCCCTAGTCTAGGATTAAAATCGATTTGAAAATATGCAAAATCCGCTGTCTAATTATAACAACTTTCACCTACAACTAACCGTAATGACAAGTTGCCTGAGCTGTGAGGCCATCAGCTATTATAAGACTGATTTTGGAACAATCTATATTTAAGTAACAGTCTAAGAATCTACTCTTCTTTTACCCACTCTCTTCCTCAATCAAACAATTGTACGAGTTAAGAGCAGACCTGTCCAGCCCCTAGTACCGGGGATCCGAAGTCACTCGTACTTTTCACACAGACGCTAGCCAAATTTGAGACTTTTTGAGAGAGAAGCACATTCTTCTGTCCTCTGCATTAGACCGGGTCTGGTTTAGAGCAGTGTTTGATAATTTATTGTTAGTTAATTGAGCGAGCGTGCCGTTTGATATAAATTTTGCGCTTGGCAAACATCTATATATTAATACGTTAAGATTTTTTCATACGAATGTACAGCCCCCTTTTTAGCATAGTAAAGCAATTCAATTAATAAAAAATTTATTACATATGTTCGAATGAGTATTTAAACCCAGCCTAAAAAAAAATTAATGGCAATTATTTATTGTTATATAACGAATTAAAAGTTTTACTAACACACACACACTTCACACAGATAGCTCAGCAGACCAACGCATTGTTTTTGTTTCAATAGGCCAACACTCTCTGTGAGCTGTACTCAGTTGTAATTTGACATTTGTAAACAGAGAGAGTGGCTCTCAGTACGCACTCCCTGTGAAGAGACGATCAACGGGAAAAAGCTTCTACGCATATTTTGTTTTGGTTTTATGCAGACTTACAGTTGCTGGGTCTAACTGAAATCCAATTGACAAGAAATTTTTGTGCGAGGCAAGTGCTGCTAATAAAATGTATTTCGGAGCGTAAACAATAATTAATATTGTTAAAAAATTTGTTATATTGCTAATCCTATTGATATGTTCGTCTTCCCTTTTGGCATAGTAATGTTGGAATGAGTATAAAGAGCAAAAAAAATAGTATTGCAATTATTTTTTGTTTTATAGCGAATTAAAGATACGGTCAATTGACTAAAAAAATTAGTGCGAAAATAGTCAGTATTCTTCGGGAAGATCGATGAGATACAGGAAAGGTACATTATAAGAAACATACAATTCAATGGACAATTCACTAATCAAATTTAAATACACCGAGCACAATTGGAGACTGTGCTGTGATGTTGAGATTGAGTCGGTATTACATCGAATCGGAAATACATCGAATATATGGATTTATTGCCTGTGTAGGGTCAGTCACTATCACTGCGCTACAAAGTCCCGTCTAAAAATAAATGTATATATTTTGTCTCTTCACACTTTCTTTGGAGCCATCCCCAAGCAACATTTCCCAGAAATGCATTGAAAATTGTTTTAAGACTTACACTTAACCAAAACTTTAACCAAAGATCAAGGAAAGGAAGAAACTGTGTTTATAGCTTTCTGGGTAGTATAAAAAAGACCAAACTATGCCAAGTTAGTTAACCAAATGTTGGCTGACTGTTCAAAATTGGAATATATGTTAATCAGGTTTTCATGGGTTTCAAACCGATTCAGCATCAATTATTTTTGGACCAAAAACTATGCAAATTTAAGACTTTTTTGACATATTATTTTAGAATTTAAAGTGCATATCGTTTAATGTTAAGTGTTATTTTTGTTCGATGGTCGAATTTCGACCTCAGGGCGAGCCTAGTTTTTATTATTAGTCGATCTAATTTCGAAACTCATATATTTTGTGTTGGGCTCCTACAAAAATTCCCAATTATCTTATACTCCGCTACAGTATCTTATTTAGCCTAGATGTTCTAGGTAATGTATGTTCTTTGCAACTATTCAACCAAAAAGTACCTGATGGGAGTGGGGATTGATTGCAATAATTTTTATCTGAAAGCCAGTCAAAAGCCAAAGAAAGTCTGATAAAGTCCATTTATAATCATGTTATTTCTTTGATACCCGAAATGGAACACTCAGCAAAACCACTCTTGACAACAAACCATTGCGGTTTGGGTGGGACAAACTTACCGCCTAATCAAGTTTTGCAAACTAACAAAAAAAGATTTATAAAAAAAAAAACAAAAATGCATATGACGATAACAAGTATCTAAATAGAATTCTAACAGACGAGCACATCTGATAATGAAAACGGAATGAGTATAAATATAAAAAACGGCTAATGAACTTACTACTGAGCATGGGCATATTTTTCTGCGGGCGGGTACGCGCAGCTGCCGGTTGGAGAAAATCAAGTTATTTTCTTTTGGTGGTGTTCGGGCTAATAAAATTCGCAAGTCGCTACAACTTGCAAATTTTCCAACAGCAACATTTGAATCCGTAAATGAAACAAAAACAGGCACCGTTGCATGAAGTACTGCCTCCCTATAAAACATTTTTCGCAATTTAAGGGTAAAATGCACTCGCAGGAAAACATTTAGTTTTGGCATGTCAAATACTATTGGAAAGGGTTTGTGCCTGATGTGCAAGAAGTCGTGGGTTCGATCCCGCCACGGGAGATTCAACGAAAGTTTTCTTTTTTAACTTTTACACAACCGCTTACCTTTACCACCTATTGGTGCCAGCTGTAAAGTAACTAACTGTAAAGTAAAAGTTTTTTAAAGAAGCTTAAGCTGTAGGTCACTTTCTCTTGTGCGAAAATTAGAAGCACACAAGCCAAGAGATAAAGTCAAGCTCGGCTTGGCCCTTAAGGATGTGTAAAGCCAAATATTTATTTTAAGTAGCGAACATAGAATCCTAGATGAGCCTAAAGTTATCCGCCTGTTGAAGTTATACCGAAAGGCAGTTCCGCCTGAAAAGAGCTTTAGGTGGCGGTTAAAGTCCATCATTCGCGTTGGTTTTCGATGCTTCTATCTAAAGTTAGGTTGTAAGTGCGATAATTAATTACTACAAAGTATCCAAGTAGGTTACCAAATTCATAATTTACGCTCTTTGTTGTGCTTTTTTCCGCACTTGAAGTCCAGACAAATACAAAAAGAAGGAAATTAAAATTACAATTTATGGACAGTAGTTTAATTCATTGTGTTTATTTCTACTGAAAATACAAATTATGTAGAAAATTCTCATACAAATTGGCGATCTCAACAAGCTGCAAATGTTTTCATCGCTGTTTTATGCATGCTTTGTATATTAAATGCAATGCACAGTGAGTAATATGCTTATGCTCATTTATTTTATTGGCGATCAGTAGCCCGTAGCTTTTCCTCGACGGCTTCACGAGAGGCCTCAGACAGATCAGTTGCTTGTATATACTTTTGGACACCCACCAAAGATTTCTTTAAGGCGTCGAAAGAGCTGGAGTACAACATCTTCTTCTTGACCTAAATAAAAAAAGAGCAAATTAAATAATAAAGTCAACTATGTTACTTTGTTTTAATACCAACCTTGGCAGTATCAGGACACCATGACATGAGGAACAGTTTTTGCTTCTTTGAACTTTCGGAAGTGCCTTGACATTGGTGCATATATTCAAAGTCAAACAGTCCATATCTATAAAATGAAAATATAAATTATTATCTACAAGTTAAGCTAGAATTAACCTTATGAGTAAGCACAAATGAAGCGATTTAATAAAACCCAAGAAGGTTCAATTTTGTAACCCAAGGAATCGAATCCAAAACAGGACATATAAGAATAATTCGTAAATAATATACTAGCTAATTTGGTTCTCAATTTTGCTTAATTGTATATTTTTATGATCTGATCCAGTTATTTAGCAATTTCAGTTTTTTTTTAACAGAAATAAAGATTAGGTTTTTTTTTGTATCTCCTTAATAGTGCAAAAACTCGTCGTTTCATGGGTATTGTTAGTTTTGGGAACATGTAAAATTGGAAGAGGCCCACACATCAAGAACAAGCAAGTGTGTGTGAGCAGGTGCTTATATTCAAAAGATCTGATGCGCTTTGCCACAATCCGGGCGTTGCTTTTCGCAAACGGAGCATATCATCAAGGCAAAATTCCTTATTAACCGTACGACTTTCTGGCAAGAACTCGCTATGCGTCACGGCACTGTTATTAAAGAAATAATGAGCAAACGCGAACTTGGCATGCTTACTTCGGTATTGTCTCTCCATGTGCTTATATTGGGACGATTTGGTTTTAGCTTAGACGTCATGACGATAAACACTTAAAATGCCTCTTTTAAACCAATCAGGATCGTCATTTACAATCTTCAACCAATCCTGAGTGATGCTCATTCTTTTGGTCATATTCGCAATGCAATTTTTGAAGCAGGCATCGTATAAAAAGGCATAAAAGATTACCAAACTAAGAAAATGATTCCTGAACTTAACGCGTTGATCTCAGAGACTACAAGAGCGTTAAAGGCTAGCCTGCCTTGCGGCTTTTGCACACTTTGTCGAATTTCGCTATGAGCAACTTGACAAACTTGCTATTGACGATGTTTTATTCCCAGCGTCTTTTGCGGTAATTTTAAAGTTCTATTGACTACCCCAAACATTTCCCATTTTTCGCTGATCATTTTTCAAACTCGAAAATGAAAATGAAGTACGCCTGAAAGCCACAAATTTTTACAACAAGATATGAAACGCCACGCAGACGCATTAAAAATTATCTGTCTTGTCAGAGCCGCCGCACCCAAAGAGACAAAAAGACAAGTGTAATTGCCTCGTTTCGAAGCGAAAACAAAAACAAATCTACTGCATATCAGGACACGGTGCCAGACGTGTACGCGGCAGAGACGTCTGCAGAAACAAATATATGGAGTGTCTGAATTGTGGACTCGAGCATCGGTAATATGGGTAGTTTTTTCTGTTATTGTTAAGAGTGCCCACCGCTGCTCTTTACCAACGAAAGTGTATGCTCAGTAAGTAATCTACAGTAGCAGCAGAAAGCACCGCAGCAGTTGCACTGAAGCAGCAATCTTTCAAAAACGCAAACATTTTTGCATACGTAATTAAAATGTGGACATTTTAGGACAAAAATAGGGCAGTTTCTATTAAAAACACGCTTAATATCAGACAATGTGATTAGAAACGAGCGTATATGAATACTTTTAACGAACAATCTTGAACTAAATAGTTGCTGCCACATACTAAGTGTGAAATGATCCTTGATCCAAGGTTTGTTCTGCCATGTTACTACTTAAACCGCATTGCGCTAATCTTCCAAAAATCAAATCGTATATAGATTGCAAACAGAGTATCTTTTTATACTCTGTAGTACCAGAGGTACACCGAGTATATTAAGTTTGTGCCAAAGTATGTAACAGCCAGAAGAAAGCATCTCCGACCGTATAAAGTATATATATTCTTGATCAGCATGAACAGTCGGGCCGACATAGCCATGTCCGTATGAACGCACAGATCTCAGAGATGGAGATTTTTGGCAACGCCACCTCCCGCTCCCGAATTTTGTAAAAAACGTCAAATCTCAGACAGTTTTATAGATAGAAGGTTCTTACTTTCTGGACATATTAAGAAATCAGTATTATTTATTGATCCGCCAAGGGATTTGTAAAGATCGGACGAACGATAGTAGAGTTATAGGGACAAAAAACAATTCTGCTTGGCAGCACCGGCCGCAACCGCGATGGGCAGCTCTTAACACAAACTTTGTGAGGTACGGAGTATGAGTTTTTTAAAGTAATATCGTGTTTAATAGCGATGCAATATTTTAATATAGTGATCATATAAAACTATAACAAACTTACCGGCATTCGCCTGGACCACACTTCTGGATGTCTTCTAAAAATTGATCATATTCGCTGTTACGATCCCCAACAGTTTCCACATCAATTTGCTTTTCATCGCGAATAAAGAAAATAACATATCGATGTTTTTTGTCCTTTTTTATTTCCTCGTATGTTGTTTTGCATACATCAGACACAGTAACACCAGAAGCCTGTAAGTATTGTAAAATGCAAATGTTTATAGTACAACGATCTTCACATTATTAACATAACTTAAATAAATCGTGAAACCATTAGTTAGTGGTGCACAATAGGCTGCTTTAATGCTACGTAAAGGTTTTACATTTTGCTTACGCTGGTACAGTCCGTATCCAAATGTTTACGGCACGCAGCATTATGGCGGTCAAGAAGCTTTTACGCTTTATTCATACGCATCTTCCGTTCACTACTGACTGAGAAAGTGTCCGAAGTGTACTCTTCACCTTTTTTCAATCAAATTTCAGTTTCTCAGATCTGCCAAATTGAAATGCGAACATTCAATTCAGTGTTTTTCATTCAAATGTTTAATCTTCCACTCCAAAGAATATTAATTTGTAAGAAAGTGCGTTCTGATAAGCTTAAATAATCTTACCTAATTACCAAAACGAACATGAATGTTTCGGCGCAATAAAAGTTGTTGTACTAATCAGAATTGCTTTCTTCTGGATGTCACATACATTTGCACAAACCCAAAATACTCTGCCACTTCGGCGCACAATGGAAAAGAGTACTTTGGGTTGCCACTTCGGCGCACAATGGAAAAGGGTATTTTAGGTTTGTGCAAATGTATGTTACATCCAGAAGAGAGCAATTCTGATAAGCTTCAGCAGTGGAGTCGACTAAGCTTTTCCGTATGAACAAAAATATTTTAAATGGCAAGAGCTAGAGGCTCGTTGTGTCGGAGTTTTAGCTCTTCTATTCTTGCAGGCAGATCAAGTTTATTTGGATTTTTTTTTAGACGCACTTCAATTTGAACAAGTAAAAAAGGCGGTCAAGCCCGATTATAATAAACTCTGTACCTCCCAAAGTTTGTGATAAGGTGTTTGAAGTGCTGCCCATCGACGTGTGGCCGGTGTTGCCCAGCATAATTGTTTGTTTTCTTTCTAACTCGACTATCGTTCATCCTATCCTATTCATCCATCTTTACCAACCCTTTGGCGAATCGATAAATAATCCTGATTACTAAATATGTACAGAATGAACGAACCTTCTATTAATAAAGCTTTTGGAGATATGAAGTTTTTTCTAAATTGCGGGGGCGTGGAAAAAATAGAAAATAAACTTGATCTGCCTGCAAGTAAAATGCCTTGACACAGCCCAAAAAAAAGGGGGTGACCGGGTGTAAAGTTTATTCAAAGAAAAAACTTTTCATTAGATGTTCCGAGGCGGGATCGAAACCACGGCCTGCACAGCGGTCGCGCACACCAGTCGCTGAGTGTGTATACACCAGCCCGGCCCGGTGTGTATATGTGTATGAAAACACAAGTAGTCAAGGGAACAGGGTATTTTGTAGTCGAGGCACTCGACTACAGCTCCCTTACTTTTTTTTATTATTGATTTTAGTGGGTCCAAGGCAGTGTTCCTCACTTGCTAATGCATAACTTCGGAAAGCATTGGCTAAGAAACACTGGTCTAAGGTGAAGGTTCCACACTTTGTTGACAGGAAGAACTTCATGTTTGGATATAGGCTGCAATATTTGATCAACCTATTTGCTGTTCAACAGAGGGTCGAAAGTATCTTAAAAAAGGGTTAAGAATGCCAGACCTTCGAGTGTAGTTAAATGTTAGATAAGTGATTCGGGTTCTATACCCAATAGCAAAAAGTGGAGAAAGGAAGGAGTAAGGAAGGATGAACTTGGGAGAATATAATAAGGACAGCAGTGTAAAATCGGCAAACTGAATTGTAAATTAATTTTATGAATATAAACTTGATTTCTGGTTGCAAGGTATGATAAATTAATATCTTACTACTAATAAAGTTCGCCGACATTAAAAAACTTGACAGAAATAAATTTTGAAACATTTTTTAGTCTTTTAATAACTTAGGGAATGGAAGCGAGCTGATTTGGAAAAGGCCACATGGGATTTATGAATAAAGATGGCCCGCGAACTTTGCTTTACAATAATCCGAAAGGCTATAAAAACGCTTTAATAGTTAATTGTTGTGAATAGATAAACACAAGCACAGTGTTTATGCGTAAACATATTTAGCAGCAGTTTGCAATGTGTAGAGGCCACATGTTCGAAAAGGTGTTTGACACAACTCTTATTGTCAATTTATGCACACAATCAAGTGGGAGCCCACCGCTGGTCAAGTCCACCATGGAATAATATAAGATTGGCGGGGGGACACTTAAAAATGAAAACAATACAAAACCGTCCGCATTGACAACAATTTTCATCCCAAGAGTTAGAACGCTCTACTGATAGATAACAAAGCTGCCATGCCAGCCGACACCAACTTCAGTGTCAAGCACAAAGTCGTAAATTGCAAGATTCTTTTGAAACTTTTTTTAATAGCTCCCTCCTCTACACCACTCAAAGCGTAAAAGGGCACCTCATCATCTCGCCTAATGAGACAAGTTCGACGAAAATCTCGAATTTAGCAGAAAAAGGTCTCAGTCAAAAAATTTCGGCAGTCTGGTCTACAGGTCAGGAGCAAACCGGAAGGTCTAGCTAGGTGGCCGGTCAAGGGCTAGTCTGTATGTTAAGTAAATACATTCCAACTAATGTGTTTTTTTTTTATAAAATATATTTTTCATAAAATGTACATACATAAAAATGTATTGAAGTATTAAAGCAGGCGCAAGGAAGTAAATTATCTGTTTTAAATTTAGCCATTTAAGCATAATTACACACATATTTTTTTAATTATACATGCATACATAGACCAGTATAATTTCATACATACAGTGAATCAATAAAGTATTGGCACAGTTTGATTTTCAAATTTTGTTGCTAAATATATTTGTTTATATTTAACTTAAAGAAAATATAAAGATGCAACACATTTTATTCAACATTTGACTTTATCTTACAAAAAAATTTTATATCATTTATGGTTTGGCTGTAAATGGATAAAAACAAAAAAGAAACAAGATTTTTACATCAAAAATGTATTGGCACAAATATCATATTCAATGTTTTGTGCCGAATTTTGGATCTTTTGATGTTTGGTTAAGCCTCCTTAGGCCTTAATTACGCCTCCAATCGTCTACGCATACTTGCTACCAACTTGGCAGCCTTGTCTGAGGTTATATTTGCCCATTCTGTCAGTAGAGCTTGTTTCAGAGAAACCTTGGATGTTATATGATGTTTTCAAACATTTCTTTCCTGCAGATGTCAAATATGTTTAGAGGGATTCATGTCTGATGATTGCGGAGGCGTCTTTAATTGCTTGCAATGATACATCAGCCATTCATGAACCAAATACGACGAATGTTTTGAGTCGTTATCTTGTTGGAACATTTTCATAGCATCAGGAGCGGGCTATAGTTGGTCAATACCCATAAATTTCGGCTGTAAAATTATCCACGCGAATGCTATCGTTGCTTCGCGGCCTCTGGAGCAAAAAAATTTTGTTTTTTCGACGTGAAAATGTCTGACATTTTATATGAACCTTTTAATGGAAAACTTGTTTGTTTCAACAAGGTAATGACTCAAAACATTAGTCGTATTTGGTTCAGGAATGGCTAAGCTTTCATAGCAAGCAAAAACGCCTCCGCAATCATCAGACATGAATCCCATAAAACATATTTGGCATCTGCTGGAAAGAAAAGTTCGGAAACAACATTTAACATCCAACGATTCTCTGAAACAAGCTCTACTGACAGAATGGGCAAATATAACCTCAGACCAGGCTGCCAACTTGGGAGCAAGTATGCGTAGCCGGTTGGAAGGCGTAATTAAGGCCTAAGGAGGCTTTACCAAAACATTACAAGATCCAAAATCCGGCATAAAACATTGAATATGATATTTGTTACTTTCTTATACTTTCTTGATTCACTGAACATAAATTAATTTTTTTTTGTACATACATACATTCATATCATCGAGTCAAGTCAATAAGTAAAATGCATCCTAACGAATGGCGATTTTGAGACATGGGAGACGTCTAAACACTGGCCCGTACGAGTGAGTGCAATATTGTCATCCCATCAACTTGGTCGCTTTTCACTTTGCATTGAAACGAGCAACACCAGTTGCAAATCTTTCGTACAAACGTTTAATAGTCTTGAAAGGCGCAATTTTCACTTTATTTATTCTTTTAAATTCACTTCGAGTTTTCACAATTGATTTGTTTTGTTGAACGTTTTCAACAATCTTAGAACGTTCGCCATGCGTGAACTGTTCCATGGTAAAAATCTTCTATGTAATTAGTCGATCTGGCATCGCTGTCTAAAGTTATAGTGTAGCCAGATGGGTCCGTCGAATATGACCAACCCTGTACACACTTGAGTTTCATTAATGTATGAATGCTTATATATATATGTATATATGCGTAAATTTATGAACAACATATCCGCACATTTCTGAACACTTTTATTTGTGACTAATACAACGTCTGACTAATATTTTATTTGAATGCATATACATACATATATGACCATTTGCATGTAGATACGGCACACATATGTACATACATTTGCAAATGCCGACACCCGCATAAAAAGTATGAAAGTACATATATTTAAATGAATATACATATGTACTTATTTGTATACGTACAGAAGCATATAAATAAATTTATATTTAAGAACAAGTTAACATATATACGACATTTGGAGTCAGTTAAACATACATACATATATTCGCGAATCTTAAGTACATAAATATAAGCTTTTAATAAAAATATCAAAAAAAATAAATATCTTAATCCACGCATACATATTATATATTGAATTTTCCATATAATAGCATGCGGAGGATACATATTTTTATGAATCATCGAATTTCTCGAATATACATATACATATTAGTATGTATGCATGCATACATATATGAAGACAGAGACGGGCAATGCCCGGCAACAATTCACACATTACAGCAAATCGTAAAATCTCAAATGTACATACCATTATTGCCTATTCAATTTTTATTGGTCTCAAAATTGTTTAAAAGATCAACAAAATTTTATGTAAAAAATACTGTGTTTAGCCTTCCGCCTTCAATCACGAACAACCGAACGAATCAATTGTGGACTCATGGGCACAGGGTGTTCAAGAACGATGCGGCACGCTAGCACGACAATTTGGAGCATATTAACTATCGTCTATTTTGAAACGGTGGGAATGATACAAGAAAACTATTAAATGTTTCATCTTGATATAAACAAATAACATAATTAGGTATGGATATATTTTTTGGCCAATTACCAATTTCAAATCGCTTAAAAATCCTGCGACAAAACCAACAGTTGTGCGTAACACATTAGATCTTCACCTGCCTATAAGCACCTTTTATAACTTTTTTGTATCTTCTATATATTTAGTCAAAGTGAATGTTAGCAGGCTCAGGGTCGATGTTTGGTTATAGTTCAGTAATCAGCCAGAAAAATCAACAGAGAATACATATGAACATGAACAGTAGCTGTGGCTGTGTAGACGGCCGTTTCGGCTGCCGCCATGGCAAAGCCTTCGTTAGAACATTTTCGATTGCTGACACACCAATAAGCCATTTGCAAACCCTTTTTATATTACCCTGGCAGCAAATAACGAGTTGAGAAAAAATAGCAAAAAATAGCAAAAATAGCACGAAATTTCAACTAGCTTTAAGATCCGCTGTTTAGGATAGCTGAAGGCATTCTGGTTGATTATTGAACTATAATCAAACCTCGACCTTGAGCCTCCTAACATTCACTTTGGCTAAAATCAAAACAGGTCGTTAAACCCATATTCTATATATTGGGCGAAATGGGGTATCTGGCGCGAAAAAAGTCAAAATTTCAACTTTCGAATTCATTCAAACTATTTTTTTTATCGATTACCGATATCTCAGAGATAATATTTTTATTTACCGTTTTGTTTTGCGAAAATATTGAAAAAAAATTAACAAGTGGGTCTACATTTTGTTGGAGGGAACATCTTGTGAGTTCCTCAAGATCCCGCTACAACTTTATTTTTATATACTTGAAAAGTGTATTATAATTTTGCCCTGAAGTTTGGAACGCATAGATGGAATCGTCTCCGACCACATAAAGTATATATATTCTTGATCAGGATGGCGAGCTGAGTCGATACGCTTTGTCCGTCCGTCTGTTTCTACGCAAACTAGTCCCTCAGTTTTGAAGCTATCGAGCTGAAGTTTTGTACAGGGATATCTTTTAGCTGCACACTGCACAAATGTCGGAACCTCGAAAATCGGATGGTCACTTCTTGTAGCTACCATACCATTTTTTTTTTAGTTTTTTTATTTAATCTCCCAATGACACAAGACATAAAGCTTATAAATTATCATTGGTCACAAAACTAAGTCAGTGGTCACAAAAGTTTCAAGTGTGTTTAAACTTCGGCACAGACGAAGTTAGTTTTGCTTTTTCGTGTTCAATTGTTTAGATAATTGTTAAAGTAAAACGTCCAATATCAGTTGCCAAGACTTGCCTATTTACTATTTAATACAATTTTTAGAAGTGATGCAAGCCACCCGAAAATAAGATCTGGTTCGGTTCAGTTGTTCACACACTTTATGAACAGCCGGCTCAGTTCACTACATGGTTTTTGGAGCTAACTGAACCGCGGTTTCGGTTCAGTGGTTCATAAAGTAATATTATGAAACTTTCGTATACTTAAATTGAATGGCTATAAAGTTTATAGCATAAACTAGTTGAATATATTTAAGATTTTATAAGAAAGTACAAAATGTATGAAGTCGTAATTGTAGGATTCGTCTTTAAATTCTAGGAATACACTTTTAAAACGGAGAATGTCGGCTAGAAAAGAAAACGTATGGAAAAAACTCTTCTGGCGAAGATTAAATTAAGGTGAAGAAGTACTACTGAAAATTAAAATTGAAAATTCAGTGGGCCCCTTTGTATTTTATTTGTATTGTTATTATCTAAATTTTCTGTTACCTGTCAATGGCAACTTTCTTTAGATTGATGTGTACATTCATTTAAACTTACTTTGTATAAGTGTGACTTTGAGTAAGTCTGATTATGGGAGGGTTGATTGTGATGATATAAAATATGTGTAAAATTAGTGTATTGGTTCTGTCTAGTGCGTGGGGGGTTGCTAGGGTATTAGTCTGTTTGTAGAGGGCAGAATTAAAACTATAGGAACACTTTTCACGTTTCAAAACTCATCAGAGAACTGAACTGAACCGAACCGTTTTTCTTTTCAGTTTTCGGTTCGGATCAGCATTTCTGAAAGGAAACCGGTTCGGTTTCCGGATTGGTTCACCAGCTGGAAAAAGCCGTTCGGTTTGTTTCAGTTCGGTTCAGAGCCGGTTTGCATCACTGATTTTTGCACTGTTTGCAGTGTGGTATAAGGAAAATGTGCAAAACCATAAATTTTTGCAAGTTGAACAATATGTTTGTGGTCAAATTTCCGATTAAAATATGTGCACAGAAGTAAATTTGTAAACGATAACAAGAGAATATAGATCTTTTGTCGGCAAATTGTTTTGGAAGTGGAATAGTTGCAACAGAACTCTACAAGAGTTTGAGCAACGCCTTAAAGAATGGCTAAAACGGAGATCGCACATTATTCTAAAAAAAAAGAAGAAGAAATCGAATACATTCGAAAAACCCTATTATACCTATAAAATGTTCTATAATGCTATAATGTTTGCAGAATGTTCGTCAAGAAACCAAGTTATAAAAGTTTCACCGATCGTACAAAAATAAATTAATTAGTGTTAATGTAATTTTGAGGGCTATGGCCTATACCCGCTGGCCATAGCCTCCATAGACTTTATTTCGTGAAGTCTGTTTCAAATCTGCCAACATTTGTCAGTTGGATTATCCAGAATTTTTTATGTATATTCCAAGCTGCGTTCATAAAATCTTGGTTCATGGCGCTTTAACGAATTGTAATAGGCCTTTATAAATATAAGAGAGCATCATACACGTAAGACTTTAAGAAAATTACAATGGAAGTCATAAATGCCCTCCATTTCATAATTTGATCCATTTATATCTATTCTTATGGTCACAAACTTAAAAAAAAAACAAGAAAGATAGTCCGTCAAGCCCGACTATAACATACTCTGTACCTGTGAAGTGCTGCCTATCACCTTTGTTTGTTTTGTTTTCCTTATAACTCGAATATCGTTCATCCGATCTTTAAATTCCTTCAGCGGATCGATAAAAAATCCCGAATACTAAATATGTACAGAAGGTTCAAACCTTCTATCTATAAAACTGTGGGAGATATGACTTTTTCGATATTGCGGGGGCTGGAGGGGGCGTGGCCAAAATTGAAAATAAACTTGATCTGCCTGCAAGTATAAGAAACATATGTTACATACACCTCAAACCTCTATCTCTTACCATCTCTGAGATCTGTTTGTTCATACGGACAGACGGACAGACAGACAGACGGACGGACAGACTGACACTTTTGCACAAACTTAATATACTTAATATATTAAGTTAGTTAGTTAATGAAGTATGGATAGGTCAGATACTGATTAAAAAATGTTTATGTAAACATTTATGAGCATAAATAATCACTTTTTCGTCGCTTTTATTTAAATTTCTCGGGTTGGAAAAGGTAGCGCATTTGATTGAGATGTTATAAGGTATTATACCTCATTCTAGTTCTAATATAACTTTATTAACAACAATAAAGTAGGGTTCATATGATATACGGCCCTGTTCCGAGTCTGTTTTCGTGTAAACGTTTGCATTTAGAGTCCAAACTTATCAATGTTATATGGAAGGTGACAAGCATTTCAACGGTTACTAGATTACATTTGACGAAAATCGGAATTTCTTACGCAGCTGAAACCGATTGCTCTATGCCAAGTGGATTCAAAACGTAAAAACAGACATTCTGCTTACTTTTGATATAAAATTGTTAACTTTACATTAGAAAAAGCAACGTTTACACGAAAACTGACTCGGAATTCAGAACACGGATATCTCTTCATTTACACTTATTATTAATTTCTTTGCGCCAGATTGGCCATTTCGTCCACTGTGAAAATAATTAAAAATAAAAAGAAAATAAATCGGATTTTTTTTTCAATAGGCTTTACTTATAACTCTTAATTAGACCTATAATTGGTGCTAAGTCTGATTTTGGGAAACTTTTCGATTTCAAGATAATTGCAAAATGCAGAAGCGCTTTGCTCAGGCAACATTTCAATCGCCGATTATAGCGAACTCTGGGGCAATATTTCAATGTGACTAATTTTAGAATGTTGTGGATTTATGTCTCTTTAAAAGGGTTTTAATGAGCGTGTTCACCAGCACAAACCAATCAGTTTGCACACATCATCAATAAAAAACAAGTGTTTGACTGCTGGGTTTGGCTGATCGGTTTTTGATGGAATTTTCAGGCAACAAAATTATCGATATTTGTATTGACGGAAGTCGTGAATTTTTGATTGCAAAACAAAATACAAAAATCAGGAGATGAAGAAGCGACATCCTTGGAGTATTTCGCCGATAAGGAAACAGTGGCAACATGGCTGTCTCCGGCTGTCCCACGCTAGCCACACTTGTAAGCTAATAGGAGAACGACTTGCAGATGCTCTCTTTTGAAGAGTTTCACACGGCCAGGTTGGAGGAATCTACCGGGAGGTATTAATCCATGATTGCCTCGGAGGAAAGCTCTCTACCAGCCGATTTGAATGAGATGCAGAGCACGAGCACATAAAGACGCAAGCGAAGGCAAGTGCACAAAGAGATCTGTATCCCCAAAAACAAAAACAGGCCATTGAAGCCGACGGTGCCCGCACTGAGGAGCTTCGTAAGGTACGATATTATAAGCATATTTTAATTAAAGTCTCCTTTTGGCGAAGCCTTTGGTGGAACTCTCACACAACTTGATCTTTTCCAAACTGTCTCTTCTTCGTCCTCTATTCTTTCAAATCCTGCTCATTGGGATTGGAATACACTTAAATTCCCATTGTATCCTACCTGGCTGACCCACAATTACATTAATGAATCGGGCTGAGCTGTCGCATACAACTTGTAAAATGATTGAGTGCTCTTACTTTCGGTTATAAAAGTCAAACGATTTGCCAACAGGCGCAAGCCCGGCCAGAATGTATACAACTAACTCGAATATCCGATGGCAAGAACTTTCTGGTACCTGAAATGATCCTCGATTTCGTCCATTCTATAATGTTGTACTGTCAATTCCAAGAACAATTGGTAGCGTACCCGGATCAGCTTTTTTTTACCAAAGACTTTTAGCCATCCAAGCCATCATGGAAATAGCATAAAAATAGCCAATCTTAAGATCAAATAATTTTGTTTATTTCATTTCAAATTATTTATCGCCCATTAAAATCTCATTTTTTAAATAAAGTGCGCAAAATGAAACAAGATACGCATGTGACAATTTGTGACAAAGGTTGTCACAGGTCTAGAGTGTTTACATTGGAGTCACATAAATTCTGTGTCACAGCGCTGTTAGAAGACAAATGAGTACTCTTTGTGTGAACGATTTTTGTCATTGTCACAGAACGATACAATGCTAAAACGTGAACATTAAACGAGTTCGTGACCAGTGAGCCAGTTCCACGTATAAAAGAACATTAATTAAATAAAAAAGAAAACAATGGCTTATGTTGTTATTTGTAAATAAACAGACGCTAAATTCTATATTGAATCGACAGCACCTCACAAAATTGGTAAATTTTGTTGGTTTGTTTGTTTTTTTTATTTTATTTTTCTGCCTAAACCCTTCATCCGATTGCGATGATACCTTGAGGATATTTTCCGCGATATTTTCTAATTTTTACGTTGCACCTGGAAAGCGGTGATTTTTAATTTGATTCCCAGCCATAAGTGCTTAGGAAAAAATCTAGAAACAGAAAACAACGAGCTAGAAAGTACCTTTACAAATACTACAGAACATTATTAAATTTTTCGCTTTATGAGAACTAATAATCAGTTCAGTTTACAGAAAAAACAAAATAAGCATCACGTCACGTGTAGAAACGGCAATTCTAAACGAAATGTAGAAAACATGTTGAAAAACTACACTAACATGTAGAAATAAAAAAGTAAACGAGGCATGCAGAAAAGTTAAATGATGCGAGGGCAAAAGCACAGTGTGCGTGACAAGAGAAAATCAGCGTTTTTTCAAAGTATTCAAACATTTTTCATTGACCAATCTGAATACCACACGGAAACTTAGGTTTTCTACATTAACGTTCAGATATTGAAGGACTACGTTTGCAAATTCTAAACGAAAAATATAGCTCAAAATCAGTAAAGAAAAGTTATTTTCTTTTCATTTAGAAAACTGTTTTCCACACGTGACATGTAGGTTTTCTAAATAAACGTTAAGGATTTCAAATGCTAAATTCTACATTTAGAAAATTTACACGAAACGTGTAGCTTATAGAAATTAAGATCGTTCTTAATTCACTATTAATATTTATTGTTTAGCTTAAATAGTTTGACATAAATTGTTGGGAGAATCCAGCTCCGAGCGCTGGCTTCGCGTTTGCTTGTCTAACACACTCTCTACTGAAACTCCTGAGAGATGATTAGCTGCGTAGTTATCGATAGAAGCTCGTGACTAGTGTGGGCAGAGCCGCCACCGTACTCCCCCTCCAGTGACCGTGTGGGAGCGAATAGATAAGATGGGAATAAGGATCCTTAGTACTGAAAATGAGCACCGAGTACAGACTTGCGTAGTTTTTTTGAGAGCATTTGGTTGCTTCGAGTGGGCGTTGATGAGTAAGTTCGTCTGAGCCGGAATATTGTCGCTTCTCTTCAAGGTTGATGGTTTCTTCGAGTGGGGGTCGATAAGCAATATCGTTTGAGCCGGGATAATGTTGCCACTTGTTCAAGAGCTTCGATTGAGGAGCCTAAGTTGAGGTTAAACTCACCTCTGGTCGAGGACTTCGTGTTGCTTCAGATGAGACGGAAGTTACCTATCGTGGAGAGCTTCGGGTGACTCAGTTGAAGACTTTGCTGTTCAGGTTCACGGACGTGCGCGTAGGATACGACTGAACCAGAATTGAAGTGCCTCGGATGGGGACTTTTTTGCTGCCTCGGATGATAACTTTGTCGCTGCCTCGGATGAGGACTTTGTCGATCAGGTTCACAGACGTGCGCATTGCAGACACGACTGAACCAGAATCGGTTGTTTTTCGGTTGATGTGCTTATGCGGGAGTCTGTAACTAGACGTCGCATGCTGGCGACAGACGTATTAGTTACACGACTGTGGGCGCAGGTGCGTTTGTTTGAGAGCTTGAAGAACCGTTGGTAGTCGATCGCGTGGTCGATTTCTTGCGGTTCAGGTGCGCCAGCGAAGATGGCACTTGTCCCGCTGTGCAAGTAGGTGTGGTTCAAAGGGTATGCATGTGCATGCGCGTTGCTCGATGAGAAACGACCGATGCTGCAACCGGCAAAGTTGATAGGGCCGTGGAAGCTGAACTAGGAATAGGATATGCTGATCATTGAGATCAAAGGTATCGTTGTCCCGAAGTGAGAAGTGTATTCAGTTGGGGATGCGACCGTGGACCGTTGCTGTTTGACTCAGGCGAAGAACGCAAGAAGCTGCGAGCAGACCTTGGCAGATGCGCAAGTGTATGTGTGAGCGTGCGTTGAGTTTTTTTGAGCGCCACGAGTTCTTTTTTTTTTATTAGATATATAAAATTGAGATTATTAACAAAAGAGGGTTGTGAAAAAAGGAAGATTCGGCACCCGTGGGACCGCCGCAAAGCATTACTTTGCGGGGCGGATGGCGGTCATGACTGCCGCTCAGTCTCTAGTGGCTGCACGCCGGGTCCTCCCTCTGTGCCGCAGACCCTTCATGATGGCGGCCGCCATGTTGGCTATGGTTTGCAAACCCACTCTGGCTGGACAGCATACACTGGACGATGTTGTCGGCCGTCAGCTGCTTGTTTAGTGCGTGTGAGGCTCTCGTTCGCTCGCCTCTAAAGAGTGGGCATCCGAAAAATGCATGGTCGGTGTCTTCGCAGGTGTGGCCACCGCAGTGATCGCAGTAGGGGTCCTCCTCGTGCTTGAACCGATACAAGTACGCCTTGAAACACCCGTGACCCGTCAGCATTTGCGACAGATAAAAGTCTACCTGCCCGTGCCTCCTGTAGAGCCAAAGGTCCAGGTTCGGTATCAGTCGGTGAGTGCATCTGCCGCTTGCTCCGCCGTTCCACCTAATCTGCCATTGTGCCACTGTGGAGTCGCGATGTGTCCTGCTTCCAGTGCGTCCACTCCGTCTCTCCGCTGCTAACAGATCTATGGGGACTGTTCCAGAAACAACTAGAGCAGCGTCCTCTGTAACAGTGCAGAAGCAGCTGGCGATTCTGAGGGCGCAGAGTCTATATACCGACTTGCATTGGCGACTGTAGGATGGTACGTTCATAGCAAGTGCCCAAACCGTCACTTCATTAAGTATGATGGCTATAAACTGCCTGCTTCGTTGTTTCGGCCCTTGGGTGTTTGCCATTAATCTTGAAACAGCGGTAGTCGCCTTCGCAGCTTTGGCACTCACATATTGCAAGTGATACTTGTACGTCATCCTATGGCGTACAAGCGTACGAGCATGACTTGATGGCTGGCTGTGACTCGTTCGTGACAGAGCCCACACGTACCGTTGCCGTTTCAACTCTTTTTCTGCTGCTTATTAGGACGGCTTCTGTTTTGTGCTTGACTACCGTTAGCCCAATTCGCAGTTAGCCATTCCATTATTTGGTCAATCGCAAGACTCTCTTTGTGGCCCCACCCAATTGTTTAGCCACAGTCACGAACGCAATGTGGTCAGCAAATCCCACCAAAGTGCAACCATTAGGTAGGGCTAGCCTCAGAGCTCCATCGTACATGGCGTTCCAGAGCATTGGGTCAAGCACCGAGCCTTGTGGATCTCCTCCAGAGACCGAATAATGGTGCTGTCCTGCATCGGAGTTGTACAATAGTACTCGGTCCTCATTAGCTGAATGAGGTATCTCGTTCCTTCTGTGACACTGTTGGCAAGTTTGGCAACTGCCACGAGCGCCACGAGTGTTTGTGTGTGTGTGTTGGTCAGCGCGTTTCATAATTCGTCGAAATTCGTTTGTGCTCGTTGGTTGCACTGCGAGCACGTGTGTGTGTGTGGTCAAAATCGTGGCCTTTTCGATGCAGGGCTGCTGCTAGGATGAAGATGTCCATGTAGTCATCTGAGGAGCCGTTGTCGCCGCTTGTTGGCCGAATTTCGCCATTAGTATTGAAAAATTTCGTCGACACAGGCTGTGTGAATGTGTGTGAGCGCGGGCTTTTAGTTTTTTGTACGCGTCACTCGCACATGTATGTGTGCGTTCGAGAGGGCTCCGCTATTGAACTCCTTACTGAGCCCGTAGTATCATCGGTTAGCTAGAGTAATTCTTCTTCGGATCTCCAGACTGACGTTGTTGGCGCTGGTTATCGACAAAGTCCTTAAAAACCTTGCAATTGTATTCTTCCATTGCAACAGATTGTCCAAGACGCGTAGACTCACTGCGCGTTGATAGTAGGTAGCGTTGATGTCTTATCCTCATTTGACGGTAAGCCCATGAGTTTCGACTGTTTCTCTATTTCTGAGAACGCCACTCTTTCCACACACCATATATAGATATCAATGTCATCGGCATATGGCACTGGCGCAGTATATACTATAGGTTCTTTCCTATTTTGACGGTGCTTTTTGTGCTTTGTTGGTATACCAAAATTAGATAGACTTGACCTTATCGGCGTGTCAAAGGCGGCTTTTAGTCAACAAAAAGGTGGTGGGTGCTGATCTCTCTTTCTTGGGTTTTCTCCAGGATTTGTCGTAATGTAAATATCTGGTCTGTGGTGTATTTGCCAAGTATGAGCCAAACTGATAAGGTTCAATCAGTTCAAACATTATCGGATTTAGACGTTCACATAGAATCTTTTTTATAGTGGACTTAAAAGTAGAAAATCTTTTTAACGCAAATTAATTAAAGTGCGGTGCGACACTTAGAAGCATGCATGAGATTCAATTCCGACGCCCCAAGAGCTCGCAACCTTAGCCATAGCTATCGATAGCACAACAGCTGGGTCAGGCAGCCATCACTACCAATTACCAGCAGCTGACGACAGGCTTATCGATGATTACACAAGGCAACAAAATTCGAAAATTTTCGTGTGCTTTTTTTTTAGTAACTTGAGCTTAAAGTTGCTAAAAGTGCCTATTTTTACCCTTTTTAGGAGCGTTTTTCGGGGAATCGATTCTATTGTTTGGACTCACTTTGATACCATCGGAAAGTACCACTCCTTAGCTTAACTGCCGCAGCACCACCTACAGAAGCTACAGCAGGAGCAGCAATTGGAGCTGGCGCAGGAACCGCACCTCAATTTTGTGTGGTTTATTTATTGAGAAATAAGCGAGATTTGGGACAAAACGAAATGACGAAAAGGGTGATTGCGTGTGGAGATGAGGCCAAATGCTTGCTGGTTAACTAAACGATCGAATATTTTTAGCAACTTCCAATTAGCAACCAGCAATGCGTTTGCTTCGAGTTCTAGTTAGCACCAACTATGCAACCAAACAATGAGATTGAGTAGCAATTGTCTTCTTCAAGATCAAATTAACTACTAATCATGCGTGAGGACAGCCAAGCCAAGGCAGAAGTTGAAGCTGCTGCTACAGTTACAAATTTACAAATTGTGTGTGTTTGTGACTAAGAATCGCCGAGGGCAAGATGCAAATCAAATTTAGTTACGTTAAGTTGCACCACGAGAATAATTACAAATTAATGATTATGCATTATTGGTTGCGTGACCCGACACTCTTTATTCATCTAAATTTTTAAGCTCGTCATTTCGTTTAAGATGTCTTTATAATTAATTTTTGAAAAGTGCCATTTTATGCCCTTTTAACAACATTAACCGTAAATTGATCAAAAACTTAAAATGCTAAAAAAAATTCGAAAATTGACTTGTGTTCAGCTTCCGTCGAACGGTATCAATTTCATTTTTCGGCCCGCATGAACCCAATATTTGTTGAACTGTGTTATCCATCGATACAATCCCATTTGATTAATTTTCAATTCTTTTAATAATTGACCAAAAATATTTATTTACAACACATACACTTTTATATAAAATTTACTCAATAACAATAAGTCATACGACACGCATTTTTAAATTATCTGCGAATAGAGCCATTTAGGGGTAAGTAAGGAGAATATGTTGGATACATAGGATTTGATTGGGTAGCTCTTTGCAGCACGCACGCATCTTGGTATTGAGATTGCATATTCATAACACCCATTTGCATCGGCAGCTGTGAGTTTGCATATTCACCTCCAGAGCTATAGCCAGCCGCGGGAGGAGATTGCTGAGGCGACATTCTGTAGCTGTTGATTG
Source organism: Lordiphosa collinella (assembly GCA_018904265.1). NCBI lineage: Eukaryota > Metazoa > Arthropoda > Insecta > Diptera > Drosophilidae > Lordiphosa > Lordiphosa collinella. The sequence goes on along the minus strand of JAEIFV010000046.1, from coordinate 572,202 downwards.
CCCCGTACGACGCCATTAGATTTGGGCTGATGTGAACGTTCGTAGTCCGGTTGTTGGAGCTGCTCATTGACGAAGATGTATGTTGCACTGGGGCAGATGGGGTGTTTCGCGTGTTTCTACTTGTGTTCTGCGTGGATGTAATTGGAGTGATATTCATGTTGCTGGCATAATATTTATGATACTGTAGAGGCGTTACTTGTGTCTGTAACATGTTTGGAGGCGTTGAAATGTTACGATTCTGCATCAACAAATGTGGTGGTGGCGTCATAGAGTTGGGAGGAATCGGGTGATGCGGTGACGGTGTCAAGTTCACCTGGGCACCAGGGGATGTATTACAAGGTTGAGTCTCCAAACAGTTCGTCAGTTGTTGAAGTTTGGACAGACTGCATAGGTTTCCCACTAACGTCGACGTCGTGCCAGTACTGTTCGACACTGGTATAGAGTCATGGCTTGTTTGTCTTTGGTCATTGTTGGCGGTTGTGGATGGCGGTCCCAAAGAACTAGAAACTGGTACCCGTGGCGCATTAGATATAGTTTCATTAGTGGGCATGTTATTCTGCAGGTAGAAGTTATTAACAGCGCATGCCGATGATGGTTGTTCAATTCGTTGGTGACTGTTCGCGAGGGAATGTACAGAGCTATTGAGAGACATTCGTTGTTGAATCACAGCCGGCATTCCAACTATATCGTAATTGGAAGGATTCGTCGAGAAGTTTTGACTAATTTGTGGAATCGGTACATAGTCTAATGGCTGCATGTTTTGCTGATGACCATGCTGGCCACTTAGTTGCGAAAACTGCAAGTTATGCAGTGTATCTTGCTGGGATTTCGGAATATTTGGAGTGGAGCCCTGGGGGATTTGGTGGTGAGTATTTGGAGTTGTTGTTGCAGTGGTCGAATTTTTTGTGTCCCGCTGCTGAGATGTGTTGGCACTGCGGATTTGCTTGGGAGTTGCGGCTCGATGCGATGGTGTTGGTGAACTAACCACAATATCCGGCTGAAAGAATATGAAAAATCATGTTAATAATGTAACACATCATATAAACATATAAACAAATCATATAAACATATAGACATGCTCCTAAAATTTTTGCGAAAGTGAAAATGGGATCATGGCCGTATATTTAATAATTAAGTCGATGACATTTTACGATCTGACACTGGGAGGACATCTTACATATCGTGCGATTGAGATTAAGATAATCTGAATCTATGACAATCGGTTGAACTGATTCGCGTGCGATTGAATAATAGAAAAATTCATCGGTAATACAGCAGTACAAAATCCAAACAGTAATTTATTATATGCGCCTTCTAAGATGAACAACTATGTGCAGATTTTCACAGATTTGCTTGAGTCATTGAAGTTTAATGCGTGGTGAAGACCTTCATTCTGTACAAGGTAACTGAAACTGAATATTGCCGATATAGACCCCTCCCTCCCCTCACCACAATAGCTGGTTGTGAAGGTACACGCTTTGTCAATTGATAATATGCGGTGAAAACAAGCTCTATCCTCGTAGACTCCATGAAATTTTGGGAATCTATCAGGCGGACTCGAAAAGAATTTTTCTGGCAACGATAATTGTAGCTTAAACGACAGCGGTTTATCAGAGCTCACGCAAGGAAAGTACCATGCTGGTTACCTTAAAGTCGTTGCCAGTGGCAAGAGATAAGAGAGGGTGAGATAAAGGAAACTTAAACGACTACACCAAAAGTGGATTCGAATGGCAAGTAGAGCCGTCCAGGTAGAAGTAAGTAAAAGTAAAATGGCTTGTCAGGTTGACACAGCCCCAAGGCTTGTCAAGTTGACACAGCCCCAAAGGGCCAAAGCCGAGCCTCTCTCAATCTCTTGGCTTGTGCGCTTCTAATTTTAGCACAAGACAAAGGGACCTACAGTTTAACGCCGAATCCGAACGGCAGTTTGAGAAGCTTTTCATGGCTAATTACTACAAAGCTGGCGCCAACAGCAAAGAGGTGTGGCCGAGTGTAAAGTTTATTAAAAAAAAAAACTTTTCATTAGATGTTCCGAGGCGGGATCGAACCCACGACCTCTTGCACAGCGGTCGCGCACACTAGCCGCTGAGCCACACCCGGCCTCCAAATAAGTCCTTAGAAAAGTGATAATCTTACAGTTGGGAGAGGACGCCAGCCGCTGATAGCTTGTTTAATATATTTTCTCTCAATCGATATAAGTATGCTGTGTGCAAAAATTCGCAATAATTCATATAGGAGAGAATCCTGAGTGAGCCCAATGGGCAATGCCCACGGCGAAGTAACGATACTCCCTCCGGAATGAGGTGGCTCAAGTTAAGTAAACTTAAGTTTTACACTTCGGTTGCAAATCAGGAACAAAGAAAGTATCGTCCATACAAAAACAGACCGGCAAAAACCAAAGCAAATCACAATATCAACTTGTATGATTAAGGGAAGGTTCTCCTGGATTTTTTTGAAAAAATCGATTTTTTTTTTACATAAAATGAAAGTTACATATATGTAGAATATTTGTGCCAAGTGATATTTCAATACGACGCGTATTTCTTGAGCTAGAGCGTGTCAAACGTACTCATGTCACGCGCGCGGCGCGCGTGACAAAAAACTTTAAACGCGTTTTTCTCGGAACCATGTTTTCTAATCTAACGGACAGCACAGGGCTTGTTCTATTGATCCGATTTCCTTTATTCAAAAAATGTTTGAAAGTATATACTTTTTTGTACGCCTGGAACCTAACATTGGCATAAAAAATTGTTTATTTATAATTTTTAAACGAGATCTAAGTAAAAAAAAAAAAAAATTTCAATTTTTTTTTTAAAAGTCCATAAAATTGTTTTTTTTTACGAAATTTAATTGAAGTTAGGTTCCAGGCATATGAAATGTTATCAATTTTAATAAATTTTATACATTTCTCATTTCGGTTCACTACCTGAGGCCCCACACTGTCCGCGGGAGGTCGATGTTTTGCGCGCAGAGGTCGACGAGATCTGCCATTTTCAAGCCGCTATTTAGAATTTTTCAAATATCTTTTTTTTTTTACTCGTCAATAAACCACGAATCAAAGTTAAAAAGCATAAGTTCGTATGTCTTTTCATTTTCCCACAAACCATTCTCAAATTTTTCTTGTTTTTCGGCCAAATCCAGGAGAACCTTCCCTTAATTTCTTTTCTATCTCCTCTATCCAACAAAACGACTGGGAGATTACTGTGAACTGTTTTCAACTAAGCTTAAACTACCAGGGATCAAGGGAAGAGATGTAAATTTAAAATTTAATTTATTCAACAATGTTCAAAAGTGGGACTAATTCGTGTTCTTTGGTCATATAGTCTCTGTCTTTCATATATCTACGTGTATTGACAATCATCCTGATTAATCTAATAATCAGACTTTTAGAACTTCCAATTTTTTACCATATATTTAACAATTGAAGTACATTGAAGTTAAAACAATAAAAACTTTTCGTCGAAGTAATTCATGTTAAAACGAGAGCGTAAGTTAAAGACGGCCCAGTCTGACTTCGATATACGCGTTACTCAGGGGAATGAATGCTCAACAGCTTTCCCTTATGTCGATTAATAGAACATTAACATTAATGTGAACATTTCAACATATGCTGGCAAACAGCGCTTGCTGCGCAGAAAAGTATGCAACATTTCGTATAACCTTTATAACTAAAATATTTATTTTCCTATCTTTATGATTTGAAAGATGACAGATATTGCAAAAAAAAATGTGAGTTTAAAATTTAAGATCGACATCTTAGAATTGTGGGAGTAATCTAACATTTTATATTGTGGGAGCGCGCCAAAAATTTTAAACAAACATGATCTGCTTACAAGGTGCATACAAAATTTTATGGCTCTGGCTCTTGTAGTCTCCGAGATTTAGGTGTTCATCCAGACGGATGGACGGGCGTCCAGATGGACAGGGCTAAATCAACTCGGCTATTGATGCTGATCAAGAATATATATACTTTATGGGGTCGGATGGAGATGCTTCCTTTTGCCTGTTACATAAATTTGCACGACTTTAGTATACCCTTTTTACTCTTCGAGTACCAGGTATAAAAAAGTACTGCATTTGTCAACACGATTCCGGCCGACTGGGTGATCTGCATTCAAAAAGGAAAAATCTTTTTGAGCTGTGTAACTGTAGCTACAGGTTGAACTAGGATAATTGGAAAATATTGAAAAATAAAATATGTAGACTTTGAAACTTTTTTTTCTTAAAAAAAAAAAACTTTTTTGAGAATGTTTTAGTACAGCTTGAAGCCCCACATATGCTGAACATACGCAAGTAAACTCTGCCGGGCATTCGAACGCATTCCTTCTAAGCGCTATAACTTTCTAACCATCGAAAAATCCTTTTAACCACTTTTATAAAAAAAATCGTAATTTTTAAGAGGCACTGGAGGATAATAGCCCTAAATGAAAACTGACACCTAGAATCGACTGAGTTGGAAGTAATCAAAACCTACAAATATCTGATAATTTGGATATATCACAATGCAGAGTTCAAATATCATTTGCAAGAAAAGCTTAAAGATGTGAAGGTAGCTATTAACTGTACATGGAATTCTCTACTTAGTAAAAAAAAGATGTGCCAATCAGCACTAAGTATGAACTCTTTGAGGCAGCAGTTAGGTCCTTAATGTGCTATCGCGCCCATGTTAGGGGTATCATGGAATACGACGAGGTCGAGAGTCTGCTTCGATATTTCGTTAAAAAGTTGTTTCGTCTGCCAAGCTTCACTCCTAACAGGATGCTCTATCTTTAGACTGGGTTGTCTAAGCTACATATTTATACGACAGCATGCATTTTAAATATGTTCAAAAAGTTTTCAGTATGCCAGACCAGTATGCCAGACCACGTCAGCAATTTGTATCCAATTGGAAATCCTACCTACCACGCATTTAGTGGGGCTTTCCTTAAATGACCACTCTAGCTGGAGATCCTGGGCGAAGCAAACTCTGCAAAATGGAAACAGCTAACAGAAATACAAGCGTTGAGGAGTCTCAGAGAAGCGCTGAGCGGCAAATTTACAAAGAGTTACTCTTCGACCTTGGAGAAAGAAACTATTTCAAAGACACCTTCACAGTGGATCAAATCCGAAACATCTTTAAGGCTAGAGGAGAGATTCTAGATCTAAACTTTATCCCCAATTTGGCAAGCAGCGACATCACATGCCCCATATGCAATCTCGGAGAAATAGAGAATATTTGGCCTTTCGTAGGAGACGTCCCATTTTGAGGGAACACCGTTTGCATAATTTTGGCAACGCAGAGCCATTTTGGCAAAAACTGGTGGGCACTTTATAATTTCATAAGTCAGGCTTTAAGGTACAGAAAACAAATTATCAAAGGACAGTTTAGAAAAACGGCAACACGGCTATTTGAGTTCTTAGCTAAGCAGTTGAACGATCTGGTATCTGGGGAAGACCCGGGAAGCCAGGTGTATTAGTGAAAGATTTAGATAGCAGTGATCGACAGACGGTTATAAACCAAGTCGATTCGATTAAAACTGTTTAAAATTTAGTTCTTTCTTTAATAAATAGGATTTATAAATATTTTAAATAAAGAATCACATCACAGCTATCAAACTGTCAAAAAAATCATAGAAAATAATCCCAGCGGTATCCTGCCAGCATAAGCAACAAACAAAAAATAGAGGAAATATGAAGTTTATATACTTTAGTAAAAGTTTGGAGTGATCTTCACATGGCCATATTGACTGGACTGTTTATGCTGATCAAGAATATATATTAGTGCGGGTAACGTTTTTATTCGACCAAGCGTAGCACAAACTTAGTTTACGGTAAATTTGTAGGTCCCGCCTAGCGAGTTCAACATTTTGAACATTAAACAGTTCAACAAATTGGGTCATGGCTGACACTCGAATGAATACAAGTCAATTTTCAAAATTCGAAATCGATAGTCAAAGTTGTAAAAGTTACTTAAAATGGTCCTTTTCAAAATTTATTTAAAAACCATCTTAAACGTAATGAGGCATTTGAAAATTTATATGCAGAGAGGGAAACTTTATCCTTTGAATAGCAATAAACCAAATTCCTGGTTGTTGGTCCAGGAACGTTAATATTTGTTAAACTGTTTAATGTATATAATTTTGACCTCGATAGGCGGGACCTAGGAATTGATTTTAGACCTATGGTTTCTTGGGGAAAAATTCTTAGAATTTACCGTAGACCAAGTTTCTCTACGCTTTGGCTATTTCTTTCTCATTCATACAAATTGACCCGCCCTAATATATATGTTTACTTTATGGTATCGGAGATAGGCACGTCTTCAGTATAACCTTTTTACAAAACAAATAACAGGTATAAAAAAACCAACTACTAGTTTAAATGTATCCTGAATATATACAAGGTTTCAATTAAGTAAATAAACAAACTGAATATTTACCTGCGCATTTAATTTTCTGCTTTGATGTTGAGAATTATTTATTAAATTGATATTCGGCGAACCCTCTGGTGTTAAATTCATGTTTATATTGTTTTGTTGCTGGATATGGGAATTCTGAATTGACATGTGCATGGGAGTCGTAGCTGGCTGGTTTTGCATTGAGCAATCCGAGAACTGTCTATGCGGCTGGTGCATATGCACATTTGGGGTGGCGGCTATATTTTCGGATCCATGAGCAATTGGGTTCCCAATTGTCGCAGGAGACTCCATACTTATTTGTGCATTAATGCCGCAATCGTAATGCTGGAGAGGCGCGCTTCCAGATGATTCGGAGCTGTACACCAAGTTTGTATTACCGTCAGGTTGACCAGCAACTTGCATATTCGAATGTTGTGCAGCTGTTTGTATATTATTCGAATGAGAAATTTTGATTTTGCTCTCCCGGGAAATAGATGTCGTCGGAATGACACTCTGATCGGTCTTTGGTTTCGAGGACGCTGTGGTCGATGATTGGTGGCCCAATGGATTGGCTAACAAAACCGATGACTCGCTCGGATTTGTATTGGTTTGTCTGGGGACAGTATTCTGTGTATTAGCAATCGCTTTCATTTGCTGTGCCTGCTCAGAGTTTTTGAAAAGTTTTTGCTGGCTCGCACATTTTTGGTTATAAATTGCAGATTGGTTATTTGCATTATATTCATTACAATTATGGGTGTTTGCTTCTTCTCTGGAAATATTCGCGGCATTTACGCCGGGTACTATTTTAGACTGATCTTCCTTTTTGCCACTATTTTTTCGTTCTACCTTGTGTTTTTCCTTCGTTTGGTGCATTTGGTGATGGGCGTGCTGCATGGCTAAATTCGCGGATTGATACAAATTCTGCGTAAAGTTATGCGTATACGCCATTGTAGTAGCCAGGTCCTTGTGAAACTGCTTTTGTCCCTTTTGTGATGCGGCATCTAAGTGGGACAGATTGTAGCTATAATAGTCCCATTGCCAATATTGAGATGTGTGATGGTAGTTGGGCATTTGATTAATGGGGAACTGAGATGCAATCGGGTTCTGTAATTGAGCATGTTCATTGTTCTTTAACTGGAGCTTTTCTCTTATTGGCATAACACTCGAAGAAACTCGAACATTTGACTTGTCTTCTTCCTTGACTTGTACCAACTGATTGGATTTAGTAGAGGCATCTTTCTCCAAGCCAGTTTTCATTTTTATTGAATGACCTGTACCTGTGTCAGGTTTTTTATCCAAACTGGCACCCATGTTGGGTTTTCCATCTGCTGGTTCTACCGCCAGTTTTTTGGTTATTTTCGGCTTTACTTCAGCACAGTCCTCGGGAGTGGGCTTTTCTTCTAATGCACTTGATTTCTGTATCTCAGTAGATGATTGATCTTCGGTCTGGCTTGGTATTTGTCGCAAGCTTGGCGGAACCACTTCAAGTTTTTCACATTTGTCTGGACTAGCACGTTTGGGTGCGTTATCATTACAAATGATATTCCCCTTCACTTCGACTTTTTCCAGGCGAAGTCACGCTGGTTTTCACGCACGCCGATGGCTGCTTATCAGAAGACACTTCAGAGGAATCAATAAAGCTGTTAGCTTCAGACTGAAATTTTGTATCGTTTTCATAGTGGTTCATTTTAATCGTATCTGTTGGCAAACACTCTGCGTTAGATGTAACTGGGGCAACAGGCTCGATTTTTTTTGGAGGAGAAATAATATTTGGATTAATTAAAGAAGCTTCCACTATTTTGTTCTCCTCGCCAATTTCAGTTTTTGTTTGATTTTCGGGTTCGACTTTCGGTTCGTTGCTCTCGACATTTTCCAATGAGCTTGGTGGTTCCGTGGGAAATTGAATACTTTCACTATCGTACGAAGTAATCTCGGTAAACAGTGTTTTCTTAGTTTTCTTTGCAACGGCATCTAGTACCTGCTCAGTTTTACTATTTGCTTCTTTGTCACTCTTCTCCGCGACACTGATAACTGGTTGAACAGAAACCTCAGTATTGATAGTTTTCACTTCTTCTTCCATGGGTTCCTGAACTAGTGCAGAGTTTGCAATTTCAGTGGATTCCTTTGCTACTTCTGGATTAGTTTCACAATCCTCAGTGCGTTTTCCATTAGACTGTTTGCCTCTCAGTTTGGGCACAATATTTACAGGTTTATCACTTAGGTCTTTTTCCACAAGATCTTGAGTAACTTCTTTGCTAACGATTTCCTGCAGTTCAATGCAACTTTCCAGGCTTTCCATTTCCTTATCAGAAAGATTTGCATTACTTGTGCTGGACATGTTCTGGTCGTCGCCGTTCGAACTGTGATGCAACTCGCGCTCAAAATGTTTCCTCTTGTTCGTGTGAGGAACTAGGTCATTGCGTTTGGCCAGCCGCTGAGCGCGTTTAGTCAAAATATTATATTCGGATGAATCTGCAGCCTTCTTAGAAGACTTGCATTCCGAAGAGTCAGAGTTATCATCAAGAGCTTTTTGATCAGGAAACAGCTTTCGCTTTTTAGCAACATTTGAGATTGACTTGGTATTTTCGGAACAGAGCAATCCTTTCTTACCGTTTGACGTCTCTGCCTCTAGCTTATCACAAATTGAGCCATTACTTTTGGGGCAGTCGTCCATTTGCCTCGTGATTTACTTGTAAATTCGGAATTTGAGGTGCAGCATCCACCTTATTGTTTGCCACCAAATTATCGCAATCTGCCAAGTTTGTAAATTGATTACTTAAATATTCTCGATTAGAAATCGGTTTTATACTATTTATGGGTGATTTTGCAGTCGAAAGCAATGGACTCCATCTTAGACAGTCAGCCTCAATTATAATCCTGTTTTTACTGCTGCTCATCTTACTGTTGTGGGACATCACTTTTTTCCAATCAATTTTAACATTGATTTGATATCGAATATCACCATCGTTTTTCCTTAACTTGATGAAACTCAGTAGCTCAAATGCCAAAGCAATATCTGATATAGCCAATCCTGTTTTCACTGCGATATCCTTGAACGTAATCTTTTGCTGATTTCTGTACTTGTACAAGTATTCCAGCACCACGGATTTCCAGTAAGAGAAGTATGATAGGCGGCCAAGGTCCGAAAGGGGCTTCTCCGGTGTTCCCAGCTGCCCTTCTTCGCGGCTCAGTAAATAACTAAAGTCGATTAAAAAACGCCCGAATCCTTGTCTCTGATATTGCGGCATGGTTAGGATGCAGGAGACGTTGTATTTTTGAGTACAATGTTTCTCTTTTGAAAAATACCCAACCAGGTGGCAACCGCTTTGATCATTTTTAGTTAATATGTAAAATAGAAATGGCTCCACGTCATAGTAGAGCGTTTTGTGGTCCAAGAAGAACTTTGCAAGCAAGCACAAATTTTGGCAATAAATCTTATTGACATTGCCATCAACCTCAAACACGGAAATATCGCCTTGCCGAAATATTTCAGTTCCGGGCGGTTGCTTCCATATGCACTTATTTTGATGTCTATCCAAGACGGATCGACTTTTGGTGTATTTTAGGCAGAATTCGCACAAGAAAAGTTTTAGAAGCCTGAAAGTAAAAGACAAAAAATAATTACTTTAACGACTGTTTGTATGGAAGTATGTATTTATTTCAAACTACAGTATTTAGAACCCTCTTCTTATGTTCACTGCGTCCCATAGCGGGTGACAGCTAAAAATCTGCGCAAACTTTAAAATGCCGCCATAACCACAATTATCAACGGATCTTTATGAATTATACAAAAGAATTGCATCAATGGAGGATCGTTATCAGTATCGACGTAGCTTCCGGAAAATGTATCCGCAGGCGGCCTGTTCGACCTTGGGGTTGTATTTCCGGATAATTTGGGAGAAAATTTCCTTAAATCTTTATAATTAACGAATTTTTAAACGGTAACGGTGACATCCAATTCTAATTACTTACCTTGCATACTCTTGTGGAAATGGGCTAGAATACCATGTTGCAATATTCCATTTTCCAATCTCAATTGATTTGGGACTTTGGGTACAATTCATTTGTTTCTGACTTATTTCACTGGCTTTCTCTTCATGATTGTTAGTAACTTGAACTACGGCTTTACGCAGGACTTCTTGATAAAGCTCAACATCACTTTGATTAACGCAGGGTGGTAGAGGTTGGTTTTCTAAAAAAAAAATTTAAAAAATTTATAAGTATAACAACTTTTATGTATATATGCAGTCATTGGATTGAAGTTTAAGTCCATTCAAGGACTCAATTTTGGCCGTCGAATTCGGATTGCAGTTAAAGTTCACTCAAGGACTCTCTGTTGGCAGTCAGCGATATATCGGTTAAGAATATATTATGGGAAACAGCTATGAATTGCAAGTTCGTTTCCTAAACAGATAATAAGTGTCACTATCCAAAATAAAAGTCTTTACCGAAACCAAAATTTGATTAGGTTGGATACCCCAATTATAGTTTCTAGTAATAAAATTGCAATATGTTTCAAAATTTGTCCTGTAAATGTACCCTTAAAAATCTAGTAGCCATAAAAAAATAGGGAAAAAGGGTTTCATAAAGTAGTGCAAATGTATGAAAATGTAAAGTAAAACAAAAACCGATGCGAATCATATCCCAATTGCAGTAATCTAACACCTACCTACATGTGTAATAAAATTCCGCTCAATAAAATTAAGGGCCATATTCCAATACGGACAGTTACGCTGTGATATTATCGCATAAAGTAGTTCACTTACCGAAAGGATTAGTACGATTCTCCGTTTCCAAAAGCACGCCTTCTTCTTCTTCTACATTGCCTTTCCCTGTTTCAATTTCTTCATCTTTGGGATCTCTGCAGCGTTGCATTTCTTCCATCAGTTGACACTTTAGTACGGTTTTCTCAGTAAGGTATGGAATATCATCTTCACATTTATCAAACGCTTTTCCAGATGGTAAGGGCATAGATTTCAAGGTAATTACTCTTTTTTTTTGGAAATTCGAATTGGGTTGTTTTGAAGACAAGCAGGACGGGGTTTCTTGCTTCTCATCAGATTTGCTCATTGGTATGGCTTTTTGACGTTTCACATTTGGTGCCGTTGGACATGTTTCGGGTACGGAAGCAGTATAGCCAACGCTTTTAGCATTAACATTTTCTTTACATTTTGTAAAAATATCCACGGGATTTTTCGCAACTGCTGCAAAGCCCCAATTTTCATTAGGAGCTTTTATACTTTCAGGTGAACTCTCTTTTTCATTTGAGTTGGACTTAGCACAACTTTTCTTGTCGTTTTCAAACAATTTCCCTTTCAGGGTGCTTCGGTCGGTGTCATAATCTTCCTCATCGTTTTCGTCATCACATTCAGAACTATCGCTTGAACTGTCGCTTGAATCCGAGTCTGAACTGGAGGATGTGCATGAGTCTGATGATGTACTCTTGTCTTGATCATTGTCATCACAGCCTCGGTTTCGTTCGTCGTCTTCATCGTCTTCATCCTCACTGTCACTGGACGAGCTTGTTGATGACAGATCTGAGAATGTGCGTTTCCGGTTTTCTTGATTACCAATATAACCACCTCCCTGCTTTGCAATTAATTTTTTTGTTTGCTCTGGGATTCAAACTGATCCTCACAATTATCAGATATTTTCCCAGAGCTCATACTATACGATTTCTTTTTTTTGCTTATTACCAACATTAAAGAGGCAAAGTTTAGAAGTTGATGGGCTTTCGATGTTTCCTTCATTTTTAATAATTTGCCGCTTGTTTGAGTTAAATCCTTTATCATAATGGGCAATCCTAGATAAAACAATAAAACATTTATTTTGAATTATCTTGTTAAAATGGTTTATTAATCAAAATACTACAATATATAGATTACATATAAAGGAGCAGCGGTAGGCCGCATTGAACAAATATGAGGATCAATACAAACAAGAGCTTAAATTAAAGTCGAACGGGCACGGATCATGAAGCTTTGGGCTTTGGGTCGCGGACCGGTTTCCAAGCTTGTCGGGCTTGAGCGTAATATACCGAATGATAACATGACTTAAAACAAGTAAGAAGGTCTGTCAAGCCCAACTATAATATTCTCTGTACCAACGAAAGTTCTTAGTGTGAATTAAGATGCTGCAGTAGCACCTGGAAGCAAAACTACAACTGCGCTGCAGCAGCGAAGTTTCCTTTTTCTCATAGCTTGACTATCGTTCATCCGATCTTTACCAGTCCAATCCACCAATTAACAATCCCGATAATATCTATCTATCATCTATCTATAAAACTTTGGGAGATATGACTTTTTTCCTAATTGCGGGACTGAGAGGGGGCGTGGCATTAAAAATAAACTAGACCTGCCTGCATGGCAGGTCATGGTCATGTTATGATTCCGCATAACTTTAAACAGGAACACACAACACCATTGCTTAAAGTATAACATGACCTCGAACCAACCCCCAGTTTGTATGCAATTATGCACTCAAACATTTTGGTCAACAGCGGAGAGTAAGTCTCTCACATTAATATGGTAAGGCCAATTGGGGACACACGCAGACACACGAGGTCTTCTGCCTGCTTTGACGGTGACTTTCTGTTCGCGAATATACAGCGTATTTTATATTGTGCGATTTGACACTTTAATGGACATTTTTTTTTTGGAAGCTTATTCAGAATTTTGTTCAATCACTCTGCGTATAGTTCGCGTCTTCTATGCTGATTACAATAAACTTTACAGAGTAATTCGCTAGGATAATTCTCTTTTTAATTGGATTTTGTTGCTATGGAATGCATGTCGACCCTTTACTTTTTATAAATTACACTTCCTTTGTTATTAGACTAAAAAATTACCTACACCTACACACAATTGATAAAAATCGTTTCTGCAACTATTTTAGAATTTAGTTTCTTACCTGTCATTTGCAGCCTCTACTTTTACTTTGGGTACATCTTTTCTGAACGACTTCAGATTGTCCAAGTTTTGTTTTAAACATGACTTACATCTGAAATTAAAAGATAAAAATTGTGAGTTAATCATTAAGAAATAGCTGTAGGTAAATTCAAGTATGTATAGGGTGGTCTATTTAAAAATTGGAATTTCATTTTGCTATAAAAAAAAAACCTTCTTGGCGGCCAATTCACATCTCCATATTTGCTGCTTTTTCGATTTACGAAGATAGTGCGCAGATTATAAATTGCGGCGTCGTGCCGAACGTCGTCTTGTTGAAACCAAAAATCGTTCCAGTCTTCCGCTTCAATTTCTTTGAAGAACCAATCACTTAACAGTGCGCGGTAGCGCGAGTTGACGTCGATGGTTGCCACATTTTCAGCAATCGCAGCAATGATTTCGATCGAGCGCACCAACATTCCAGTTTCACGAACTCGCTTCGCGAATTGATCCACAAATTGAGTTTTCGGAACATATTGTTGTTTTTTCCAAGAAAAATTAGGAAGTCGCTGTCGAGGTAAGCACAAAAACTGATTTCTGAGAACAAGCAAAACGCACCAACAGCAGAGCAAGTCGGAGCTGCTGCTTCAGCTCAGCGGCGCCAGTCGGAGCAGCAGCAAGTGTCCTGCTGTTGCAAGCGCCTACAGCAGCCCTGTCGCTCGGCACTGCGTAAACGCTCACTCTAACTCTCGCTCTCTCGTTATAATTGTTGTTGGTACCATATTTTATTTGTTGACTGGTGCTGCTGACTTAAGGAGACGAGCAACTTCTATCGCGCTTGTGTTACCGACGAATTTCAAAAGCAGAGCGCTTGCTGCTGCTTCGACTGGCGCCGCTGACCTGGAGCAGCAGCTCCGACTTGCTTTGCTGAGCGCAAGCATCCAAAAGCAAAATGACTAAAAAGCGTTATGCGACAACTGTTGGTGCTTTTTGTTGTTCTCAGAAGTCAGTTTTTGTGCTTGCTTCGACAGCGACTTCTGATTTTTCTCAGAAGCGGCAGCAAGTCAAAAGCAGAGGAAATTGAACTTATTGCAGTTTTTTAAACACTGCTTATAAGTGAGGCGTCACATGAACTGAACTTGAACTGAAGTGCTGTACATTACGGTTGCTGCTGTTGTTTATACGGTGATACCTATATACCTATAAATAGACTTTCGTCCATCTGATTATTCCCAAACTTTATGGATCGATAAATAATGCGGATTACTATATTTGTCTAGAACAGCGATGGGCAAGCCTTTGCTCCAATTTCACCCGAGAGATATTTTACGGCAACTGGCGCCACGCAGACGCATTAAAAAATGCTTAACTTCTTGGCGCCGCAGCACACAACGAGACGGACCGACTCCAACCTGCGAGTCACGTTAGTCGCACTTTCCGAAATGGTCAAGACTTAGGGACGATTTCACATCTTCTACGTAGCCCTAAATAACAGTTTATGCGACAGATAGGGCTATCTAGAATATGTGAAATCGGCCCTGCGAATGTTACATTTGGTCCATAGTAAAACAACAAACTTTTTAAATAACATGAAAGTAATTGTAAAACATATGTGACCTGTTTTAATTACAAAACGTTACATAAGTTTTGGGCTTTAGCTGGCTCCAGGTCGTGTTTTTCTAGTGTGATTAAATAAAAAAAAAATAACGCCACAATTTTGTGATTTGGTTTTCTCCGATATATTTCATATTCCTTAGGAATCCGTTTTGTTTGTTTTTTACATTTTATCACACTAGAAAAACACGACCTGGAGCCGCTAAAACGCAAAACTTATTTAAAAATGAATAAGGTCATTAAACCCAACAACCACAAAACGTTATACTTTTGTGTGAGGCACAAACAACTTACCGATATGGGTGCTTAGGTTTCTTGTCCGGTATCGTGTCCAGACAAGTTAAATGAAAGTGATCTTTGCAAATGAAACACTGTAGGAGGCAAGGCCCACGATTGTGCATTTTGCATACGACACATTCAGAGCAATTCTGGCAATCCCATAGGGATCCTTTTGTAACAAGCATATATAGAAGGACGTAGGATTGTGATTTGCATCTGCCAGCAATGTTTGCACAAGTCGTATGCAATGATATACCACATTGTTTGCAAGAGCTTAAAGGCTCTGGAATGCCATTAAGATTTTTCTGAGAGTTTCCGGAGCAATGGGTGCATGTTTCTTCGCCTTTTATTAGAACGTCTGCTTGCGGTGCACATTTGCGTGGCGTTGTCAGCGATTTGCCCTTCTTGTAGAGCTTGCCATCCTGGATTAAAAATCCAGCGTCCACTGCTTTTTAATTGAAGCTTTGATTACAGTTTTGAAGTCAACGTTGGGGGAAAGATCGATGCAGTTGAATTTTTGAATATAGTTTTCGATGTTCTTGATAGTGGATCCTTCGCACTCTCCCAAATCATGGACAGCTTTCGCCACCATTTTATATAGATTAGTACTTTTATCCACTTTAATTCTGCGCTTTGCCATGGGTGCCTTATACGAGTGCAATCCCTTATTATAGACTTTAATCACAGCTCCAGACTCGACAGCTTTCTCCAATTTTTCTGCAACGATGTCTTCATGGAATTTGTGATGTGTGCCAATTGCCTGACATATTCTCTGGACGCTCGGTCTTTGTTTTTGAGACCGGATTTTGGAGATGGCTTCCAAAATCCATTGCTTCCACGTATCCATACTTATTTCATGGGCGGAGTCCCTCATTGTAACTTCGCTGGAAATATATAAAAATTTAGGCATAAGTTTAAGGAGTTGATATTCGATCTTTCATATCTATTTCGTCTTGAATAAGCTTTGTATGGCAGCTACAAGAAGTGACTATCCGAGGAATTTTCCAAATCTGAAACAAACTCGATTTGGATCTGGTATACACCTACCTACATGCAAATTTGTAGCTCTATCTCTTATAGTCTCTGAGATCGACGCGTTCATACGGACAGACGGACATGGCTAAATCGACTCGGCTGTTGATGCTGATCAAGAATATATATACTTTATAGGGTCGGAAAGGTTCTCTTCAACCTGTTACATACTTTTGCACATTTTTAACGGGAACAGAGTATAAAAACGCTTTCTTGTGCCCTTTACAAAAACTAAAAACGTATTTTTAGGATTTTCTTTATCAGATAGGAGATGCGTTGGCAAGGATTAAATTGTAAGTCGTTTAAAATTCGTAATATTTATTATTTGAATCCAATAATAAAGATTTTAAAATTTGTCTCTTATTAAAAAAGCCAATCGAAGCCGTGCAGTGGCGCTGACATACTAAAGTAAAGTAATACTCCAGTGGATTCTCAGAAGTTATGTTCGTACGTATACACTTTAGAATAGAGATGAGCCCTGAATGAGTGGAATTTGAAATATCAAATCAAACTGTACTTTTACAGTAAAGTAAAGCAAAGTAACAGGATCACAGATATCTCAAATTAAGAGAACAGAGAATTATCTGTTTTGTTATATCTGCGGGGAGTAGGTTTTTCATGCAAACAGATCCAAAATAACCAAGGACGTTGAGCTTGGATTTAACATTCGCAAAGTGCGACCAATTTCAAAATAAATATTCGGATATAATTGGGCCTCATAAATTCAGTAAAGAAATGAAAATGATGAAAAATATTGAGCACTTGAACGCGATCTTACAGAAATATTTACATCTTTCAGCTTCTGCTAAAAGATCATTTAGCAAATAAAATTTTTTTAATTATTTAAGAATTACTATGGGTCAAGCTCGTCTACGACATTTATCGTTTTATTGCAATCGAAAGTCATTGATAATTTTGCGAAAGCTAAAGCAAGGAAGTTATGATGATATACATCAATATATAAGTATGTAGGTCCGGCTTACATAAGCAAACTGGACGAGATCTCATAAAGGGATAAACCTAGTTACGCCACTGAGTTACTCAGGCCTGTTCCGAATTCCGAACGTTTTCAAAAAGTAAAAACGAAATGAAAACGAGCGTTTTTCTATTTGCTGTCCCCAATTCCGAACGATTTGGTTACGTTTCGACTTTTCGAACTCGGTTTCGAAAACAGCTGGTTGGCTGGCCTGCGCACGTGTTTGTGTATATCGTCAGCAGCCAGAGTTGGCATCAACTCCCTAATTTAAATTTATAAAGCTCTTATTTAATCTTTTAATCTATTTATTTTAACTTAAACCAGTATTTAAATATTTCATTTGAATATGTCATATCAAATATGGTTAAACATAGCTAAGTGAAATAGAAAAAGTGCTGTCCGATTAAATAAATTCATATGCAGCAACCCTAGCAGCCGCCGATTGAAGGTCGAAATCGACTAAAAAATAAAGTGGAATTTAGAACAGCTCGGTTTGGTCTCGGCCGCTCGGTTTTGATTTTCATGCAATATTTAATAAATGTTTATAAAAAATTATATAAAATTATACTTCAACTTAAAACAGTTTAATTAATGATGTTAAACGATCTTAAAAATGTTCAACTAATTTCGAATTTTTTGTTAATCATATGGGGGAAGTGTTTTACTAATTTAATTAGCAATTACTTTTAATTCCACTGACACTGCAGCGCACGTTTTGCAAACGACAATTCTTGTCGATTTGCGGAATTCGGAACAGCAATCAACTCGATTTGCGACAAATCCACTCGTTTTCGGAATTCGGAACAGGCCCGAATGCCTAGAAATAAGCCAAATGATCACTGTGAAATGGTGTTTTTATCCTGGCTTAACCCATTTTATGTCGCTGTTCGATTAGTCGAAATTGCCTTTTCGGAAAAAAATTTCTCTAGGATTTGGTAAGACCAATTAATTCTATTCTATAGTAAATTTTATTGGATTTCAAACAAAGAATACTCAGGTTGCAGGTAGGCTCCAGGTGGGGTTGAAAATTACCTTACATGAAGACATTAATTCAACAAGCTAAAAAATTATAAAAAAATACTATTAATATTTTTTTCCGAAAATCATGTATTAATTTGAGAAAAGGTCGAAAGTAGTCCTTAAAAGAAAAAGTAGCACTTAGGACACCTGCGAAAGTGGCTGTTCGAGAAATAGAACAATGGCGATAGCAATCAAATTAGTTCAGCAAGGGACTTGCTTAGCAGTGCAAGTCTCTAATATGCACTTTGCCAAATTATTGAACACAATCTTACTTAAAAAGATTTATTTAGAAAAGAATTGATACACAAATCCAAATCTTGGTGTTTTAATTGTATATCAAATCATGTCGCGGGCAATGTTCAGAAAAATAATGCAAAGTCTGCACATCAAGGATTATTTCGGCTTCCACCGGTTACAGTTAGGTGGTGCTACCGATATCTGCGACAAAAACAAGTTACATATATGTCAAGCCTTTTACTGATTCCTTTCCGGCGTCAACTATATTTTGTGGACCAATCACAACCAAGAAAGCGTTATTAGAATAGACAGCCATTGTACATCAAGCCAAATTAAATTCGAAGCTACAACAGCTTTATGCGTTTTCGAACTATCGCATATCGATAAGATCAAAGCAGTTTTGGTGTACTCTTTGGCTAGCTGTTCTAGAATCGTAAATAGTATATCCATGGAAATAGAATTGCCTTTAAAATTAGACCCTAAATTGGCAGAAACTCACACAACTAAAATTTCGATTGGAGGTGGCCCTCGTGTTCATCAGAAGATTGTCAATCCCCACCCGACAATCGACCTGGAGAACGGATCAGATTTCGACATTTTCGAGAAATTTTCTCTTACAAACCTATGGAGAACGTGTCCGATTTTTGGTTCGTAAAAGTGTTACCTGTCGCTCATATTGTGGCAGAAAAACGTAAGTTTCCGAGGGCACGTGTTCGGGTCCATTTTCGCCACTTTCTCGATAGCGAAAACTGATCGAAAACTGAATCTTTTCCGTTTGAAACCCGCATCTCTCTAGAAAACCGAATTTCGAATTTAAGAGAAGCTATCATAACAACTGATGTGGGTTTGAAGTCCGCATCTCTAAGGAAAAGCGGACTTCCATTTTTAAGACTAGTCGAGCAGTCTATCCTGGCGAAACTATCATAGGTTGAGTTTTTTTGACTTCAGATTCGTGTTTACTGGGCCCAAATTACACAAGAAAAGTAACTTTCACCTCTAGATAAAAAACTTCGTGCAGCGCGGCATAAATTGGGTTTATGTAGGATTCTGCGTAGCAATGTATCGTTACCGAATTGATAAAAGTATTTGGATTTACACAGACCGAAGGTCCAAGCCAAACTCCTCTTAATCTCTTGGCTTCTGTGCATAGAATTTTTGCACAAGAGAAAGCGAACTACAATTTAACGCCGAATTTAAAGCTGGCGCCAACAGCTAGTGAAGGTGACCGGGTGTGTAAGTTTTTTAAAAGAAAAACTTTTTTCATTACATGGCCCGAGGCGAGATCGAACCCAAGACCTCTTGCTCAGGAGGCACACACAACTGGATGCACCACATCTGGCCACCCACAAACAAGAGCGATTACACTACTTAAATTCAGAAATTACAAGGAGTTCCCAGACTGTTGGATTCGGGCACAACTGAGAGATTTATTGAGTTTCGCATTGGTGGTGACTGCCCAGGAAAATAAATTTTTAAACAGAGATACAAGACATTCCAGAAAACTAAAAAACTTTCTGCAATCATCCTATCCTTTCCAAAACCTACACTTTGTAAATTCATTCATACACCTGTACACACATACAAATGTATCTTTATAGGAAGCAGGTTAGGCAGTTAGAGGAAAAATTGCAATGAAATCGCAAGCCGAAATAATTCATTTCAATATTAATGCATCTGTATTCATAGCTGCAACAATCTGTAGGTATGAATTTAAATTGTATGTAAATGCATATGAAATTTCAAAATCCTAAATCGCCGAACATCTGCTTGTTTCTACCTGCATCCGTCCTAGTCTATTCACTTTATGTATCTAATCACATACATATCTGTGTAAGTTCAATGAGCCATTAGTTAATTTCAGAATTTTAATCCAAATGCTGAGACTGTATCTATAGCTTATTCATACCTGTGTAAGTTACATTTGTATGTATGTATATGTAAATTCATGCGTGTATATGAATATGCTTACATACACACGAGCTCTAATTACTATTAACGTAGTATTAACATTCATATGTATGCATGTATGAATATATATTTACCAATTTCTACGATATATTCCGAATATTTTGGTGTACGTCTGATTTCCAGTCTATAAGTATTTCTTTAAACTTTATTAAGACCTTATGGAAAACGATTATTATGCTGAAAACAAACACAAACAAAAGTTGAAGCTATAGTCCGGATTGTTTGCTAAGCAGTATTGCATTACCATTACCGCATATTAGATATGGTATGCGCGTATGTGTATCTTCATTCAAGGGCTACCACACACTAAACGACAATTGATTTGAACTGAAATGGAACGATGATCACTTTAGAACAGAGAAATGGAACACTGCAACTGCGTTAAAGTGAAATTATTTATTTTTAAAACCTTCCGATTTGTGAATGCATTTAGTGCTTCGTAAGCTTTGTACTACTAATCTGTAGCACCAAAAAAGCATTTCTTTTCCCACTAGGCGGACGTCGCGGCTCGTATCGTCATTGTCACAAAGCATTTTCCATCCAATTACGACAGCGATACGGCTGTTGATCCGCACACAGAAGCAGCTTTCAATTGTCAAAACTCGAAGCGTAAATATGTCGGGGGAATAAAAAAAATAAATTTTGTTAGGTGTAAATTTTAAATTGTTAAAATATCTTCGTTTCCATGTATAAAATAGTCCAAACGAAAGTATTCGGTGCACCCTAACATTACGCAAATTCAAACAGAAGAATTTGTGTGGGTTCATAGCAATTTGGCAATATTAATTTTGTATATTTTTTGAATAAAAGTTCGCTATTTTCTTCCAACTGAATAAATTTTGTAGTATCCCTCATTAAAAGCCAGCGTTCAACAGTACACTTCGACAAGCGTTCACAAGCATAATCGATGACCAAAAATCGACTAATTTTGTAAGATTGTGCTGGTGAAACGGGCGTGATGTCAAATTCATCAAAGAAGTGCTTTCTTAGACTGACTTGATTGGGATTGTTATCGATAGCACACAGCTGTCAACAATAAACAAACAAATTATTTTGTAAAAATTAAAACAATAAATGAATTATCAGAGGGGCATGGTTTCGCAAAGAGCTTGCGTAAATTCGTGCAAGGCACTAGCTGTTGCGGAGGAGAAGGAAAATTATTAAATAAAATTTTTGTGCTTAAATGCAAACAAGAATGATGTTTAAAATACATTTTGGACAATTTCTTTACACAGCTTTTAAATTTTTCTATTAATTTTTCCAACATTGTATTACGAACCTGCTGAATTTTATTGCTCTGAGCCTGCAGAATATAGTTTTGCTCTGAAGTTTGGAACGCATAGAAGGAATCATCTCCGACCACATTAAGTATATATATTCTTGATCAGCATGACGAGCAGAGTCGATTCAGTTTTATCCGCCCGTCTACTCCCTCAGTTTTGAAGCTATCGAGCTGAAATTTTGCACAGAGATATCTTTTATCTGCACATATGTCGGAACCTCGAAAATCGGATGGTCACTTCTTGCAGCTGCAATACAAATTTTTAAAAAAATTTGTTTATTTAATATTCCAACGATACAGGACATAATGCTTATAAATTAAGTCATAGGTCACAAAAGTTTCAAGTGTATTAAAACTTAGCCACAGACTTTGCTTCCTCGTTTCAGAATCAGTTGTCAAAATCATAGAACTTCCAAGTCGCCAGCCAATTAAGTAAACCGATAACTGTTTTTTATACTTTTTACGACCCTTTACTAAGTAAACCTGTAGATTTTAGCCGGCTCGAGGTCACGTTTGTGACGATGACACATATTGTTTATAAAATAAAGTTTTATATATAAGCTGAATATTAATCCAGCACGCGGAGTGCGTCAATAAATATAGGTTAAGCCAAAACCACGAATTCTGAAATGTCCCATCCCTAACACGATAAAGCGCGGCAAACCACACATGTCAACGCTAACATATACTAGCACACTCAAAGTCAGACAGGCACCGTTACGACAAATGCGACAAAATTTGGCAAACACCTGGAAAACCAAGTAAGAGCTATAGCTTGGCGCAGCATAGGGCCTAATAATTGTAGAAAGATAATCCTAATAAATTTTTAAAGAAAATAACAATCTAACGGTGCATTTCTTTAACAAACACTAACGACTGACACCGACTAATTAAACAAAGTAAACGGCTGTACCGCTTACTGCGCTTAATTATTAGCAGCCTATTTGTGCAAAGTAGTATTGGTAGCGAGTGGTTTTAACGGTTGTACCGTTTTCCAGACTCTTGGTCGAATACCATCTGCCAACGGAAGTACCGTTGCTAGTCAGAACTAACCAAAGTACAGTTGCCTCTAGCGTTCCAGCAACGGCTGTTCCATTGCTAAACAGTATTAACAAAAGTACAGTTTCTCTCTTGCTAAACGAAAGTAACCAAAGTACAGTTGCTTTCCCCCTGCGTGGGGGCTTTAGAACAGAGCAGGCCAAAGCATCTAGTTATCAGTGTCAGGAATCAAAAACAGTTTCCCAGAAGTTTAAAATAGAATTCACTGGTTTTTACACCAATAGCGATTGCCCCATCCCCCTGCGTATTCTCACAGTTGTACCGTTTTCTGGGTGCCAGATTTGGATGTACCCCTCTTGCTAGTTTTATCTAGGGTCCACTTAAGGCAACTGACGGTTGTACCGTCTTTGCAAAACCCCACGCTGGGCAAATGACTGTTGTACCGTCTGTGCAACCCCACAGATCCGTAACAGAAAGGTCCCAAATCAATAAATTTCTTGTCACGAATCCTGGACAGACTAAGTCATCTCACCCTGGCCTTGTAGCTTCCCCTAAAGTGGCGCCCGAGCAGGGATCCTTTTCTGATAAAGATATGAAAGTCACGGAAGTCATAGTATCTAATCAAAGTCTTAGAATTCATAGTGTACCTAGACAAGCCAACCTATAGTTCTAAAACATCGTTTTCTGAGTCTTTAATAGCGCAAAGCTTGCTCTACGATCCGAACTACCACTCCAATATGATTGGGACACGCTGGATTTCACCCGCCGAAAGCAGAACTGACGGAAATGCTCACGAAATGTGGCCTGGGTAAAGGTTTCCTCTTTCGTTACACGTGGCGAGTTTTCCAAGGAGATCACGAGTATCTCGAAAGCTGTGCTGACACCTACGGAGCGTCCCCCACCCCTGACGGAATCCAAGGCAAAATCTTCAAAGATGAGCCCCGCCAACCATCATCAAAGGAAGTTGAGTGCCTCACCAATGCGTCCCCGTAATCCCCAACCACATCGGATCCTCCATCAGGGGCACAGGGAACCCTTCCAGACGGGAAAATGTTCACTCCGGAGGTAGTAATAAACAAACTGTCCGATCCCACAGCTGGCCTTGAAATACGTTCAATAATTAAATTCTGGAGTGTTTTCTCCCGCCCCATTATGTTCAAGGCCTCGAGGACGAAATAAGGACGCGCTATCAAAGGGAAAACGAGCCGTTCAAAGATTTTATGCTTAAACTATGAACCTTAATGAGGAGAGCAAGATATACTGAAAATGAGGAGATGGAGCGTTTATACGAAAGCCTCTTGCCCGATTACCAGCTTTACATTCGGCGACACGAATCTCTACCCCAACTGACCCGATTGGCTACACACTATGAGGTTGTCCAAAAGCGTTACCATCAACGCTACGTCGTTCCAGAGTACCACCCCCAGCAACAGCAGACGAGGCAGTTGCTCGAACTCCCAGGATCACGAGGTGCTCGTCAGGGATCAGTTTGGACGGCCCCAGCACTAGATCCTAACCCCATAAACACAGCCCATAGCACGGCAGTTGGCGAGATTCCCACCCATGGCCGACCTACCATTGGATATTCGCGTTTTTTTTATATTAAAACATATGCTTATTTCTGATTTAGCACCTTAAACTAAATTATTACAGCTTACTGTTACTACTTATAGCTAACTTATACTGTAGGGAATAGTGCGATATAATGTGTGTTATACTATTTGTGTTTAGTGGTTCATTAAGATTGAGTGTTTATCTTAAAGTAGGGATTTTAACTTAAGAATTATGTCGGGTAATTGTGGGCTATGGGATAGAGCAAGTTTTTGTTTACAGATCTTGAGGGCAGGGTTGATGTTTATTTTTTAGATCCTTCGATTGGCAAGGTCAGTAGGGTGGATCCTTAAGAGCTTTTTCCTTGCCCTGATCCCGTTTATCCTTCGCCTTTTGAGAAGGCGCGTGGTGAGTTTGTTAGGATGCGAGGCAACCTTGTCGAGGTATCGCACAGCCTGGTTGCTTTTGTTTCGCCGACCTTATAGACGCCACATTCTCCCTCGATGTGTCCTGTCCTGATTTACCACTCAGCACCTGTGATTTTTCGCAGGATTTTGGCCTGAAAAATCCTGATTTTGTTCATTTGTACACCTGGATGCCATATCTCCAGATTGGTGAAAGGATGACCTTGTAGATAAGAACTTTGTTCTTAATCGATAGTTGCTGTGGGCGTTGATGAGCCAGCTCATTTTTCATCGCTTTGCTGCGAGTCTACCAGCTACTCCAGCAGCATGTTGCTTAAAAGTGAGTCGCTTATCCAAGGTCACTCCTAAATATTTGTGGCACGTTTTGTGCGAAAGGACCTCTCCGTGCAAGAAGACACCAGGAATAATGTCTCTACTGAGAGTATACGTGACACTGACACATTTCTCAGTGTTGATGGATATGTTCCAACGGCAAGCCCAGTTTTCGAACCTCTTGAGGTATTCCTGAAGTGCATCTGTTGCAATATAGATGCACTTATCTCTTGCCATTATTGCAGTGTCATCGGCAAGGGTTGCTATGAGAAGGTCCTGCGGTTCCTCTACTGGTATGTCGAGAGCAGTTGGCATGTCTGCGGTGAACAAGCTGTATAAGGTTGGTCCCAGAACGCTACTTTGAGGTACTCCTCCCTTTTTCTTCTGGGATGCAAGCCCATCCTGGACCACTCTAAAGATCCTGTCAGAGAGAAATGATCTGATCATTAGGAAGAGTTCAGGATTGAGTGTTCCCTTTGAGCTTTGCCAGAAGGCCGTCGTGCCAGACGCTGTCAAATGCCTGTTGGATATCCAAGTAAGTTGCCACAACGCACTCCTCGGCGTAGAATTCTTCCCTAACGAAGTTAACCACTCTGTGCAGCTGTTTTGGTGTGTCATGTCCCAACCGAAAGCCAAACTGGAACTTTGGGATATTCCGTTTGATTGCTGGAGTTTCCAAGATTCTCCAGCAGCTTGCCAAATGCTGGGAGGAGGCTTATGGAAGAATCTAGTTCGTCTGGGGGCATTCCGGGTTTGTGAAGCATCACAATGTTGGCACTTTTCCATGCAATGGTAAAGTAGCCGAGGCGTAGAGCTGCATTAAATATGAGCAATAGGAACAATACCGCCTTGCGAGGGAGTAGCAAGGGGTCAATAACCATCGTCTAATTTATCTTCAGCGGGAGCCTTGTTGCTTTTTAGCGAGCCTATTTCACTCTTAACCTCCTCAAACGTGTTGGGTTTGGCTGGTAGTGCCATTTGTAAAGGGACGTCCAGTGAGTCCTGAACCAATTGCAGCCTGTTGGTTGAGGCAGAGCTTAAAGGATGGAATCTTTCCTCGAGGTTGCAGGCGAAGGCTTCAACTCGGTCCTGCGGGTGCTTGGCCCATGTGTCATCAGGAATCCTGACCGGAAATTTCGGCTGCAACAGCCTCTTGTATCTCCTAGAGAGCCTCCAGAGAGCGAACTTGGAGTCCTCATTAGGGGTGACATCCTCATGAAGCTTGTTTTTGGCCTCTTTTTTGATTGCAGCCAGGACTTTCCATACCCGATTCGCAATCCTCCTGTATGGCACAAAAAATCGATTGGATGTCGATATTGTGAAAACATTTACCCTTAGTTTGGAATGATGTTGTGCGGCATCTACAATTTGTCCGTTGAAGGTGGATTTTAGTTTTTTGGATCCGTGTTGCTGGCTTGGTTGAAAGATCAAGGGGCATTGCAGTGTTGTGCCTCACTCCCATACTTGTTGTGGTACCAGCAGTTTTTGGATGAAGTGTTGTTCGCTGTCGGAGTGTTACTACGGTTGGTGCTCTGTGAGCAATTACGACTGCGAGAACGTTGATTGTTGTTGTTCAATAGCTGACCAAGCTTGCTATTAATTTGCTGGAACATCTTGTCGTTGTTGTCGAGGCGTTTTTCTAAAGCCGAGCTTCTCTCAATCTTTTGGCTTGTGCGCTTCTAATTTTCGCGCAAGAGAAAGGGACCGACGCCGAATTCCGAGGCGGGATCGAACCCACGACCTCTTGCACAGCGGTCGCGCACACTAGCCGCTGAGCCACCCGGCCACACATTGCGTGATAAGGCAGAAATATTATCACCTGGAGAATAGTTGAGTGAATCCATCACAGCGTCTGCGGCAGTTGCGAGTTGTGAGAGTGTTGCGTTGGGTGAGCTTTCAAGCATGCCTACAATGACCGCGCGTGTTGCAGGTGGGAGGCGTTTAATCCAATAACGTCGTTAGTGGCGTTTGTTTGTTGCGGCTGGCTGAGTAGGTGGCTTGGACGTCCCTCGCCGAGTTGAATGCAAGTCGCAAGTTTGTCAAGGCGTGCCATTTCAGATTCTGCAAATTTTACTGGAATCGCCTGTTTGAGTGTGGAATATGGACTCGATTCTGGTTGATTGCGAATCAAATCATACACTTGATCTAAATACATGGGATCGGCGTATGCTATGACTGCTGCGTACTTTTCTTGTTCCTTCCGCACGCCGAGCCCTTGCAGGAGAAACCAGTTTTCCAGTTTGGTGAAAAACATTTCGATGTTCGTGATTGAATGAAGTTGTGGAAACGGCATTTTGCCAAAAACCGAATCTACATTGTTTGCATTTTCGATATTATTATTTGCAATTTGCTCGATAGGTTGTGCGTTTTCGTATTCCTCATCGATGGACATTTCGATTTTTTACTGCGAACTATTTCACAACGAAGTTTTAACGTTGCGGGCGAGAGCGTGTTTGTATGTGTGTGAGTGTTCACCGAAGCGCTTACTTGCGAAATTTCGAGATGTTGACGATGCTAATTGACGCGAAAGCAAAACATGCCTAAAAAGTGTAAAAACAGTTCTTCTAAGCTTCTTTAATAATATTTTCTTGACAGATCATGTAGTTTACACAATTTTGCAAAGGTTAATTTAAGTAATTATAATTATTGTTTACAGTGAATTGAAGTTACTTATGCAATTGGACAGATCTCAAGTGGAAGAGGCAGGAAGATATTGTTGAAGACTCTGTGACGTACAACATACTAGGAGAGCTGTGTAATCCAGATGTAATCCAGAACATATATTACTCAATCAAGCACATGCTCTAAAAAGTGGAGCACTTTTGACTCCGACTACTTAAGGCCACTGGCCTTTCGTCCCTTCAAAAAGATTCGTAAGCATTCTAAAATGCATTAAATAAATAATTAATCAATTATTAAAACTTGAACTGAAAAAAACTTGCAACGTTCTCCATGATTTCAAGACAGCTAAATTCAAACAAACACCAAACGCGCCATGAAAGAACGGTCACACTATAACGAAATTAGTATTCACTCAATTTCTGACTTACTCTGGGCACACTGCACAACTTGTCTGGAGCAGGATCGACGAAATCAAAATCAAGTCTAAATAAAATCTAAATCACTTTCAGGAAATCCACTGTCCCCCGGGCCCGGACTTCTGAGAGGGGCCCGGAGCCCGGATTTTTGTCAAAAACTTAAATAAACTAAGTACAACATGAGAAAATCCCCCGGGCCCGGAATCCCCTTTCGACAGGTGTTATGTATGCAGCTCTCTGTCCGACCGTCCACTCCCTGCAGTCAGTCGATCAGCAGAAGTCAACACGCATGCAACGCTACGCACTGCAAACTCCTACACTTCACCTACTTCACACACACACGCATTCACATATTTATACTCTATGTACAATACTCACTGTATATTATTTAGCCAATAAATAGTTGTTAAATTAGCTCTCGCATATTTAAAACTGGTGGAAAGCAGAAGTTGCGAAACTTTTTGTGCCGAACAAAAGAGAATTGAAAAGAACGCGTGTGTCGGTCGAACAACAACAACAACGCAGCAACAACAACAACAACAACAACAATGCAGCATAACTGAAAATAACTGCATTAACTGGCAAAGATAATTGCTGTTGTTTTTATCTGCGCTGCGAGCACATGGAAAGCAAAAACGACACCGAGGAAATTATCAAAAGGAAATTTGATAATAGTGGCCAACCTACACGTGGAACCTCTGACACTCCGAATACAGTGAACTCTAGAAACATTCCACCGCCAAGTGCTGATCTCACTCAACGAGCTGCCATGTCTGGAGTTGGTACCCTGGAACCCTTTGTCCTAAATCATTCAAGCAAATGGACATCATATAAATAGCGATTCGAGTTATTTCTGCAGGCCAATGATGTCAAGGAGGAGGCGTTTTGTTTGCGGCATGAAAGATGAAGGCATTCAAAGAAGTCTGCTGGCGGAAACCGATCTCACAGTAAGACTTGTTTTGGAACGCGCCGTGACTAGCGAAGCAGCCGCAATCAGCGCCATGGCCATGAGGCATGTAAACGATCCTCACCACGCTGATTCACAATCTACGGAATCCATTCATGACATCCGAGCGGGTCGAAACCGCTCACACCAGAGTTCCTACAGAATCCGCCAGCCTTGCGATGGCTGCGGTGGGTCACATCTACGGAAGCAGTGTCCACATCGCGATACTGCTTGCCACTCCTGCGGCCGGAAGGGCCACCTACAGCGGGTCTGCCGAAGCGCGCGCAGATCAACAAATTCATCCGGATCGGCATCACCAACTTCAAGCTCACGTTCCGCACACCAAGGTGCAACTCGACACAAACCATACCGTGGTAACTCTAAGGTTCATCAAGTACTACCACTGGTCCATCAAAAGAAGACTGCGTCTGTCTTAATCAACGGGCGTACCTGCATATTCGAGGTTGATTCAGGGTCACCAGTGTCCATCATCAAGGAAGCCACTTTCCACTACATCTGGCCTTAAGGAAATCCAGATCTTGTGAAATGCGACTTAGGCCTCAGCGACTACCAGCACAATCCGATACCAGTTAAGGGAGTCATCGATACAGCTGTACACTACAATCGCCGTAGGATTGATAACTTGCCACTCATCATCGTATCTGGTGGTGGCTCAAACTTAATTGGCTGCAACTGGTTCGAGGCACTAGGCATTCGTATTGAAGGAATACATGCATCGTATTGAAGGAACAGTGGAGTCAGCATCCAAGCAATACTGAATAAATTTGAGCATTTATTCTCCTTAGAACTGGGTCACTATACTGGACCACCAGTATCACTACAAATCGATACAGAGAAGCCACCCGTGCGCTTGCCTCCAAGGCGCATCCCTTTCGCTATAAAGGGCTTATACGAAGAAGAATTGAACCGCCTCTGCTCGCAAGGAATTCTTGAGCCTGTGGAATATTCTGAGTGGGCTACTCCAACAGTACCCGTAATTAAAAAGGATGGCTCAATTCGCATCTGTGGCGATTACAAATCTACGCTTAACCATGCAGTTAAGCCCCATTGCCATCAGATTCCGGCAATTCATACACTCTTAGCATCCATAGAAGGTGGATCCATATTCGCTAAGATCGACTTAGCACAAGCTTATCAACAATTGGTGGTCGACGAGCGCTCGGCACTACTACAATCGATTTCTACACACAAGGGTGCTTTCAAGGTTACCAGGCTACAATTCGGCATCTCATCAGCACCATCACGCGTTAAGATGTCAGTCATTCGTGTAGAGTGCCGCGGTCCTGAGTTCGAGTCCCAGACAAGGTGAGTCGGCGGGCCGAGTGGGGGCGACACTACGGGCTCACAAATAATTTTTTTTTTATTTCAAATAAAAAACAAATATTTTAAATGACTCGCAAGTACTATCAAAAAAGTCTCGCAAAAGATACCGCTTAAGGCTACGCTAACCGTATTGCTTGCGACTATCGTAAATGATACTTTCACTGCCACAAACTGAACGACACATGAATAATTTTACAATCATTTCCCGACCCGTATGCGATAAAATTGTTCAATGGTCCTTTGAAATTTAGTTAAAATATCATATTTCATTAATGATCATTTTATGTATAAAATATTTTAATAGATTGACTCAAAATAAAATAAACTATTTTCGCTAGGTAAAATCCATTGCGAACTTTAACCGCGATTTTGCAAAAAATGGATTTTTTTGAGTTATGACAGTGTTGAAATAAGTGAGCCAAATGTTTTCTCAAAAAGCAAATGTAGAAGCAGCACATTGAGGGCAGCAACCTGCATTTTTAGTGATGACGATTGCTTTTTTGAGAATGTGCTTCAGGACAAAGCCATATTAGGCAAGGAAATTCATTTCAATAAAATCCAAGTTTTTGAAACCCTTTTAAGACTTCGATTCCTGTAAAATTGCATGTCCTATAAGTTTCTTTATGTATTTTTTTTTGAGGTTTAGGTTACCAAGAGACCCGTAGGAAACCTGTAACCACTTTTGAGTAAAGTGGAAATCGCCACCGCTGCTTCTTTATGTATTTGTTTTGGTATTGAATTAATTGTGATATCAGTTGAGACATTTAATTGAAAACCGACGAAATAGCGATAAGTCTGAGATAAGTATTTCAGCTGGTCAATCGGTTTGCTGAATGCAGCCTGATTTTAAATAAACTATCGACCACTTTCCTATCGCAATTCTGTCATCTCGAGATGTTCCCAATCTAGTTCGGCGTTTGTATTGTTTTGTGGAGAGTTACATACATATAAATAGTCAAAATAAGCGAAATTAAAAATGGAATATGAAACTCTTCTATCTGAATTAAGTGGTAATATGTTCATGCCAATATTGACGTTGCTTCTTTGCCGTGTGTGACATGGTTTTATTAGGGCAAACATAAGTGCATATGGACCAATGCAAATGTGTTAGCATGTACGTATGTATGTGCATATGTATGTATATTTACAAAATGACAATAAATATTTATTTACGTCTGGAGTTGCTTACATGCATACATATGTACTTATATACGAAATGTTTCGCTATACACGCTATGTGGGAGCACAAATTACACACAAATGCACATATTTTGTCTTATTTGCTGCATGAAGAAAATTTCCAAAAATTTTTTAGTTACACCCTTTACCAGAGGTACAAGGGCTTATTACGTTAGTTCAAGTGAAAACATTTTCGGTTTTAAAATGTACTTATGTATGTACATAAAAATTTTCATGCCGAGTCGACATTCCTTTGTCCAGCTGTTCTTCCAACCGTCTGTCTGTCCCTGAGATAGTGTGAAGTTCTAATATAAACTTGGCTAAATCGATACATTATTTTTAGGTTCTGTTTAATAGAACAATTTGGAATGAAGTTACTGCAAAACAATCTATGTGTCACTTCTTTTAAGACCTCCAAGTTTGCAAAAACGAAAGCGACGACTGAAAAACACAAATAGTTTCTTTTATTTCGGTTAATCTACTAAAATCTTTCCATGCCGGGTGTGGAGCAGCGAATAATGTGTGTGCCTTCTTTGCAAGGGTTGGCCCTTTAGGCTGCTTCAAGCCAAATATTTATTTTTATTTATTATCTATCTAAAATTCTTATAAAAAAAACCTGACCTCGAGCCGGCTAACATGCATCTAAAATAAGAAAGATAGCCATGGACTTTTTTGTCTATTGGGATTAATGGGAAGTTTTGATAAATGGAAAAAATTAATTAGAAGACTTTCGAGCTTGTTTTGAATTAATTATTTAAACGTTTACCAATACCTGCTCCTCGACTGTATAAAACAAATTTAAGAGTAGAAAAACAACAACCAGGCCTGTCGAAAGGGGATTCCGGGCCGGGGGATTTTCTCATATTGTACATAGTTTACTTAAGTTTTCGCCAAAAATCCGGGCCCCTCAGAAGTCCGGACCCTGGGGAAACACCCCGGTCACCCCCCCGGTCAAGTCGGTCAAGCCCGACTATAATATATTCTGTACCTGTGAAGTGCTGCCCATCACCGGGTGCTGCCCATAATTGATTGTTTTCCTTATAACTCGACTATCGTTCATCCGATATTTACCATTCCTCTGGCGGATCGATAAATAATCTCGATTACTAAATATTGGAACTATGACGCGTTATCCAATTTGCGGGGGCGGGAGGGGGCGTGGCAAAAATTGAAAATAAACTTGATCTGTTTACAAGTATAAGAAGCATATTTCCAATACAGTACAAACCTCTATCTCTTACCATCTCTGAGATCTGTTTGTTCAGACGGACGGGCGGACAGACGGACATGGCTAAATCGACTCGGCTGTTGATGCTGATCAAGAATATATATACATTATAGCGTCGGAGATCTGCCTGTTACATACTTTTGCACAAAAATAAATACTGATGATTTTATTCATTAAATACTTTTGACGATTGTACGAGGTGTGTTCAAAGGAAAAGGTGAATTTTGAATTTTTTCGAAAAGTACTTATTTATTCATCAATATCCATTTTGTCCCCTTCAAAGTAATCGCCCTCGGATATAATATAATGCAAACTCTTTTTCCAATCCTCGAAGCACTTCTGAAATGCGCTTTTCGGTATGGCCATCACCTCGTTCTTCGACTCTGACTTGATCTTATCAATTGTGGCAAAACGCTTTCCTTTCATTGGTCTCTTCAGTTTTGGGAATAGAAAAAGTCGCAGGGAGCCAAATCTGGTGAATACGGTGGTTGAGGCATGATTACGGTGTTGTTTTTGGCCAAAAATAACGAACAAGCATTGATGTGTGAGCTGGTGGATTATCGTGATGCAGAATCCACGATTTGTTTTTCCACAATTCCGATTCCTTATTAACTGTAGCTCTTGGCAGGAACTCATGACGCACCACACCATAGTAATCAAAGAAAACATTGAGCAAAACCTTCACATTTGATCGAACTTGGCGTGCTTTTTTCGGCCTTGACTCATCTGGCCGCTTCCATTGGGATGATACCATCGGGATTTTTCGTCACCAGCTAAGATCCGTTTGAGCAAACCCGGATCGTCATTGACGTCATTCAACAACTCCTGAGCGATACTGAGGCGACGTGACTAAACTTTTCAGTTTCCAAAAACAAACTACTAATCGAAATTGGCTGCTAATGGAAACATATGTGTCCGAATATAACAAAACCAAAATATCGATAGTCGAATGTACACTGCCGGCGAAAATTCATTTTCCTTTGAACTCACCTCTTACAATCCTTTGAACACACCTGTACAGAAGTAAGAATTGGGTTTGGTTTTAGCATGTGAAATCGTTTTTCAAAGCAATTTTAAAATATGTACGAACGTTCAAAGGTAATACCAATAAAACCCCGGAATGCTTGGACGTACGAATGTTGGAAAATTCCAAAACTACCGTTTATAGCAGCTAGAAAAAAGTGTAATCGAAAAATTATGTTAGAACCGAGCCCTTTTCGGTAATTTTTGCTCCGGTTCAGGCTCAGGTTTCCACTCTAGTTAAGGTTCAGTTCGGAATTTTAAAAAGTCACCGAATCTCCGATTTCGGAACGGTTCGACTCCAAACCAGTTTGCAGACCTCGTTTTAGGTACGTTGGTGAACATTTATCGCATATTTCAATAAAGCAGAGGCTCTTTTTTGAGCTTGTTGAATATATGTACTACACGTTCGTTTTTTGCCAGCTACGAATAGTAAACTGGCCTTATACCAGTGAGTAGGCTATAATTCATTTCTTTGAAAACACGGCAATACTTAATTAAGAGTTCATGTCGTCTAAAAACTGACAGCAAATGCCAAATTCTTGAACAATTTAAAGTGTGCCGTCATGCATTATTCTCACGACCATAGCTGGTATGTAAGAAATGCTCTCAAATGCGATTCTAAACTGCGTTCTGAACCGAATGAATCTGTGAATTCGTGCTCATGAATCGAATCGAACCGATGTGCAACCGAAACCTGCAAAAATAAAGTAAAGAAGCCATACTATACTCTGTAAAATGCTCTTTGCTGCTGCAGTAGCAGCGATGGCTTGGCGAAGGCCAATTTTGTTGTAATTTCCTCTTCATTTCACCCAAGCTAGACACAGTGACCAGCAGAAATTGCTCGCCTTTGAGCGAAAACAACAACTAAGTTATTGCGTATCGCAGCCTGGCGCCAGGCCGTGTGCGCGGCGCAGACTTTTGCAATAACAAATATGGGCATTTTCGCCGAATGGCATCCCAATCGTACGTTCGCGACCACATGTTTATTAATGAAACTGAAACTCGGTGAACCCCATCTTTTGCACTAAGCAAAGAGATAGCAAAATGTAGAATCGCAAAAAAAGATGGGGAAAATTTTTGTTTTCTATTTTTTGCACATAAAAAAGGTCGCGAACGTACGCTCGCGACCTGCGGAAATGCCCAAATATGGAGTGTGTGGCTGGTTGGTTTTTTCGTTGTTGGTGTTGTACTGCTCACAAAAACAAATTTCGTGCCCACCAATGATCTATAGCAGACATGCCCAAAAGTAGCATAAGGCAGAGCACTCTCCAAACGCCAATCAAATAAAAGAAAAAACCGGTTTTTGTTCTACGCGACGCATAAACGTTTCGTGTGTTTGCATGTGTGTCGTTTTGTATGCCGCGCGCCCTGCATGTTTACGACCAGAAACAAAACGCACCCAAAGAACATACGGCTGGGCATGGCTGATCCATTGCATCTCTGATTTGCCAAGACCATCATATGGGTTCATAAAATGAGCGCTAACCGTGGTTACCAAGAACAGGAGTACTCCATCATCCGGCTCTGGGAAATTAATGCTTAATAGCCTTCCCTTATGTTATTTAACAGAGCATTAACATTTATGTAAACACTTCAACATTAGGTTAGCAAACAGCGCATGCGGCGAATCGGTTCTTATGACCTATATAACTTTGACATTTATTATCCGATCCTTATGAAAATTTCAGAAATTTGATATCTTCAAAAGTTTCGGAGTTGGTTGCCCTAGCTCTTTTAGTCTCTGTGATCCAGGTGTTTATAAAAACAGATGGACATGGCTAAATTGCCTCGGCTGTTGATGCTGATCAAGTATATATATACTTTACAGCAGAGCTAGCAAATAACAATTGACCGTATTTCGTTGTCCAAAAATAACAGTTATTCACGGACCCTTTTGAGCAAAGAGTCTGAGATGAACCGTTCACATCGGCTCATGAAAGAGTCGCTCAGTGCTCAACGAACAAGCAATGGATTTGTTTCCATTTTTCTCTGCTCATTCACTGACCGAAACGTCCCGAGCGAAGAAAATAATAGTCATTTGCGTTGTGCGCTTGCGACTAACACAACCCACCCGACCAAAAGTTCGCAGGCGAACTCGCGCGCTAAACTCAAAGCGAATAAAAATCTAACAAAACCTTCGTTTACGAACTCGCCAAACTTTCGTTAATGATACTTGTGTCGCTCCGTTTGTGGCAGGCGAACATACGTACGCGAACATTCGCTTGCGAAATAGCGCGAGTATCGACTCGAAAGTTTTACGAGCTTCATTTCCACTCGTTCCCAAATTTCTGTTTACATAAAAACTCGAATTAATTGTTGATTTTATTTAATAAAGATTTATTTAACTCTTAAATTCATTCAATTTAAGAATAATGGTGGAATATTTTTTCAGTCACGAACATTTCATTTTGAACTGTTTATTGAATTGCCGAGGATTCCTTTTTGCGACCCGATTTAAAGCACTAAAACAATTAACACAAAGACAATAAACCCACAAAGCGTTTAACTACTTAAAACTGTTATGGTTTACCGATGAATTAAATGAAGCACGGCCGTTTTCTTAGCAGAAATATAATAACGCCGTCTTTTTTAGAGGGCTGCAAATCATTTGTCGGTCACTTGCTCTACCTGCAGCAGAGAGAAGCAAGCTAAAAGGAAAGATACAAAAAGGTTCGCCTAAACTAAACGAAAAACGTATAATATTCTTCGCGAAACTTTCGCTTGAAGCAAAACACACACGCACACAAAAAAATAAATAAATAAAAGAAAAAAAAAGACCCTTTGAGTTGAGTCGTTCGGCTTTTTGCTCTTCTTCTCACACTTAAGGGGGGAACACACTTTGCGATGAGCAAAAGTAGATGGTTTTTAAAAAAAATTCCAGGAAAAAAAGTATAAGAGATTTTTTATTTTTGTTTTTTTTATCAAATAGTTAATAAATGAAAGGAAAATACAAAAAAAAATTTTTTTTGTCAATATGAGGGCCGTTCAGAAAGTTAACGGCCTCTGAAAAATGATGAATAAAAATAAGGTGCCCACATGGTGACCATGGTTGCAGCACTTGGGTTGATCTGAAAAAAAAGTAAAAATGCGGTTATGTTTAGAACTAATGTGGCTATCGTTCGGCCCTCCGAAAAAAAATTGAAAATTTTTTTGACAAAATGGCGGACATTTGAAAACAAAAATTTTTTTTTGCCTTTTTTTGTAGTGTAGTGTAAAAAAGTACACTTAAAATATAGGTATCCAAAAGTTGGAGGGCCGAACGATAGCGACGACAATTCTGCGTCGTATAAGCCCTTCCGGAGCAAAATCGGTCTACTGGTTTCCTCTGAATCGTGGCCACCAGTTTGAAAAACGTGGTTTCGAGATAAACGCGTTTAAAGTTTGCAGTTGCTAGGCAAATCGGGTCACTTTGGGTCATTAAAAGGACTATATCTTCTAAACTATTTCGAATTTTTGAAAATCCTTTTAGGGGGATTTTTTTGAATATTCAAGCTACAAAAAAAAAAGTCGAAAATTTTTTTTCCGCAAAGTGTTTTCCCCCCTTAATGTGCGAGCGCTCAGGATGATCGCTCTCTATAAATTGTTATTGAATGAGCAAAACAAGAAAAGCTCAACTGAGAATAGTCAACTGAAAACAAAAACAAGGAGAAACGAAGTGTTCTGCTCAGAGCGAAAGCAAGCGTGCATGGGTATTTTCGGTTGTTTTATTTAGCAGACCGCAAAGGCATATAGTCGGAGTGCTTCCTTTTGCCTGTTACATACATTTGCACGACTTTAGTATACCTACGAGTAACCTCTAGGAGTAGCGGGTATACAAAATGGGAAAAATACAAAGTTACGCTCTGCTTTGATTTGGAAGCATTTTAAATGGTGGTATTGTAACGGACTTATCACTCATGCTTATGTAACGCAATGGGATAGTGAGCTGTGGCTGGTCATGTTTCCGATATCGTAGTAAAAATTTTTACTAAAAATTATTTATATGTTTTAAAGAGAATTATCCAAATTAATCTAAGAAAAATACATATTTATTTTACGCCATATACACTCATGGACAACATAATATGTGTGTTTTTCTTTTTTTAACTTTTTATTTCTAATTCCTATCTTCTCTAATCTCAACAAATCAAAGTTTTTTCAAAACTTATTTTAATTGTCTATAAACAAAAAGTAAAAACAGTTTCACAAACCCAACTAAATAAACTACAACTAAATTAAATATTTCTTTAAGTCTGCCAATTTTGGCTGGACACAATAATAGGTGTACGAAGATAATTGTTTCAGTTAAATCAATATTTCACTATTTTTGGTCTTTATTTCGCCATTATTTTGCAAGACTTTCTCCATTCGTCTTCGCATGGAGGATATAAACTTGCGACAAGTTTCAATTGGAATGTTGTACCATGCTCTTTGGACAATATCCCAAAGTTGTTTTTTATTTTGACAAAAAGTCTTTCCGACCTCTCTTTTGAGTTCACCCCAGAAATTCTCGATGGGATTAAGGTACGGGGATTGACTTGGCCTCTCAAAAACATCCACATTTTGCTCTCGGAACCAATCCTTTACTACTCGATAGGCGTGCTTCGGGTCATTATCCTGCTGGAACTTCCATAAAAGTTGCATGTTATCCTAGCATTACCGTCTCCAATAGATCTTTGTATACGAATCTGTCCATTATTCCGTCAATACGATGAATTGGACCAACACCATACCTTGAAAAGCAGCCCCATACCATTAGGCTACCACCTGCATGTTTCACAGTTTTATATGTGCACTTGGGATCAAATTCTTTGCTTTTCAGTCGACGAACATTCCTTTTGGCATCCTTTCCAAATAAATTTATTTTGGTTTCGTCACTCCAGAGGATATTACGCCATTTTTTCTCACCCTCCGGTCCGCACAAGGTTCTAATGCAAATTTGTTCCTCATCTGTAAATTTGCCGACCGAAGCAAAGGAACCCTGCGAGCAATCCTACCTGGTAGGTTCGCTATTGCCAATCGCCGCTGAACACAATATTCCCAATTTCATTGTCAATTGTCCTGGAAGACTTGAACGGGCAATGGATTTTAATGGTTATTAAAACTCCCCATTTAGTTATATTTTCCTAATACCTTACCTTCTGCAACCATTAATTGTATTTATAAACTACAGGTTAATGTTTTGCTTCATACACCTATTTTATTGACCAGCCGAGTTTGCAATCTAACTAATAAAACAATTCACAATTTTTCCCAGAGCTTTGCTTGTGTAGAACGCCGCTGGACACCTACTCTTTTTCCATATAACTACACAAAACAACCACTTTAAATCTCAGAGACTAGTTTGCGTAGAAACAGACAGACAAACGGACAGGGCTACATCAACTCAGCTCGTTATCCTGCTCAAGAATATACACGAGTATATAGGCCTTTTTCCTTTTTCGATTGCTGCTGCTCTGATAAAATTATTCGGTTTCAAAGGTTTTGCCTAAAAGTCACTTAAAAGAAAAGTAAATGGTAATTTTCTTGGCAACGGTGATTCTTTTCATATTTTTATTTTAACATGACAAATATTGTCGAGATTTTGAAGTATAAAATCATTTTTTAAGCTTGTACCTCAGAAAGTGTCTGTAGACGTAGGCAAAATCGATCGAAATGAAACCGAGATGCTGAATTAAAATTCGAAAACGATTCGAAAATTCATTCGAAAAGACAGTAGATTTTTATTTCACTCGGAAACGGGAACACCAAAATGAAAACGTTT
This sequence comes from Lordiphosa collinella, assembly GCA_018904265.1. Taxonomy (NCBI): domain Eukaryota; kingdom Metazoa; phylum Arthropoda; class Insecta; order Diptera; family Drosophilidae; genus Lordiphosa; species Lordiphosa collinella. The sequence goes on along the minus strand of JAEIFV010000046.1, from coordinate 532,752 downwards.
CGGAATTGCGATCGTTTTACTTTTTAATTCCACTCGGAAATGGGACAGGCCTGATAGTTTATGGGGTCGGAAATTAATATTTCTATGCGTTGCAAGCTGCTGGGCAAAATAATACTACCGTTTGCAAGGGTATACAAAAAATTTGAGCAAAATTAAAAATAATAATAATGTTTCTATTAAATCATTTCAGACTTACCCACAACGAGCTGCAATAAAAGGCTCAAACTACTCGAATATATTTTACACGAATCAATGGGAGAACGAATATGGACGTCACAATACAACTTGGGAGAAGACAGCGATGGGTATCACTTTTCGTTGGACTATTTATTGGATACATTTATAGTACTTTATGACGAGTGCAGTAATTCATCCCTTCGTAGAGAAAAAGGAGTATCGGATTTTCTAAAATTATGTAAATATTTCATTTGACTTTTTATTAAAACAGTAATAATTTAATAACCGTAATCACTTAAGAATCTGTTTTGTATTTAAAACGATTAATTGAACGATAATTTTAATCTGACATTCATATTCATCTGCATATGTTTAAAGATGGCGAATTACACCTTTCATTTGACTAAGGATTGTACCTTGTTTTGTTTTTAAGTTCTGCAGATCTTATTTAAAATGTCAAAACTATAAATAATGAAAAACCTTGAGCCGGTTAAAACTATATTTAAATTAGAAAAACAAAATCGAACAACAAGGTACAAGCAGAAGAATTCCTTAAAAGAAAGAAAAAAGTGGTTTGGACCAAACCCGTTGTCAGACCAATTTATTGCAGATTTATGCCAATTCGTCCACAAAGTTTGAATTTTCTCTCTAGAACTCTTTGCTGGATGTCCTTCCGAATAAGATGTTCTCTGGTGCTGTATATCCTACATTAGGGTTTCTCAAGAAGGGGAGGCTGAAAAATGAGAGCTCTGCTCTGACTGAACAGTTCTGACCTACTTCATGGAGTGACTGAAAAGCTGTTTGATCTCTTGGCACATGCCTCTGCATGTGTTCTTTCTTTTTTGTAAAATCGTTAGTAATAAAACTTCATGTTAAGAAACTGTGTGTCGTTTTGATGAGCGTTATAAAAATAAGTATTTAATTACGTGTAGCACAGAGATGAAATATAAAACATTTTTAAAAATTCAATGTTTGGCTCGTCTCGGTGTGAATAGCGAAATTTGTTCGGGTATATGTTTAGTATAGGTCCCTAAGCAACAAATTATTTTTCCACAATGGACAGTGAATTATAATGATTTTTCGTGCAGAAATCAATTAGGGGTCGACCATGGTTCTTTTTTAATTGAATTTCATAGTTGTTATTTTTGCCCGTACAAATACATGCTCGATCACATATGCTTTCCGAATTCGGTTTTTTGCAAATAAATATATTAAAAATATTCTTTTCTTATGACTAATACGCCTGTTCCACTGGCAAACATTTAACATTATCCAAGAAACGTGGTTTTCCACTGACGGATAAGCATTACGGTCACACTAACGTAATCAAAGAACAGCTGGTTGGATTGCGTTGCTTGCAATAGTGAGTCAAAGTTCGTCATCCACCTCGCTCTCTTATGGTTGGCCCTTCATATAGCAGCCAGTTTTGCATTCTTTAGAAATATGATGGCAATTTAAGATTTTAAAAGAAAATTTTGCGTTTACCTTGGCCATGCACAACCCATGGAAATAGTCAAATTTCCATGAAGGGGACCATAAACTTTTCCCTCTGCTAAGACGCTCTCCCATTGAGCTAAAACCCTCTAAGCCAGAGGCAGGTAAACAATACATTCGCACTTTTGCATTGGTGTTTGTGAGAGCAGCGCAAAAATTGCTCTCAATTTTAGTTGCAACGACTGAGTCGCGGAGCAGCAAATCACTAAACGCAGCTGCGCTTGTACAGCTTATACTGTGTGTGGGAGCAGCGCTGCTTTGAATTTTTCGTATGCACACAAGATAGGAATATGCCTGCCCCTGCTCTAAGCCAATGGCAACGTCACTGACAAACAGCTTATACTGTGTGTGGGAGCAGCGCTGCTTTGAGATTTTTCGTATGCACACGAGATAGGAATATGCCTGCCCCTGCTCCAAGTCCATGGCAACGCCACTGACAAACAACTGTTCATTTTGGTGACATTTTCGAATTCATATCGATAGAAAATCTATTATTTTTGCGGAAAAGGCTAGGTCATTTTGCTTTTGGCTTGGTCATCCGTCACGGATGTTTTGTCTTGTTGGCTTGGCCATCCGTCACGGATGATTTGTCGAATGCACACTTATCTCTTATGAGGAATTATACAGAAAGAATGAGGTCATTTAGATCTTCCATAAAATGAGCTCCAGAATGTGCCAGTGGAACAGGGGTATAAGGCGTACGTTTGCTTGAATTTTAGTGCGAGGGAAAACTTGATACCTATTGTATCTGTTTGAACTCTTTTCCATGCCAGCTATTGACTTTCGTCTTCCCCGTGGACTTCCTCTTCCTAAAAGTTAATCTGGCATGTTCTCAATTCCGCTACGTTTTGAAAAGTAACCCGATCGCAATTTCGTTTCGGTTTGGATTTGCTGTTCTCGATTCCGAATGAATTTGCTTACGTTTTACTTTTTGCAAACAAAGGGCCAAACGAAATCGCCACGGGAGTATCAAGCGAAACGATGGAAAACGGAACTTGCGGAAACGAGAGGCTGACTTTTACGTTTTGCTTTTCAGAATTGCTGCCACTGTCAAATTCTGCAGACATTTAACAAAAAAATGTTTTTTTAATTCAGTTAGACTTAAATGCTATCTAATGACATAAATAAGTTATAAACTGTTCACAGAATTAAGGAAAATAACTAAATGAACTTTTGGCAACTGTACGAGTGCATAATTTGCAAATCCAAAAAGAATTCGAAAAGCACAAGCAATCGAATTAAAAATTAAAGCTTTGAAATTCCTTTAAAAAAATAACCATGGTCGACAAACCATTTATTTCTGATCTTAAATTCTTCATAAATCGCTGTCCATCGAGAAAAATTAATTCCCTGATTGTTTGGGTGGTTTACCTTTTAGTAAACATTTAACCAACTGTTAAAACATGTGGTTAAAATCGCACCAAAGAATCATTTGGATGCAGAAACACGCTGCAACATGAGATATTAGAGTAGGAGGACACTTAAGATATCGCACAGGAGCACAACTACCCGGAGTAACCATCCTCTAAAGAGTCGAGCGAGTGGTTAGATAACACTCAATCTATACGTAGTCTTACTGAGATATGATAAAAATCTAGCAATAGTCATTAGTATTAGCCTAATGGTGGAGTCGTTCTTTAATATATTTTCAGTATTATTTATAGCTTTAGAAAGCAACGATATATTGATGTTGTTTGAACTCGAATATACAGGCATGTTCTCGATTCCGCTACGTTTTGAAAAGTAAACCGAACGCAATTCCGTTGCAGTTTGGTTTTGCTGTTCACAATTCCGAATGAATTTGCTTACATTTAACTTTCGGCAAACCACGTGCCGAACGAAATTGGCACGAGAGAATCAAGCGAAATTATCGAAAATGGAACATGCGGAAATGGTAGAGGCAGACTTTTACGTTTTACGCTGCCAATTTCTCGAGACACTTAACAAAAAATTATTTTTTACTCAGTTAAAGACTTAAATGCATTTCAAATTACATATATAAGTTCTAAAATCATCACAGAATTAAGGAATATTAACATCATGTACATTTGGCAACTTTACGAGTGCGTAATTGTCAATTACTTTTCATTTCACTGGACAACAAGCATAACTTTTTAAAACAAGAAACTGAATCAATTCAGTTTCCGAAAAGTTGCAGTGGAAGTGGAATTGAGAACATGCCGGGTTTCGACTCGGTTTTCGTGTAAACGATAATGTTTCGCGTTTAAGTTGTTTTCAAATGTATGTAAGTAACAAGACAGTCTGTGGTTACTAGATCTCGTAGTAATTTTCTCTTGAATTGAATTCACTTGGTATTGATCAGTCGATTTCAGTTGCTCAAACGAATTCGAGTTTTTTTATACCAGATCTAGTAACCGTAGACATATTTTTCACCTTCTACGTAACGTAATTCAAATTGAATACAAAATTTTAACGTTTACACGAAAATCGACTCGAAAACCGGAACAGGGCCCATTATCTCTATAAATATAAAATAGTTTGTCCTGCCTGATTCACTGACTTACTGACTGATTGGCAATAATTGCACAGCCTAAATGGTAAGAGCTAGAGGGCTGAAATTTGGACAGGAGTTTTCTTATGTGGTGAAAGTGCGTACTGAGACGGGGTTTTGGAAAATTCCACCCGGAAAAGCGTCGGAAAAGTTTGCATGGGGAAAATTTTATTTTTCATCCGATTGACTTGAAAATCGGCTTGTAAGCATAGGATGCGAAATAATTGGACACGTGGTTTCTCGATTTCGGAAAATCCACCCACAAGGAAAATTCTCGGGAAATTTGATTGCATAAATCTATTTTTCATCCGATTGTCTTGAAATTCGGTTTGTAAGGTGATAGTAAGTGAAATAATTTGTAATGTAATTTTCTGATGTTGGAAAATATAACCATATGGTCGGAAAACTCATGGAAAACTCTGCAGCCAAAAACCTATTTTCATCCGATTGGCTTTAAGCTTGGTTTGTAAGGATTGTATAAGAAATAACGATGACGGTAAAGGTAACGATAACGGTATCGATAACGATATCGGTAACGATAACGGTGTCGATAACGGTGTCGATAACGAAATCAATAACTATGGTGATAACGGTATCGATAACGATAAAGGTATCAATAAAAATAACGATAACGGTATCGATAACGATATCGATAATGACAACGATAACGTCATCGATAGCGATAACGTTATCGATAACGATTAAGAAATTAATAACGATATCGATAACGATAAATAATTCAATAACGATAGCGATAACGGTATCGATAACGAAATCAATAACAATATGGATAACGGTTACGATAACGATGACGATAAGGGTAATGTTACCCAAACCCGGTTGGAAAAGAAAAACTAAATCGGTTTTATGTGATGATTTTTAATAGCTTTACTGATCCAGTATAGACTGACGGGGCGGCGTAGCGAAGCACGCCGTGTACTACGCTAGTCGATGTACACTTATGGACAAAATAATAGGTGTGCTTTTTTTTCTTTTTAACTTTTTATTTCTGATTCATATCTGCTCTAATCTCACCAAATCAAAGTTTTTTCAAAACTTATATTAATTGTCTTTAAACAAAAAGTAAAAACAGTTTTGCAAACCCTTTAATATACAACTAAATTATATTTCACTATTTTTGGTCTTGTTTTATATTAAACTAAGTATCTGGCAGCTAACAACCGGTATACCCGCCATTATTTTGCAAGACTTTCTTTATTCGTCTTGGCATAGTACATATTAACTTGCGAAAAGTTCCAATTGTAATGTTGTACCATGACCTTTGGACAATATCCCAAAGTTGATTTTTATTTTGACAAAAAGTCTTTCCGACCTCTCTTTTGAGTTCACCCCAGAAATTCTCGATGGGATTAAGGTCCGGGGATTGACTTGGCCTCTCAAAAACATCCACATTTTGCTCTCGGAACCAATCCTTTACTACTCGATAGGCGTTCTTCGGGTCATTATCCTGCTGGTCCGTGATATTCCCAATATTATTGTCAATCGTCCTGGAAGACTTGAACGGGTCGCGTTTAACCAACTGAACCATGCGACAGTCGGTCTTAGATTATGATTTTCTTGGTGCTCCCCGAGATTCACCTGTTTTTTCCGATCTTAAGGCATGGGCTACGAAGTTTTGAGAACGTTTCATTAACATAACAATGGATTTATACGTTTTTCCTTCATCTCGGAGTCGTCGAATGAGCCTTCTCTCCTCCGCACTGCAGTGACGCCCACGGCCCATCCAATACACTTTTAATGGTTATTAAGTCCCCATTTAGTTATATTTTCCTAATACCTTACCTTCTGCAACCAAATAATTGTATTTTTAAAGTACAGGTTAATGTTTTGCATCTTCTTCTTCTTATTTGGCCCGATATTTCTATCACAACCGTTTGACGGACTCGGCCGCTGCTATTAATGCCCGCCACTCGCCTCTGTCTTAGACGAGCTGGCACCAGTCGTTCAGTTCAAGCGCCTTTATGTCTTTCAGCACCTGTTTTTCCCAACTAAGTTTCGGTCGTCCTACAGCTCCTGCTTTCCCCAATTCGTTCGCCTTCAGCCTGTACATTTTTTTTACTGGAGCTTCTTCATCCATACGAGTAACATGTCCAAGCCAGCGCAGCCGCTGTTGTTTTATGCGCTTGACTAGGTTAGTGTCCCCAGAGAGCTCATACAGTTCGTGATTCATTCGGATGCGTTTACAGGTCCATAAATCTTCCGAAGTACTTTTCTCTCGAACACGCCAATTGCAGCCTCATCCGTTGATGACATTGTTCATGCTTCTGCGCCGTATAGCATTACTGGGATGATAAGCGACTTGTATAGCGCAATTTGCCATTTCTCTGCTCTTGAACTCCTTACTAAGCCCGTAGTAACATCGGTTTGCAAGAGTTATTCTTCTTCGGATCTCCAGACTGATGTTGTTGTCGCTGGTGATCATCGTTCCGAGGTAGACAAAGTCCTTTACAACGTTAAAGTTGTACTCGCCCATTGCAACAGATTGTCCAAAACGCGTAGGAACTTCGTCTTTTCCTCATTTACCGCTAAGCCCATGCTTTTTGACTGCTTCTCAATCTCTGAAAACGCCTTGCTTACCGCCCGTTCGGATTTGCCGATAATGTCAATGTATATGCAAGTAGCAAGTAGCATTACATCTTTATAAAAGATAGTGACCGATCTGTTAGCATTTGGGCTCTGGCGCAGTATATACTCCATCAGCAGATTAAGGAAGTTACACGATAAGGTGTCACCCTGCATAAAACCTCGTCTGGTATCGAAAGACTCGGAGAGGTTCTTTCCTATTTTGACGGAGCTTTGTGTGCTTCTCAACGTCATCATGCAAAGTCGAACGTACTTTGCTGGTATACCAAAAGTAGACAGGGCTTCAAAGAATTTTGACCTTATCGGTGTGTCAAAAGCGGCTTTATAATCAACAAAAAGATGGTAAGTGTTGATTTTCGTCGCAAGGGTTTTCTCCATTATTTGTCTCAATGTGAATATTTGGTCTATGGTGGATTTACCAGGTCTAAAGCCACACTGATCGATCAGTTCGCTCATTCTCGGCTTTAGACGTTCACATAAGATACATGACAGAACCTTACATGCAATGGGTAAGAGACTGATCCCGCGGTAATTGGCGCAGATTGCAGGGTCTCCTTTTTAAGTATTGGGCAGAGAACACTTAGACTCCAATCTTCTGGCATACTCTCTTCGGACCAAATTCTGCATAGGAGTTGGTGCATGCACCTTACCAGCTCCTCGCCGCCAACCTTGAACAATTCAGCGGGCAGCTCATCGGCTCCAGCTGATTTGTTATTTTTTAGCCTTTTTATGGCTAACCAAACTTCGTTATGGTCCGGTGGGTCTATTTCTATATTATCCACTACTTCTCCAGAGGCGTCATTGTGTTCATCATCGCCTCCCAGCAGGTTGGAGAAATAGTTTCTCCATTTGTACCTCCTTTGGATCTGTGACAAGATTTCCGGCTTCGTCCTACTATTACATTGTTAGGCTCGGGGCTGAATATTCTTCGAGGACTTTCATTAACTGTTTAACAGCACCCTACCTGTTGAGGGTGCGAACATTCCAGGTGCATATCCTCATATCGTGGTCCTTAAAACGTTTGCGTGGGTCGTCATCGATGGTGGTCCGCATCCAAGGCATTTTTTTAGTTTTAAATGGCGGATGAATTAGACGCTTATCGGGTGCCAAGCCCGAAGTAACGCCCCCTATTTGTCCCAGGGAAAGGATCGCCGCTCACGTTAGCCAGCAGCTTTGCGGATGCAGCGCTCTGTTACCAGGGGCTACCACGGGGACGTGTGAGTCGACTTGAGACGCAGTAAGCCAGGATCGCGCTGGGTTTACCATGTTAAACCGGTCAGCAACTTTACCTCACTACATACGCCCCCATAACCACAGGAGAGTTCCTGTCTTCCAAAGAAGCCCAATGTTTCGCTTCATATACCTATTTTATTGACCAGCCGAGTTTGCAAACTAACCAATAAAACTTTCCACAATTTTTCCCAGAAACTCGACCATATTAAAAAGTAAAGCTTCCTTATTAAATGATATGTTTATATCGATTTAAATCGATATTTAATAAAAAACACTTGACACCTATTATATTGTCCATGAGTGTATATTATTTTAGTTATTTCACCTTTATAAATATTTAGGATGTTTAGGACCTCCAGTGGAATTGTTGCATTGAGAAATTTTTATATTTTTTGCAAACATGTCAGTAGAATTGTTGTTTTCTTCTTTTTGGTTTTGACATTTAAAAAATTTAAAAATTCCTCAATTCAACAATTCCAAAGCACAACTGGGGGTTGTGAACAACCTATTTGTCATTTTCAGTACTCTAATGAAACCATATTTTTTCTTTAATTTCAGCTAAGCCATTTGTACATGTTATACGAAAACTTCGACTATGTCGTGAGGATTTCGAAATACTAAAAATTATTGGACGAGGTGCCTTTGGTGAGGTCTGCGTGGTTCAAATGATGTCAACGGAAAAAATTTTTGCAATGAAAATTTTAAACAAATGGGAGATGTTAAAGCGAGCCGAAACTGCATGTTTTCGAGAAGAACGAGATGTTTTGGTGTTTGGAGATAAACAGTGGATTACAAACTTGCACTACGCTTTTCAAGACAATATTAATCTGGTATGTTTATTTCCAGATGAGCTGAACCGTGAACCAAACCGGTGTCATTTCAAATATGCTGACCCGATCAGAAAACGTTAGAAAAAATGTTTAAACAAATTGAGTGTAGTCGCAACGCTCAACCTCTACTCCTCAGTTTTAGTATTCATTTGAAGAAGATTTTATTTGGCAGAGTGCTTAGTTTTTTACATCGCATTCTTAGAGTGGAAACTTTACTTTTGAATGCAATTCCTTTTTGAATTTCTATTGATAATGCCGATTCCCACAAAAAAGAACAAGAACTCTCTATTTTTATACTCTGTACCAGAGGTACACAGAGTATATTTAGTTTGTGCAAAAGTCTGTCCGTATGAGCAAACAGATCTCAGAGATGGTAAGAGATAGAGGTTTGACATATATGAGACTTATGCTATACTTGCAGGCAGATCAAGTTTATTTTCAATTTTTGCCACGCCCCTCCCGTTCCCGCAAATTGGAAAAAACTTCATATCTCCCAAGGATTTATAGATAGAAGTTTCGTTTTTTCTGGACATATTTAGTAATCAGGATTAGATATCGATCCGCCAAAGGAAAGGTAAAAGTCAGATGAACTTTAGTCGAGTTATAAGGAAAACAAACAATTATGGGTAGCACTCCAGCACTTCACAGGTTCAGAGTATGTTATAGTCGGACTTGACCGAATTTCTTTGTAAGTTTCCTGAGCCAACATCACCTTGGAGAAACGCAACTCAATAGCGTCATAAAATCGAAGCATTTGCGTGTCATTCTGGACTTGAAACTCGAAGAGAAGTCGAAGAGAAAACAAGAGAGTGAGCTGTTGTCGAGTGCTCCAACTCCAAAATATTCTGTTCCCTTGATTTCATGTGTTTTCAACCCATATTTTCGGTCTGCTCTGCTCACGACCGCAACCGAAAAAATAAAAAAAACCGAAAGACCAAAATGTTATTTCAAAAAGTTTGCTGCGAACAAAGTCAAGTGGAGCAGAATGTAACAGTGTGAGAGAGAATGAGAGAGCGCACATAGTTTGTCGCATACATACAAAATGCGTTGATAGCGATAGCCTAAGAAGTGCACACTAATTGCATACACACATAAAAGACCTTTTCGGCAAGCGGTCTATCCCAAACGGTCGGCAAAAGACCAAGAGCGAAAAAAGCAAAAACAAATGTGATTCTCTCCTCTCACGACCGAAAAAAACAGAGAGCGCTGTTAAAGGTTGCTTCCCTCCCTCTTTGTCAATGAGCCGCACGAAACCGGTTTTTTTTTGTGAGAACTGCAAAGAGAGGACCGGTTGTTGCAACCTCTGGGTTTCACAGCCGACGACGCTGGTCCCCCCGCTCCATAAAGCAAAATTGTTTCGTGCATGACTTCGGTTTTTTTCCGATCGAATTTTTCAGAATAGGTAGATATTGGGCCCTTCTTGATATATATTAAGTCATAAGGCTCTGACTTAAAAACCGTAACTGACAGTTTTTTGCACTTAAAGGGGAGAGGGGGAGAAATTTTCAGGTTCTGAAACAACCTTGATAAAAATTTGAATCTCTATCTCTTATAGTCCTTGAGCTCGACGCGTTCGTACAGACATAATAGAATTCTGCACTGCAACATAGGTCATGCGGGCGTTAGGGTGGACGATTTCTGTCGTGGCTGTGGAAATGACAAGGAGATTAAAGTGTGGAAATGACAAGGAAATAGTATGTAAATCAGCTGCTAGGGGACTTAGCTCGTGTTATATCGACAGATAGTTTAATAGTTCGTATTTTTAGCTTTAGTTTCGTGTGAAACTTAACTTATTGTTCCAATTAAACTAGGTGAAAAAGTGTAAACTAGAAACTACACAACAAAGTGCAATTGCAACACTTTAAAATCCTGGATTTGAACAAAAACTTTACTTTTAGCGACCACCCTTATAACATTGTACTCAAAATGTCATTTCATGTGAAGGATCTTGGAACATATTTGAAGTGAGCTCGGCATTTTAGTCTGTTATATTGGGACATTCACTAAGTAATTTTGTTTTCTTTAGTGCAATTTAAACACGATTTTTTTATTGTGTAAAACATTTTATGAAATAGATTCTCCATTTTGATCCAATACCATCTTTTTGCCATTTTTCGGGCAAGAGATTGATTCCACGTTCATAAAATGTTTGATCTTTGCAGGCAAAAAACTGGTCCAAGTGGTTTTTGTCGTCCTGATTTGAGGTGCATAGACCGGAACAAGTTATAGTCCGAAAGTGCCAAATCTGGAGAATATGGTGGGTGTGGTAGCTCATCCCATTCAAGCTACAAAAGCTTTTGGCGAGTCATGAAACTTGTATGAGGTCGAATTTCGTTCTGTAAGAACATGAGAAACCCATATGTCAAGCTTCGAAGTTAATCCTAGACGTTTCATGTTCTTGTGAACGGTCGCGTTAAACAAATTTAGTCTTTTAGCAATCTCTCGGGTTGTTATTCGACGATTTGCATCGACCAACGACTTTATTTTATCCACATCGGCTTCAAGAGGCCTGCCAGGACGTGGTGCATCCTCAAGATCGAAATTGGCGTAACGAAATTTTGCAAACCAATTCTGGCATTTGCGTTCGCCTTGCTTGCATTTTTATCCTTTTGATAGTAAAACAGTAAATTATGCCAAAATTGCTGTTTTCGATCATCAAACGAAATTACTTAGTGAACGACCCAATGGTATAATAATTGATATTTTTTTTGTAATATAATTTTTTTCTTTCAGTATCTTGTTATGGATTACTACTGCGGTGGAGATCTTTTAACGTTATTAAGCAAGTTTGAAGACAAACTTCCGGAGGATATGGCAAAATTTTACATTACCGAAATGATTTTAGCCATCAACAGCATTCATCAAATTAAGTATGTTCATAGAGATATAAAACCGGATAACGTTTTGCTGGACAAAAGAGGCCATGTCCGACTGGCAGATTTCGGTTCGTGTCTACGACTAGAGAAAGATGGTACGGTTCAATCGAATGTTGCCGTAGGCACACCAGATTATATATCCCCAGAAATATTGAGGGCTATGGAAGATGGAAAGGGGCGTTATGGAACGGAGTGTGATTGGTGGTCGCTTGGTGTCTGTATGTATGAAATGCTTTATGGAGAAACTCCATTCTATGCTGAAAGTTTGGTTGAGACTTATGGCAAAATTATGAACCATCAAAATTGCTTTAATTTACCGGCCCAAGAGACCATCAACTATAAGGTATCGGAGACATCTCGGGATTTGCTTTGCAAACTAATATGCATACCTGAAAATCGGCTTGGGCAAAATGGAATACAGGATTTCATGGATCACCCTTGGTTCACTGGAATAGACTGGAAAAATATAAGATGCGGTCCAGCACCGTATGTACCAGAAGTGTCTAGTCCCACCGATACTTCCAATTTTGATGTTGACGATAATGACGTCAGATTAACTGACTCAATGCCTCCCACTGCAAATCCCGCATTTTCCGGAATCCATTTACCGTTCATTGGATTCACCTTTTCGCTGAACAATTCTCAGGCAGATCCAAAGACCGCAGACAACATCTCAAAAGTAAAAAGCCAAAACTCACTTTTCGAAGATGAAAATCTGCAAAGCCCGTTGCTTTCTAGTGAAACCACCAAAAACTCAGAAAATTCGAAGGAGACACTCGAGAAACAACTAAAAACCATTACAGAGCAATTTGTACATTCTAAGCAGGAAAAGAGCGAATTAACTAAGCAAAATAATGAGATTTTTGAAAGGCTTAAAATCCAGGACTCGGAACTTCAAGACGCTATTTCTCAGCGCAATATCGCAATGCTGGAATACTCGGAAGTTACGGAAAAACTATCTGAGTTGCGGAATCAGAAACAGAAACTTTCCAGACAGGTTAGAGATAAGGAGGAGGAACTCGATGGTGCAATGCAAAAGAACGATAGTCTCAGGAATGAACTACGCAAGTCTGACAAAACTCGAAGGGAACTTGAACTCCATATTGAGGAAGCGGTTATTGAAGCATCCAAGGAGAAAAAGCTCAGAGAACGCGCCGAGGAATGCTGTAGGCAGTTGCAACTTGAATTACGAAAATCAGCATCAAACTTGGAGACCACTCTTCCCTTGAGCATATCTTCCGATATATCTACATACGAAATAGAACGCCTTGAATTTCAATATTCAGAGAAATTAGATCATCAACAGGCACGCTACAATTTGGAAATAGAGGCACTTCGTGAGCAACTTAGCGAACTTGAAAGCTCAAATTTAGCCCTTTCAAAGGAATTGCATGCCGCGCATGAGAAAATAAAGCATAACCAACTAGAATCGCTGTCGGATTCGGCAGACACCATTTCGGAACTAAAAAAGCAATATGATTTGGAAAAATCAACATGGTTCGAGGAAAAACAGAGATTGAGTTCAGAAGTGAGCCTAAAATCAAAAAGCTTGAAAGAGCTGCAAGCAGAAGACGATGAAATATTTAAGGAATTGCGAATGAAGCGCGAAGCTATTAACCAATGGGAACGACAAATGGCGGAGATAATTCAGTGGGTGTCTGATGAAAAGGATGCGAGAAGCTACTTACAAGCCCTGGCTACCAAAATGACTGAAGAATTAGAGTACCTAAAGCACGTGGGTACTTTTAACAACAATGCAATCGATCACAAAAACTGGCGAAACAGACGCTCTCAGAAATTGGATAAAATGGAGTTGCTTAATTTGCAAAGTGCTCTTCAACGGGAAGTTCAGGCAAAAGCGATCATATCCGACGAGCTTAGCCAAACCAGAGCTGATCTCGTTTCAACTCAAAAAGAAGTTCGTGACTACAAAAAAAGATACGATTCCATACTGCACGATTTTCAAAAAAAAGAAAACGAACTTCGGGATATGCAAAAAGGAAGTTTGGAATACCCGGACTCATTTTTAAATAAATCCTCACACCACGGACTCAGTAACGCGTTCTTCAGAGATGCCTCGAAAAATTCGGAAGTCATTAACACATCAGAACCCTGCTTTAATGATTCTGGGGACGGGTTCTTGGCGGCTCAAAACTTTTTCCAAAGTCCGAATTCGGGAATACTTTTTAACTATGATTCAAAGTATGCTCTTCGAATTAGCAAGGACAACAACGATGCAAAAGACTCTCCAGCCATCGATGCATCACGAGTTGAAAGTGAATTGGTTTTCGAAGAATCTCAAAAGAAAATTGAGAGCAATACTGCAATACATCAATTTCTCGTGCGCACTTTCAGTAGTCCAACCAAATGCAACCACTGCACTTCGTTAATGGTCGGCTTAACACGACAGGGTGTTGTATGTGAAATATGTGGTTTTGCATGTCATACCATATGCTGTCAAAAAGTTCCAACTACTTGCCCGGTTCCCATCGACCAAACCAAGAGGCCATTGGGTATAGATCCAACAAGGGGCATAGGGACAGCATATGAGGGCTATGTAAAAGTTCCCAAGTCAGGTGTGATAAAGCGTGGATGGATTCGCCAATTTGTTGTAGTGTGCGATTTTAAATTGTTCTTGTATGATATCTCTCCTGATCGATCCGCACTACCCAGTGTAAGTGTGTCGCAAGTCCTAGATATGCGAGATCCAGAGTTTTCCGTTGGCAGTGTTCGAGAGAGTGATGTCATTCACGCCGCCAAAAAAGATGTGCCATGTATATTTAAGGTAAGTGTATGTTAGTTAATTGTCAAACGGAACCAATAAATTGTTTAGACTAAGCTTAATAGTACTCAATTCTGCTAATCCAATCTTTTTATAAATTTAATATTTCTTAGACTTAATCTAGGTTATGGGAAACTAGATAATTGTATTATTTTAATTTCGTTTTAGATTAAAACTGCCCTGATTGAAAGCGGTCTCTCTTTAAACACTCTAATGCTTGCCGATAATGAGTCAGAGAAATCGAAATGGGTTATTGCACTGGGGGAGCTACATCGAATTTTGAAGCGAAACAGTTTACCAAATACTGCCATTTACAAGGTCTATGAGATTTTGGATAGTACATTGTCGTTAATAAGAAATGCGCTGTGCTCCGTTATAATTTATCCAAACCAAATTTTATTAGGAACGGAAGATGGCCTGTTTTACATAAATTTGGATCAATATGGTACGTATATTTGGGTGATTCCCACACAGTGTAAGAATATCAAAATTAATTAGTTGTGACCGGCTTAGCGGAGATTATTGTGTCGAATTATTATTTTTATACCCTCTTCCCATTAAAAATGGGAAAAAGGGGATCATGAAGTTGTGCAAAAATATGTAACTGGTAGAAGAACCTATAACGTATATATATTCTTCCCAAGAACTAAAGAGCAATGACTCTTTCTTTACACAATCGATAACAAACAAAAAAAGATAGTCGGTCAACTCTGTACCGTTGCGTTGCGATCGGTGCTGCCCATAATTGTTTTCCTTATAACTCGAATATCGTTCATCCGATCTTTAAAACTCCTTCAGAGGATCGATAAAGAATCCCGAATACTAAATATCTCCAGAAGGTTCGATTCTTCTATCTATAAAACTGTGTTCCATACATGTGAAACCTCTATCTCAGACAGACAGACGGACGGACACTTTTGCACAAACTTAATATACTCTGTGTACCTCTGGTACAGAGTATAAAAAGAAATGAGACAAGCACTTAGCACACACCGATACCGAAGACTTTAACGTTTGTCGTAAAAATGTGAAGCTTATTCGGCCATGTTTTGTAATAAAATCGAAACTAAAGACTTGAAAGGCTTGTTATATTTTTCATCTAAGCAGAGGGCGAGAGCTCGCTGAGAGAGACATAGTAATAATACTAAAGTAAAATCGAAGGTCCACATTAAAAATCAACGCAAAAAATGTTGCCTGACATTCACTGGTATGGCCGTTACTCATCTTATTAAGTTGTAGATTCTTTGGTTTAACAAAGTAGTAGTGAACTGTCTGTTTCGAATTTAAGAGTAGTGTATACTTTTAGCAAATTTTTTTGTTTTTAGTTTAAATTTTGTGTTATGGTGTTAAAAACATATTTCGAAAACTTCAAGTCAAAAACAAGAAAGAAAGTCGGTCAAGCCTGTGAAGTGCTGCCCATCTCCGTTGCGAACGGTGCTGGCCATAATTGTTTGTTTTCCTTATAACTCGACTATCGTTCATCCGATCTTTACCATTCCTTTATAAATAATCCCGATTCCTAAATATGTCCAGAAGGAACGAACAAGTTTAAGAAGTGATTGTCCTATACATGTCAAACCTTTTTCTCTTACCATCTCTGAGATCTCTTTGCTCATACGGACAGACGGACATGTTTGCAAAAACTTAATATACTCTGTGTATTTCTGTGTACAGGTAGCCTATTAAAAAAAAAATTGTTTTTAATTTTTTTTTTACTAATCAACTGTTGTTTCCGAAAAAAGCATTCAAAAACACGGAAAAGTTAATAAACATTAGTTTTTAACTAAAAATATAAAAATTTTGTAAAATCAAACTTTTTCTTTTCCTTAAGTTGTCCTACGATATTACTTTTTTACTAATTGCATCAAATCCATGTTTGAAATCTATTTTAAATAATTTTTATTTGATCGAAAACAGTTGTCGAAACTTTAAGCTCGAATATCCCGAAACCACTTTTTCGAAAACGTTTCACTCGATAAGAAGAGTAACTGTTGACCGTTCTTAAAATTTTTTTTTATTGCGCGTAATACCCACCATTATGGTGTCTTCTAGGATATTTTGGATCGGTCAATAAATAACGGAGTTAGGATCAATAAATGATGTAAGAAAAGGTCGGTTTTGGAAATCTTTACCGCTGTTTATTGAAGGATCCCAAATATACTAGAAGGCACCATAACCACATCAGTTCTCAACAGAACCCCGTTTTCATTTTTAATTTCGCTTAGTCCGTTTTCAACAAACCATGTGAAACATTGGCCTATGATAAAACTTTTTGGAACCGGAATATAACAACAACCGCAGCAAAAAAAACAACAAGAATTTCTAAGTTTAGTTAATTCGATTACCTATCGAATAAAGAAACCCGCTTCGTAATGTCAACCTAATTAATATCTAATTGGGCTTCAAATTTCAAACCATCGATAGTAGCAAACTAAAGAAATATTGTGAATATATTTAAAGGACAAGAAAGAAAGTCGGTCAAGCCCGACTATAACATACTCTGTACCTGTGAAGTTCTGCCCATCACCGCTGCGACCTGTGCTGCCCATAATTGTTTGTTTTCCTTATAACTCGACAACCGATCATCCGATCTTTACCATTCCTTTGACGGATCGATAAAGGAATGAACCTTCTATCTATTAAACTGTGGGAGATATGACGTTTTAACAAATTTGCGGGGGCGGGAGGGGGCGTGGCAAAAATTGAAAATAATCTTGATCTGCCTGCAAGTATAAGAAGCATAAGTCCCATATATATCTCTTACCTCTATCTCTTACCATCTCTGAGATCTGTGCGTTCATACGGACAGACAGACGGACATGGCTATATCGACTCGGCTGTTGATGCTGATTAAGAATATATATACTTTATGGGGTCGGAGATGCTTCCTTCTGGCTGTTACATACTTTTGCACAAACTTATTATACTCTATGTACCTTTGGTACAGAGTATAATAACAGTTCTATAGAAATTTTCAACCTCAAAAAATAGACGGAAGCTTAATTCGGCTCGGCCGATGTTTATATACCCTAGAAGCTCATACAAATTTTCAGGACGCCTACTAAGACTGTTTTTCAATCCTAACTTCTCTATGGCAGCTGTACTATACAGTCTTCCGGTCCAAACTTGGTGAAATCATGAACAAGCATAGAAAACGTATAAATACGAAGTCTGATGCCGATTCCATAAAAAAAAAATGTTTTTCTCACTAAAACTTGTTTTCCGATCGATCCGTTGTCCGATCCGACCGGTTTTCATACTTGTGCAGCGTATTGGTTCTACAAGACTTCGTGGAAAATTTCGTGAAGATAGCTTTCAAACAGTCGGAGAAACAGACGGAAAAAAGGTCATGGCTATATCAACTCAGCTCGTCATGATGCTCAAAAGAATATAAATACTTTATGTGGTCGTAAATGCTTCCTTCTATGCATCCGGACAATTTTAATATACCCTCTTCAAGGGTATAAAAATCGCCAAAAATTATTTTTAACCTTTTAAAATTTTTATTTTCAGAAATTGCTCGTATTGGAGAAAGCAAAAAAATTCTTCAATTATGGTATATTGAAGAAGAGCAGATTCTGGTAATTCTTTGTGGAAAACAACGCAATTTAAGGCTACTACCGATTAGAGCATTGGAGGCTAGTGACGTTGAATGGATCAAAGTGATTGAGTCGAAAAACTGTATATCCGCTTGTACTGGAATAATTCGACGTTTTCCGAATATTGTTTATTCGTTTATAATTGCCCTAAAGCGACCGAATAACCACACCCAAATTATCGTATACGAGATAAATCGAACGCGCACAAGACACCAAAAGACATGCGAATTCACGATTGGATACTTAGCTCAACATTTGCAAATTCTGTCTGATATGCGATTAGTTGTTGCTCATCAAAGTGGATTTACAGCATACTTCTTGAGAGGGGAAGCAACAGCTATGTGTAAGTATAGCGCAATTTACAACATTTAATCGGATCTAATTATATCTGTCATAGTTGTTCGTTCGATTTATTATGCCCCAGCTGCACTCATGACTCTTTTATAATCTCGATTGCTTAAAAAGAATATCAGAATCGGCCGGAGATCTAGGTTACTAGCTCTAATGCGAGCTCTGCTCATAATTATCATTCTATTTTTGGACAGAATAACAACGAATATCGGGTCTGTTCCGGTTTTCGACTCTACTTTCGTGTAAACGTTAATGTTTTGCGTTTAAGTTGTATTAATTTGTATGTAAGTAATAAGACAATCTGTGGTTTCTAGATCTTGCCGTAATTTTCTCTCGAATTGAATTCACTTGGCATTTAGCAATCGTTTTCAGTTCGAGTTTTTTTATTCCAGATCTAGTAATCGTAGGCATATTTTTCACCTTCTATACAACGTTATTCAATTTGGATGCAAAATGTTAACGTTTACACGAAAATCGACCCGAAAACCGGAACAGGGCCCATAATGCGAAA
Organism: Lordiphosa collinella; assembly: GCA_018904265.1. Taxonomy (NCBI): domain Eukaryota; kingdom Metazoa; phylum Arthropoda; class Insecta; order Diptera; family Drosophilidae; genus Lordiphosa; species Lordiphosa collinella. Next base: position 513,783 of record JAEIFV010000046.1, on the reverse strand, counting down.
CTAGATTTGACAAACTTGAGATATTTTTTATTGAAGAGCAACGTTAAAGTTTACCATTTCAATTCTACCTTTAAGGTTATAGTTTCAGGAGTCTTAAAAGTCCTTTTATTTTAAATGCTTTAGCCTAGTGTTTAGCCTATCGCCCAACGTGAATTTTAAGGGTGTTTTTTCCGAAAACCATGAAAAAATTTCAGGAGTTGTTTGTACCCAGAAGGTGCTTCTTTTGGCCTGAGGAGGCGATTACTAATGATTACTAATGATTGAATCATTAGTAGTAAATAATTGTAAGTCGAAGCTCAAAATTGCCGCAGAAGATAAATGTCTCAAGGGCTGCTTGGACGATCCCATCGACATAAGAAGCAGGCTGATTCTATTAATTAATTCTTTTCATTGGCATTTTGTCGGAATATCTGTTTATACTAGGGATGTCGGAAATAATATAAATAATTTGGCCAAAAATACGATATATCGCTATCGAATATTTTTCCGAGGCGATATATCAGATATCGTATAGTTTTTGTCGATTTTTTAGCGATATTTTACTTGCAGCGTTCGTTTAGGAATTACCACTTAAGGGGGGAAACCAGTTTAGGAGACCGAAATTCGAGTGTTTTTTGTGATTTTTTTTAACTGAGAAAGAATAATTAGAATTCGTTTAAACTTAAAGGGTAGTTTATTCCTATTTTAAACTACACTTTTAAATTTTTGGATGCCATTTCCGCCGGAAGTGGTAGAGGCTGGTGTCCATTGACGATCGCCATCAGAGTTAACTGCTGGCGGGACACCTGGAGTTCGCAGTTTTGATCTGAAATCATTAATTTTTTTTCTTTCTTTAGTACCATATTTTCTAAGAATAAGAACCAAACTCTGGCCAAAAGAGTTGAAAATTGAATGTTTTGGAGGTGTTTGAACAAAATGTCAAGTTTTTCTATAATTTTACTTAATAATAACATTCCAGAGTTTGGTTCATATTTTTCGGACTTGAATAAAGAATATTCACACAAATTTTCAGATCGATTCGTCAATAACTTTTCGAGCTAGGATTCCCGCAAGTTGAAAAAAAGTCGTTTCGAGAAAAACGCATTTGAAACCGCGCTCTTCGACCGGTACTGAAGCGACCGGTGTTTTCCTTAGTGCTCATATCATCGGAACTAATTGGCACTTCGTTTTGAAACTTAAGCCACATATTCTTGAATAGTTGTACTAACAATTTATGCAATAAAAAAAAATCGAATTTTTGAATCATCTAAACTGGTTTCCCCCCTTTAATTCATCATGTGACTCGCCGCCTGAAGACGAAAATTTTGAAGGAGCAGATCACAATATTGCCATGCAGTAGTAAAAGACACGAGAAGGACAGGGGAATAAATTATTGGATTTATATTATTATATTCCGCCGATAAGCCTGGAGTCCCGCTCCCCATTAAGTTCTGGATGGAAGAGACGGCTCACTGCTATCAGAGAGCTTGGCTTCGGCTATAAAAAGTGTGGTTTCTGACAACAAAAGTCGAAGGGCCGAAAGCTCTATACTGAAAAATTAATTTAAAAACTAATCACTTAAGAAAAAAAATTCAGCTATGACTATGATGATTCAATGAGCTAAATCCAATTTGAAATCAACGTTTTAAACAAAATAATATGTTTACTTTTTAAGTTCTTAAGAGAAGATGCTTTCTGTTGAGCAAAACTTATTTACTTATATTAATGTCTATTGAACACATACGTTTCATTGTCTTTCTGTATTCTTTTCCTAAACAGCTTTAGTACATCCGGAAAATCAGTTATGCGCATTCTTAAATTACTCTGGAGTGGATGCTGTTCGAGTTATTGAAATACTGTGTCCAAGCGGCGGTAATTTCGGAGAGTACTTGTTAGTATTTCAAACTCTCGCTATATATGTGGATTTGCAAGGCCGAAAATCACGGGACAGAGAAATAATGTATCCAGCTTTTCCAACGTATATAAGTAAGTTTTTAAATAAGTTTTTGATTAACCAATGTAAGTTAATAAGCAATGTATTAAAACCGGATGTTTGTAACGCATTAAAGGAAGCATCTCCGACCACATAAAGTATATATATTCTTCATTAGCACGACGAGACGAGCTGTCCGTCCGTCCGTGTGTCCGCCTGTCTGTTTCTATGCTCCGTCAGTTTGAAAGCCATCTTCATCTTCACAAAACTTTGCACGAAGTCTTTTGGTACATACACGCTACACATTTGTCGGAGCCGGACGGATCGGATGACTATAGCATATAGCTGTCATAGGAACGATCGGTCGAAAAACTAGTTTAAGTGAGAAAGACTTTTTTGTTTTTTTATGGAAACGTCCTTGTCATTGACATATACTTATTTTATATACATTTACACAATTCTACAAAGTTATGTCAAAATCGGATGACTATAGCATAAAGCTGCAGTAGAAGTGATCGGTCGAAAAAGAAGTTCTAGTAAGAAAAACTTTTTTGTTTTCAATGGGATCGTCTCCAAATTTCGTAATTAACAGTTTGTTATGTTTTTCCATGATTCTACCAAGTTTGGTCGAAATCGGACATCTTAGTCTTAGTTAGCAAAACTTTTTTGTTTTCAATGGAAGCTGCAAGGGTAAACAAAACTTCGGCCGAGCCGAAGTAAACTTTCCCCTATTTTTTAATTCGGAACCACCCTGTTTTGAGCCTTGACCCTTGGTCATACACACGTCAAGTCTCCACCAATTCTAGATTTTATGGTTTGAGAGCAGTTTGTAAGTAGTTCTGAAGAAGTTAGTTAGAGATCTGTCATTTATACTGTCTGGCAACGTGACAGACTGGCAACGCCACGCACCTTTGTATATACAAACAAGTGAATGGCAGGGGGAATTTTACATAAGTCTGCATAAGTCGTGTGCAAAGTCTGCCCAACAAACTATGCACATAGACAGCACAATCGAATCGAGGGTCCACAAGATTTCAAATCAAAACGGATAGAAGGAATCATCTCCGACCACATAAAGTATATATATTCTTCATCAGCATGACGAGCTGAGTCGATTGAGCTTTGTCCATCTGTCTGTCTGTTTCTACGCAAACTGTTCCCTCAGTTTTGAAGCTGAAATTTTGCAGAGAGATATATTTTATCTGCACATTGCACATATGTCGGAACCGCGCGGATCGGATGGTTACTTCTTGTAGCTGGCATGGGATTGATCTGTTGCAAGTGACACAAAAACATACTTGTTTTGCTTTCTCGTTATTTTATGTCTTTATATAGTCTTATGTATATGTATGGGCTCTAGTGGATTTTGACAGAATAAAGTGCCATTCTGATGGTTTTTTTTATTCTTCGTCTGCGCTGCAGTCGCCTCGCGAGTTGATTTGGGTGTTCTCTGGGTCTCTCAAGGGAGTCCGCTGATTGCTTGGTAATAACTTCGCCTATCATAGGGACATTAAGTTCCTTCTTTAGCCTTCTCGAGAACATGTACCAGGGCGCTTCCGTTTGTCTGCGCTGTTCTTTGGGTTGGAGAACACGAATCTTGTGTAGGTGCAATACCCAATACTTGCAGAGCGTATTTCCAAGCGGGTGCTTTGATTGCCTTTATACGACTACATTGATCCTTAATGTCATTTTGTTTCTGCTGATAGAGGTTAGCCAAAAGACAACATTATAAATGAATTAAATGAAAAAAAAAGCAAATAAGAAAGTCGGTCAAGCCCGACTATAATATACTCGGTACCTGTGAAGTGCTACCCATCACCGTTGCGACCGGTGTTGCCCATAACTGTGTGTTTTCCTTATTGCTCCACCGATCTTTACTTTACCATTTCTTTACCGGATCGATAAATAATCCTGATTACTAAATATGTCTAGAAGGAGCGAACCTTCAATACATAAAATTGTGGGAGATATAAAGTTTTCTCCAATTTGCGGGGCCGGGAGGGGGAGTATCTCTTAGTTTAGTTTAGTACCATCTCCAATATCTGTTTGTTCATATGGACAGACGGACGGACCGTCAGACGGACATGGCTTAACCGACTCGGCTGTTGATGCTGATCAAGAATATATGTATATATTTTATAGGGTCGGAGATACTTCCTTCTGCCTGTTACTTACTATTGCACAAACTTAATATACTCTGTGTACCTTTGGTCCAGAGTATAAAAAACTAATTCATTCGGCAAAAATGTTTAGTTTTATGTTCAGAAAGCTACTGATCTAGAAAGTCATATTCTTTTGGCTATGATCGTTTGACACTTTCACAGTTGTGCATCAGTTGTAAAAGGAATTACGTCTGTTTCCATAATAGGGGAAGAATCACAAGATAAATCCTGGTCAGCTGGAGATATCTTAAATTTTACTTTCTAAATGAGATACCTTTTATATTTCGGGAATAGCAAAGAATAACAAACGTTTTTAAATGTTTTTTCAAAATAATCTCCATTAAAATTTATGCGCTTTGCATTCGCTCAAATCAATTTTTTACGATCTTTTTTACTCCGATTGAGGCACCTCCAAAACATGGGTATTAAACGCATCAACAGCTTCGTACGGCGTATGTGATGTCTGGGAATAAAAAGAAATCGTTGGGTGCTAAATCAGGATTGTACGGTGTTTGAGCTATCAATTCGACGTTTTGGCAGGTCAAAAAGTAGCTTGTGTGTTGATTCGTTTTTGGCGGTTAGTTTTGCGAATTTCCCCAAAGATTGCTCAAGCGAAACAGTGGTCACATGAACCATTCGGCCGAAGAAACAAGCAACCATTTGCTACGCAGTGTTTCGTGCACGAGCCTCTTATAAGCACACTGATTGGACCTTATCTGAGTAGCTTTAGACTTGGTAGGTCCGCCACAGACCAGATATTACCATTGCGACAAATCCTGCAAAAAAGCCTAGAGACAGACCCACCATCCATCTTTTTATACTCTGTACTAAAGGTACATAGACTATATTATGTTCGTGCAAAAGTATGTAACAGCCAGAAGGAATCATCTCCGACCCTATAAACCAAAAATATTCTTGTTCAGCATCAACAGCCGAGTCGATATAACCATGTACGTCTTTCTGTCTGTCCGTATAACCGCGGAGATGTAAGAAATGGTAAGAACTGGGGGTTCAACATGTATGGGACAAAAACTTCTTATGCTTGCAGGCAGGTTAAGTTTATTTTCAATTTTTACCACGCACAGAAAGCTCCGTCAAGATTTTATAAATGCTTTTGAATTTACGGTCTTGATTCTGAGAGTCGAATTGAATTCCAGTAGTTAATAAAAATATAAACGTGTTATTAATATTTTCGACGGGTTTTAAGTTTCTTTGTATCCAATTAATCGCCCTCCCGCTTTTTTTCTAGCATATTGTGATGGCCACTTGTTGGTGTTTTCTGACACACACTTGGATATATTCAACACTCAAACAGCGGAATGGGTACAGTCAATTGGATTGAAGCAATCACTTCCTCTAAATAACCTTGGAAATGTTGTACTAGCATCTGTTAACGATACGCCTTTAATTGTGTACTTGGCCAATATACACACAAGTAAGTGTAAATGTTAATTGTAATATTATTGTGGGAATATCCCGGTTAAGGTTAAGAGAGAAAATGACTCAAGTAGAAAAGAGGTTCTAGCAACACAATACTTTAGGTTATTGGGTTAGCAAGAAACTAATTTCGTTTTTCCGGTGAAATTCAAATGAGTTTTTTTTTTAAATGGAAATGAACATAAATCGAATTTGGATTGGCTATTTTGTTTGACTTTTGTTCCTGCTTATCCCCCCCCCCCCCCCCCCCCCCGGAAGAAAGAAGCGATTCAAAATCTTCTTCAACTTCTTCAACTCTTATAAAGCCTTGCACATCTTCCTTATCGATCGTTTTAGTTATTATACGGTGAAGAAAATTCTTATATCTGTTTATTAATGCTTTATTCAATATCTTTTACAGAAGGACTTTTACAACACCGCGATGGAAATCGAAAGGGATTCGCCAATATAAAGCGGCGATTTTCAATTAGAGAGATTAATAAAACTGTGAAAAGGTAACATCTTCTACTAATTTAATATAATAGACATGTAGTATTATGGTGCCCAATATATAATTTCAACACCATAGTGTATAAACTCTGCTGTAGATGCCAATCTACAGACTATTGGTGATTACTGACAGTGGACTTGGCAAAAAAGTTCTCAATGGATTTTACGTAGCGAAAGTAGTTCTTTCAGTTTTAAGGCCCAGACGGACTGAAGACGTAACGAGAAGTTTCATACAAAAATTGAGCGAAGAAGAAGCAGGCGTAACGATTTCCTTGCACTTTACATTTTTCCCCGTTGGAGTCAAAAAGTATTTTTGCGCTTAACAGCGCTAAACAGAGCTTAACATCTTATAAGTGGACTCTATGTTAATAGGCTGTGGGCTTTATTTTGCGTTGCTCAGCTAATGCAATATTGTTGCCACCAGATGTTGCGCGGTGATACTCTACATGTATGCTGTAGCTGGACTACACTAAAATAAACAAGTAAGGGAGCTGTAGTCGAGTGCCCCGACTACAAAATACCCTGTTCCCTTGACTTCTTGTGTTTTCATACACATATACACACACTCACACATACACACACACACTCTAATATACGCACACACGCACTCGCAAACGCGGTAACTGACAATGCAAGACCCCCCTCTTTCTAACAAGCAAAATTGATTTGTATATAACTTCGTTGCTTTTTGTCTGATCTCATTGATCTTTTCAGAATAGATAGATATTGGGCCTTACTTGATATATGCAAGTTTGGAAGGTCTATCTTAAAAATTGTGGCTCTGACAGTTTTTTGCGCTTAATTTTCGAAATCTGAAACAAACTCGATTTGAATCGGGTATACACCTACCTTCATGCTAAAATTTGTGACTCTAGCTCTTATAGTCTCTGAGATCGACACGTTCATACGGACATGACTAAATCGACTCGTCTGTTGATGCTGATCAAGAATATATATACTTTATAGGGTCGCAAGTGCTTCCTTCATACTTTTGCACAACTTCATGATCCCCCTTTTCCCATTTTCAATGGGAACAGCCGAAAGAGCCGATTGGAAATGTTTTCGCATGAAGACAAGGTTGCGCTGATTTTGGCGGTGAGAGACCGGGATGCCATTTGGGATTTATCCCACCCCAAACATTAAAAGTGTGGGTGGCTCAGCGGCTAGTGTGCGCGACCGCTGTGCATGAGGTCGTGCCTTCGATCCCGCCTTGGAACATCTAATGAAAAGTTTTTTTCTTTGAATAAATTTTAGACCCGGCCACACCTGTTGGCGCCAGCTTTGCAGTAATTAGCCATGAAAAGCTTCTCAAACTGCCGTTCGGATTCGGCGTTAAACTGTAGGTCCCTTTCTCATGTGCTAAAATTAGAAGCGCACAAGCCAAGAGATTGAGAGAGGCTCGGCTTTGGCCCTTTGGGGCTATGTCATCTTGACAAGCTAATTTTACTTTAAACATTAAAAATGATTTAAATTTTGTTAACAAGACTTGGAGTGAAGTGGCCGAGCTTGTTCAAAAAGAAAAAGTTTGTCAGTGCCTTTGGAAAAATGTCCATATATATACACAGAAAGAATAATTTACATCATCCAGAAAATTACCTCTAGGTATAAACAAAGAACTCTGCTAAGGAAATTTAAAAAATAGGAAAACTAGCGAGTTTTTAATATTGAAATTACACACATAGCATTAATGTGTCATGGAAAATGCGTTAATAAAACTTCTAAATAAAAAAAAAGAACATTTAAGTCATTCTTTTATACTCTAATTCATCCTAAAACTATTAGATTATGGCATATTTTGGATACGCATTTTTTAATGGAAAGTGTTAATCCTGATTTTCACTGAAATCTATCTTCATTTTAAAAGTCAAGCGATAACTCTTTTATTTCCCGAATATAACGATGTGAAATTCAACTCCGAATCCTCCGAGTCCGGGGAATATGTTATAATTCTTAAGAAATGAGAGAAATGGAATGACATCTTTTCTTTATGTCTTCAAAATTTAAAGAAATGCTGTATCATTTCTTTTTTGTTTATTTTCTATTATTTATTGCCTAAAAGTAATTATTTGTTGTTTTAATTTAAACAAACTCCTGGCATTAAATTATATCAACCAAAGAAAAAAATTAATTTGTTGCAAACCATTTCTTTTTTAGTGATCGTAGATCAAAGATGATATCCGCTCCAACTAATTTTAACCATATTTCTCATATGGGACCCGGGGATGGCATTCAAAATCAACGACTATTGGACTTACCAACGACACTGGAAACAGCCGATCAAGCCTGTAGTCAACTCGTGACTTCTCTGAATTCCGCACCTCAAACTAGAAAATCAAATTTTCTGGAGCAAAGTAAGTAAAGTCCAGGTGTTCTCCAAATCGCTTTCGACCCACAAATGATACAAATCGTATGGAAATTAGGTCGTTTTGGGTCGGAAGAGATTTGTACAACACATTGGCTAACACATTTTAAGTGACGGCTGGTTTACATTTGCTTTATTTCATGCTTTTATATTAGTCAAAATAGAATGGGGCTTACAGCATTAAGTTAAATCGGGTTGTTTCAGAAGCTGTTTCATGCCTATTTGCTACGAATGTAAATGCTTAGAAAATTTTTTTTGCTTGATTAAATATAGCTTTCTGCATAATAATCTCAACATTTCATCATCACCACAGTTAAAGTTTAAAAACACAATAATTCCTTTTGTATACAGGACTTGCATATGGGCATTTCCACAGCACGCACCCGACAGTCGTACAAATTTATAAACCTTCATCATAAAGAAAAACAAAGAAAAATTTTAAAATAAATTTGTCGAGTTTCTTAATACAACTCATTTTAATACGATCTGCAATCATGTTACTATATATTTAGAGCTGTTTTGTTGAAAAATAAATGTTGGTGTTTTTTATATTCGACTCATTGTGATACGTTACGTGATATACGTTATGTGACAAATTTTTCCCTATGATTGTTTTTGTGGTTTTTTTTTTATAATGCAAAGAAAAAACTTACTGTTAATTGCATCCACATAGTTTGAAAAAAAAAGAAAAATGGTGATTGCTTGACTTTGCATTTGAAAATCTCGAAATGGAATATGAATAAATGTAAGATTGCCTCAAACTAGTTTAATTTAATTGTTTCCCAATAAAAATATGATGTAAAAGAGAGTTTTTAAGTACTTTCAATTTTTTGGTCTCGTTTGACCTTTCTGTGGAAATGCCCATATAAAACACGAGCTTTAGCACTACTCGTTTTTCTTGACGCTCCCAATAGTAATTGCAAGTCTTAACTAAAATTCGTTTGCATTGAAAAGCGATTGAAGGCCACAATTATTTAAGTGTGACCTTCACATAATAGGCCTTTTGTGTGATTCTGGCAAATTTATAGCAACTTCAGACAGGCATAAAACAACTTATACAGCAATAATAACAAATTGTTTTATTTTTTATTTTTAGATGATGGCAATTCAGATGATTTCGGAAATGATATCATAAGTTCAAGAACCCCTAGCCCAATGGCCACTTCATTTATAGATGGCCTAAGCAATATCGAATAATTTTAGTCACATTTTGTATGTAATCAACCTGTTTTTCGAATACAAAATCTCAATAAAAGTACATATAAAATTGGTGGTGTGTTTGGAGGTCAACACAGTTTACATTACCATAAGGGTATTCGGTCAAACACTGCTAAAGGGCATCGATTGTATGCCTTATTGGATTCTTTTGCTATTGAACTTTTTAACACAGCTGCACCAGTTTCCGGCCTACCATTTTTCATACTCTGTATGAGGAGTGTTTGCACATTAACGGAAGAGCGCTAGAAAAAGTGCGACCCTATAATTATTTACTTATTACAGATAACATAAAGTTCCCGGAACTCATAAAAGGGAAACTTGGAGAAGCAAAAGGGAAACTTGGAAAACATTGCTGAGTAGAGATAACGTTAAGCCTGTTAGGGCATTGCTTTTTCGGGTTGACACCGGTTAATCTGTCATTTCAGGGCGGGATCTTAACCCAAGCCCACAGCGCGTACAATCACTACAAAGAAACCCACTACAAGGGAAACTTGGAGAAGCAATAGGGAAACTTGGAGAACATTGCTGAGTAGAGATAACGTTTAGCCTGTTAGTGCATTGATTTTTCGGGTTGACACCGGCTAATCTGTCATTTCAGGGCGGGATCTTTACCCAAGCCCGCAGCGCGTACAATCACTACAAAGAAACCCACTACAAGGGAAACTTGGAGAAGCAAAAGGGAAACTTGGAGAACATTGCTGAGTAGAGATAACATTGCACATTGATAGGCATTGCTTTTTCGGGTTAACACCGGCTAATCTGTCATTTCAGGGCGGGATCTTAACCCAAGCCCGCAGCGCGTACAATCACTACAAAGAAACCCCTCCACTAACACAAAACGGCTAAACAACGAAAAATTGAAATGGGCAAGTTTCTGCAGACGCTAAAGCCTGTTTATGTGAACGGCGGCAGAGGGATTCCAGATAAGCGAATCAAATGCAAGCCTTGATCGTTCTAAGGCAGAGTACAAACTAGCCGTGTGTAGGGACCTTTGAATAGTTTGGAATAGCGCTTTACAAGCCCAGCATTGAATAGGCTTTGGGGAAAATGTAGTTTAGATGCTCAGAGAACTGATATTTAGAGTCAAACACCACCCCCAAATCCGTAGCTTCTTACTGCCTTCTCAAAGCGTGATGACTAACGGAGTACGATGTTAATATCGGCAGTCACTCAAGCGGCGATTGCGAGCCACCAACGCAGTCACTACTCACGGCCAATAGTCCTGCTGGCAACGCTAGACGTGAAAAACGCTTTTAATAGCGCAAAATGGACGGATATGATCGAGGCTCTACAAAAGCGCTTCCGAATACCGGGGTATCTGCTGCGTATAATACACAGCTATCTCGAAAACCGAAAGCTGTTGTACCAGACCATAGCAGGTGAAAAATGTATTCCAGTAACAGCAGGAGCTGCACAGGGTTCCATACTTGGGCCGGACCTCTGGAATATCAGCTATGACGAGGTGCTCCGCATAGAAATGCCCGACGACGCATTCCTGGTAGGATACGCAGACGACATTGTGGCAGTCATCACTGCGAGTAATACAGAATACGCACAACGTACACTCACGCAGGTGATGATCCGGGTCAAAACTTGGATGAACTCACACGGACTGCAGCTAGCAGCAGAAAAAACAGAGCTACTGCTCGTCACGAGAAGGCAAATCCCACTAGAGTTGGACATGAGGATACACGATAGCATTATCCGCGCTCAGAAGGTGATAAATTACTTGGGAGTCAGGCTTGACTCGAAGCTATCGTTCCAAGCTCATATACAGCACGTAGTAACGAAGTCTACCACTGCGACAGGCTCGCTAAGCAGACTAATGGCGAATGTGGGCGGACCGGTGCAATGTAGGCGGAAGTTACTAATGGAGGTGAACAACGCCATTCTTCTATATGGATGCGAGATCTGGGCAGACGCTCTAAACGCAAAATGCCGAGCAAAACAACTTTTATCGATCAAAAGAAGAAGTGCGCTGAGAATAATAAGTGCATATCGGACAGTATCAGGAGTAGCAGCGATGGTCATCGCAGGTGTTACGCCGATCGACCTATTAGCCAGAGAACGAAGCCAAATATACGGATTGCGCCAAGCAGGACAATTTTCAAGGCAAACGGCTGAATCGATTAAAGAAGAAACCCTCACGGTGTGGCAAGAAAGATGGGCAATCGAAACAAAGGGCAGATGGACAAGATGGCTGATTCCTGAGATCAAAAGTTGTCTTCGCAGAAAGCACGGAGACGTCGATTTCTACGTAACACAGATGATGACAGGACACAGCTACTTTAGCGCATTCCTACACTCAATTGGGAAAAGCTCAGAGCATAGCTGCGTGTATGGTGACGCAGAAATAGATAGTGTGGAGCACACTTTGATACACTGTGAACGATGGGCCGATAGGCGAGGCAACCTAACACGATGTGTAGGAAATATCACAGCAGACAACATCGTATCGAAGATGATCTCGAGCGAAGAGCAGTGGAGATTGATCGCAAGTTTTGTTGGCGAAATTCTGCGAATCAAGAAAAAAGACCTAGACGAGAGGACATAGTGGGGTATCTGGACGCAAATAATAGATGAGAGCGCGTATCGCGTAAAGGGCCCCACTTCGAAATAATGCCAAAGCTTTTCCGAAGTGGATACAGGCCTGAGAGAGAGGGGTGGTTTTAAGTAGGTGCGAGTCCTACATACCCTTTCTGCGACGGCAGACTAGGAAATGCATAAGGCATCTTCCCCTCCTCGCCCCAAAAAAAAAAAAAAAAAATATCGGCTGTTAAGAGGTAAAAAATTACGCCCGCACCAGTCAGCAACCGAATTAAGAACGCATTGAAGAACTTCAACATCCCTGAGGTTTTAAACTTTATATCTGTTTTTTAAGTCGTCAGCATACATTAGATAATGCGAGTTAAACAGGCAACCGACATCATTAATGAATAGTGAAAATAGCAATGGACCACCCAGTACACTCCCTTGAGGAAGACCAGATATTCCAATCTAGGAGGTTGAATGTATGCCATTAATAAGAACTTGATACGATCGACCATCAAGATAAGACTTAAACCAATTGAGGCTGGAAGAATGAAAGCCGAGCTTGGAGAGCTTGGATAAAAGAGCACTATGACAGACTTTGTCAAGTACTATAGAGAAATCCGTGTAGATAACATCGACTTGACAACGATTTTCAAATGCAGATATTGCTAAAAACTGTTACAGCTCGTTACCGCGGAACGGCCAGGAAAAAAAAGCTGGTTGATATACAAAGGAAATAATAAAATTAAGATGTTTAGAGACTTTGCGTTCAAAAAGCTTGGATATATTGCTAAGCTTAGCAATTGGCCTATAATTAGAGACATCACTTTTTAAATTTTTTTTGTGAATAGGTATAACTGATGCTACCTTCCATTTTCTTATAAATTGACCAACCTCAAGAGACTTAGAATAACAAATAGTGAGTACAGTTCTTCAGGAGAAAGGAAGAAATTCCATCTGTGTCCGGCGTAAATGAGTCATCAAAGTCATTGATTGCTTCCGACACATCATCATCCGATATGGAAATTGTCCCGACATTAAGTATAGAAGGAATGGAATCAAGAGTGAATTGGTCATTCCTAATTCTCTTTTCCTCGAAATTGGCGCCAAAAAAGGCAGCAAACATATTCACTATCCCCTCATCAGCGAACCAAAGCTCATACTAGATGGAATGCAAGAAGTTGATCTTTCCGGGTTTATAAGACTCCAAAATGACTCTGGATTAGTTTATAATAGACTTTCGACATTAGATATGTACTGCATGTGCAGAAACTTATTAAGGAAATCGAATTCTCGTTTGTGCAGCCGATATTATTCAAAATCAGCAGGATCGTGGCTTTTAGTGAAAAAAGCATAGGGCAGAGCACTCACCACTACTCACACAGAAAAGCAAATTAAAATTGGTTAAGGCAACAACAAAATCACACAAAATTGTTGTTGGCCAGTTTGCTTGCGGCAATCAAAGAAATGAATAAAACCGGTTTTTGTTCTACGCGACGCACACAGACGAAATCGTTTGCATGTGTGTCGTTTTCTATACCTAGCGCCCTGCATGTATACGCTCATTGACTTCCTATCTTCGGTGCAATTACAAAAACAAAACGTATCCAAAGAGCATAAGGCTGGGCATCGCTGATTTAGAACATCAAGTCGAAAAGAACCGCCGCCGCAAAAAACTGCAAGAAATATTTTGGTGGCGGCCATGTTTTTTCCTTCGAATTTCCGTCAAATTCAACAACGCTTAACAAAGTAAAACGGCAACGAGCCAACTGAAACGGCGAGGAGTATTTCGTGAACATGGATGCCAACCAGGATTTTCACAGTCTATTCCTCGATCTCTAGCTTAGGCATTGGTTCATTACAGCAGCATACCACATTCCTGGTTCAGCGTCCAAGGCCCTGTTCAACCTCGACGTCTGGAACATAGTTCGTCCCTCATCGAGCAAAGTGCATGCACTTGCATGCCCATTGATTCATACCAACTTGAATAGCTGAACAATTGCCTTCTTCGCTGGCACCCCTGAACTGCAAAAAAAATCGGCCACTCGATCGAAAACCAACGGCCACAAACGACCACCAGCCTTCGGGACGATCTTTGTTTGGCACTTGCTGCCAGCCTGCGCCAACTTCAAGCTCTCGAACAAACGAGACTGCGCCCACAGTCGTGAAACTTACATGCGAAATTTCGCCAACATGCGAAATCGAGCTACAGACTCTCGCATCCGCACACCAAGCTCAACCGAGCAACATCGATTCTGGTTTAGTCGTGTCTATTACGCGCACGACCGTGAACCTAAACAGCAAAGTCTTCAACCGAAGCACCACGAGAGGTAACTTCCACCTCAACTGAGGCACCCCGAAGCTCTCCACGAGAGGTATCTTCCACCTTACCTGAGGCACCACGAAGCCCTCGACCAGAGGCGACTTCAATCTCAACTGAGGCTCCTCATCAAGATGCACCTCAACAAAAAAAAGGATCTTGCTTAGCGACCGCCTCACAAACCAACCCTTAACCTCAACGAGAGGCACCATCATCCTGGCTCAGACGTACTTGCTTATCGAAGCCTATTCGAAGCAGCCTCCGGCTATCAACGCAACTACGCAAATCCGTAATCGATGCACATGCTCACTACTACAGATTCTACACTTTCTACCCATTTCATCTATTCGCTCCCACACGGTCACTACTACAGATTCTACACTTTCTACCCATTTCATCTATTCGCTCCCACACGGTCACTGGAGAGGGAGTACAGTCCAGAAATGCTAAACTATCGATGGCACTATCGTCACACTTGATGGTTTGACACTAACGAGACGCCATCGATGGTAGCCCAACACTATGGATAGTTTTCGAAAGTTTTTTAAAGCTTTAAACATACAGAAAAATTTTGCAGATTCTAGCTGTAGCCCAAAGAGGTGTGTTTAAATGTATTTTAATATTAAGTACAATAAAGAATTTCGGGACTGAAGCATTGAAAGCTTGGAACATTTTCTTTACATTAAATGGACGGTCGAAAAAAAGCATATATCTCGAATTATTATTATATTCTACATCTGTCTAGTCCACAAATGTCAAAACATATCTGACTTTGGCGGCTATTTGTGAAAATAAGAGGATCTTCCAATAGGGTGACTTCTTTTGGCCCGGGTGACTTCTTTTGGCCCACCTTGTATAATTACCCTAGCTTCCATCATTTTCGATCCCGACCATTTGGCAGTCGTTAAATATTTAAAAATCAATTCCAAAAAATCAATTATACACGTCCCACGCGCATCGTCAGCGATCGAAAGCAATCCCTTATCAGCGAACCGTTACCTACTCAACGTTAAGCGACAAAGAGCAGAAGCCGAGATGTCGCGAGTTAAACGAAAAAACCCGATAAGTCAGACACTGGTCAGCGCGCAGACCGTCGAAACTATTTTTCCCCACTCTAGACCTTAAACAACGAAGACATGGATAATAACGAAAGTGATGCAGAGCAAATTATTGAAAAGACAATAACAAAAATACAAGTTCCCCCAATCACAGTTATAAAATGTTCACTACAAAACCTACATGATGTGTGCACAGTCCTTAAAATCACCGAATACTCTATTTAAAGAATTTCAATAGGCTTAAAACTTAATTGTGTCCACAAAGTTGGCTACGACAAAGCTTGTGATCATCTCAATACAAGATTCCAATTTTTCTCATACGCTACCAAAGATGAGAGACCCTACAAGGCCCTGCTTATTGGGCTTGACAAAATGGAACCCACTATTATCAAATTGCACGAACATAAAAGGCAGAACAACTCCACCTTTATACTGTACGTGGTTTATTTTGAAAACAAATCCAGCTCGCTTAGCAGCCTCAAACAAAACAATTCTGTAATTGATTTTGTCAAAGTCAAATGGGACTACCAAAAACAAAAATCAAACAAAATCCCGCAATGCTACAACTGCCAAATGTTCGGCCACGGCTCCAGTCGTTGTGCAGTGAAAACCTACTGTGCCAAGTGTTCGGGGAGCCATAAAACCGAAAACTGTTCTGAGAAAGTTATTAAATGTGCCAACTGCAGTGGGCCACACAACTCAGCCTCGCCAGACTGCCCAAGTCGACTTAGCTACTTAAGCATCAGAGAACGAGCCAACCAAAGACGATCGGCTCATCCGGGCAGGATGCAACCAAGGGCTCCTCCTAATTTCAAATCAGCTTCATTCCCGAGACTTTATAATATTACAGCTCCAAAACCTGAAGGCGCTTGAACAACCCACCCCCTGGCTCCGAGGCCCAAAGCGCTGATCTCTTTTCCATAGAGGAAATTAAAAATGTAACTTTTGATTTAATTAAGAATCTCAAAAACTGTAGAACTAAAGCAGATCAGTTTGAGGTCATTACCTCATTAGCAATCAAATTCCTTTATTAATGTCTCAATTCATAAAAATTATTACCTGGAATGCCCGGGGCATTAAAAACAAAAAAGAAGATTTATTTGATCTTTTAGCCGAAGAGAGCATCGACATATGTTTACTCACTGAAACCTGGCTAAATAACTCCTTATCAATAAAACATCCAAATTACAAATGTTATCGGTTTGACCGATCAAGTTCTAGGGGGGGGGGGGGAAGGGTAGCGATACTTATAAAAAATAACATTCGCCATACTCTGCTACCCCTCCCACAAAGAAATATTATAGAAGTTATATTTACTCCTGCTATTTTCTTGGTGGCCAATCAAACGTTACTAAAAAACAGCAATTTGCTGATGATATTCGGAAGCTTACGAGTATAAATGGAAATTACATTCTTGGTGGCGATTTTAATAGTAGACACCGTGATTGGGGGTGCAGCCGAGCAAACTGTTGGGGAAACATTTTGCACGTAAAATTAACATCCCTTCTACTATAAAAGAGCCAATTGGACTCTATTCGCAAGTCATCTTGGCCAAAACCACCAGCCAGTTTTGCAAGAGACTATTACTCAACCTGAGCAAATCGATTCTATGATCGACAAGTTTTCTAGTGTTATCCAAGAGGCGAAGGAACGATGTATTCCTAAAGTGAAGTTCCAGTTTAATACTAAGCCCCTTCCGGCTCATATAAAATTATTAATAACACGCAGAAACTCCCACCGTCGTTACTGGCAAAGGTCCAGAAATATAGCCCACTTTGCAGCCGTTATATGGCTAAATCGCTGTATAAGCACAGAAATAGCAACACACCGAAACAAGTCCTGGAACGCCTTCCTGTCCACTCTGGAAAAAGGCTCATCTCCTTTTTGGAAAGTTGCAAAAATAATAAAGAAAAAACCTTTAAGCATCCCAACCCTCACCGTTGGAACAGTATACTATACCAAACCAGAACAAAAATGTGAGGCACTCGCCCGAACCTTCTTGACAAATCACTCAAGTACGAATTGTTTAAGCTATCCAGAAACTGAAGCTGATGTTGAAAGCTGCATAAACCTACTAAATATTACAGAAATTAATCCCAATGAAAATTACCTTACAAATTGTAGAGCAGTCTCGAACATAATTAAAAATCTTAAGCAACGTAAAGCTCCCGGTTTGGATAGTATTAACAATCTTTGCCTGAAAGCTCTTCCGCGCAATGGAGTCCGCTTCTTGACCGTTATTATAAACGCATGTCTCCGACTTGGATACTTTCCACAAGTCTGGAAAACATCCAAAGTTGTTCCAATCAAAAAGACAAATAAACCTCCTGGGTCTCCTTCCTCGTACCGGCCTATTAGCCTCTTGTCTGCAGTCAGCAAAATATTAGAAAAGATCATCAAAGAAAAAAATTCTTCTTTTGTCGATGATACTGATCTACTTCCAAATGAACAGTTCGGATTCCGCAGGGAACACAGCACAATCCATCCGCTAGCCCGAATCAAAACGAATGTTAGACAAAACTTTAATAGGAAGAAGTCCACAGGTATGGTACTGTTGGATATAAAATCAGCTTTCGACTCCGTATGGCACAATGGACTTATTTTTAAGATGTCAGCACTTAACTTTCCCACAGAACTAGTTAAAATTATTCAAAGCTTTCTAGTAAGCGATTGTTCTTGGTGTACATTGGACGTGCTCATTCCGATGCAATTGATATCCCTGCAGGATGCCCGCAGGGTTCCTGCCTTTCCCCCCTTCTCTATAACATTTATACGTCGGACTTTCCGCACTTGAACGACTGCACTGCCTCAATATTCGCTGACGATACAGCAATAATAACAAAAGGACTATTACCATCAGAAATAGAACTCAACCTGCAGGAGGCATTTGGAACCCTCCAATCCTTCTTCACTAGGTGGAAAATACAGGTTAACACTGACAAAACTCAAGCCATATTCTTCTCTAGAAAAAGATTACCCAGATATCTTCCAAATAATCATATAGATCTGGATGGTACTGACATTCCCTGGGAAAAAAAAGTCCGCTACCTAGGAGTTATCCTAGACACTAAAATAAACTTCATGGACCATATAAAGTTTACAATCGACAAAGTTAACACTCTAACCAGAAAACTGTATCCCTTCATTAATAGGAACTCACGATTGTCTATTGAAAATAAGTTATACTTGTTCAGATCCATATTCCAGGCAGTTATTTTCTATGGAGCCCCAGTGTGGTCTGATGTAGCCAATTGTCATATCAAGAGATTGCAAATTGCCCAAAACAAACTTCTTAAAATGATCTACAAGCTCCCGTGGCATCATCCCACCTCCGATTTACACCACAAAGCCAATGTGGAACTTATAGCAGACAGGCTAATCCGCCTGACAGATAACTTCAATGATAGATGTAGATTCTCAACTTATAACCACATAAACCAAATAATAATGTAAATATAGATATAAGTAGTATTAAGTTTTTATCTTAAGAAGGATTGGTTTTTTTTGTTCTTTAAATTTTTCCCTAAATATTATAATAAGTAATGAAATGTAAAACAATAATATATCCCACACCTATAACATAGCAGAATAGGTCCCTAAGCCTGAACTCTTACGATATATATTAGAAGCATACACATGTAATATCAAAAGGATGCAATAAATTGAATTGAAAATTATTTGAAACACATAGAAGGAAGCATTTCCGACCACATAAAGTATATATATTCTTGATCAGCATGACGAGCTGAGTTGATATAGCAATGTCCGTCTGTTTCTATGCGATTTCCTCCGTAAGTTGGAAAGCTATCTTCACGAAACTTTCCACGAAGTCTTGTAGTACCAATAAGCTGCACAAGTTTGAAAACCGGCCGGATCGGACAACTATAGCATATAGCTGCCATAGAAAAGATCGATCGGAAAACAAGTTTTAGAGAGAAAAACTTTTTGGTTTTGAATGGAATCGGCATCAGACTTCGTATTTATACGATTTTTATGCTTTTTCATGATTTCACTAAGTTTGGTCGACTGTTCTTTGTACAGCTGCCATAGAAAAGTAAGGTTTTGAAAAACAGTCTTAGTAGGCGTCCTGAAAATTTGTATGAGCTTCAATTTACCGAGCCGAAGTTAGCTTCCCTCCATATTTTTAATTGTGTTACAAACAGATTAAAGTAAGCAAACAACATTTTTGGTTCGATATGAAGGCTGTTCAAAAAGTTGTCGGTAGTCAAAGGGGGGTTCAAAAAAGTTATAGTGCTGGCGGCAACGATTTCTCGTCTCCAGGTTGTCTGATACGAAAAGTAAAAACGTGGTTATAATCAGTATACATATAAGTCATTCTGGTGTGAACCTAGAAAAAATTTTTGTGATTTTTTTGACAAAATGGCGGCCTTTGAAAAATATAAATCGATTTTGGGCCCTTTTTCAGTTTAAGGCCTATAAAGGGTGATTTTTTTAAAGCTAAAGGAAAGTTTTTCCAAAAAAAACACATAAAATTCAGAAAAATGTATGAAATCTTTATTTGAATCGATAGTACGGTCCATATAATTTTTTGTTTGAAGATTATTTCATGCAAATGTTAACCATGACTGCGCCTCAAATGGTCCATCCGCTTAGTCCAATTTGGGCATACTCTTTCCAACATTTCGGCCGGTATCTCACGAATAAATGCTTCAATGTTGTCTTCCAATGCGTCAATTGAAGCGGGCTTGTCTGTAAAGACATGAGCTTCAACATAGCCCACAAAAAATAGTCTAAAGGCGTTAAATCGCACGATCTAGGCGGCCAATTGCCCGGTCCCGAACGCGAAATAAAATGTTAACCGAGCTCGCCTCTTAACAAGTCCATTGTTGCGCGTGCTGTGTGGCATGTGGCACCCTTCTTGTTGAAACCACATGTCATGCAAGTCAAGCTCTTGCATTTTGGGCAAAAAAAGTTGGATATCATCTCATGGTAGCGCTCACCATTCACAGTTACGTTACGATTCGCATCATCTTTGAAGAAGTACGGTCCAATGATGCCACCAGCCCATAAACCGCACCAAACTGTGACTTTTTCTGGATGCATTGGTAGCTCTTGCAATGCTTCTGGCTGATATTCACTCCAAATTCTCCCAATTTTTCGGTAAAAAAGTGGATCTTCGGCCAACTTTCCAAGAGCCCATTCACCAAAAATTCTACGTTGCGGTAGGTCGTTCGGCTTCAATTCTTGCACTAGCT
Organism: Lordiphosa collinella; assembly: GCA_018904265.1. Taxonomy (NCBI): domain Eukaryota; kingdom Metazoa; phylum Arthropoda; class Insecta; order Diptera; family Drosophilidae; genus Lordiphosa; species Lordiphosa collinella. Next base: position 493,077 of record JAEIFV010000046.1, on the reverse strand, counting down.
GTATTTTGAAAAGCTTCACACCTAAATCCTTCCGCAAAATTTCCCACGTTGTTGAGTAACAGAGGCCCAATTGCTGCGAACGGCGACGAATCGATAATTGATGGTCATCGTTAACACTGGCCGATACAGCTGCGATATTTTCTTCAGTTGGCACTCTACGTAAGCGTGTTGGTGGTTTAATGTCCAACAATGTAAATTTGGTGCGAAATTTAGTCACAATCGCCCGAATTGCCGCTTCAGTGGGTCGATTAAACTGACCATAAAATGGAAGAAGGGCGCGATGAACTTTCTTAACAGAGCACGCATTTTGATAATAAAATTCAATAGTTTGCAAGCGTTTTTTGTTTGTAAGACGATTCATGGTTAAATAATAGACCAAACTGAAGATGTTTAACAGTGAAACAAAACACGAAACGTGCGTGAGCTGTTTAAACCAGAGTTGCCAAAAAGATAATAGCTAAAAAATCACCCTTTATTTATAACGCTAATCACAATCACGCTAATCACCTCAAACAAAATAAAGTTACGAAACTAAAGAGCGGAGCTTAAAGCGTTTTTCGCCGACTGGGTAATATAAATAGGATTTGCAAATGGCTTGTTAATGTGACAGCAACTGAAAGTGTACTGACGAAGGCTTTGCCATGGCGGCAGCCGAAACGGCCGTCTACACAGCCACAGCTACTGTTCATGTTCATATGTATTCTCTGTTGAGTTTTCTGGTTGATTATTGAAGTATAATCAAACCTCGACCTCAAAACAGGTTGTTAAACCCATATTCAAAGTTACAAAACTTTAAAAGTTAAGATTCAGGAATAAAGAAGAAGTCCACTCTTATCCACCCATCCGTTCAGACGATCCAGTAAAATTGCATATTTAACTTTTGCTAAGCCTTTTTGGAATGAAATTCCTTCAATCAAGGCGAATGAAATCGGCTTGCTCCGATCTAAAATTTTTGTGTATGTATGTAAAATCATCATGCCTTGCTGGACCTGGGGGATACCGCTATAGCGTACGGCATGCTCTACAACTCTCAAGTAACTGGAGTTTGCTATAAGCCGAGCTCTCCAGCGCATCCCTTTCATACCGCGATTTATTCTATATTATGCGTCCTGATCAATATGCAGTCCACCAGGTATCATGACCGTCTGGTGGCCGACTCCAGTAGACTTACCTCAAACCTGGATCCCTGGAAGGCGTCCCTTGGGCCGCCCCCGGGATCTGTGGTGCGTTTTATGCTTAAATCCCCAGGTGTTTGCCGCGCTGTTTACGTCCTGTATTAAATTTGTACTCCTTGTTAACTATTTGTAAATAGATTAACTTCTATATACAGGGTGTCCGGAAACTTTTCGTCAGCACTTTAAAACATGATAGCTGTTATCGATATAAATATTTTTTTCTTTTACACCATCGGACTAAGTGGCTTCGTTTCCAAGTTATTAAGTCTCAAAATAAAATGAAGGTTTGATTCAGTTTATTATTCTTAATGAAAATTTCTGTAAAATAGTTTCCAAAAAAATTATTTTATGGAATTTAATTGACATTTTCCAAATTTTGGTAAAGTTTGCAGTGTGATATTGAGAGTAATACTTTGTGTTGCTATGAAATTCTCTTACGTCGAGTACGCGTTGTAAATCGAAAGCAGGGCGACTTAGACCCATGGTCTAAAAGAAAAAAGTATTTCTATTGATAACAGCTATCATGTTTTAAGGTTTTGACGAAAAGTTTCTGGACACCCTGTATATATTTTCCTATTATGTTATAGCAGAAAAGAAATTCCTCTGTTGTTTGACACAGTTTGTGGATCTTTTTTTTTTAAATCGGAAACAAAATAGCATGTTTAAGGAGATCAGGAACTGCATTCATATATAATGTAAATGCTTGGACAATGAACTTTTGGTATTCAACTAAAATTTTCATAAGAAACGTAAAACTGACGGATGCGAATTGAAATATTAAAGAAATTAGCAAAACATACAAATTAAAAGCTACCAAACTTTTTAGGAAGATCGAGGACAATTTTGAGGGTGAAAACGGCAAAGCTCTAGGATCAGTCTGTTTCATAGACATGTTTTCATTGTCACACAGAAAGAAAGTAATTGGCAAATTCAGTTCGGGTTCTTCGTCTGCGTCACTCAACCTTCTTGATTTAATCCACTCCGACATAGCAGTCTGTGACCCAGTTATTTTCTTAAATAATTTTGCTTTATTTGCAAACTTATTTATGAATTATATACATTTATTAACAATTTTGCTTTGTACAAAGTAATTTCCATAATATCTTTGTTATTAAACTTATGTAAGCATTTTATTTCTTAGACTTTTTCTTTTTTTTCACAATTTTATTTCTTTTCTTAGTTTTCAAATCTTTGCGTTTCTCACTTCTTAATGATTCCGTTGACGAACTCTTTAAATGTTTCCGTAGCTTCTTTTCCTTTCGTCTCTTTTGCTCAAATATATAATCGCTACTTAAATCAGCAGTTTGGGGAGCAATATCGGTTTGTATTGTGTTATCATAGCTTAAAACTAAATTATTTGACGAACTACTGTCAACATGTTTTCTAAACGGATTATCTGGGCGACATGGTCTCGAGGCTACTGAAGATATAACTCGGCCTTCTCCTGATTTTTGATTTTTACAGCCATTTCTATCCAAATCCTCACTACTGTGTGTATCATGTCGAGTTCTGGATCTTTCCTTATATTGCCTGTTGTTCTTATTGCTTTCAATAAAACTTTGATCTTTAATGTCAGACTTGTCAATAATTGGACGAGTTCTTCGACTTTGACTCGTGTGCCTTCTTTCCGTAGGAGAAGCTCGGTCCTTTGAATGTCTTTCTTTTTTTCTGCCACTATAATGATCCGATTTGCCTCTGTATTTATCGTCGTCGTCGTTATTTTTTCTGGGGCTATCTCTCCGCTTTCCCTTTGATCGATCTGGTGAGTAATTCCTGTCCTGAGCAACTTTACTTCCAAGCCTATCCTTGATTGACTTACTTGCAATGCGCTTGGGAGAATGCGGGCGATCTTTGGGATCACTTCTAATTGAAACGGAACGGTCTTTGCTGTTTCCTTTGGAATTGATTACAACTTGAAATTCTACAGGTCTTATTGCGTTAATAGCTTTTGCAAAGATGGCGTTTTCTGCCTTGCGAATGACATCAGAGGTTATTTCAGAATGATCGTCAACATTACAGCTGATCTGTTTATTAGAACGATCCACCAAATTTGGGTTTAAAGTACTGTCATCCATTTCCCATTTCGATATGTGTACAGCATCAACGTTCGCAACGCTGCTCTCTTCATCAAAATGTAGGTCGCCACCATCTATATCTAAAGTAGAGTCGTTATGGGGCTGATCAATCCTTACATCCTCGGCACTGCTTGGACTCATTTTATGCGCAATAGAATCTGGTTCCCTGGAAAGAGGATTGATATCTGCCTCGATAAACATGTTCAATGTGCTGTTGCTGGCAATTGTTTTAGACTGGTCTATGGATGAGCGCTTAGAAGTAGGTTCAACATCAGGTAACTGAATTTTCTTGGTTTTTTCCTTCTTTTCCTTCTTATCTTTTTTATTTTTTTTACGCTCTGATTTAACTTTCTTCTTTTTCTTACGTTCCTTTAACTGCAGACTTAGTTTAAGCTTATTCTCCTTTCCCATAGGATTGCACATGTCTAGCAGATCAGAGCTCAATCTGGGCGAACTCAGTAAGATTTTAGTATCTGCAAAGACATCCGCTCTTTTCTCTGGGGTCTTGGGGGAACCTCCATAAGGTTCGTACGATTCAGATATGGCAATCTTTGTAGAGTAGGACCTAGTGGGTGGAGTCATACTTCTGTAGTTATCAGCTAATTCCAAGTCTTTATTTCTACTACTAGACCTGTGCCTTTTTCGTGGAACAATTTCATCCTCAACTTTTTTGGCATGCGCACTTTTGATATGTGGCATTTCCGGACTCGCTCTGTTTCTATTCTTGTAAATCTCATTATCAGGTAGATGAGAAGATTCAAAACCGGGTGGTGGAGGCTCTACTGGGTCAAGCTTTGTTCCATAAGATTTAGAATAGGACTTGTCCTTAAAATCAGTTTTATATACCGCTTTTGGAGTTGGAGATCGACGATGTCCAGACCTGATTTAAAAAAGAAAAAAAGAAAGGAAGATTTTTTAGTTAAAAGTTTAATGTTCATTTAAAATCTTTGATTAAAATAATCAAGGCTTTAACGGCCCACAGAACTAAGCCGAGATTTTCTTGTTAACACAAGAGAATGGGACCTATATATTTATCAATGCAAAATAAGAGTGGAAAACTTCGATGATTATTACCTGGAAGGCGAAGATGAGATGTTTTGAGATGTTCCTAAGGATGTAATTGAACAAACACCCTACGCACAGTAGTCTTTGATAGTCCGAATTTAATATACCCTGCTACTAAAGTCGGAACTGCGAAAGATTTCCTCACACGACAAAGGTCGTATCATTCAATATTCGTACATTTCCTAGATTGTTATTGATTCAAGTACTTTTAATGACGCTTTGCGTGTCGAAGCTACGAAAGCGATCATTAAGCCAATTATTACTACTTTGTATGGATCTTGAATCTACAGGTTTGGTGTGAATGACCGCAATTAAGGGCCGATTTCCCAAGGGTCCCGGTTAGCCAACCGACGGTAAAATTTGTTCCTTAAGATGACCAGCGGTTAAGTTATTTGGCTTTCTCAACAGCAGTTGCACCCGTTATCGATTAATTTTTATCCCTGCAATAGGGTGACCAGACACTTTCAACAAATTAGGTATTTTTGTTATGGATTTTTTAATGCTATTGAATGCTGCTAGTGATTGGTTTGCGAAAAAGTTGAATAAAATTGCTTGCGTTGAATTAAAAGCAATAGCGGGGGACACTTGTTTACCCTGACTGACTGTTAGCTATTAACGCATAACGCAATCGTAGTGTAAATAGCCTATAACTGTTTCTTTGTGAACCCACATGTTCTCTAATCTTCGGAAGAATTATTTTGCATGTTGATTTTGTTAACCTGAATCCTTGAAACAATTTGGCATCATCCAGATTAGTAAAGTAATTAGTAATTAGTCTCTTTCTGTACTCTCTTGCATTATTTATTAGTTGCTTTGCATCTTCGAAGGCCATATCCATTCCGTAGAGTTAAAGTCCGTTCAGATGTTTGTATATCGATCAAAATATCGATAATTAAAACGGGACTGAACTCGCGGATTATTTTAACCTCCGGTTACGTCACACACAGCATGAGACACTAAAATTAGTCTAACCTGCCGGTCAAGTTGACTAACCGGATATTGAAAAATCGGTACTAAGGCGCCACACAATTTTTTGCGCATATTCACACGTCTTTAGCGCCAACAATACCCCAGCATTTGCGCAAATTTCAGCTGAAGCAAAACGCTTCTTCCTTTTTTTTTCAACAACAAAATGCTACAAAATAAATGATCACAATTTGCGCAAAGCGCGCACTTACTACACAAAACACGTAAAATTTTGCGTAAAGAACCCAAAAAATCAGTGTACATTCATATTTCACTAACACAGTTGAGCAAAAATTTGTGTGTTGTATTAGGCGCTTAAAGCCACGACAATGTCAATTTCTAGCAAGAAAGGCCATAGTTTTGAAATAGAGATGAGAGAGCGGTCTAAATTTTAATTACGACGCAGCTGTCGCAAAGCCCTAACAAGTGCGCCACACAAATATGCTACTTATAAACCGCTTTCTGCGTGTCGCCTTTTGACCAAATGGAGTGGGATTACTTGGAACGAAAAGAAATATATTTGGAAGAATAAATTTAATAATAAACAAGTCACCAAGTCGGTCAAGCCCAAATGTAACAGCTGCTGTGGATGCTGATCATATATATTCTTTACAAGGTCGTAGATGCTCCCTTCTGGCTGTTACATACATTTACACACACAATATACTCCACACAACATGTACCTTTGGTACAGACTATAAAAAATACTTGTCATTCAATCTCCCTTCTTTTATGGTATAGAAATGTCGACAATTTACAAAGCAACTTTTTTTAGTTTTTTAATTTCTTTATTCTTTTTTTAAGCATTTATAAAAAAATTATTAAATGAAACATTCATAAGTATTAGCTAAGCAAGAGAAAAAGTTAAAAAAATGTTTTCCATTTTAATCGAGATTAACTTAAATATTAAGCACTTTTTTTGACATTTCATGGAAATGATTAATTTAATTTATTTATTTAAAAAAAAAAAACAAATTATCTTAAAATTAAATTTTTCGTTTAATATTTCGTTATTTCCCCATCGAAGTCAAAAATTGCTTTATTTTGACATATTGTAGTCATCTCACTCATTTTAACAATAAATAAAGGAGGTTTACGCAAGCGTATCGTTCGATTACTATTCTCGGAACATACTGCTTAAAAAGGTAATGTATTGTGTATTCTCCAGTAATGCATGTGTCATTAACTTTAACGTGTCTAAAAGAAGATCCTGCATCTCAGTCGGACTCCCCCATCACCAGAACCTGATACAGTGGAACTCAGTTCGGATGGATAAATTCCCTTTTTGATACTCCCTACTAAAAATAATAAAAAAGAGATATTTGATCTTAAACAGCAGCCCAAAGGGCAAAGGTAGAGCTCAACCTCATGGCTTGTGCTTGTGTGCATCTAATTTTTGCACAAGAGAAAGGGACCGACATTTTAACGCCGAATCCCAACAAAATTTTAAAAAGCTTTTTCATGGCTAGTTACTTCAAAGCTGGCACCAAAAGCTAGTAAAAATGACCAGGTGTGTAAATTTTTAAAGAAAAAACTTTTTTATTAGATCACCCGAGGCGAGATCAAACCCTCGACCTCTTGCACAGCAGGAACACACACAACCCGCTTCACAAGGTACCAAAGGACTTCATTAAGTTTGTGTAAATGTACATCACATACAGCCAGAAGACAGAGCAGTAAAAGATTTATATCATTTTTGCATTTAAATTTCCGTGGTTTAATTACATAGCGATTGCATTCATTTGAATTTTTGATGATTGCTCTTTGGTGATTTTTATTTCTTCTGGCAATTTAATATGATTGCATTTTATAGGGTCGCAAATGTTTCCTTCTACCTGTTACATACTTTTGCACAACTTCATGATCCCCCTTTTCCCATTTTTAATGGGAACAGGGTATAATAAAAAACTTGATCTGGGTATGGTATAGACAGACCTACCTCAAAGATCGACGCGTTCATACAGAGAGTCGAAATGTTTTTTGAGGTTAAAGAGGGAGGGAGCAACTTTTCAAAATCTGAAACAAACTTTATATGGGTATGGTATACAACAGAGATCTGCAAGAGTGCCCGTTTTCTTGACTCGAGTATACTCGTTGTTAAAGCGTATTGGGTATGATTCGACTTACAGCCCACACATAGTTAATATTTAAGTATGTATCATTTTTTTTTTGCTCTCGCTCTCATTGTTTTTGTAAAAGTCACTGTACACAAGAAAGAGCGACAAGAGAGAGAGAGAGCGACAAGAGAGAGATCGAGACCTTTTCCTTCTGAATCTAAGCCAGTTTTAGTGCCAAGTTGACTGTTTTTGGCACTTCATGTGCGGAAAGTGCCATGAGTATGTAAAAGACTGCGACATTTTGCTGGAGTATTTGTGACACTCGGGTGACAAAATATCAAGTACTTATGCAGTGCACTAGTAATTGCAGTGCACTTGTGCAGATCTCTGGTTTACACCAGAGACCTGCAACAAGCCTCAAATGTTCGATCACACTCGTGAGTTTACTAGGCTTCAAAAAACAACATGCCACAAAAAGGAAAGAGAAAACGTATGTAAAATACAAAAAAAAAAATGCAAAAAAAGGCTATCTCTATGCTATATCTTTGCTCTCACAAATTGATGTTTTTTGTGTGCTTGTGACGCTTGTGCACAATCGATGATCATAACAGCTCGCAGCAGATCTTTGGCAACAAGTACTCACGGTGACTCGCGGCCGAAACTACGAGTCATCGCGAGTATTTGTACCAAACGAGCTTTACTAATGACGGCTCGCAACAGAACTTAGATTGTAGCAACAAGGGGCTTGCGACGGCTCGCGGACAAAGCTCTGAGTCAACGTGAGTATAAGTACAGGCAATACTCGAGATTGACAAGCCTTGAGCGCAGAGCGATTGAACTCGTGGCGGCTCGTTGCAGTTCTCTATTCTATAATTTTGTGGCTCTATACCGATATGAAGTATCTCTTCTTATACCCTTGCAGAGGGTATTTTAAAATTGTCCGGATGTTTGTAACGCATTGAAGATAGCATCTCCGACCACATACATATACTTTAATACAATCTTTCCCAGCACGACAAGCCAAGTTTATTCAGCCATATCCGTCTGTCTGTTTCAATGCTATCTCCGTCAGTTTTAAAGCTATTTTAACCAAACTTTGCACGAAGTCTTCTAGAACAAATACGCTTAGTAAAAATACGGGTGCTAAATCAGGGTCATCAATTCGACCTTTTTGCCGGTCAAAAAGTTGATTGAGTGAGAGCTCGCATTGTCATGATGGAGAATGATAAGTCTTCAGCGGTTGGCTTTGCAAATTTCTCCGAAGACTTCCGTCAAACAAATGCTCATGCATCAGTCAGAATTGACCGTCCTATGTTGCATAAGCGGAACAGTGGCCCCATGTCCCATTCTGATAAGTAAACAGGTGAACATTTGCTTTGCAGTGCTTTGTGCGCGAACAACTTTTGTGGGATTTGACCCGTTTTGGAACACTCGCACGGTCGATTGCAGTTTTGTTTCGGCTCATACGCGTACATCCATGAATCATCATCTGTAACGATCTTAAAAACGCCTTTTGAAGCACCGCGATCGATTTTTGAGCGATTGGCAAATCATGCGGAATCCAACGGGAACAAACTATTTATAAGGCAAGGTGTTCATGTAAATATTACAAATGCTGGCGAAACTAACGGTTACAAATGTCTCAATCTCACGGTGTCACTTGACGATCTTGCGTTATCAGATCACACACAGAATCGATGTTTTCTAGCATAACAGCCGATTTTCGACGACCTTCTCGGAATTCGTCGCTGAGCAAACTATGACCACGACTGAATTCTTTCCACCAGCAATATACAGCGCTTGGTCAGTCGTTTTTCTAGATTATATCGGAAATTTGTATGACCCTTTTCTTTACTATCGTATTTTTGAAGTCATTGTAAACAAGGAAGGATCGACGCATTATTAAAAATATAAAAACAAAAAAGAAAGTCTGTCAAGCCCGACTATAATATACTCTGTACCTGTGAAGTGCTGACCATCTTCGTTGCGACCGGTGCTGCCCATAATTGTTTGTTATCCTTATAAGTCGACAACCGTTCATCCGACTTTACCATTCTTTTGGCGGATCGAAAAATAATCTTGATTTCAAAATATGTACAAAGGTTCCAAATTTCATTCTAAAAAACTGACGGAGATATGACGTTTTTTCTAAATTGCGATAGCGGGAAGGGGCGTGGCAAAAATTAAAAATAAACTTGACCTGCAAGTATAAGAAGTTTTTGTCCCATACACCTCGAACCTCTATCTCTTACCATCTCTGAGATCTGTGGACACGTCTATACCGACTCGGCTGTTGATGCTGATCAAGAATATATATACTTTATGGGGTCGGAGATGCTTCCTTCTGGCTGTCACATACTTTGCACAAACTTAATATACTCTGTGTATCTCTGGTACAGAGTATAAAAATATAAACAAAATGACTTTCAACTTATTGTAAATCTAATTCATAAGTCGGAAAATGGTCGAAAAACTGACCTATGCCACTTTTTTGGTTTTTATCCGATCGGGTTAAAACTCATTTTTAAAGATCTTCTATGAAAATTCAACAATGACTGCATACGATTTTTCCGGGAAATTCACCAAACTGGGTAGTCAAGGTTGTATGAGCGAAAGATCAGTTCCAAGAGATTAGCTCCAATCTACTTTTCAAACCTACACATAAATATATACGGAATAGATAGCTGTCAAATTTTGGAAAACCTACTGACAAGTCTGCTGCTGAATGAATCTATTTCAGGTTTGTCTCTTCAGGTTTGAAAAGAAGTGGGGCCTAAAAACAGAACAACAAAGTTGCGTTGTGGCGTTGAATATTATTTGAAGTATGCAATATTTCGGTGATTGGTAGATATATATATATATTGGAATCAAAATGTAAGAACCTATATAAATTAACACTATTTTCTTGGGATACGACTTCATTAAAAGAAACAAAGTTGGCTCGGTATAATTTATTTTGGGTCAGGTCACGACTTGTGAATCTCATTCTCAGAGCGCTAGAAATAATATCAGAGCATTCTAGGAGTAGTTGATTTAGAATGAATTATCTCAGTACCAAACTTTGTTTTTTTTTTACATGGCCTTACAGCTCCAAATGGCCAAACCAACCTTTTCTCAAAGTCTTGGTTTGAGGGCTTCTAATTTTAGCACAAAATACCTACAGTTATACGCCGAATCCGAACTACAATGCCTAAGAAGCTTCATATTTTTTAAGAAGACGGACACGGAACATTTCATATTTTATAGAAATTCGAACGCAAACAAATTTGAAAAACAAACAAATAATTTAAAAAATTACAATTCGCAACCGTAGCCTTATCGGTAAAATGTGGTGAAATGAAGCAAGTGTTTGCACTTCCAAGTATTCAATGTATCATGGTTTTCTATTGTGTTATAAAAGTAAAGTAAAATCGGCTTGTCAAGATGACAACAGCCCCAGGGGGCCAAAGCCGAGCCTCTCTCAATCTCTTGGCTTGTGCGCTTCTAATTCTAGCACAAGAGAAAGGGACCTACAGTTTAACTCCGAATCCGAACGGCAGTTTGAGAAGCTTTTCATGGCTAATTACTGCAATGCTGGCGCCAACAGCAAGAGGTGTGGCCGGGTGTAAAGTTTTATTCAAAGAAAAAAACTTTTCATTAGATGTTCCGAGGCGGGATCGAACCCACGACCTCATGCTCAGCAGTCGCGCACACTAACCGCTGAGCCACTCCGGTTATACCTATATCTAAGTGGGAAAACACATTGTGTTTTAATTATAGGTAGTAGTTTCAAAACAAATTGATTTTAATATGAACCTCAGGGAAAGGTTAATGCGATAGGGTGATAAGTCCTTGAAACAGCTGTTCAGTTGGGTGGCAATATATATACAGGAATAGGTAAAAGGTGGATTAAAAAAATGATCCTCCCTATTTTGTCATAATTATATACGGGGATGACACTGAAATCTCTAGTGATTTTCGAATAAGCGGTTGCAATTTTAAATTTAAGTTCTGTACCTTTATCTTCGGTTGCTAAATGAAATGGTGAATGTCAAGCGATTTGGAACCTACTACCTAAATCTTCAAGGCTTTGATGAGCCGGATTAAATTCGCTTAAATTTCGTCAATGTATCTTGTAACCAAACATTTTTCTGTCACTTCACATATGAATGCAAGCAGTTATAGTTCAAAATACAAGCGTTTATAAAAAAAATTATTTGAGATTTCTGGGGTACCCTCAAAAAGATATTAAAATCCCTTCGACATAATTCATTAAAATCTGTAGTAAAACGGGCAAGCTACAGCAACCAAACCGAAATCACATTTTCTAATGTCGCTTGTAAAACCTTCTATAAACCGCAAATATATTAAAGAGGCTTTTCAAACTCTGCACCAATGGTTCAAAAAGTAAAATGTGACTAACGTAATAATTTATAAGTCTATCTCATGACTTGTAACGTTAGGATGATATTTAAATAAATATAAATATAAATAAAATGAATTTGTGCTGCCAGAAGGAAGCATTTCCGACCCTGTAAAGTAATTATATCAGGGCTACAAACCAAACAAATTTTTCGGAATTCCGGTTGGCGGGTTCGAACCAAAATTTACCAATGGTTAAGGTACGGAAATTTGAGGTTCAAGGCTTGGTTCAGCCCATGCTTTACACAATATTAACAAAAAAAAACAAGAAAGAAAGTCGGTCAAGCCCGACTATAACATACTCTGTACCTGTGAAGTGTTGCCCATCACCGTTGCGACCGGTGCTGCCCATAATTGTTTGTTTTCATTATAACTCGACAACCGTTCATCCGATCTCTACCATTACTTTGGCGGATCGATTATTAATCCTAATTACTAAATGTGTCCAGAAGGAACGAACCTTCTATCTATAAAACTGTGGGAGATATGACGTTTTTTCCAATTTGCGAGGGCGGGAGGGGGCGTGGCAAAAATTGAAAATAAACTTGATCTGCCTTCAAGTATAAGAAGCATAAGTCCCAGAAATGTCAAACCTCTATCTCTTACCATCTCTGAGATCTGTGCGTTCATACGGACAGACAGACGGACATGGCTTTTGCACAAACTTATTATACTCTATGTACCTTTGGTACAGAGTATAAAAAGCAATTTATTTTGTATTCTACAAACCGATCCGAAAAATGACCCAATCGTGTGGAAATGGTGTCGTTTTGGGTTGAAAGCGAATTGCAGAACACATGGGAATAGTCAAACTATAATTTACTGTGAAGTGAAATTCCATTTCGTGGTCTACAAAAAAAATACTGTCAATGTAACGTTAAGCTCTAGTTTTGTCAAACATTTAATAAGCCCTGGAGTCAAGGATCTTTAAAATCAGGGGCTATTATGGGTGGAGTTTCCATAAGTTATTCTGTACGTTTTTCTATATGTTTTTATGAGCTTTTCTGCCGTTAATAAGAGTCAGTCGCTCAAAACAGATCAGATAACAGAGAAAGTCGCTAGACCGTAGGTCAAATTTGTTCAGGTCTTTAATTTTTGTTGAACCGAACCGAACTTTTAGGTTCGGAACAGGTTCAGGTTCAGCATTTATTTTTAAAGAGGTTCGGTTCAAGGATCGGTTCACAACAAAATAAAAGTCGGAATTCCGGGTTCGAGCCGGAATTATATTCTTGATTAAAATCAACCAACAGTTTTCACAGATGGCAAGAGTTAGAGGTTCAAAATGTTTGGAACGTAGACTCCTTACAATTGTAGGCAAGATGATTTCAATATTTATAGTACGGGTCTGTGTAGAATGCGACTTCGAGCCTGCTACTAAAAAGAACTAAAACTTCACTTTCAAAAACTCATCCTGGTTCAAATTCTCGTAAGGGGTTTGGAATAATGAAAATTTCAAGTCGATCCGGAAATTTAAGACGTATCAGGTAAATTTACAGTGCTGTTAAAATTTTTAAACGCGTTTTTCTCATTCAAAAACCGCACGGTGGATTTGAATGAAATTTTTAGATATCTTTTTTTTTATTTTTTTCTTGAAAATTTGAAAATAAGTAGTCCGAGGCCGCCAGTTGGTTTGTTTTCAAAAAGACTAAATTTTTTTATTAATATTTTTTTGTGCTTTATCGATTTCGGATGATCTGTTGAGAAGAGTTATGATTGTCACCGCAAAAGAATTCTGGTTCGCAGGATTCTTTGGGTGAAATCAAGTTGAAACATGACCTAATAGTGTAGTATTTTAACTTTAATAAAATAAACCAAAAATTATTGTTAAAAAATGATTAAAACTACTTGTTTTTTGTTTCTCTGACTACCTCTAAGCACTCAATAGTACTCTGTCGTACTTAAATGGGCAGGGCCGCAAATCTAAAATTTCAATTTTATCGACCTGATTAACTTATAATCACTAAGGGCGAAGAAGGCAAAAAATATATGAGAAATATGTAAATGTAAATGATTTGTTTTATTGGGTAACCTCTTGATTTTGTCACTGGGTGATTTGGATCCATTACACGATCGGCGTATAGCTCTAGACGGTGGCCTTCTTTCATAGCAATATTCCCGTTTCCTGTCACGAGACCGTGCTCTTTTTTCCTTGATGTTCAGATCTCTTGGTGGATCCTTTTCATAAACTGGAGACTTGAAACGATGCCGTTGTCTTTCTGGCGATCTAGATCTGTGGTGATCTGTGCTTCTACGCCGCTCCACCTTTTTTCTCTCTTTTTCCTTCATGATGCGATTAAAAGCCTCTAGTGGATCGTCAATAAGCCTGCAAAAATAAAGTATGCAAATATGTATCAATATCAATAGAAAGGTGGATTTCTTAATATTTTATACAATAATCGAACTTTTAGGTTTAATTCACTCAAGAATATAACTTTAAGTATAATTTGTATAAGGCAAGTGCATAGTCTTACCGTTATATATAAGGTGTAAAAGTAAGTAAGTAAAAAGTAAAATTGGCTTGTCAAGATGACACAGCCCCAAAGGGCCAAAGCCGTGCCTCTCTCAATCTCTTGGATTGTGCGCTTCTAATTCTAGCACAAGAGAAAGGGACCTACAGTTTAACGCCGAAACCGAACGGCAGTTTGAGAAGCTTTTCATGGCTAATTACTGCAATGCTGGCGCCAACAGCAAAGAGGTGTGGCCGGGTGTGGGGTTTTATTCAAAGAAAAAAACTTTTCATTAGATGTTCCGAGGCGGGATGGAACCCACGACCTCTTGCACAGCGGTCGCGCACTCTAGCCGCTGAGCCACCCGGCCACTATATAAGGTGTAGTAAGAAATATTCCATTATTTTCTCAAAAAATCGCTTTAGTACTCTGGATCTGGCTTAGCTTTTTGTTTCATTTATTTACAATAGACGTTTAGAATAAACTTTTCTATGACAGCTATACTATATAGATTTCAGATCTCGGGGACTCGTTCCGATTAGTGGTTCCCAGCTTTTTGGGAAATACTAAGGCGTCTAACTTTAAAGAAATCATTGAATATTTGTTCAAGAACTATAAAAAAAATCTAAATTTCACCAGCAAATCAAACAAATGGAACATCGATACTAAGGGCGTTGGAACGAGGTGATGATGGTGACTATTGTTGATTCCTGATACGTGAAACAAATTCGCATAAAAAGCGAAGTCGGACAACAGTATTAAGTCATTTTTAGTATGAAAAAGACAGTCGAGCCGAAGATTTAATTTTTAGGAAATTAAAAAATTAGGTGTGTTTGCTCAATCCGTCCTTAGTGACGTCATTTTGCCCAATTTTTTCGTTTAAGCCGAGTATCCAGCAACGCAAAATAAAAAATTCCTGCCAAAGTTCATATGAAAAAAATTGTGCCAGGAATTTTCTGTTTACGATTTCGTTTGTTGTGTATCCAGCAACTTGAACAAAATCCACACTTTGTATAGATAGCGGCGCATCGATAGCGGCGTTTCTAAGAATATATTGTCAGGAATATATTGTTGACAATTATTTTGGATGTGGTGAGTGCATAGAAGGAGGCAAATGGGGATGGAGAACAAAGCAAACGTCAGATAATTTTAATATAAATATAATTGCGGTTTCTGTTTTGTAATAGTTTCATTCTCCCTTATTGCTACACATGCAGCAGATTCATTTTGCCAAGTTACTGATCCGGCTGCTGAGCTCATATTCTTATCTTGTATTCAAATATAATAGATTTAATTTAATTGGCTACCAACCATTGAGTCTTATTTCTTTTCGGGCCTCACTGGAGAGTCTTGCTCAGCCATCGGCCCAATAATTTAGAACGAATTGTGAGACCAATGTAATAATCCACTAGAAGAAATAAAATCTACAATGGTAGACCGAAGTTGGTTTAACTTTATTTTGTTTAAATTTAATTAAATTCAAATTCAATTCAATTCAATCAAATTCAAACTTGGCCAAAATATTTTACTTGGGTTCCACAAATTCAAAATAAATAGCAAATTCCTGGCAGGAATTTTCCGCAGTGCTGGATACAGGCCTTTAAGAGCAAAAAATTCGTAATTAAACAGTCTACCGTGTCAACATAAAGTATCTACACATTTTGTTTAGTTTAACGCTGAATCGGAACAGAAAAAAATTGAAAAATCAGTAAATTTTTACAAAATTTAATCTTTGACCTTCTACAACTTAACCAAATTTCATTTGATTTCAATAAATGACCCCAATATAGAAAGGTTGCTAAATTGTCTTTCGTTTAATTTTTATTTTAAAACAAGTTAGAAAGTCGGTCAAGCCCGACTATAATATACTCTGTTGCGACCGGTGCTGTCCATAATTGTTTGATCGTTCATCCGATCTGTACCATTCCTTTGGAGGATCGATAAAGAATCCCAATTACTATATACAAGCTGTGTTCAAAGGAAAGGTGAATTTTGAATTTTTTTTTAAATTACTTATTTATTCATCAATATCCATTGTCCCCTTCAAAGTAATCGCCCTCGTATATAATACACTTGTGCCAACTCTTTTCCAATCCTCGAAGCACTTCTGAAATGCGCTTTTCGGTATGGCCATCACCTCGTTCTTCGACTCTGACTTGATCTCATCAATTGTGGCAAATCGCTTTCCTTTGATCGGTCTCTTCAGTTTTGGGCATAGGAAAAAGTCGCAGGGAGCCAAATCAGGTGAATTCGGTGGTAGAGGCATAATTACGGTGATATTTTTGGCCAAAAAATCACGAACAAGCATTGATGTGTGAGCTGGTGGATTAACGTGATGCAGAATCCACGATTTGTTTTCGTTTGAGCCGTATTGCTTCACGCAAACGTTGCATAACTTCCTTGTAGTATTCATTATTAACTGTACGACCTCTTGGCAGGAACTTATGATGCACCTCACCATGATATTCAAAGAAAACATTTACATTTGATCGAACTTGACGTGCTTTTTTCGGTTTTGGTCATCTGGCCGCTTCCATTGAGATGATTGGGCCTTGGTTTCGATATACCCACGTTTCGTCACCAGTTATGACCCGTTTAAGCAAACCCGGATCGTCGTTGACGTCATTTAACAATTCCCGAGCGATACTAATGCGACGTTCCTTTTGCTCAAAATTTAGTTAGTCAGTAAGTTAGTAGTCAAAAATCGAAGAGCACACAAAAACGTGACTAAACTTTTCAGTTTCCCAAAACAAACTACCAATCGAATTTGGCTGCTAATGCAAACATATGATGAACATATGTGTCCGAATATAACTAAAACAAAATATCGATAATCGAATGTACACTGCCAGCGAAAATTCAAAATTCACTTTTTCCTTTGAACACACCTCATATGTCCAGAAGGAAAGAACCTTCTATCTATAAAACTGTGGGAGATATGACGTTTTTTCCAATTTGCAAAGTGGGAGGGGGCGTGGCAAAAATTGAAAATAAACTTGATCTGCCTGCAAGTGTAAGAAGCATATGTCCCAAACATGTTCTAACGCAAAAATCGGGATAGAAGCCGGATGTAGTCCGACAATCGACCGATTTAGCCTGCACGAAGAAGAAACCTCCAGTACTGGATAGAGGCTAAGAGATTTTGCTGCGGGCAGGAATATGGTCGTGGCACATGCCGCACGCTCTAGTACACGTCAAAAGCTGAGTGTCGAGAAGCTGCAATCACAACGGACCTCCGAAGCCTACACAGCAAAACTCACCTATTTGCTCAAGAAAATTTCACCTTTCCCTTCAGGTATAAGTGAACAGTGGAAACATATTTCACACTCCATGAGTACGGCTGCCAAGGAGACTCTCGGATATGCCGAGCACTTCCGAAAACAGTCATGGTAACATGACGCTGCCTATAGGAGAACTCTGCAGTCGGGAGCAACGTGAGCTGTCAAGGAGCGATACCGGAAGAAAAGGAGAGGAGAAGCGCCTTTTCAGAAGAAAAAAGAATGAGCAGGAAAGGCGTATGCGTGAGGAAGTCGAAAGCGTGTTCGGCATGAGTGAGACTCGAAAATTCTACCAAAATGTTCGGCGACTAGCCGAAAGTTTTAAGCCTCACTATGTAAGGTCGAATACGGAAACCTTGTCACAGATGCTCAAGTGGCACTAGACAAATGAATTTTTTGCCCTCTATTCTGCTCTCCTATCCATTGCATATAAGGTTTTGTTATGTATCTTATGTGAACGTCTAAAGCCAAGAATGAGCGAACTGATCGAACCTTATCAGTGTGGCTTTAGACCTGGTAAATCCACCATAGACCAAATATTCACATTGAGACACCCATGACACCCATGAAACGAAAATCAAAACCTACTATCTTTTTGTTGATTATAAAGCCGCTTTCGACACACCGATAAAGTCAAAGTTCATTGAAGCCCTCTCTACTTTTGATATACCAGCAAAGTACGTTTGACTTTGAGAACCACACAAAGCTCCGTCAAAATGGGAAAGAACCTCTCCGAGCCTTTCGATACCAGGTTTTAGGCAGGGTGACACCTTATCCTGTAACTTCTTTAATCTGCTGATGGAGTATATACTGCGCCAGTCCCCAAATGCTAACAGATCAGGCACCATCTTTTATAAAGATGTAATGCTTCTTGCATATGCCGATGATATTGACATTATCGGCAAAAAAGAACGGGCGGTAAGATTGAGAGCAGAGATTGAGAAGCAGTCAAAACTCATGGGCTTAGCTGTAAATGAGGAAAAGACGAAGTTCCTAGTCAACGCTTCTTGGACAATCTGTTGCAATGGGAGAGTACAACATTAAGGTTGTAAAGGACTTTGTCTACCTCGGAACGATGATTAACAGCGACAACAAAATTAGTCTGGAGATCCGAAGAAGAATAACTCTTGCAAACCGATGTTACTACGGGCTCAGTAAGGAGTTCAAGAGCAGAGCCCTCTCTCGAAAAACGAAAATTGCGCTATATCCCAGTCCGGCATTCCGATTTGATATAACTCATACGCAGTGTTGCCTTTCAACTTTATATATTTTTGTAGTTGGCGTTGATCTCTAACAAAATGTTTTCGTACTTGCAAAAGGTTACTCTAACTAAAACTAAAGTTTTCAAAGCATAAGGACGATACCAAAAAAAATTGATTTATACTGAAAATGTTGGTGGAATAAACTTACTTCTAAGACTTTGATTTGAGACATGTTTCATAACACTAAAAGGTACCTTCGAGAATCGAGCACACTATTCAAAAAATGCATTCAAAGAAGACCAAAAACTAATACAAAAATTATTTGGAGAGCTTTGTGGAGGACTAACATGTGTCGCTGGTCAAAGCAGCTCATGTATTGTGTTGAAGAGACCTTTCGAAATCCATTTCCTCAAACCCAAGTGAAATCCCGCTTTTTTTTTAAATCATGAACAGTGTTTGTCAGGCTTTGAAAATTTTGTGCGAACTTTTTTATTGGCTTGGGCATGTTTTAGTACCATTTTTAACTTGCTAAATAAAATTTAAAACACAAAAAATTTAACTTAACGTTCCTTGCCTGGGAATTGAACCCGGGACCTCTTACTCTCGTACTAAACACGAAAGTCGGTACTTAACGTAGTAGACTGTCGAGCTTATGACAAAATTGGGAAATTTTGTTTAACAAAATCGAATACCTTGCCAGAATTTCAAAAGTGACAACTCGATCCCGCTTTTTCTTAAATCATGAACAGTGTTTGTCAGGCTTTGAAAATTTTGTGCGAACTTTTTGATTGGCTTGTACATGTTTTGGTACCATTTTTTACTTGCTAAATAAAAGGAACTTTACGTTCCTTGCCTGAGAATTGAACCCGGGACCTCTTACTCCCGTACTAAACACGAAAGTCGACATCTTAAGGGGGGAGCCTGCTTTAGAGGCTTCAAAAAATCGAATTGTTTTTTTTTTGCATAAATGTCTACCCAAACTATCCAAGAAAGTGTCCCTAAAATTTCAGAAGCAAATTCAAAATATTTTTAAAGTTACAGGAGAAATAGTGAGCAAGCGTCGAGCAGGTATACGAGCGGCCGGATCGCTTTGACGTGCGATTTTTCGGTTTTTCATTTTTACGATTTTTCCTAATTGGTGGCAAAGATAGGGAAAAAATTAAACGTCCTATCGAAACAAGACAAAATTTATTGTATTCGGGATAAAATTCTCTTTTAGTTGAACCTAAAAAACCTTAAGAAAGTTTTGATTAACCCACTTTTTAAACAATCTGAAGTGAATTTAAAAAAAAAAAAGATTTTTTTCAATTTGCGAAAAATTTTTGAATTTCTTACTTTTTGTTCAATTTTCTTAGTTTAACTAGAAGCTATACTATTGAAAATAGAAAATTTTTTAGGTTTTTTTGTTTCATTGCGACCTGCATCTTTCCCGCCGCACGACACATGCACACTCGAGGCGCCTCGGCGAAATGCTTGTACCAGGCATAATATGACATATATTTTAATGAAAAAATTTGAGAAGACTGTTGAAATATATAACAATAAAGCCTGAAAGTTTCGTTTCAATCGAATATTTCTTTCCCTCCCAAAAAAGTCTTCGGAAAAATCGATTTTTTTATGCTTCTAAAGCAGGCTCCCCCCTTAACGTAATCGACTGTCGAGCTTATGACAATATTGGGAAATTTTGTTTAACAAAATCGAATACCTTGCCAGAATTTCAAAAGTGACAACTCGATCCCGCTTTTTTTTAAATCATGAACAGTGCTTGTCAGGCTTTGAAAATTTTGTGCGAACTTTTTGATTGGCTTGGGCATGTTTTAGTACCATTTTTTACTTGCTAAATAAAAGGAACTTTATGTTCCTTGCCTGAGAATTGAACCCGGGACCTCTTACTCTCGTACTAAACCCCAAAGGGCCACATCTTAACGTAGTCGACTGTCGAGCTTATGACAATATTGGAAAATTTTGTTTAACAAAATCGAATACCTTGCCTTGTTGAAAATTCGATGTAGAATTCGGGGCGTATACTTAATTCTTAAAGCAAACTTTATGGCATCGTCGCGCCCATTAACAACCGATTTTTTTGTTTGAAATTTTATTATCTATAATACAAAAGGAACCTTTCTAGGTGGCGCCGTTACTAATTTTCAATTTTGCCCTTAAAAAACACCCTAGTGTGCACATATACAGTCCTCGGCTGTCGCTGTATGCGTACAAGAGAGCGGCTGGCTCTAAAGCAGCGTTCCCCAGCCATGCCCCGGGGGGCCGAACACATTCGACGATTCAAGCCGAATGCGTGCCGAAGCAAAGCCTCAAAGTGTGTTAGAGAGAGACAGAGAGAGGCAGAGAGCCTCTCTTCTTGGGGAACCCTGCTCTAAAGCGCTCTCTCTCTCTCTGGCTTTTGAACAAAATTTCTAGAGAGGCTGGAGCCAGCTCTAGAGCCCGCGAAAAAATAGTGTGCAAAACAAATCGTATTGCGTTATTTATCTTAGAGAATATTTTGGCTTTGGTTGGACTCTGGCTACCTGGGTTTTACTGTGCCGATCAGTGCAGAGCTCAGCTGCCGATAGGGGCACCCGTGCACAACTTCTGCCATCCAGTTGAAAATTTTGCTACAAAATCTTTTTATATTTTATTGCAATACGATCTTTCTTGTGAAACGAATAAACTATATCTAATCCGCCGACAACTCAAAGAAACATTCAAAACAGGAATGGATAGACTGTAGGTAACGGTATATGTGGCCGGAGTGGCTCAGTGGTTAGTGTGCGCGACTGCTGAGCATGAGGTCGTGGGTTCGATCCCGCCTCGGAACATCTAATGAAAAAGTTTTTTTCTTTGAATAAAACTTTACACCCGGCCACACCTCTTGCTGTTGGCGCCAGCATTGCAGTAATTAGCCATGAAAAGCCTCTCAAAAACTGCCGTTCGGATTCGGCGTTAAACTGTAGGTCCCTTTCTCTTGTGCTAAAATTAGAAGCGCACAAGCCAAGAGATTGAGAGAGGCTCGGCTTTGGCCCTTCGGGGCTGTTGTCATCTTGACAAGCCGATTTTACTTACTTTTTACGGTATATGTATCACTTTTATTACATTCGAATTAAATACAAAGTTTTAGTTTTAGCAATAGTTATGTGAATTAATCTATACCTCCAAAAAACCTGTATATATATACATATTATATATTAAACTTACCCAGAACCAACTTTTGCGGCTACTCCTTGATATATTGACGCCAAGCTTGCTGATGGAAATGTTTGCGATGGATTCATATTAATATTTCCAGTTGACTCATATGGTGGACGCATTGGATGAACAGATTGATTTTGATATGGAACAAAGCTGCAATGAAATATTTGTAAAAATTAAATAAGTAAAAGGTAATGTTGAGGGGAGATTCTCCATGTGGAAAAATTTTTTTAGTTTTTTTTTTTTGTATTTTGTATAGCTTTGATATTGGAGAATATCGCCCTAAAATGGATTTTTGAAAGAAAGCCTCTTTTGTCGAATAATGTCTTCGTTAAATAGGGTCATTTTTAGTTACTTCAAACTTTAAACGCATTTATCTCGAAACCACGTTTTTCGAACATCTCGGACATGATATCGCCTAAGTAATCTCCTAAGTGCAATCGTCGCAGAATTGTCACCATTTTGGTCTAAACCTCAACCATAATTTTAAAAAAACTTTACTATTTTTTTTCATTAAACTACAGAAAAAAAGTTTAAAGTCGATTTTTCATTTTTCAGTGGCCGCCATTTTGTCAAAAAAAATCACAAAATTTTTCCGAGGTTCAGACTAGAATGACATCTATACTGATTATAACCCCGTTTTTTACTTTCCATTTCAAACAACCTTGAGACTAGATATCGTGGCGCCGGCACATAACTTTTTTTTTGGACACACCACTTTGACGGCGGAAAACTTTTTGATAAGAGGCAAAGCAAAGCAAAAAAAATTTTTTGTTTACTTTGATCTTTTGTAACACGTTGAAAAGAAGAGAATTGGAATACTCTGCGTTTTCAAATAATGTATTTAAATATAAAACAGACTACATATAAATTTCTTAAAAATGACAATGCTTAATTTTTTAAATTTGTCTGTTTAATTTAATTTTGTATCAACTACATTTTCTTAAAAAACTGCTTAATTTAATTTTCTGTTTAATTTCTTGTATTGTACTTGTATTAATAACATAAAATGTAACAAAAAAATATAGAAACAAAATTGGTAATATTCATAATATTTATAATATAACAGATTTAAATATCATTCCTTTGGAAATAATTATTGGTACAAAAAAATTATATTTATTTTTCTTTTTGATTTCTTCATTAAAATTTTTTTTGTCTTTTGTTAATAATGTGTACTACCACCATGATTGCTTATCACTTCTCCCAAACGATGTGGCATTGATTTAATTAGGTCCTGTAAGTATTTTAAATCAATTTCATCCCATTTTTCGAGAATGGCCGCCTTTAGGTCACGTAGATTATCATATTGTCGCCCATTTTCGTAAACTTTGCTTGAAAGTAGCCCACAAACATTTTCTATTGGATTTAGATCGGGGCTACATGCTGGCCATCCCAAACACTCGATATTTCTATCATTGAGGAACTTCTTTGTCACTTTCGAAACATGGATTGGGGCATTGTCCTGTTGAAAAATCCACTCATCTTCCCAGTATTGGATTCCAAACTCGATCAACTCACTCTCTAGGAGTTCCACATACTTCTCTGAGTTCATTCTGGTTGATATTGTACACAGTGGAGTCTTCCCGTGATGCCCAAACGCTGCCCATACCATGAGTGACCCTCCTCCGAAATTCCTAGCATGGCAGGATGTGCGTTCCCGTCGTAAATCTCGCCAATACATCATTTTGCCGTCTGGTCCATCCAAATTAAACTTTTTTTCGTCGCTAAATATTACGTTCTGCCATTCTTGGGACCAGAATTGATATTTTTCGGCAAATGCCAGTCGGGCTGTCTTATGCCTAGGATATAACTTGGGTTTACGCATCATTTTTTCGTAATGAATGTTGGGATCCTGGCTCAAAATCTGTTGTACCCGACGTGTGGTAATGTTTAGATCCAATGTTGACTTTATCCGCCTTGGATTTGTCGATTCAGTCACTGCCAAATGCTTAATTGTTCGAATTGTACGTTCCGATATTGTCGAAGGGCGACCTCTTTTTACTGTTTTATTGTAATTTTTCGGATTTTTTAAAAACTTCTGCACAGTAGTCTTACTTAATTGCATTGTACATGCAATTTCGCGAATGCTTTTTCCTTCTTTTCGTAAATTGAGCAGAATATTTTGGATATCTTCCGTCATACGTTTACCTTTGGCCATAATTGCGAATTTTGTCGTATCTAATGAGTTTTATTATAAAATTGAATTTATTTTAAATATAAAAAGCTTTTTTTAAAACAATACCAACCTTATTTATCAGAATTTTCTAAATATAGCAAAGAAAATGCATATATTGCAACTTTGTACCAACAATTATTTCCAACTACGGAAAAAAGATGTGTGGCAACATTGGCCAATAAAAATCACACGAATGTGAACACAACAATGTCCCCATATCGATATTTGTAGCATGCACTGATGCATTTGAAAATGTTAACGGTTTTTCAAAATATTCGTTAATTTGAGAAATATTCAGAAAAGACTCTAACTGAAACAGCTGTACCAATAATTATTTCGAAAGGTACCAAGTAAGTATTCTCAGCTGACAGGTATAAAAAAAAAACAGCCGAAAAAAGCTCAATCGACTCAGCTCGTCATGCTGATCAAGAATATATATACTTTACGTGGTCGGAGATGATTCCTTCTATGTGTTCCAATTTTCTGGACAAAATTTTAATACACTTTTCAAGTGTATAAAAATTGACACAAATTTTAAATATTTAAAAAAATAATCCACTGCAAGTTTTCTAATTGTTTGAACTTTAAAGTGTAAACAAATTTGTGAGTTTAATAAAAACAAACCATTAAATTTAATTTTTAACACAAACATACCTCATTGGAGGTCTGTGACCTATGTTATTGTATCCATTGTTGTAAGGCGGCATATGATGACCGATCATATGCAACGGAGGTAACCGCGGCATTTGAATGTAAGGTGGTTTATACATGCCGATTCGATGAGCTTCATCCGATTCATTCAAAACATGACCTTGGTAGTTGTGGTGAATACCAATAGGTGTGGGTAGAAGGCTTCTTTCATTTGGGTGCTTCCCACTCTCGGTTTTTGTCGATGGCCGTAGTTTCATATCATGATCAGGTATGTATTCTTTGCTATGTTCGCGTCGATGCGGCTTAGTATCAGTAGATATTTTTTCTGAAATCAATGGCTGTACCTGTCAAAATAAGAAAACATCATATCAATCATTTTGCCATTCGACGTTTATGTAGTTAAGCCTTAGAAGTAATATTCTAAAAAACCAACTAGACGGGCTACTTTTCTATGAGAGACTATATACATAGATGTCCGATTTCGACCAAACTTAGTGCAATCATGGAAAAGCATAACAAACTGTTAATTAAGAAGTTTAAAGGCGATCCCAATTAAAACAAAAAAGTTTTTCTCACAAGAACTTCTTTTTTGATCGATCATTCATACTGCAGCTATATGCTATAGACATCCGATTTTGACAAAACTTTGTAGAATTGTGTAAAAGTATATAAAATAAATATATGCCAACGAAAGAGACGTTTCCATTAAAAACCAAAAAGTTTTTTTCACAACTAGTTTTTCGACCGATCGTTCCTATGGCAGCTATATGCTATAGTCTTCCGATTTAGACCAAACTTTGTAGAATCGCGTTAGAGCATAATACAATGCCAATTTTGAGGACATTTCCATTGAAAACAAAAAAGGTTTTCTTACTAAGACTACTTTTCAGACTCTACTTTTCAATATACTATATAGATGTCCGATTTTAACCAAATTTGGTGAAATCATGGATAAGTATAGTAAACTAAGAAATGCGAAGTTTGGAAGCGTTTCAATTGAAAAAAAAAATTTTCTCTCATTAAAACTAGTTTTTCGACCGATCATTCCTGTGACAGCTATATGCTATAGTCATCCGATCCGGCCGGTTCCAACAAATGTGCAGCGTATTTGTACCAAAAGACTTCGTGCAAAGTTTGGTGAGGATAGCTTTAAAACTGACGGACGAGATAGCATAGAAACAGACGGACGGACAGGGCTAAATCAACTCAGCTCGTCATGCTGATCAAGAATATATATACTTTTATGTGGTCGGAGATGCTTCCTTCTATGTGTTACAAACATCCGCACAATTTTATAATACCCTCTGCAAGGGTATAAAAACCCAGGCGGTAAAACTTCAAAAGGGAATATGGGCATTTCCGTCGAACGTTCAATAAGGCGAACGTTCGCGACCGCACGTGAACCCTATCTTTTGCACTAATTTTAGAGCTAACATAATGATATAGAATCGAAAAATAAATGCGAAAGCGAAACTAACTTCGTCTGTGCCGAAGTGACTTAATTTTGTGACCAATGACTTAATTTATAAGCTTCATGTCTTGAGTCATTGGGAAATTAAATAAAAAACTAAAAAAAATATTTGTATGGTAGCTACAAGAAGAGACCATCCGATTTTCGCGGCTTCGACATATGTGCAGTGTGCAGCTAAAAGATGAACCTGTGCAAAATTTTAGCTCGATAACATCAAAACTGAGGGACTAGATGGCGTAGAAACAGACAGACGGACGGATAAAACTCAATCGACTCAGCTCGTCATGCTAATCAAGAATATATACTTTATGTGGTCGGAGATGATTCCTTCTATGCGTTCCAAACTTCTGGGAAAAATTATAATACACTTTTCAAATGTATAAAAAATGGGGAACATTTTGGACTTCTATTTTTTTTCGTCTTTCGAAAATGCCCACATGCAAAAAAACATTACTATCTTGGTGAGGGACTGTTCCGACAAATGTTCAGCGTATTTATACTATGCGCAAGACTTCATGCAAAGTTTTGTAAAGATAGCTTTCAAACTGACCGCTGGTAAGTCAGTTTGAAAGATATGTTCCTCCTTAGCCCCTAGGGGCCGAGCGCAATCGGCTATTAACACGCACATACGAGCCGAGCGCATGCCGAAGTCGGGCATATGAGCGTAAGCAGCGCTCTCTTTGCTTGCATTCGATGCCCAGACGTCGAGCAGGGCAGTTCAAAGCTGGGCTGTGTCGCTTTGATATCGCACACCAATACACATTCACTTTTTGGCCTCGCTCTTCTTGAACATCGCTGGTCTATACATATTATGGAGCTGCACGAGTAAGTAAAAGAGTAATCGAGTAGTATTCGCCGAGTGCGATTACAGACGAATACGATTACTGGCTAAGATCGCAGAAACCGCACCGTTTTACTCATTTTTACTCGTGTTATTTTGTTAACATTTATTGTATTTCTGCTTTGTTTTTGTTCTAAGTAAATGTTTGTTTGCAACATTCATGATGTAGTGGATGCTGTGTGCGAACACTCTGCGGGTGACTTGAGCTTGACCCCGCCTACGGAACATGAACTAAAATTTGTTTGAGTTTAAAAAGTTTAAAGATATAACAAGTAAGAAAGTCAATCACTGTAATATACTCTGTAATTTACTCTGTACCAACGAAAGTATATGCTCAGAATGAATTTTAAAGCAGCAAACAACCTTTTGCTCATAACTTTACTACCGTTTATCCGATCTCTACCAATCCTTTGGCGGATATGACGTATTTTTTCAAAATAGCGTGGGCGGGAGGGGGCGTGGCAAAAATTGAAAATAAACTTGATCTGTCTACAATTAAAAGAAACTTATGATCTGTTTGTTCGACTCGGCTGTTGATCCTGATCAAGAATATTCGTTTATACTTTATGGTTATGGCAGTTACATACTTTTGCACAAACTTAATATAATCTGTGTACCTTTGGTACAGAGCATAAAAATACAGTGCTAAAGGGTAGGTCACATATAGCACTTCCTCATACTTGGATTTTCTCGGTGACCCCCAAATTGGGTCTGGTTAGAATTTGGTCCGGTCTTTTGGAAAACCCTCAAAGCTTCATTCAACACATCCAATAACAAAACCAAATTAAATTTAATGGGACTGCACTGAACATCTGCGCCACTTTTATAATAGTTATACAAAATTTGTGAAAATTCGTTAACAAACTTACCTTGCCGGAGGTTGTTGTGGTAGAGTCGATATTTTTCTGCGGCATTTTAATTGTTATATTGTCCTCATAATCGGAATCATTGTCCTTTTCTTTTGGCGGTACATCAACAGTATCTGCAGTACCTGGTGGGGATTTTTTGGAAATCTCCTGTTCGTCCTTTTCAGACGGGTCAAGCTGTTCACTTTTTTCAATATTGTCGGCTTTGGGCATTTCATCTTCAGGTTGTTTCTCTGCTTTCTCCACTTTTCTATCTAAAAAAAACAAGTAAATTATTAATTACTTATCCTGAAATTTATTTTTAGTTGCTATTAATTGCTATTAAGCGCGAATATTACATTATTTCAGGGCTGCAAACCTAAAAGTCCTCGGAGCTCCGGTTTGCGGGCTCGAACCAAAATTAACCAATAGGTTATGTTTCAAATGTTGAGGGGTTAAAGGTTTTTGTGTAGAGATTTTGGTTTGAAACTTGCTTCGGCTTACGATTTTCACAATTTCATCATTCAATAAACTTTGAAATCGAGAATTGAAAAACATAGGCTATTCTGGGTACCGAATCTAGGAATTTTAATAAGAGATTAAAATCGTTTCTTACTTGGTTTATAGTGATAAATATGTCTGGGTTCTGAACCGGATCAGCTCAAAACCTATTTGAAAAAAGCTATGTATAGAAATGATGTAATATCATTTGACTCATATATTAACCGTATGCAAAGCTTTTATCAAAATGTTCTACCGTAAAATTATAAAAATAATTGGATAAAAATGTCGACATGCTAAGTTATCAGGCGTGTCCCAAAAATCTATTGAGATTTTCGTATAAACGAAGAGATTTTTAATTTAACTAGGAGAACTTTAAGTGTAATGTAACAAGTATAATGTCGGTCACTAGATTTTAGGGTAAGAAACCACATCAAATCTACTTTGCCTTGAGCAGCCGGTTTCAAATCTCCCAACTTTTGTCATCTAATCTAGAAGCCAAGCATTTTGAAGACACTTCACTTATTTTGTAGAGGTTGTAATTCGCATGAAACCGTTTATACGAAAATCTCTAGAGAGTTCTGGGACAGACCCGTATGTTTTATTGTTTTCAGTCCCGGATTGGCTAGTAGTATGAGGTAGGACGCAATCTATAAAGAGTTTGCGTTGCAGTATATCTTAGCTTTTGTTAATATTTATGTAAAGGCTGACGCCGCCATATAGGAACAGAAGAAAGTGTCTAAGCTGAATTTTAAATTCAGATAACTTTCGATGGGTCGCAATTTTCTTAGAATTATTCATACTTTTTAAGGTAGTGTTGTAATTGGATTTTAATTGGAACAATCTAAAGCATTAAGTCCAACTTTTTATACTCTGTACCAAAGGTACATAGAGTATATTAAGTTTGTGCAAAAGTATGTAACAGACAGAAGGATATATTCTTGACCAGCATCAACAGCCGAATCATTATAGTCTTGTCCGTCTGACTGTCTGTCCGTCCGTCTGTATGATTAAACAGATCTCAAAGATGGTAAGAGATACAGGTTTGACATGTATAGGACAACTAATTCTTATACTTGCAGGCAGCTCAAGTATATTTTCGATTTTGGCCGCGCCCCCTCCCGCACCCGCAATTTGGAAAAAACGTCATGCACTCAAAGTTCTATAGATAAAAGGTTCGTTCCTTCTGTACCGTAGAAGATCGGATGAACGATAGTCGAGTTATAAGGAATACAAACGAATATGGGCAGCACCGGTCGCAACGGTGATAGGCAGCACTTCACAGATACAGAGTATGTTATAACGTGTGACAACTAAAAATCTGCACAAACTTTAAAATGCCGCCATACACTACCCTTAAGGCTGATTTCCAGAACGCACGATAGTCGAGTTATAATGAAATCAAACTATAATGGGCAGCACCGGTCGCAACGGTGATAGGCATCACTTCACAGGTACAGAGTATGTTATAGTCGGGCCTGACCAACTTTCTTGTATTTTGCATTATATTATTCACTTTTAGCCAGAACCTTTTCCGGTGAGCTCGTTATCAATTTCCTCTGTTTTTTACTCAATTTATCACACAAATATCTTACATACGTCAACTCGGAATGAGACGATATCAGTCTTTTATTCGCTAAGTAATTGGCAACAGAATATAGTGATCATTCAAAATAATTTTACTACTTCATTGCTTCCTATTTGCTTGCCATCTCTAAAATGGTTGCATGTTGCTTACATTGAACAATCAGAGTAAGCAAGTCACTGAACAACTCTGAATGAACAACTCACAGAACAAGAGCGGCTGAACAAGAGCAAGTGAACAACTCTGACTGAACAACTCACAGAACAATAGCGGTTGAACAAGAGCAAGTGAACAACTCGGATTGAACAACTCACAGAACAAGAGCGTCTAAACAAGAGCTAGTGAGTTGTTCACAAAAGTGAGTAAAAAAGAACAAATGAACAACTCTGATTGAACAAGAATAACTCACAGAACAAGATCGAGTGAACAACTGAACAACTCTGACTGAACAAAAATGAAGAACATGTTCACTTGTTCAATTTAGGGAACAACTCAATTTTGTTCACTCACTCATGAACAACCCAACGCTACTCCTTTGGCTATACGGCGAGCTTCACCGGATTTTCTGCGTCAGCTTCCTGGACGGTTCGCAGCCATGCTACAATCTATTTTAATTAAAGCAAATAATAAATTTGTCTTACCGGATTTGAGTTTATATCCAGTTTCACTTTTAAAAACGTTGACAGAATTCCTCAAAAATCGATTGGGAATTAATGATCCTGGTGAGCAATTTTTTTCCTTACAATCCGGGCACTCGCTATCTTCAGATTCCAATAATGAAGTGCGCACACCTGAAATAAGATATATTTGTAACTTTAAATAAAATCACGAATAAGTGTTGAAAATATTCTGTTCTTATAGATGATATGACTTTATTTTTAAAGGAAACGCGGTGTTACAGTTGTAAAGCATTATAGCACTCCCTTATACTTGTTTCTAATTGTTTATTTTACTCATTTAAGAGGGTCTTCTGGTTTAGACGGCCGATTTTGGCCTGTTTTTTTTTTTTTTAATTGTTTTAAAAAATTAATCTGTTTTTTGTATTTGGTAAGGAAATTTATTGAAAAAAATACAAAATTTTAAAAAGTGTTTTAAGAAGTGAATTAATGGTCCGATCAAGAAGTTCTCGGCCCCCAAAGAAGGGTCTCCAAAAAAAGTATGTCTAATGTTCGCACGATTGCAAACATACAACATCTCAAAAAAAAAAAACCAAAAACGGGAAATTAGTTAGCATGAATGTCTTTATCGTTTGGAACCTCCGGAAAAGAAATACAAATTTTTTGTAGAAATGGCAGCCATTTGAAAATGAAAAATAGATTTTTCACCTATTTTTTTGGTGGCCAGAGTAAAAAAAAAATAGTAAATTTTGTTCGGCAATGATCGAGGTTCACACGATAGCGCCGTTATTTCTGCGTCGTTTGACGCTTGTTTCATCAAAATTGGTCCAGAAAAACTTGAGTTATCGTGCGAACATAAATGGAAAACGTGGTTTCGAGAAAAATGAGATTAAAGTTTGCAGTTCCTAGGAAATTTGGGTCACCTTGGGTCACCAAAAGGTCTATATCTCCTTAACGATTTCGAATTTTAAAAAATCCTTTTGGGAAAATATTTTTGAATATCTAAGCTAAAGAAATAGGCAAAAACAGAATTTATTCGGACCTCCGGCTTGCAGGTTCGAACTTCGAAAAAAAAATTATCAATATCAGATTTTTGTGGCAGTATTTTGTTGTTGGCAACCGAGTATTTCATTGCGCATTGCTTTAAAGCAGTGGTGCCCAAACTCACACTATATAACTTTGCGCTTGTGTGCTTAGCAGAAAACCCCAGTCGGACTTGATTGCATGCCAGAAGCACATCCCGTATACAACTTTTGCCACTAAGAAGAAGTTGCAAAAAGCTGCAATCTTCCTTTCGCTTTTGTATAGGAGCGAAACACAGCAGGAACTGTTCTATTAGAAGGGACGTTTGCATGGGTTGTTGTTGGCTCTCTCTGCTTCATGCTGCATGCTTGCCATTAGAAGAGACGATTCATGCTATGCTGATTTTATGCCTTCCAACATACGGCAAAAAGAACATGTTTGGAAAAAACGAACGGTCGACAATCGTTCGGGCCTCATTTCGCATATTGGTTTGCAATAGCACGGGTGCTGCATTCGTGCCATTAGAAGTGACGTTTACATGTTGTGCAGACTTCTTCGCTTCTAACCTACTGCCAAAAGGAACGTGCATCATTTTTTATACAGATTATATGCCTTCTATCATACTGCAAAAGTTGGTAGTGCATTCTTCCTAGTAAAAAGAAGTGTGCCAGAAAGCATTCTTTTGGGAACCACGTTCCGACAAATCCGACTGGGATCACGAAGCAAATATCAAAACAAGTAACAAGCAAACGAACAAATGCCTCATGAGAGAAAAAGATTATTCTCAACAATGTTACTTAGCCCTTCTTCTACTTTATGTAGGCAGACAATTAAAGTATTTACTTTATACTTACAATCATCACAAAACGAGCTACCACAGCAGGGTATCATAACTGCATCGACAAATATGTCCCGGCATATCCCGCATATCAAGTCTTCTGGAATTTCCTGTTTTTCCTCCACAGGCAAAATAAACTTGGAGGTTTCTTGCTCAGCTGACCTGAAAATAAAAGATCATATTATCAAGCATAAAGTTAAGCACAAAAATTTAAAATTACATTTAATTTAAACCTGGATTGATGATCGCTTAAATATTTTATCAGAAAGAAAAATATGTTTAGGAAATCGAACCTATAAGAATCAAAAATTATATCGAGAAAGCAAAGCCAACTTCGCCTGTGCCGATGTTTTAATACAGTTGGCAGCTACTAGTGTGAGCTCATGGTAAAATTAATAAGGTAGTCATCAGAAATCAGCGTGCTACCATTAGTTGGATAGGAGTACCAAAACAACGATTAAGCTAAGTTGATGATGCGGACCGATGGACGATTTCCATGGATCCAGAGGACATCGGGTCACTTTGGGTCATTAAAAGGGCTATATCTTCTAAAGTATTTCAAATTTCAAAAAATCCTTTTAGGACAATATTCTCAAATATCTAAGATATAAAAATATGCAACAAAAAAAAATCGAAAAAAAAAATTTTTTTGCCAAGCAGCAATACCCCCATAAATTATTTTTATTTGCATTTTGGCCATGCTGGCATCATGTGTCTTAAGTTTAAGAGCACTCTCAAAATTTGAAGGACGTCAGCCTAAAAAACAAGCATGATTGGTCGATCAAATTAACTGATCTGACTCGTTTTGCGAAGTGAGCTTCAGTTCAACAACCAGCTCAGCTTAATGCCCATAACCAAAGCTAATAAAACAACAAGATGAATAACGACCATACAAGTGAATGTCATACAGAATTTTATATGTGGATTTTCTGGTGGAGTTTCGATTGTACATTAGTATGCTGTGTGTGTGCTAGGCGGATGGCGACTCTCTCAGCGCACTCTCACTCTCTGCTCAAACGAAAATAAAATCTAAAAATAAAACAAGTCTTTCAAGGTCAGGCGCTCTCTCAGAGCGCTCTCTGCTCAGCTTGACGTTTTCAAGGTGATTTGATTGTTCAGTTTCGATTTTATACCATCCATGACCATCCATCCACCAAGGCTCACATTTTTACGGTACAATTCAAATGCTACAATGGTGGTGCGGATAAAGTGCTTGTCTCATATACTAAGTTTATACGCACTCCTATTAACAAATAACAATTTTGTAAATGACAAATTATTGCGTATAAACAGAGAGTTAATTTCTTATTTGCAAATAGCTAAGTCTCGAAAACAATTACTGATTAGTAGACTTATTTGCAAATAAAGTTCCAGGGGTTGCTATGTTAAAAACACAAACTGAAAACAAGCACTGCAATTAGGTGACGACGGAACTTCTTGGCCTAATGAAGTTGTTTGTCATCGATTTCTGCGCTCAATGTTACCTGACTTTCTTTCTTGTCTTTTTTTATACTCTGTACCAGAGGTACACAGATTGTGTTAAAAACGAACCTTTGCTTTTTATTTTCATTTCTATTGTGTTCGTCTTTGCAACATTTGATTTTGCCGTGGCACAATTTCGCGGCACTGCGACTTAGAAGTAGAGAAAATGGTCTGATTTTTGAACGCCCGTTCGCTGAGCCATTGAGTCGAAATGTAAAAAAAAAAAATATTGTAAGGCGGCAATCCTAACCACTTTGAGAAACGTGAAGCTAAATATCAATATATGAAAACTCGTAGAAAGAGAATTCAATGCATCAGTAAAAATTGGAAAATTAGATTTCCGAAACGATCGCGTTCCGCTCTCTTGTTTCGTAGCTCTCAGCGAGTCAAACGATTGGTGCACACATAAAAGAGTATTTGGATTCGCTTGCTACGCAACCAAAAGTTGTCAGCCTTGTGGCATTTGAACGTAGTAAGTTATTTATCTTTGTGGATTTATTAGCTTTTTCATAGCCCTGCAAGAAAATATTATCTAAGTCTAGAAAATATTTGTTAATACTTTTCATTTAGAAAATTTTGTACTTACATATCAGGCTTGTCCCTGAAAGACCGAGGAATTCCCGTATTTCTTTTAACTTCATATTGGTCTTTTCCTAATACATAAGGACAGTTTTTGATCCAGTGACCACTTTTTTTGCATTTATTACAACGATAAGAAGCCGGAACTTCACCAACTTGAGATTGTCCTTTAATCCGATGATACCTTAAATTGGAAAAAGTATTTCATGGTTAAATCAGATTTGATTTTATAGAATCTTCTTCAAAAGAAAAAAGGTGTCATTAGAAGATAGATAAAAACACCCGTAAAGATATCGACCCCTTTACGCGAAAATATCGTATGAGCCAAAAACTAAATTTTACAGGAGAGCGATTTTTCTACTTTTCGCTGCACTGGCACTGGCGCATTCGATCAAATTGAAACTGTGATATCTCCGTAACCGTAGCGATTATCGCTATAATACTTTACCAGGTGATGAGTAAGTGGGTTTAGGACTAATTTGCATCAATACGATATTTTCGCGCGGAGGGGTCGATATCTTTGTCACTTCGAACAGCATAAAGCTAAAAATTGGTAGGATTTTGATTCTACCCAAAAGTTTACAGCGCACCAAAAACATGTCCACATTTCAGTTTCACACAAATCACTCCTTAAGTTTAAAATCTATCGAGCTGGAACTGAACCATAACTGCAGTTCAAATAGAAAACAAATGAACAGAGCAAAGTAAAATAACTACGTCTGAAAATTGTAATTGAAGAACGACGATTGAAGGTAGATGATAAAACAGTCGGACACGGTAAGTCCGCACAACGGAGGCCACGATAAACATCCTGTGTAAACGATTTGTGGGTGTGCTGTTAGTATAGACAGAACTAGTCATTTCCGACTTGGATTCCATTGTCTCATTCATCGTACACTTGTAAAAAAGCTACATACACAAAAGCATAGATTGTCTTCCAGAATTCGTTGATGCCAAGATCTGAACAACAGTTTATTTTACCCAAATTAGGGACAAAGCTTTCGAAATGGTACTTACGTTTTTGGATCATAATCCGCAGTACTTTGCATCATCATTGCTTGTATTTTATCCTCTTCACTGCCTTGCATTTTGGAGAGGTCCATATTAAAATTATCTTGCTTGCTAGGAGGTGCATTAGCAAAAGCGTTCTCGGCTGGTGGGTCCCACCCCTTTTTTGTTGGGTGGGCAATTGGTATCCGAGAAATGATGAGTGTGGTATTTTTTGGTATTAAGAATCCATCATCTTTATATTCTAAAACAAAAAACCACTAATAAAATATACATAATTTTAAGCTTGGACATATTACAAACCTTCTTTGCTTTGGGCATTTGTTATTTGCAGGTCAAAATCAATTATTTTACCCAAACGCTTTTGCTGTATTATTTCCCTTTTCAAATCTCCAACAGAAATATGAAGCCCATCAAAGGTGATTGTGTCAAAATGGAGGGTACTTTTGAATTTATAGTGCACAGACATATTTTAAAAATATGTGAGAATCTGTAAAAAAAAAAAAAAAAATATTTACTTTAAAATTTTTAATTTAAAATACATGATTTCATTTTAGTATTCCTAGTCGAAGACTTACTTTGAGCATAACTAAAAATGTTTTGAAAATACATTGATAAAGCGAAATACATTAAAATAAAAAGGGTGGTAACCTGGAAATCTAAACATATTTTCGTATAAACGATTGAGCTCCAAGTCAAAGATGCAAGACGCTAGGGCATTAGGGCTGGTTCGGTTTAGTTTGTTCACTTTTTTTCCCGCTTTGGTTCAATTACTTTCCAAATATTATATTTCCACTATAAAAATGTTAAACTTGGAATTTTCAACGCGCCCTAAGGCAATCCGCTAATTAAAGGATTATCTTGACAACAGATACAAATAGTACTCCAACTTCTGTTAAGCAAAGTATCTGACAGCAAAGTGAGAAACGAGTACACCCCTTACCAATCTCTCTACAAATGCTACATAGCGAATCAGAAAATAGAACACTATATAACGTAAGACGAAGGTCTCTATCTTCACAGCAACCAATTGCAGAATATACAGAATAATGTGCCACAATAACAAACAGACCGAAATTCATGTTGCAAGGATTGCAGGCTAGTTAGAGGAATAATAAGAAGAATGGAAGTAGATGTACAGAATAAACTCAACAGTCCCGACCGAAAGAAAGAGAGCGCTCACTTCTCGGAAATAAGAAATCCAAAGTTGCACGTTCAATGCCCGACCCGTTAAAACCCCAATTAAATGCAAAGAACATCGAAATACAAAACCTGCGACCCAATATATTGCAGAAACCTGATGGTGGTGGTTGTAGCGTCCCATCGTTAGATTTTAGTGACCACCGATGCTTTTCGAAATGAACCAAAGCACACCGAGTATATAAAGATAGTGCAAAAATATGCAAGCTGTCTCTGTGGCAGCGCTATGTATATCAAGAAAATAAATGTGACTAATAGCCGCGTTCCACCGACACATATATGTACATCAACCAATTTTGATGTTCCACTGGTTAAAAAAACTCCATCAATGTTAAGATAATGTTTAAATTGGAATGTCATCCAGCTGAGCTGATTTGTTTCAATTATAAGAAATACGTGAAAAAATATTCAAAATGGATTTTGCATTATTGTTAACGGTGTAAATTAAAAAAAAAGGTGCTCTAACATTTTCGAAAGGAGAAGGTCGATGTAACGAATCATCCAATGCTGCGTCACAGGTTTCAAAATTAATGAAGGATACCTAAATTCAGCTTCCCCGATTCCTATATGTAGTGTGGTCAATTTGAATTTAAAACGAAGATAGCTGCTATGTGACAGAAGAAGAAGAAGATAGCATAGAAATAACGAACATGGCAATAAATATACTTTGAGTCGGAAATGCTTCCTTATATGTGTTACAAACGTCTGGACCATTTTAATATATCCTTTGAAAGGGTAGTAGAGTAGACATTAAATAACACAGATGAAAATCTCTATATCTATTAGCAGGCTCGTCGAAAGGGGATTCCTGTACATAGTTTATTTAATTTTTTGCCAAAAATCCGGGCTTCTGGTCCATCTCAGAATTTCGGGCCCGGGGGAAACACCCCTTTTCCAGCCCCCTGTCGACGGGCCTGTCTATTAGTGTTGGGTATAGTTGTTCGTTTCACTGAACATGTTCACTTCTTCTTTTTTTTAAAGTGAGTCAACTCACTTATGTTGTTCACTTGTTCAGTCGTTTACTTGTTCAGTTGTTCTTGTTCAGTTGATCAGTGTTGGTTTGAATTGTAGGCCGATTCGTTGAATCTGTGCTGTTCCAATTGTTCACCAGTTGTTCAACTGGGCATTGTGACTATTAACGATCATTCAATCTAACTTAAATCCTTCGTTGCTGTTCACATCTCTAAAATGGTTGCCACGCCAACATATTGCTTTCATTGAACAATCAGACACGCGGACAAAAAAACAACTGAAGAGTCACCAAATTGAATGAACAACTCACTAAACAACTCTCAATGAACAACTCACAGAACAAGAGCGGCTGAACAAGAGCAAATGAAAAACTCTGACTGAACAACTAACGGAACAAGAGCGGCTGAACATGAGCAAGTGAACAACTCTGACTGAACAACTCTTAGAACAAGAACGAGTGAAGAAGACCAACTCTGACTAAACAAAAATGAACAATTAATGAAGAACATGTTCACTTGCTCAGTTTAGTGAACAACACAATTTTGTTCCCTCACTCATGAAGAACCCAACACTAATATCTATATCAGAGGTAGGCTAAAAATACATTCCCATTTTTGCATTGGTGCTCTGTTTTAGTAGCAACGACTGCGTCGCGGCGCAGCAAAACACGCAACGCAGCGGCGCTTGTACTGCTTATACTTTGTGTGTGGAAGCAGCGCTGCTTTTTTAATTTTTCGAATACACACAACATAGCAACGCAATGGTTC
Organism: Lordiphosa collinella; assembly: GCA_018904265.1. NCBI lineage: Eukaryota > Metazoa > Arthropoda > Insecta > Diptera > Drosophilidae > Lordiphosa > Lordiphosa collinella. Next base: position 454,666 of record JAEIFV010000046.1, on the reverse strand, counting down.
CATGTTTTTATGCTAGGGGTCTATGACAATTGCCTCATTGTACGGGGACCCTAAAGCAGATTTGTATACCCTTGCAGAGGGTATTATAAAATTGTCCGGATGTTTGTAACGCATTGAAGGATCTCTGTTTCTATGCTATGCTAGAAACTGGTGTAGAAGAGCTGAGCAAAGATCCACTGAACCAAACTGAGAAGTAATGAAGAAGAAAATGTTCACTTTTCAGCTTGGTGAGCTAAGTCACTTTCTCCTGGTAACTTACTCATTAAGAAACTATCACTTTTAGTCTTACAAATCTTGATTGGGATCAGATAATGTTAAACTGACAATTTGCCATATAAAATCATTTTATTATTCCACTTTATAAAAAAGTTAATAAGTCTGATCCTGGAAATTATAGGTGTATTTGCAAGTTGTCTGCAATTCCTAAAGCTTTTGAGAGAATTATAACATCTCAACTACAACATTTATGTAGTTCCATTATCTCACCCTTCCAACATGGATTTGTGAAGTAGTGATCTAATAACTGTAACCTTTTAGAATTCACATCTTCAGTGATCAAAGGTTTCATAGGTAAGAAGCAGACTGACGTAATTTATAGTGATTTTAGTAAGACTTTTGATTCTGCTAATCCCTCGTTGCAGCTTGACAAACTGAGCGGCTTTCCAACTAACCTTCTCAGTTGGATTTCTGATTCTGATTAGTACTAGAACCCAAAAAATTTATATTTCGTAATTCATGTTCTAAGTGCATCCAGGTTACTTCTGGAGTTCCCCAAGATAGTCACTTGGGTTCATTGCCTTTTACTATCTTTATCAATGATCTTCCTTCAGTCTTGGATCATTCTCGGGTGCTTATGTACGCCGATGTTGTGAAAATTTGATTAAAACATTATTATATGGTTTCCTGCTATAATTTGCAAGCATGCATTTCACTCATGGTGTCAAGATAATCTTCTATAACTCAACAGTTTGAAGTGTAAGGTTATGAAATTTTACAGAAGCTTTCCACAATTAGTCACTTACATGCTTCATAATGAAGTAAATTTTTTTTTTTTAATATAATTGGAAATATTTGATTCAAAGAACTTAATCTATTTACAAATAGTTAACAAGGAGTACAAATTTAATACAGGACTAGAACAGCACGGCAAACGCCTGGGATTGAGGCATAACAAGCCTCACAGATACTGGAGGGATCGTACAGCTGAGACCAGCAGCGTGCACCCATATGTAGGAGAGGGCGCCAAGATAATACCCTTAAGCTAAGTTAAGGAGGCGACCCGAGAGACGCCTTCCATGTATCCAAAGATCGGAGGGATGTCGTCGGTTAAGTCTTCTTCTGAGCCTGTTTGTCGCAAGATCAGAAGCAAGTCTGTTGGAGTGGGCCACCAGACGGTCATGGTATCTGCTGGTGTGCATGTTTATCTGGGCGCATAATGGCAAAATGTCCAGATCGCTGTAAATGGTTGTATGCCTTATATAGAAGGGAGCATCAGTGATGCGCTGGAGTACTCGGCTTATAGAAGATTTCAGTTTCTTCAGGGTTGTGGAGCATGCCGTACCCCACAGCGGGATCCCCCATGTCCAGGAAGGCATGATTATAGCCTTGTACACAAGGACTTTACAGCGCAACGAAAGACCGCTACGAGGCTTGAGAAGCCAGTCGAGTTCCTTCGCATTAGCTGAAACAGTAGCAGCTGCCCGAGTCACATGGGCCTTCCAAGTCAAGCGGCGATCCAAAGACACACCAAGGTATTTAATAGAAGAGTCCAGATGCGAGATTCTAGACCCTTGAAGGCGCACTCGAGCAACTTTCCCGGGTCTCAGGGAAAACGTGCGGTGTTGGCTTTTTGAGCCATTTACGGCTATGTTCCAGCGGTCCCTACATTACCAAGATTCTTTACACTTCTCCTACTCTTTTCGTCGTACTCTTGAGAATGGATCATGTGTGTGGTCTCCGCAATATTCGAACCATCATGATCAAGAATAGAATCAACTAATCGGAGTTGGTTAGCCAAATTAATCTCAATGTTTCTTGTAGATTGTCCCGTAACTTTTTCCCCTTATGCCTTGCATGATCCGTTTCGTGTCCTCTGTGCTGATTACAACAAACTCTGCCGCTTAATCAATTCGGAACTTTTTCTTCCTGCTTTAAAAACCTCTATTTTAACTTATTTGACCCGTAGTTAACATTATTTTGTACTTTTCCTCTCGGTCGGTTGTTCGGGCTGCTATTTTCCCTGGGGTTCGCACGTAACAGGATTCGGCTTGGTGTCACATGGGCCACTTGAACTTACTATCCATTAGATTGTGCGTAGTCATCTATCTTAACGGGCTTTTTATGCACTGTTGATCGAAATAGATTTAAAGTTCAGTTTACACTACCTGATCGCGCAGCTGAGTTTTTCAGACTTGAGTGTCAAAAAACTCAGCAACTCAGTTCAGCATTTAGACATGTCTGAGAAGCTTAGTTGAGACAGTTCCAAAACCAATGGTTCATTGAGCGCTCTGCTATGCGGCCAGTTCAATTTGAGCCGGTTCGCTCAGCTGAGTAGGCTCAGACGCCTGGTTACACGGGCTGTCAGATACTCAGATATAAAACTCAGCTGAGAGATAAGGTCCTGTAAATTGGGCTTAAGCAATTAAGGGCCGATTTTACTTCTTTTAGATATGCAGCTGCTACATATGTGTCAGATAAACTGAAAATCGGCCCTAGATCTCAAATCAATATTAACTTTATTTCTTTTATTCATTCTGAGAATGATCTAAGTACTTTACCGAAATTGTTATTATCAGACAGACGTACTTCAATTACACATTCCCAAAATTCCTAGATATGCAGCCTTGTTCTCAATTCCACTTCCACAAAAATTTGGTAATTTAAAATCTGGTTTTAGTCTAAATTTGATCCCTAAATCACAAAACTGTGCGGAGGTGGAATTGAGAACAAGGGTTATAGAGCTTGGGATTGAGATACAATTTTGAGGTGCGAATCGTGGCGGATTCAGATAAAATTTTGAGATCGGCATCTGGATGAAATTGAATCTTTGGATTCGGGACGGAAGCTAATTTCTTTCCCACAATTTCATTCAAACAAATATGTACTTATTGCATGGAATAAAATATTAACTCGGTGCCTAAAATCATGCAATATTCGGTGTAATTATTGAGTTTTGGTATATCCACTAATTTAAGAGATTTGAACAAAAAGCGGGAATTTATTAACGACACAAGTTAAGGGCGGTTAGCTCATTAGGGGAGCAAGTAAATCTGCTCAACACAGACATCGTTTAGAGATGCACGGTTTGAAATGTATGTACACATATGTATGTATGTAATCACACTGTACTCACGGATACCGTACTTGAATCGGCTTAAGCACACAATTGCAACACTCTTATGATTTCTTACATATATACATTCAAGTGCACGTACATGTAATACATACATATGTTGTATTTGTTCTCACAACCCCAATTTCAACTTACGCTTGCAAGCACACTCAATTGCATGGACGTATGTATGTATGTACTCTCATTCATATGTATCTGTTTAGCACATTAAAGTAATTGTTCGGCTTTTTTTCAGCATTCGGTCTCACTTCCGACACACATATAAGTCCTTTTGATCAAAAACCGGTATAAACATATTATTAATAACACACAATTCTCTTTAATTATTTACTTACATTTTCGCTACAAGGAAATATTCACAATCAAACAGCGTTGCTTTTTTTAGCTATCGATATTTGGAACTTAGTTGGACAAGCATGAAATATTTTGTATTTGATATAGTTTTCGTTAATTTTGGAACATGAAAATGGAACACTGAAAAAGTCTAAATCAGCATAATCTCAATACCACTACTTATTTAAAAGTAAATCGCACTCATCATCGCATCGTTTTGGTTTTGCAGTTCTCAATTTGAAGTTTAACTTTTGGCTATCTAGGACCAAGTGTAAGAACTTATTTACAAACAGGCAAGACTTACCAACGGACATTAAACAAAATCTAACATGACATACACGTATGTATCAAATGAAAATATTAGGCCTCTTATTCAAAACAAGCACATTATGCTTAGGAAACCAGTCGAAGAGATGAAGAAAACAACTTCAATGATGAAACAGCTGCTCAAGTCATCTGAATGCATTTTTAGAAAATGAGTGAAACGTTTGTATAAAACTAACAAAACTGAACGAACGCCAGGAAAGGAAACATGAGAGTTTGCGCAAATAACGGAACGAAATGTTTGCTCACAACAACAAGAATAGGGAATGGTTCCGCCAAACATACAAGCGTTGCTTGCAAAAGCCCCAAAGTTTGCGGTACCAGTAGATGAAAAGAGATTCCACCTCTTTAATTATCTGGCAGATGGCTTGTCCAAACCGTTTTAAAGTATCCTTCAATAACTAGCCTTCTGCTACCCTTTTTTGACCGCCTATGCTAGTGTGATATTGGGTTTTACCAGTACTTGGCATTGTCCATTTGGCTTTACCGATAATTGTCCGAACCATTGAAGACAAAGAACAAGAATCAGCGCGAACACGATTCTCTTTAAATGAAAAAAAGACGACAAATCGAAAAATAAAGGAGGTTTCCTGATGTTGTGCATATTTATTTGTTTTCGTCGAAAATCCGGGCTCCGGGCCCCTCTCAGAAGTCCGGGCTCGGGGGGAAACACACCTGTCCCCCTACCCTCTCGACGGGCCTGCATATAGGACTGTGACTAGCCCTGCGGCAGGCTGTTTGGGCACGCCATACGGCAGGCGGTATAGACCATGTATTGGCTTGACGGTATTATCAACCAAAAGAATGAAATAAGAAAGATTGGTTGTTTTCTCAACTTCAATTTCTCAATTTCTCAAAAGAAGTAGTAGTTCATTACTACTTCTTTTAAATGTGTTTCGTTTGTGCTGTATGTACCCAGTAGTTTTTTTTGTGCCAGGTGCTGCCGAAAGCAAGCCGTCAGGTGACCGGATCGGCACTGTACCCCCGGACGCTCATACAAATATAGTTAACCATCCGGCGGTGACCTAAGGGTAACAAAATTATCCAACAAAATTACCCTGTTCCCTTGATTTCGTGTGTTTTCCTTTACATTCACAAACACTCACCCATGCACACACTCCAACATACACACAAACGCGATAACTGACAATCCAAAACCCACCTCACTCCCACAAGCAAAATTGATTCGTAGATAACTTCGGTGTTTTTTGTCCGATCTTATTGATCTTTTCAGAATAGATAGATATTGGGCCTTACATGATATATATAAAGTCTCGAGGGTCTAACTTACAAATAGTGGCTCTGACAGTTTTTTGCGCTTAAATGTGGGAGGGGGAGGAATTTTCCAAATCTGAAACAAACTCGATTTGAATCGGGTATACTCGTACACCCACCTACATTCAAAAATTTGTGGCTCTATCTCTTATAGTCTCTGAGATCGACGCGTTTATACGGACATGGCTAAATCGACTCGGCTGTTAATGCTGATCAAGAATATATTTACTTTATAGGGTCGCAAATGCTTTCTTCTACCTGTTACATACTTTTGCACAACTTCATGACCCCCCTTTTCCCATTTTTAATAGGAACAGCGTATAAAAATGTTAACTCAGCACGACCTCCCCCAAATACATACACAAGGAAGTCCAACACCTACTACCGGTTCGTATGTGCAGACTGGCATCGATCGGTATGTACAAATAAATAACCGCAAATTAAGTCCGCAAAACAAAAAAAGGGGCAACACTCCAAAAATAAACAAAACAAGTCATATACCTGTGAATAAAGATCCCCTCACTGGGAATAGGTTCCAAATTCTTGGCCAACAGTCTGATACTAAGTGTGAAGAAAAGGCTCCAAGTGCCGCAAAACCAAAGACTCCACCCATCTATATAAGGGATAGCAACTGTGGGACCCTAGTCACAAAGTTTGTATCGCTAATAGGCAACAACAACTTTTATATAACATCCGTCAACAAAGGCAATATAAGCGAAACAAAGCTCCAAGTCAACACCGAAGAAAATTATCGAGCAGTCGAAAAATGCTTAAGAGCTGAAAAAAGCTACTACACCTACCAACTAAAAAGTAGCAAAGGCCTACAAGTAGTAATCAGAAGCATTGAATCAAGTGTACCTGCAACGGAAGTCGCTTCTGCCTTGGAGGAAAAGGGATTCAAGGTCAAGTCCGTTATAAACTTAATAAACAGGGACAAAAAACCACAGCCACTATTCAAAGTTGAACTAAGCCCGGAAGACACAGCTCCTAAAAATAATGTAGTGCACCCAATTTACAAACTACCTTTCTTATTGAACCGCAGAATAACCGTAGAGGAGCCGCACAAATCCAGTGCAATGCACCAATTGCCAAGAATTTGGGCACACAAAAGCCTACTGCACTCTGCAATCAGTTTGTGTAACATGCGGAGAGCTGCACAATAGTGCCTCATGCCCTGCTAACAAGGAGGATCCATCTGCAAACTACAGAGGTTGCCCAGTCTACAAAGATCTGAAGAGCAGGATAAATACGCTTCCAGAATTTGCCCGCTCCAATGGAAACCTTAATCAGTACACACCCTCGCCATCGACCCCTGGAGTCTTCTTCACCAAAGCTACGAGATTGACCTTTGCCCCAAAGACTACAACCCAAGGTGTTTCTTTCGCAAGCGCCTTAAAGCTAGGAACTGATTGACCCGCACCCATATCTACGGTTTCGTAAGAAATTCGAAGTGAACCGATCCTGCCATCAAAACAAGCGGATCAACCTCCAAAGTATAGTAGCTTGGAAACAATGTTTCTATCGTTCCGGCAGACGCTTAAGGATTTAATGGTATATATGCAAAACACAATGCAAGAACAAATGAGAACACAAGGGATTCTCATTCAAATGCTCGCTTTGCAACAATCCAAATAATGGCTCTCCTACGAGTTTCACTATGGAATGCAAATGACATTCCTCGCCGCAAAGTGGAGCTATCAAAATTTCTCCAAGACAATGAAATCGACATAATGCTTCTTGCAGAAACTCACTTGACGGACCGATACAATTTTCAATTACCTGGGTATGCATTTTACGGCACAAATCACCCAGATGGCAAAGCCCATGGTGTCACTGGCATCCTCGTCAGAAGCTGCATCAAGCATTACCCACTATCAGGATTTTCGGAAAACTACCTACAAGCCACTTCAATATGTGCAGAGTCTAAACGGGGCAATATCACTCTGTCCGCGGTTTACCGTCCCCCACGTTTCTCAATATCAGAAAATCAATTCCTAGATTTCTTTAATACACTTGGTCAACGCTTTTAGCGGGTGACTATAACTCGAAACATCCCCACTGGAGCTCCAGTCTGACCAATCCCAAAGGGAAGAAACTCTACAGCGTACTCACGCGAGCATCAAACAAACTCGACTATGTATCTCCGGGAAGGCCTACATACTGGCCGGCAGATCCAAAGAAATTTCCCGATCTTATAGACTTTGCTATAACAAAAAAAGTTACACTAAACTTGGTAACTGCAGGAGCCCTTGCTGACTTGTCGTCAGACAATTCTCCAATAATATTCACCCTTGTGGAGTGCCCTCATGTTAGAGAATATCCTCGGAGACTGACATCACACAAGACAAACTGGCTCAAATACAAAAAATATATCAGCAGTCACATCGAGCTGAGCCCAACCATAAACAGCGAAGAAGACATCGACAATTCAGTTCAAGCCCCCACCTCTATCATTACTGCCGCTGCTCATCACTCAAACCCCCAAACGACAACAACAGCACCTCAGCAAGATCGTAGATTGACAAACAGTTACATTGACCAGCTGGTCTCAGATAAGTGGCACGCAAGAAGAGAATGACAAAGCCTTAGATCGCCTGCCGCAAAAAATCGTCTGAGACTTGCAGAACGCGTACTTCGCAAAGCACTCGTAGCCGAATAGCAGCTAGCACAAAGCCGTTATAGGCAACTGTCTTTGCACTTCACCTTAGAAATGTTTTCCAGCCAAATCCTCCAAATAATTGCTATGAACTTCTATTAGTTCCGACCGCCGCACAAACTGACCCAATCAAAGTTCATTCGCTAGAAATAAAAAATGCTATCGGAGAGCTAAATCCCAGAAAAGCACCTGGACATGATGTAATTAAGCCTAAAATGATTATGGAACTTCCAAGTCCCGCCATTACATATATCTCAAGACTTTTCAATGCTGTTCTGCGATGTGGATACTTTCCAACTCAGTGGAGAAAGTCCACAATCATAATGATTCAGAAACCAGTAAAAGATAAAACACAAGCGTCATCATACAGACCCATTAGTCTGCTACCTTGCCTGTCAAAACTATTTGAGAAGATCCTACTCAGTAAAATTGATGCCCATCCACAAAATATCATTCCCTCACATCAATTTGGGTTCAGAGAAAAGCATGGGACTATTAAGCAAGTCAACCGTTTAATTTCAGACATTCGAACTACGTTTGAGCACCACGAATACTGCTCTGCAATTTTCTTAGATGTTGCCCAAGCATTTGACCGCGTTTGGTTGGATGGTCTTATATTCAAGATAAGGACAATGCCTCCCCCAAATACTCACAAAGACATAGAAAGTTACGTCAGTAACAGAGTACTTACAGTTCGCCAAAATGAGTACACGACGGAAGAGCTCATTATAGGAGCCTGAGTGCCGCAGGGTTGCGTACTCGGTCCTCTCCTATATGTAATGTACACTGCTGACATACTAACAGACCGTCGACTTACAATAAGTACTTTTGCGGATGATACGGCAATATTAAGCAGATCACGATGTCCAATTAACGCAACAAGTCTGCTGGCAAGCCACCTAGCTAAAGTGGAAGAGTGGCTGGCCAACTGGCGCATAAAAATCAACGAGCAAAAGTGTAAACATGTGACGTTCACACTCAACAGAAAAACCTGTCCCCAGCTATCCTTAATTGCAACCCTGATCCCGAAATCAAACGATGTATACCTAGGTGTGCACCTGGATAGAAGGCTCACATGGCGCAAACACATAGAGTCGAAAAAACTTCAAATCAAACTAAAGGCCAACATCATCATAAAGACTGTCTGGGCGTATGGCTCGCAGTTATGGGGAAATGCCTGAGCGAGCAATGTTGACATCCTCCAAAGATCACAATCAAGAATTCTTTGAACCATTACTGGAGCGCCATGGTACATTCGGAATGAGTGTATCCACAACGACCTCAGCATCCCATTAGTCGAAACTGAAATAGAGCAACTTAAACAAAAATATTCTGAGAAGCTTCTTACCCACAAAAACCAGCTTGCTAAATTTCTTTCCATGTTAGAAACGCATGAAGGTTTAAAATAGTTTCCAGATAAAGATCTGAAAATTATTGTTAGTCTTGTAGGGATTAAAGCTGTGTTTAATCGACTATAATATTTATTGTTTCACTTAAATTAATAAGTTTAACATAATTTGTTGATTGCGAACTGGCCCGAGGCCTCCAGTCAGCGCCAAGTTCGATACACACTAACTGCTCTGGAGAGGAGATGGATAAGATTCATCATAGTGTGGCCATAGCCGCCAGAGTCATCGATAGTCGTTCGTGTCTAGTGGTGGCAGAGTCGCCACAGTCTCATTAACAGAAGATCCAAAAAATACAAAAAAAGCTAAAAAAAAAAGTAGGGGAAAGTTAACTTCGGCTCGGCCGAAGTTTTGTATACCCTTGCAGTTAATTTTTCGAAATAAGACTACTTTACTTTACTTTTACTTTTCTATGGGAGCTATACTATATAGATGTCTGATTTCGACCAAACTTAGTGGAATCTTGGAAAAGCATTACAAACAGACATGTACATTTTTAAAGGCGATTCCATTTAAAACAAAAGAGTTTTTTCACACTAGAACTTCTTTTTCGACCGATTATTCATACTGCAGCTATATGATATATGCTGTGTAAAGTATATAAAATAAGTATATGCAAACGTAAGGGACGTTCCCATTAAAAACAAAAAAGTTTTTCTCACAAGAACTAGTTCTTCGACCGATCGTTCCTATGACAGATATATGCTATGGTCATACGATTTTGACCAAACTTTGTAGAATCGTGTGGGAGCATATAAAACAAATACATGCAAATTTTAAACAAAACAAAAAAGTTTTTCTAACTAAGACTACTTTTCAGACTCAACTTTTCTATGACTGCAATACTATATAAATGTCCGATTTCAACCAAATTTGGTGGAATCATGGAAAAGCAAAGTAAACTAAGAAATACGAAGTTTGGAGGCGTTTCAATTGAAACCAAAAAAGTTTTTCTCACTCAAACTATTTTTTCGACCGAACGTTTCTAAGACAGCTATATGCTATAGTCATCCGATCCGGCCGGTTCCGACAAATGTGCAGCGTATATTTACCATTAGATTTCGTGCAAATTTGGTGAAGATAGCTTTCAAACTGACGGAGGAGATAGTATAGAAACAGACAAACGGACAAGGCTAAATCTACTCAGCTCGTCATGCTGATCAAGAATATATATACTTTATGTGGTCGGAGATGCTTCCTTCAATGCGTTACAAACATCCGCACAGTTTTATAATACTCTGCAAGGGTATACAAAAAAAAGACTGAAACGGGAACAGTGTGCCAGCTGGCTGGAAAAAGTTATATTACTAGTTAGACAGAAATTTCTTTTAGGGTGAGGCAAGCAGGAGGCCTATTGGTCGCCTACCGTGTCTCCACAGGTCTGACGGGTGTCTCCTTTTGAGCCGTCTCCGTATCCGAGATGGCGCTAGCTCGTTGGCGAGACTGTTTGTGTGTGCCAGCAAGCGGTCTCTTTATCTGCTGGTGTGGCGGTTGATCTGTCAGCAAACTGGTAGAATGCCGAGGTCTTTGTAGATGGTGATGTTCCGCATGTACCAGGGAGCACCGGGTATTCTGCGTAAAATCTTGGTTTGCATCGTTTCGACCCTTTTGATGGAAGTGTCACAGGCAGGCAGATACCCCAGGTCCAAGTCTGGATGATTATTGACTTGATAATAAATATCTTGGTGCGTAGCGAGAACCCTAATCGCGCTCTAAGGAGCGGGTCCAATTTGTTAGCCTTGGCATAAGAGACAGCCATAGCTCGCTTAATGTGGTCAGACCTAGTAAGTCTCCTATCCAGAGTTATAACCAGTTACCGGACAGAGTGCTTATGTGGAATGACTGAGTCGTTCAGCTTAAGCCTCAGGGTGTTGCTCTTTATTGTGAAGATACAGTGCAGGCTCTTTTCCGGACTGACCGCATTGTTCAAACGGGATGCCCAAGCACTAAAGCCGTCCAAAAAGGATTGAGCTTTTGGTGACGCTCTACTGGCGATGGGGCTGTAAGGAAGGCCATGTCATCCGCATAAGTGGCTTTAAGTGTGTTTTGGGCGTCTGGAACCGGCAAGTCCGCGGTGAACAGAGTGTATAGAACTGGGCCAAGGACACTTCCTTGGGGTACTTCAGTTACAGCGCGGCGGATACACGAGAGCTCGTCCCTCAGCTGAAACATGAAGCATCGTCCTTCGAGAAAGGAGCGCAGCAAAGCAAACTGCTTAGTTCGGAGTAAAGACTTTAGCTTGAAAAGCAGGCCGTCGAAACGCTATCAAAAATTTGCCAAACGTCCAGGAAGTCAGCAGAGCAGTAAGTGACTTGCTCCATAGTCTCCAGAGTATGGTTGACAACCCTGTGTACTTGCTCTGGGGCCCCATGGACACTGCGGAACCCAAATTGGTGTTCTGGGAGGGCTTCGTCCATGGCACTCACTGCCAACATACGTTTTAAGAACATTCTCTCGAACTTATTGGGCGGTAGTCATCAGGTGTAGGTTCAGACTCCATACCCTTTTTTGGGACCTTTACAACTACTGCGCACTTCCATTGGCAGGACACCCTTCTCTGGAAAAGCTCTGCATCTACCCCTCTGCATCTACCCCGTCATAACCAGGGGCTTTGGTTGGTTTTAGCTGTTTAATTTGCTGACGAATTTAATATGGAGGGATGGGTCTCAAGGGTGATATGGGCCCTGGTTCAGCCGCCACAAAAGCTTGCGTTGCTGAAGCATCTTCTGAAGTGGCAAGATTAAAGGGCATGCAGATTCAACGCCGTTGGCAAATTCATCAGCGATCAAGAGCCGTCCGATCGCCGGATTGGAAGCCTTCGGATTGGCTGTCTCTTTAAGGATTTAGTGCACTTCTATAGTGCAAATCCTCTGCTTAAGCACGGGTCAATATTACAGAGTTTCTCGTGGAAGTACTCAGTTTTGGTATCAAAACGAAGCTTTCGTAGTGCGTCAGCACATCTCCAGTAGTTAGCTTCATCTAATGGATTGCGTGAGCTCATCCATCTCTCTTGCGCCTCACCATGGCCAGAATTTCTGGCTTTGAGAAAATAAGTGGAGTCCTGGAAGAACGACTAGCCTCTCGACGAATCGTGAAGTAATCGGCTGCATTATAAATATTGCGCAAAAACAGCTCCGCTGCGACTTCAATGTCAGCTGGAGATCTCAGCTCCATGTTGAGGTTCCCCAGCTGCTCCAATCTGCTCTGGAAACGGGGGATATTAGCCTATTTTGAAAAAAGCCGTGGCTTTGTTGTAAATGTGTAAGCGGCTACTCTGATATCTATGGCTAGGGGGATATGGTCTGAGCTCAAGTCCTGCTTTTTCACAATGACAAGGCTGCTCATGTGAAGGCAGAGCGCGTGCGGAGGTAAGAAAATATGTGGGTCTACTGGTGGCAAGCATTTGGAGGTTAGAGCCGGCTACGCAGTCAAGAAGAGCAGAGCCTCTGGTTGTGGCTCTTCTGCCTCCACAAAGGCTGTGGTTAGCGTTTTAGTCACCAGCTACGAGGAACTTGGATCCAAGCCAGTTAAAGAGGTTACGAAAATCTGCGACTTCCCAGGTGTGGTTTGGTGGGCAGTAGATAGCAGCAAGGACTGTTTCTCCGTGATCAGTAGACATCTAGACTGCTGAACATTAAACTCTTGACGTCATGATCGAGCTGTGGACGTGATACTGCAGGCACGATTTAATGAGTGCAGCTGCTCCACCACGCATGTGGTCCGCAGAGTGGTTCGCGGTGTGAAGGGCGTATCCATTGATTCTGAAGGACGACCTGGAGCAAAAATGTGTTTCACAGATCACGTCGACCCCGTTAGTTGTTAAGAATAGGTCAATCTCGTTGGCCTTATAAGACGCGGAATTCGCGTCCCAACCTCCGATTCGTAATCCTATATTAGTCATGGTGACTAGAGCATAAATCGGACTATAAACTTCGACACCAAACGCAGCATTACTGCCAATGCAAACGAGCTAAAGGTCTTCATATACAGGCATACTATTGATGTTATTCTTATCTCTGAGACCTTCCTACACCCTGGATTCTACTTTGCTATGGACGGATACTCATGCTATCGAGTGAACCATCCTGGAGGCCGGCCTAGGGGTGGTTCTTGTGTTTTAGTGAAGCAGGAGCTAATTCACTACCACCTCCACCCGGTCTACAAAAACTACATCCAGCTCGCAGCCATCATGGTGACAACAGCGTATGGTGAAGTCCTCGTGGGAGCCGCTTACCTGCCACCCTCACTGCCTTGGAGCTCGGCTGGCTTTGAAGTGCTTCTTAGCCAATTTGGCCAAAAGTTCTTCGTTGGCGGTGACTTCAACGCCAAACACAGGCTGTGGAGCAACTTCAGAGCCAACCCTCGTGGTACAGCTCTGACCCAGGCAATAAGCGGCGACTCCACCCAAGTCCTAGCAACAGGAAGGCCGACGCACTACCCATACACTACCCATACAGCCGCAGAGGAACGCCAACCTGCTTGGACTTCTTCCTCTATAAAGGACTGCCAGACCACCTACTTGAAGTACACGAGGAATACGAGCTGTCCTCTGACCACCTCCCCGTACTGGCAACACTGAGTCTGAGTCCTCAAACAGCTCCAGTCAGAAGCCGAATACTGCTCCCTGGATCTGACTTGCGTAGCTTCCAGGAGGAATTGAGCGACTCACTCCACGACGCGATCACCTTGCTAATGGACAAGGTCAAATCAGCAGCCGCCAAAGCAGGTCCACAAGTGCCTCCCCCCTCTCGCACAGCACGGGACCTCAGAGGCCGAGGGCATGATTGCGCTCAAAAAACACTTGCGGAGGGAGTATGCAAGGACTCACGATCCAGCCGTTGATAGACTCTATAGGAGGATCTCAAATCGGGTGAGGAAGATGCTAGCCAACATTAAGAAAGAGGCAACGGACAAAATGCTACAAGAGGCTACTATAAACGAGGACTCGAAGTACGCTCTCTGGAAGCTCACCAGACGGTACAAAAGGCAGGTGCAGCCGAAGTTCCCGATCAGACAACCTGATGGCACATGGGTCAAACACCCTCAAGACCGAGCTGAAGCCTATGCCTCTAACCTCGAGGAAAGGTGTCAGCCATTTTGCACTGCCTCGACCAATAGGCTCCAATTGGTCAAAGAAGCACTGGACGTCCCTCTTCAAATGGCGCTACCTGTCAGGCGAGCGAGATAGCCTCACTCAAGAACAACAAGGCACCTGGTGAAGACGGAGTTGACAACAGGACAATAAAGCTTTTTCCTCGAAAAGCGATATTGTTTCTGTTGCACCTCTTTAACTCAGCCCTGCGCCTCAGCTACTTCCCCAGTGCTTGGAAGAACGCCAACATAGTCATGTTGCATAAGCCTGAAAAGCCCCCAAACGAGCTGGACTCCTACAGAACTATAATCCTCCTCCCAGCATTTGGCAAGCTGCTGGAGAGATGCCTGTTAAGGAGAATCCTGGAAACCCCAGCTGCGAAAAGGAGTATACCCAAGTTCCAGTTCGGCTTTCGCTTAGGCCACGGAACCCCAGAAAAGCTGCACAGAGTGGTCAATTTCGTTCTTGAAGGATTCCACGCCAAGGAGTACGTTGTGGCAGCGTACTTGGATATACAACAGGCATTTGACCGTGTCTGGCATGACGGCTTACTAGCCAAGCTGAAGAGAACGCTCAATCCTCAACTCTTCTTGATGGTCAGATCGTTCTTATCTGACAGTACATTTAAAGTTGTCCAGGATGGCCATGCATCCCAGAAGAAGAGGATTCGAGCAGGAGTACCTCAAGGCAGCGTTCTGGGGCCAACCCTATACAGCCTGTTTACTGCAGACATGCCAACCGCTGCGGACATCCCGATTGAGGAGACACAGGACCTCCTAATTGCAACTTTTGCTGACGACACATCACCCACAATAATTCTTAAGTTAAAATCCCTACTATAAGTTACACACTCAATCCTAATCAACCACTAAACACTAATAGTAAAACACACATTATATCGCACTATTCCCTACAGTACAAGTTAGATTTAAGTAGTAACAGTAAGCTGTAATAATTTAGTTTAAGGTGCTAAATCAGAAATAAACATATGTTTTTATTTAAAAATAAAAATAAAAAAGTTCTTGCCGACAAAGAAACACACGTCTGATCTTCGTTGACAAAATTTCATGAATGCCTTTTTTTAGCTTAAGCTGTAGAGAAAGAGGCTAACATTACATTTCAAAATTCAATGAGTAGATAACACTGGTTGATTAAGAGAGCGAGTATTACATCCCAGTAGTTTTTTTTGTAGCCGCCCGGCTGTACCAAGGTGCGCAGAGTGTATTAAGTTGGTGCAAAAGTATGTTACAGCCAGAAGGAAGCATTTAAAGAATATATATTCTTGATCAGCATCAACAGGCGAGTCGATCTAGCCATGTCCGTTTGTCCGTCCGTCTGTCTGTCCGTCTTTCTGTCCGTCTGTCCTTGTGAACAAACAGATCTCAGAGATGGTAAGAGAGAGAGGGCGACAAAAACTTCTTATACTTGCAGGCAGATCAAGTTTTTTTTTTTAATTTTCGCCACGCAGCCTACCGTCCCCGTAATTTAGAAAAAACGTCATATCTCCGGCAGTTTTAGAGATAGAAGGTTCGAACCTTCTGGACATATTTTAAAATCAAGAATTTTTATCGATCCGCCAAAGGTATGAGAAAGATCGGATGTCGAGTTATAAGGAAAACAAACAATTATGGGCAGCACCGTTTGCAACGGTGATGGGCAGCACTTCACAGGTACAGAGTGTGTTATAGTCGGGCTTGACCGACTTTCTTTCTTGTTAGGAATCAATTTGAGACAACTACAAGAGCAGCTATACGTAGCACTTTTGGGAGCAGACTGAGCAAAGAAAATCTATACCTGCTTTGCTCCGATTTTTTTTGCTTTGGCTATAACTCCAGATAGTATTTTAATAGCAGTTTTTGTATGCTATTTTTATAGTGTTAAGAAAATTGACAGCACGGAGCAAAGCTATAGTGCTCCAGATTGACTTTTGTGCTCATGCTACTGCTCTGCTCTTTGCATATTCAGAACAGCAGCAAGAGCTGATAATTTTTTTGTATATTCAGGGTGGGGTTTAACCTACAAAATCCCCCCTGCGTACGCCAGTACAGGTCGCTGCTTCAATTCTCTACCGATTAATTATTTTGAATATGGTTGAAGGTCAACCGCATTAAAGTTCTTTGCTAGATCGGTTTCTTTAAGCTTTAAAGCCGAAGCGTTCTTTTCTGGGTCCCAAATTTAATTTAATAGCTAAAAAAGATGCTTGGGCAAATCAAGAACCAAAAATTAAATTAATTGCCCATTTTTGTTAAATTTTCCATATTGATTTTTTTGAGATTTTGGAGATTTTTGGACAAAAATGTATAGAGCTTCTTCAATTTTCAAGCTACCGACATGTTCAGCCACTCAAAATGTTTGAAAAAAATGCGGCTATAACATGTATTTTTTTCAAAATTTTTAGATGGGTCTTTTTTGCTAGGCTGTTTTTTAAAGAAATCCATTCTTTTGCAAAGAAACAATGAAAAAAAAAAAATAATTTTCAGAAGGCCTTTTGAAACCGGAACATTCGAAAAAAATCGCAAAGCAATTTTTTTAAAAATTCCATATTTCCAATACAGCTAAAATATTGGGGTTAAGCTTATCTCATAATAAGCTTCCTTTGGTCGAAGACATCATCTCAGAACAAATTTTTTTTGCTTGAAACGCCCCATGTATAGATAGATGTATAGATGATACCTTAATTACCTCAATAGACCTGCTTATTGTAAAGACATATAGTCAAATCCACATTTTGTGAAAATATCGATATCGACATCACTGGTTTAGTTTCATTAAGCTGTAACGAACAAATTTGCATTAAATCCTGGGAGTGTGCGTTCAGACACACTGGCAGCCTGACAGATTTTTGTATGCCAGTTATCTGGCAGTGGAGCCCGGGTGTGGCTCAGCGGATAGTGTGCGCGACCGCTGTGCAAGAGCCCAAGTAGATTCGACTCCGCCTCGGAACATCTAATTAAAAGTTTTTTCTTTGAATAAACTTTCCCTTGGCTTAATACACAATCCCAAGTGTCCTCGCTGATCACTAACTCTCAGGACAGGCTAGCTCTTGGCACTGGGATAGCTGCTGGTGCCCCTAGAGCTCCTATATTTGTTCAATCGGCGCTTACTAACTGCCGCACTACTACCCAGCCAGCTCAGCTACTTTTATGGATGAACTGAGGAAGCAGCATGAAACCAGTGCTGAAGCCCAATATAGCATGGTTGATAAACACACGTCATAAGTTTATCAACCATGCTATATTGGTCTCTTATGTCCTCGACCCTGGAGGTGCTTAAATGTGTTTTTGTCCAAACTGGCCTCTGTCCCTTCGCCTAATGCCCGGGATGTCTAATTATGGTCTGAACATTATAATTTTTAACGCCAATGGTCTCATTGGCAAAGTCCTGGAATTAGAGCAGTTTATCCAGGACAATAACATAGATATTCTTTTGCTTTCTGAGACACATTTTAACAGCCGCTCAAACTTTCGCATTTATGCTAAGAGGTCTTATGTGCGAACCACCGAGTTGACCGCCTTCCTGGAGGCGCTGCCATTGTTATTCGGTCCTCGCTTAATTTTTATATGA
Source organism: Lordiphosa collinella (assembly GCA_018904265.1). Lineage (NCBI taxonomy): Eukaryota > Metazoa > Arthropoda > Insecta > Diptera > Drosophilidae > Lordiphosa > Lordiphosa collinella. The sequence goes on along the minus strand of JAEIFV010000046.1, from coordinate 436,664 downwards.
CTACTAACGAGATTGAGCCGCATCTACAAGCAGTAGTCATATCACTGCCACATATATTGGTAATGTCACTTTTGCTGCTGTCCACTTGGCGCCTGGAAATCAACACTACTGGACTTCTGGTGAATATTCCCGTTTTTTTTGGCACTTTGGGCAGTTGCTTTATAGCTGGTGGTGATTGGAATGCCCATCATCCATTCTGGGGTTGCAGGAGATCCTGTTCCAGAGGTAACGCGTTAATGACGTGAGTTTTTGGATCAGGACTTCAGATTCTGGCAACAGGTGCTCCTACCCAACAATTTTCCGGGAAATGTGAACAGTCTCCGTTCAGCTATTGACTTTTCGGTCTACTTGGGAATTCCTTGCAGTCATTTCGGAATTCGCAGACTTATCCTCCGATCACATCCCTTTACTAGTGTATTTTTGTGTAGCTGCTTACACAGTGGCTAGCAAGCCCAGGCTTCTACCAAGGGGCTCAGATATAAGACGATTTAGGACAAGGTTGACGTCGTTAATTGCTGATGACGTTCACTATTGTATTAACTCCTCTAATACGATTGATACCTTAACAAGTAGCATTGTCGATACAATCCATCTTGCTGCTGGTCCTATTGTTAGGACCTCTCGTGTGCCTCCATCCTCCAGGTCCAGTTCAAATCCTGAAATTGTTGCTTTGGTGAGACGCCAGCGCTCATTGCAGCGCATCTGGATGAGGACGCGACACTCTCTTGATCTTGCTAGATGGAAGACTGCCACAGCGGAACTGAGGAGTGTCCTGCGCACTGCCAAGTCAGAATGTTTTGTGGAATAGCTTAGCACCATTGGCTCAGACCAAAACCATGGCTTTGCATTATGGAAATGTACCCGAAACCTTAAACGCCAGCCTCTCCGCTGAAACCCCCCTCCGTTGCAACTTCGGCACTTGGGTTCATTCTGATGACGCCCTTTGATTATGCTACCAGCCACGAAGAGCAGATCACCATGTCGCGATTTGGTCTCGCATGTGGTCCACCATAACCTATCCGTCCGATTAATAAGGAAGAGATCAAAGAACAGATAGTGCGATTAAAGCCTTGCCTGGATTGGATGGTGTTGACGGAAAGGTAGTCAAATCACTCCCAAATCAGGCAATTTCCTTATTATGTCGGCTGTTTAACGTTGTCTTAGAAGTTGGTCATTGTCCAAGCCCTTGGATATGTGCCTTGGTGGTCATGGTACCGAAAAAGGACATGGACTCACATAATGTGGACTCTTATCGCCCTATTAGCCTCCTGCCTACCTTCTCTTAGATTTTTGAGCGAATTCTTCTAGCAAGGCTTTTGACTATTGACTCTTTTGAGAGTGCGCTTCCATATCACCAGTTTGGATTTTGCAGCCTTCACAGTGCAGTAGAGCAGGTTCACAGAGTAGTTAAAAATATCCTCGATGCCTTTAAAAAAAAAAAATACTGTTCGGCAGTATTTTTAGATGTACGCCAAGCCTTCAATAGAGTCTGTCATGAGGGTTTGATGTATAAATTGAAGCCGATACTCCCGGAGTGTCTGTGGAGACTTATTGACTATTTTTGGATGGACAGAGCTTTCTCTGTTGAAGTGCGTGAAGAGCGATCCTTGTTAGGTCCTATTCGAGCTGGTGTCCCGCAAGGAAGTGCTCTTGGCCCTGTTTTGTACACAGTGTATACTGCTGATCGTCCATATCTTGATATCTAAGGTTCCCTTACTGCCACCTATGCCGATGACACTGTCTTTTTGGCTACAAGCAACAGTCGCTGATCTGCCTATAGAAAAGCACAGGAATTTCTCGACGAATTTGAATGTTGGGCCTCACGATGGAATATAGGTGTTAATGTGGAGAAAACGCAGCATGCTACTTTTAAACTTAATAGGGGCAATACTTTTCGACTCACTTTGGACGGAGCTCGAATTGCCCACAAGGACATCATTACATATCTAGTACATCATTACATATCTCATTTGGAGACCCAATATTAATCGGGTGTGTGGCTCTGCCGGCTTAAAACTCCGGATGATGGACTGACTACTTCGGCCAGAGAGTGTCCTTTCCCTTAAGGCTAAAGTCAGACTGTTTAAGACCATAGTCCTCCCTACTCTTAACTGGGGTATTACATGTTGGGGAACGGCCTGCACCGTCACCATTAAGAGAGTTGAGGTTTGTGTAAGTAAGGGTATTCGACGAATTTTAAGCGCGCACCGGTATGTATGTAATATCACCATATTCCGGGACTTAGGCATTCCCACTTTATACGAAACCATTGAGAAATTTTCAAATCGATACAGGGAGCGGTTAGTTTCGCAAAATCATCGACTTGCCATAATTCTAACAAGGCCCATTCATCGGCGTAGGCTGAACAGCGGATTTGTGGATATTTGGACGAGCACCTCAAGGTCGCCTAAATTAATTTGATTTATTATTGACTTCTTACAGCATGAAAGCGTTCAAATGAATGCGAAGCATGTTTAAATAAAAACTATTAAAAAAAAATGAATTAACTTACACACCCGGTCAGTCTCTGCTGTTGGCGCCAGCTTTGTAGTAATTAGCCATGTAAAAACTTCTCAAACTGCCGTTCAGATTCGGGGTTAAGCTGTCCCCGTCTTGTGCGAAAATTAGAAGCACACAAGCCAAGAGATTGAGAGAAGCTGGGCATTGGCCTTTTGGGGCTGTGTCAAGCCATTTTACATTATACATATTCCCGTAAGGGCAATGTGACCTCATGCGGACCGAACTGGCAACATTAGCTCAGGTACCGCCATCATGCGGATTGGGCGTAAGCCCAGACAAAAGGGAACTTGTACTCTCACTCTTCAAAAATAATTTGTTAGCTCAGGGCACTTCACTATACTCACAAACCGAACGGGTATACCGTTAAGTACAGACTACTGTATACCTCAAACGACACACTACAAATTATACGATTTCTATATCCCAAGACAAAACAAGTGGGACAACTTTCCCCACCACAGAGCTAACGCCATTAACATCTACTCGGATGGTTCTTGGCTCAACGAAAAAGTTGGAGGGGTCGTTTCCTCCGCAAGACCTAGGCCTGACCTTTCTGATCACTTTAGTGTGTACCAAGAAGAGATGGTAACCATCCAGAAAGCTGCCACTTACCTTAGCACACTAACGGTCAAGGAAGGAACAATATTTATATATTCGGACAGTAAAGCAGATCTTCAGGAACTTGACTCTTACACAAATAAAGCTAAGCCGCTTACTGAATGTATCCTATCCCTGAATGAGATTCGTCGACACTTCAGTATTCAGTATTTATATAATACGCTGGACAGACTAGGCACAACCGCCGAGTTCCTTTCAGAGAAGATCACGATAGGGATGCCTTTGACTACCAACAAGCTTCACAAAAAACCGAAACACTACGCCTCGCTAAGGACTGATAAAAAAAACCTTTCTCCTATTGGAGTACTATGATTTCTGTAGACGTTGCAGATATCAAGAAGAGGATGAGGGAACGGTACAGCACTTTCTGCAGAAAACTTAACTTTCAGGACCAACCCCTGCTACTCAACCTCTCGGAGACATGCGATCTAGAGATAACTGCTCTACTTAAGTTTGTTCTGTCAACACAATGGTTCAGTACTGAAAATCACACTGGGACTTTATAGCGTTTAATACGAAAAGTATGGCATCGCATCGGGCCGAAGTGGTCTAAGACACGCTTTGTCAATGTGTGGTTAGTCAACTTGACCGGCAGGTTAACCGAATTTGAGTGTCACATGCTGTGTGTCGCGTAACTGAAGCAACAGACATAGCCGCAGCTCAAGCACTGGTTAAAGTTTACCGCGAGTTCAGCCCCGTGGGAATCGATATTCAAACAGCTGGATATTCAAACAGCTGGCTCACCAAATGCTTTGTTTATTTTATTATTTACTGTCAGTGTCTCGTGAAGGCCATTGCGCATCGGTCTAGTGAGAGCTCCTTTATGGAACAAATGTGACCTTCGGTTAGCTAACCGGACACTGAGAAATCGGGCCTAAGTGGGAGAGTGACTTTTCGCTCTCTGCCTTTGCTACCCAACCTAAACGTCGAGCTTTTGATGCTATTGGTACTTACATTTCTGCGTAAGGTCGATGTATTCGCGTAGGAGCGATTCGAAACGGCCATTGCTTACAGGTGAAACTGTATGTAGCTTCTCTAGCTCTATGCTGTACAGGGTACCACTTGCTGATATTTTTGTTGCTTTTTCGATGAGTAATTTTCTTTGCACGTTGACAAGTAGTCCATATTTGTGTAAGAAGTCAGCTCCTATGGGAAGATGAATTGCCAGTTTGAACCCATTTTGGTTCCGAATGATTTTATAGGTGTCTGTTTCCTGCTTATAAGTTTTCTACGGGTTGAGCGTTACTCTCTGAAGGAGGTTATACAGAAAAGTTACAATCTGTGTCGATGAGATATCTGATTTTAGTTGTCTTATCTGTTATAAATTATCGAAGTCTCTTGTCAGCCCCTACACTTTTTGTCGACGCTGACAGAGTGGATTTTACTTTTCCCATGTTATTTTGTCTTGTCTCCAAACTTAAAGTGGTTATATTGGTTACGACAGTCTGGCCAGCGTATCCACAGTCCCGTTTCCATATATTTTCCGCTGTCTACTATACACACTTATATAAATACTGAATGCTTATGGTGATACTAGTATTGTGACGTCACCCCTTAGGCAACGCCACAGTATAAAATATATTGTTTAGTTTACGCATTCTTCCCACTGTTTCCATCGTTGTGTTCTGCTTTGCGAAGCAAAAGAGTCGTTACCGCAGTCGCCAGCAAATGTAACAACCCACCACCTCTCTAGTCGCCAACCACTACACATGAGCATAGCGGTAAATTGCTGGGATCGTCGCCGACAGTAAAAAGAAACGCGCCATAAGCCAGGTCATGTTACCCGTATGGATGATAGCGCTCCAGCAAAACGGGAATACAGTCGGAATGCGAACGAGCTAGGAGGCAATACCGGGCGGGGTCGACCGAAGCAGAGATGGCGCGACCAGGTGCAGGGAGATATTGCGGAGCTGGGTGTGTCCTCATGGTGGAATGTCGCTCGGGACAGAGGCGAGTGGCGGGCATTCGTGGCTGCGGCAGAGACCGTAAAACGGTTGTGTTGATTTTATTACCATCGATGCCAAAGAAGAAGAAGAAGAATAAGCCAGCGCAGTCGCAGGATTGAGTCGTCGCGAGAGCTAGAACAGATCGGGGAGTTTGGCCGAACGAAGGCGAGCAAGAAGAGAGCAAAGCAACATGTTGCTAGCGCAGGCAGAGGAGAGCGAAGCAACATGTCAGTAAGGGCAGGCAGAGGCCAGCATAGGTAGGGAGCAGTTTCGAGCAACGACGGGAGATCTTTCGAGTACAGGCAGGTGATTAGTAGAGGCGTCGAGGGCAAGTTATTAAAGTGAGGGACAAGAAGTGAAGTGAGTGAAGAAAAAAAGACACCTTAGGTTTTTACCTTTAGGAAAGATAATCCTTCGGCTACCACCGAGGATCCTCATAGTGTCCCTGGTCTCTAGAAAAGTTTATCCTTCGGCTTGCACCGAGAATACCCCTAAGTTCCTTGATCTTTAGGTCATTCATGTCCTTTGGTTTCTACCAAGGATCCCCCTAGGTTCCCTGGTCTCTTGGTCTCGAAATTCTTCTGTTTCCACCAAGGATTCCATTAGTGCCCTTAGTCTTTAGGAGAGACTATCCTTTAGTTTCCACCAAGGGTCCCCTAGGGTTCCCTGATCTCCAGGTGAAGTAATCCTCCGGTTTCTACAGAGGATCCCCTCTAGAATCCTTGGTCTCTAGGTTGTTCGTCCTTTGGTCTTTCACCAAGGACTTCCTACTAATTGCCTCGGTCTCTAGGTCTAGTTACCCTCCGGTAGCCACCGAGGGTTCCCCGTAGATTTCTCTGATCCATAGGCGAGTTTATTCTCTCCGAGGATCCGCATTAAAATACTTGGTCTCTAGACAAGGTTTACCCACTGGTTTCCACCAAGGGATTCCCTTTGATCCTCAGGTCTTCACAGAGTCTTTACCTAAGTCAGTAGTAACAAAAACGACGTATACCTTTACCCACCAGGTCCCATCAATTTTACAAACTTCTTGTAAGGACCATGGACCAGTCATCACCTCGGTAGGGAACTTCTTTACAGTATGTAGATGTTTTCGATGATTAGATATTGGAATGTACTGGAATCGTAGACTTGCCCACCACGATTTCTTTTCTAATATACCACGAAACGGAAGCGGACTAAAATTAAGAGTATAAGTCAACCAAACCTAGCACAAAGTACAAAAACATTTACACAGAAATCGACAAACAACATCATTGGTGTCTGGGCGGCGCTGATGGGCTTCGAACACCCGAAACATTTCCTTAAATTCTTTTATTGGAGAGATTTCATGGCGAGAGAATGACGACGATAAGGTCGGCTGCAACGGCAGCGGTAGCACAAACGAATGTCTCGTAAGATGCGCTAGGGTCGCCTGGGGCGCATAGTACTCACTCTGTTCTTGAGGCGGCAAAGGCGCGCAACCCTAGGGTGACTGATACTGTGGAGAGCAGAAATATGTTGGGGAGTCTGAATGACCCCAAGCCTTAGTACAGCCTGGGAAAATGGCTGCGTGAAAGACGAATGTTGCTGAACTATCGAAGTTTTCCGGCAGGCCACAGGAAAGTCCTTTGTTTATAGCAATATACGAGTTGCCAATCGTGCTATGCCGAGAATTTGATGCGGCTTAGGCACGCGCTGGAGGGTCCAGCAAAGAACGCGGTAAGGAGTTTTATGCTTATGATATTGTTCAGTGAGGTATTCAGTCAGAGTTGATCATGTGCTTTTGTTCTGTGTGTTGTTTATTCAGAGTTGTTCATATGCTTATGTTACACAGACATTTTAGAGATGGCTAACAAATAGTCAACATTCCGCAGTGTGAGTAGCAACGAAGGACTAAAATTAGTTTGAATGATAGCTAATCGTTTAAATGTCCAAGCGAACAGCTGAACAACGGAGCAACGGAACAGCTAAACAACGCAATAACTGAACAACAGCGCAGTTTGAGTGAATTGACAACACTAGTTGAGAGCAAGTCCAAGTCGGAAGACGTTGGCCATGTTAGATGCATGTTGGCCATGCATCAGTTGGAGGCCAATACAAGGTGCTTTAATAAGCTGTTCAAAACTGGGTTACTATGGAGATGTAAAGATACGGCTCTACCAGACAGCCCTCAAGAAAGAGCACTGCCTGAACGCAAATTTCTAGCGCCAACCGGATTTGGCCGTTGAGACTAGAGATAAAATCGATAAGTACATCAAAAATAATGGGATGTGGCTGCTAGAACGGATGGTGTACCCTAAACACTATGATGCTGAAGGGACCGGATCAATAAGCACAATTGGTTCCTATATTGCGCAGGTTCAGTGAGAAGTACCGATCCTAAGACGTTGGCCATGTCAGATGCAAGTTGGCCATGCAACAGTTGGAGGCCAATACAAGGTGCTTTAATAAGCTGTTCAAAACTGGGTTACTATGGAGATGTAAAAATACGGCTCTACCAGACAGCCATTAAGAAAGAGCACTGCCTGAACGCAAATTTCCAGCGCCAACCAGATTTGGCCGTTGAGATAAGAGATAAAATCAAAAATAATGGGATGCGGCTGCTGAAACGGATGGTGTATCCCTAAACACTAAGCTACTGAAGGGATCGGATCAATAAGCACAATTGGTTCCTAAATTACGCAGGTTCAGTGAGAAGTAGCGATTGGTGGTGAAATCGCTAAATTCTTTTATCAGGTGAGAATCCATGCCGAAGATCAAAGATTTTAAAGATTCGTATGAATAGATCCTGCTACTCTGGAGACGTATGTGGTGTAGGTAACGACCATTATGGCTACCCGTTCACCAAGCAGCGCGCAATTTATCAGAAACAAAAACGCGATTGAGTTTGAAGAGCAGAATTCAAGAGCGTAAGCAGCATTTCGAGGAATCACTACGTAGAGGATATGCTAGATAGTGTTGACACGGAGGAAGGCATTCGAATTCCAGGAAAGTGTTGAAGGCACTAGGAGAAATTCACCGATGGTCAAGCTGAACGACGCTGAAAACAAACGGAGAATGTGCTTGGAATGTGGTGGGATACGGAAGAAGATTCGTACAGGTTCCATGTATGTAAACGACAAAGAGGTGGTGAATTGCTTCAAGAGGCATCTAGCGTCCAACAAAGCGGGGGGGCTCATTTAATTCACAAGAGATCACAATGATAAAGGAAATGGCGATAGACTTCTAAAAACGCGGAAGTCGAGGCCACCAAATGGCGGCCAACTGAGTCTAATAGGGACCAGAATGTGGCCGACGAGGAGCTACGCGGACAATTTATTAAAGTGTGCTCGAAATCGGTGCCATAACAGACAAACGACTAATGGCGGTAAGAAGTTATTCGATCAGTGGTTGAATGCTGCAAAGTATGGCCATAGTATTCTGGGCCGTTTGGAACTAAAGATGCTGAAACAAGATGCAAACGCCTCTCCTCCTCAAGAAGATCTGGAAGCCGCTGAATGTATTCTGTGGGCATGTGCATAGGGACATGTATTGACGGTTAGGGAGACCTCAGGCTCCACGAACGTACTTCCAAGACAGAGATTGGGAACATTTCAGTGAAGACAACTCTCAACTCCATCCTAATCATCAAAAGGCCTTCAGAAGACCTACTAAAGGGTGCTCTTATGCAGGTAGAGATGTTAGTGAATTCGCGACCACTAACATATATTCCAGTCACCGATGAAGACGAGGAGGCTCTCACACCTAATCACTTTCTGCTAGGCACATCCATTGGCAATAAACCAGCTGTCGAACACACTACTGAGGGATTAGTACTTTAACGCAGAAGGTGGCTGCCGGTCATAACGATGCGTAGCTAATGGTACTACAACAGGAAGTCCGGAAATTCAGATCCTTAGATTCTGCTGGCTCAAAAGAAGCATTGTCAACGTAAAGCGCAGCACGCAAGAACAGGTGAGGAGCGCCACAGTGAAGATTACAACCGAAGTATACTTGAGAACAGCTAACGAACTTGGAGTTCTTCCTATCGAGGCTGAGGTGGTAGATTTCATTCGGCTGAGCTATGTGCTTAGGGTCTGATACTAGCATGTAGTTGCTATCGATAATGAAAAGGGTCAAGATCGATATTGGAATCTACTGGAAATATAGACTTGCCCGCAACTAATTTTCACACTTTGGCTGGCAAGTGCTTTTCAACCTAGCCTATCTTAGCCTAAACTTAAGCATATTGCATTTCCACAGTAATTTAAAGCTATACACAGCCTTGTATAAAAACTTATGCCAATGAACACAAGTTTAAATAAAAATACACTGAATATAACAAACAACATCATTTATGTCTGGGCGGCGAGGGAGGTCTACGAACCTGCAACAGTGGTAATTTGCAAAGCGGGAAGAGACCGTGAGTCTTGGGTTTGACGCGTAAACTGGAGCTGCTGGAGCTCTTTAAAAAGTTCTTCAATTTCAGCCAGAAGTGGAGAGTTGTTGGTGCTCTGTACTTCTATAATCGCCACGTTGACGGCGCACCGTAAACAACTGAAATGATTGTCCGTTCTAGCCAATGATATTTGAGTGCTAAATTTTTCATGCGTTTTAAGAGTTGCAAAGGTGCTCAATAATTTCTCGAATTTCGGATGATGTCTATGTCTGTAATGTGAACAAGGTGCTGAGACTCCTAGGATGAGATGTCTTGGTGCTGTTCATGACGTATAAGTATAAGTATTTGCAAATCACTAGTGATTGCCTACTCGAAAAGTTTCGTGAAGCTTTAGAAGGTTAGGTTGAACCTGCGTGCTTTGAGAAGTGTCGAGAATTTAAAAAATGTTGGCAGATTGCTGTGTTTTACTCAGAGCCGATTGCTTGACGCCAATGCCAGAAGATGATCCGCCTGTTACTGTCATGATTTTATTAGCCAGTTGGAAAATTGGTTTTTTTTAGCGTGCGTTGTATTATTCAAGTGATTGCGTGTTTTCAACGTTCGGAGGTCACCAATGTGCCGTTTGATACCCAGAACTCGCTAAGGACATTTTAAAGTTCCAATGATCACTTTAATTTAAATAATTTAAATAAATAATCGGCCCTGTTCCGAATTCCGAGTCGGTTTTCGTGTAAACGTTGGCATTTAGAGTTTAAACTTAACAATGTTATATGACAAGCATTTCAACGGTTACTAGATTAGGTTTGACGAAAATCGGAATTGCTTATGCAGCTTAAACCGATTGCTCAGGGCCAAACGGATTCAATTCGTCAAAAAGAAAAGACCTAATCTAGTAGCCACAGACTTTCTGCTTACTTTTTATAAAAAGTTGTGAACTTTACATTAGAAAAAGCAATGTTTACACGAAAATCGACTCGGAATTCGGAATAGTACCGAATAATTTAAATAATATTGATAGGTTAATTTAATTGGGTATTGTGCGGTTGGAGCTTGCATTTGCAGAATCAGCGAGTAATGTTTTTGTCCTTCAAATATTTTTTGCTTGGTCCAGGCAAGTTTGGATATCTCCTCTTGGGAGAGATCTCGCCTGATCTTCAGAGCAGCATTATATCGTGCTTTTGCGCTATTTCCTTGTCTTAGCCTATCCCGTCCGGCGATATGATTCAAAAGCATGGCAATAAAAGCCATATCTGTGGGAACAATTCTTCGAAAGTTTTATTTATCTCTTAAAGACGGTGATGAATGATTTACGTACCGAATAATCAGTCAATAAAATTTATTTGTAACCGAAAATATCGCTTAAAAAAACAAAAACGACATAAGCTTAAGAATTCTCAATTTATTAATCGATGAAACATTTAATTGGGGGTATAAAAATGAATTTCAATAGGGTGTATTCTAGGCGTAATGTATTTACAAAATCATTTTAAATTTGTGAAAATTAGACAATAGTAATCTCTTAGATCTACTTATAACATTTTATCACCGCTTTTGGAGTATTTATTTATTTGCACAAAAAACATTGGTGGATTGTCTACTTAACCGACATAAGCGAATGGGGGATATGGAGGTGGATAGTAGTTTGGAAAAGATCCTGAATGCTGCATAGGAAGAGTGGCTGTTATTAATCTAGTTACCGCTGTGGGCACGATTCCAGTTGAAAATATTGTTGTATAAGCTGTTCTGGCGCCAAAGGTCAGTTTTAAAACTTTACTGCTTGTTTCCGTAACTGTAGTTTGGACAATTTCAGTGGAAGTAATCAATTGCTGCGGAGGAATGGGCAAGAGCGGGTTAAAATACGGGTTGATTGAAAACGGATTTTGAATGGTTGGCAATGAAAGTGTTGAAACCTCAGTAACATAATCTGTTTTTTCAATCACTCCTACTGACTTTGATAACGTCCTTAAAATTGTATCAGAACCCCTTACAAGAGGCACGACGTGCGACTCCCAAACTGTTTCAAGTTTTACAATGGGGCGCGTTGAAGTTATAACGTTATTTGGTTGGCTCACGAAACTCATTAAAGGATTTTGGATATTTTGCGAGTTATTAATCGATTCTTGAGCTTGTATTATGTTGGTTCCATTTTTGAGTTCTGCTTTATTTTTTAATTTTCCATCAAGTGCCTCATTATTGCCTTCATCTCCAAATTCAAGGTCCAGATTCAACTCTGAGCCGGCTTCATCCAAGTTTCCCTCAAAGTCTTTGAAATTTTTAGAAGGATTGAAATTGTCGCCTAACGGCGAAATTGTTTGAGTTACTGTTATAAGGCTAGTATAGTCATAAGTTTGAACCAAAGTAACTTGTATTGTTTCATTATTTTTCTCAAAAATAATTGGCAAGATCTGAGTTTTAAGCTTGGTTTGCGTAATGGAAAACGACTCCGTAATTGTTTCTAAAACTGGGGTTTCCGAGCTATCGCTCCAATAGAGAGGCTTTAAGGTAGTTATACTTCCATCCAATGCCTTTTCCTTAGTCTGCGTGGTGGGTTCCAATATATTCTCGGTTAACGGTCCATCATCTTCGGAGTATGCTTCTGTGTGTTCATCCTTTATTACTTTTTCAATAGTTGAAGTAACAGTCAAAAATCTAGTTTTCTTGACAACTCCCGCCTGAAATGAATGTAAAGATCATAAGAATATGATAATTTCAATTGGATTAAATAATATTTAATTTTTAAAATGACTATTATTATTTGGGTTAACTCGTATCTCGGGCCCTCAATGGTCCACTTATAAGCCAAATAGGCCCTTAGCTGATCCGTTGTGTATTTAAAACCGCAATACAAAGGGGAATTAAGTTAAGAGGAGCTCACTTGAAACCCTTTGGCAAAGAAAGGTTTTTACATTCGGCAGAAGATTGGGAAGGGCGAAAATAAATCAAACTAAAAAATAACTTCGGCTCGGCCGAAGTTTATATACCCTTGAAACTCACGTTAATGTTCAGGACGCCTACAAGTCTGTTTTTCAAACCTAACTTTTCTGTGGCAGGTGTACTATTCAGTCTTCCGGTTTCCACCAAACTTAGTAAAATCATGAAAAAGCATAGAAATCGTATAAATACAAAGTCTTATGCCGATTCCATTCAAAACAATAAAATTTTTCTCACTAAAATTATTTTTTCGACCGATCGTTTCTACTTGTCCGATCTGGTCGGTTTTCATACTTGTGCAGCGTATTTGTACTACAAGACTTCGTGAAAAGTTTCGTGAAGATAGTTTTCAAACTGACGGAGGAAATCGCATAGAAACAGACGGACAGACGGAAATGGCTATGTGGTCGGAAACGCTTCCTTCTATGCGTTACAAACATCTGGACAATTTTAATATACCCTCTTCAAGGGTATAAAAATAGAGCAATCAGTATCAGGAAGAACTATTTATTTTTTATGTATTAAAAATAACATTAATTACATACAATTACATGCCATTATTTATTTTCATTTTTCGGTTATGCCTCCCACACACACAGAGCGGAGATAATGAATTTTATACAAAATGCCACGCTCCGCTAAGCTTTTGGTGTGAGCGCTCGCTATGTGCTCAGTGCGTTTGATTTCTCAAAGCTAATATGCTACGCTTCCCTCTGCTGTCTGTGAGCGGCAGGCCTTAGGCTTTTTTCTGTCCTGAAGCATAGAAATTGTTCCAAAAAATATTTTTCATAATTTGATTCTACAACTTAGTTTACAAATGAAGTAGCATTCAAATGCGTTTTTATGAACTTTCTAAAATTTACATAATAAGTCTTGTTTTAAAAAAATGAAAATCCAAAGTATCTGCGAGTTGAAGCTGAGCTATCTGAGAATCGAAGCTAAGTATCTTAGATTTGTATTCTATAATTACTGCGTGTTTTAGCTTTGGCAGGTAGAGAAAATACTACTACTATTATTATTATTTGATTTAACTATGCTATTTTCATATTAAAATTAATTAAAAAGCAAGTTGAATTGACTAAAAACATATTTGAACGGCGAAATTCAGTTACCCCTTTTATATTCCCAAGGCATGGAATCGCAACTTGAGAATTACTATCGGCAATACAAGCGACATCATGCCAGTAATATATTGTAGTATACTTTAAGGCAATTCAATATATGTAGAATTTTAGCCGTGTGACAACCATCATGTGCGATAGTGCAACTACGTAAGTCGGCATGCCAATCGTGTTCAAGTGCAAAAGGTCCCGAGTTCGAGTCCCCCACAGAGTAAGTAAACATAAACATTTCCAGAACCAAATCTAATAGAATTCTTCTGCTCTTGGATTCATTACAAAATAAATTGAGTCTAGATAGGCTGGTAACATTTTTAAATAAAATAAATTTTAACTACTTCCAATATTAAATTGAACTATTTCCAATATTAAATTTAACTATTTCCAATATTAAATTTAAAGTGTTCACTATTTAGATATACGAATTCCATACTTAACGCTAAATCAATGGTGAAAATAGTAAAATAAAAGTGTAAATATTAAAATAACAGTGTTTTTTTCCTGAGTGTACAGTCGAGCTATACCGACATTCTTATTTGTTTTCTATTTTTAGGTACATATGGACTTAAAGCCTCCACCTTGGTTCATAAGTGGTAGATAACCATTATCAATTAGTCACTTCCAAACTCCCACTGCAAATAGTTGTGCGTACGGAAAGCCTAAACTTAACCATAAATTACTGGCTGGTAGAGCATATATCACAGCCGTGCTTTACCGACTTTAATAATATAACTTTTGTATTTTATACATATAGATTTAAAGTCAGCCACCACCTTGGTTCATATGTGCGAGTATCATTACCTGGAATGTAAAGGGGCTTTTAATTGTGGCAATTTCGTAGTAGGTATCGACGAAGTTTTGCGGTGTTGATATTTCGACATTTAATGTTTGCACGAAGTGCTTAGGTTTTACTTCATCATTATTTTGCACTGCTCCGTTTTGAGAACCAGATGCTTCTAGGTCCCTTCCTAGACCAATAGCCTTCTGTATTTGATCTTCATTTTCCACGATATTTTCTGGCATATGCTCATCCAGTTTAGCAGTTTCAATTGGCGTAGCAGCAAGTGTTGCATTACTTGTGTTTTTTCTTATGTTGACTTTGGGTTTGGGGGATGATTTGTACTGCCATCGGCCAGGACGTCTATTAAGTTTAAATGCATTCTGGTTTGCAGCTGTTGTGGATTCCTCCACTAAGCTGATTGTTTTTGTACGAAATGAGCGCCTTGAGTTTGTTTCAATCACTGATGGAGTGATTGAGAGCTTGGAGTTTTGCGTCGTTTTGTGTCTCCTGAAAATAAAAGAATTATTTTAATAATAGTATTTAACCCTGTGTCTTGGTTTTAAAAAGCAGACACAATTGAAGCGTTGAACAAGCGAGATTCCCGTTCTCTAGAAAACCAAATTTGATTTACATTCTTTTTTAGAGCTAATTTTGGAACTAACTATGTTTGCCAAGTTTATAAAAGGCTTGCCGCTTACAGAAAATCATTTTGAGACGAAGAGTTTCCTCAATTTTACGGTAGAGCAAAGAAAACATCGCATCCATGGGACTAAATAAAAACTTCACAGATGTGACCAAATTTGATCAAATTTTTTGCACAATCAAATTATTGTGCTACCGTGCGATGATTAAAAACTGTTTCTTGCCCACACAGAACGCGAAACAATGTCCCATATGAGAGGTGATTTTGCTGGGCAGTTTATTTCACGTTTGGGGCCGGTCAATTGGCTGCCCAGATTGTGCGATATAAATCTTTTTTTTGTGGGGCTGTGTTAAGGCTCATGTCTATAGCGACAAGTCCGCAACAGTTGACGCACTGGAAGAAAATATTAAAGAATTTGTTGGGTATGTCAAAATTGGAATCAGCTTATGAACCATTTGAGGCGCAGCCGCGGCAAACATTTACATGAACATTAAATTATATATATTGTTTTATCGACTCAAATAAAATTTTTATACATTTTTCTGAATTTCATGTATTTTTTTTAATCAAATCCGAAAGCTGCTCAAAAATTACCCTTTACTTTAAGGCCCTGTTCTGGTCTAGGCGACTAAATTTCACGTTTTTTAAAAACTTGTGGAAAAAAATCGGGAAAAGATTTTGAAATTCTGTTTTTTTTATTTGGTTGCACAATTCATTAAAATCAATGCAAAATTAAAAATGTGTGAATGCGAGGGCTGTTCGAAAAGTACCCGTCCTCCAAATTTGGGTCTTCTAAAAAAGGTGTGTTGACGGTTTGCAGCTTTCCGGATGTCACCATTATCAGAAATCAAAACGGAAGACGGTAAATCGGTTGGTATGAATGCCTTAATGGCCCGAAGCAAAATCATGAAAAAAAAATTTAATTTGTAAAAATGGGGACTATTTGAAAATAAAAAATCGATTCTTGAGAATTTTTTTTTTGCAGCCTAGTGAACAAAAAAATAGTACCAAATTTGATTTTTCAATGATTGAGGTTCGGGCCATAGCCACGTTAATTCTGCGTCCATTAATATCATATCATCAAAATCGGTTCAGTAGAACTAGAGAAAAGCTGCGAACCAGTTTGAAAAACGTGGTTTAGAGAAAAACGCGATTAAAGTTTGCTAAGCTGCTGGGAAATTTGGGTCACTAAAATGGCTATATCTCCAAAAGTATTCCGAATTTTGACAAAAACCTTTTTAGATAATTTACTTGAATATCTAAGCTAAAAATATATTAAAGAAAAAATCTAAAAACAAGTATTTTTTGGTTTAAAACCACGGCGTTGCATTATTTATTGACTTAAATGGGAACCTGGTCCCAGATATTGAATTTTTCAGAAAATGCTTAATTGCAAACTAGTACATTACCTTTTTCCCTTCTGACGTGACGATTTTCTGGTGGTTGTTCCCTTAATCTTTTCAGTAGTCTCTCGGTTAGATTGGACATTTTTTCGGTGATGCTTTGTAAAGGCTTGCGTATGGGATATTGTTTCTTTTGGTGTTCTATTTGGTTGTATTGATGGCGTTACCGTTTTTGTTATTCGAGTTGATGGGGACTGACGAGGTTTACTTCTTTTATCAGCATAAGTTGTAGACTGAAGTACCTGTGCATATTTTCCAGAAATATATGTCCCCAAAACACTTGTTTCTCTCATGACAGGCTGTCCATTTTTAGTATATGTATCGCTTATTTTTGTTATGAGCCCCGTTGGATGACTATCTCTTTTCAAAGCCACATTTTTTTGGCGTTCGGGTTCAGACTTCGATTTTAAATTTACTAAGCGATATGTTTCTTCTGCGAACTCTTCTGGTTGCCGAGAAAGTAGATCATATTCAGGGATGCTTACAAATGTTTCTATTGGAGAGCTTGAAGCACTAATATTGTTTGTGATAGCTTTTGATGTAAACGTCTCTTGTTGAGAGGGTAGATGATTTGAAATTAGAGGTGTTGGCTTGATTCCATCCTTATCCTTTTCTTTTTTTACGAAATGCGGCTTTGTTTCAATAATATTTATATGATTGCCAGTCTTGTTGGCGTGTATATCTGAAAAAAATAAACGGTGACAATTTGATAACATGGGCTACCTCTAACCTAATCGTCGTAGGGCTGTTATCTTATGTTGCTGTTTTTGAAAATTGAAAATTTTTTAGATGGACATTTTCTTTTTCAATTGGCGCCTGATAATCAATAAATAAACAATAAAACAGCTGTGCGTAGCCGTCTGGCCAACCTATAATTAGTGCCTTTCCAATCCTGCCGGTGGGGGACTTAATTCAATTGCAGTCTTCGATTAAGAGATATCGACTTCAAATTCGGAAAGGAAGTTTGTTTTCTTCTGTTGACTACACACTGCTAATAGGTAGGTCGAAACCGAGCTGGTTTGATGACTATTTTTTGTAGCTACCAGAGGAATGATTTTTTCAAGTGTATTAACCCCTTTTCAGGCTACTGGGTATTTGACACCTTCATAGTAAAGGCCTAGACAGATTTCCGACGTAGCGAGAATTTTTATACAAAAATTGAGGGAAGAAGAAGCAGACGTAACGATTTCCTTGCGCTTAACATTTTGCAAGACGCACTTAAAAATGAATTTTACGATGGGTACTCAATAATGAATGTGAGCATTATTTTGCTTTGAGCAGCTGACGCAGCATTGTCCCCATACAATATTCAGTTGATCTTCGTCATGCAAGACAACAGCGATCAACTAAAGTTTAATTAAAAACCGGAAGGTGAAACTAAAATTGTTTGGGCCGAAGTCGAGCACTCGCTCGATTTGAATCTCAACATAAATAGCAAAAATACAACAAAAAATGTTACTTGCTACAGTTTGTAGACGAAGTCATTAATAAGCTGACTGTTGACAGTCATATCTATTGGTAGCATGAAGGGAAGTTGCCAATTATTGTTCAAAACAAAACACTGCTGATAAGTAGTGTGACCAGCCCCAGCTAATAAATAAATACCAAAACATACTAAATATACTTGAAAAATACCAAAAACTTTTTCGGCGTAATTTGTTGTTAAGTCTGGTCACACTACCCCTACGTTCCACGTTGACGAAATATGTGTCGGCGTAAGCTAAATTAATTACGTCGGAAGTCCGCCTAGGCCTTAAAGAGGAAGAACGAAACTATAAGAATAAAAATAGAGCAGTTTAGTTCACCGTAGCTTACAGGTAAAAGTCTATGATTTTTTGTGTATGGAAAATGTTGACGAAAAATGTAGCTAAATATATAAAAATGAGAAAAAGGAAAATCGCAGGCCAAAACTTTTTTCTATCAAATTCTATGGTCCAGGCACACATTTCAGAATTTTATCAAAATCGTACGAGCTGATCTACGGGCAGGAATAAATGGGTTAAAACTTCGGCACTTTTCAAGTACTGTTAAGTACTATTGCTCACCAAAAAGTGAGAGAATCACACAAAAAATCAAACACTGAACATGTTAAATATTCCGTTTATAAAATAAAAAAACAAATTTTTGTTCTCAGCTTTGATCAGTTTGGGCACGAACACATGGAGAGCTTTTTAACTGTTTAAAAATTCAGAGCTCGATTCAAGGCAGATGGATAATGCTGCAAAACAATTAAGAGCAACGCACAGCATCCAAGCTTCGAAGTTGCGCTGCCTACAGCTCGATATTTCATTCAACGTCAATAATGACATAATCGCAAAACAAAAAAAAAGGCAAGACTTAACGGAATCTTTGTTAGACTGCGATTTATTCTAAACTTAATTAAGGATTCTGAGAAAGGGTAGTTGATAAATGACTAGAGCTTACCAAGTTGTGGGGAACTCTGGGGAGAAAACACCATTACGGTGTTTCCAATGGTAGTTGTGAAATCCAGGAATCCATAAACAGTTTGGGTTAATAGTTCAGGTTCGCCACAGGATGCTAAAAATGATATACAAATAAATAGGTAAACTTAAAACAAGAATTGCGAAGTTTAATTTGTATGTTCATAGGCTTTTTGTACGCGTATTTAGAAACTCATGAAACAAAAATGCATTCTTGAAATTTTTATACTCTGTACCAGAGGTACACAGAGTATAATAAGTTTGGGCAAAACATGTCCGTCTGTCCGTATGAGCAAACAGATCTCAGAGATGGTAAGAGATAAAGGTGAAAAAAATGAGAAAAAATTCTTATACTTGCAGGCAGATCAAGTTTATTTTTAATTTTGTCCCCGCCCCCTCTCGCCCCCGCAATATCGAAAAACCGTCATATCTCCCACAGTTTTATAGATAAAAGGTTCGCTTCTTCTGGAAATATTTAGTAATCTGGATTCTTTATCGATCCGCCAAAGAAATTGTAAAGATCGAATGAACGATAGTCGAGCTAGAGGGAAAACAAACAATTTTGGGTAGCACCGGTCGCAACGGTGATGGGCAGCACTTCACAGGTACAGAGTATATTATAGTCGGGCATGACCAACTTTCTTACTTGTTTTTTTTTTTTTAACAGCTAAGTACAAGGTGGGCCAAAAGAAGTCGCCCTATTGGCAGATGCTCTTATTTTTACAAATAGCCGCCAAAGTCAGATCTGTTTTGACATTTGTGGACTAGACAGATGTAGAAAACAAGTGAACAAGTTATGGATGTAATCCCCAAGAACGCGGAATAATCGCGTCAATTTTTTTGCGTAACAATTCGTCTGTGGTGTTGGCGCAGCGCGAATTCCGTCGCAGATTCCCCGGCCGCCCTATCCCGACTGCGCAAACACTGCGCCGTTTGGCCACCAACCTTGAAGAGTATGGGACCACACGAGACGTTGCCAAGAGTGGCCGGCCCCGGAGCGCCCGTTCGGCCAAAAATATCGCCGCTGTTGCCGAGGATGTCGAACTGTCGCCGGACTAGACGCCGTGCCTCGCAATTAGCCATCAGCCGGTCGTCCCTAAGGCGAATTTTGGTCAAAGACCTGCGCACGTTCCCGTACAAAGTCCAGTCCGTGCATCAGCTGCTGCCTGTCGACCCCCAAACGCTCGAGGACGAAATGGACGATTTTTCGACCAAAATTATAATGCGCGATGAGGCTCATTTCCACCTCAGCGGGTACGTGAACAAGCAAAACTATCGCTTTTGGGGCACCGAAAATCCACGAGTGATGCACGAGGAGCCATTACACCCGCTCAAAGTGACTGCATGGTGCGCTGTTCACGCTGGAGGAGTCATCGGGCCATTTTTTTTCGAGAACGCCGCTGGTCAAACGACAACAGTGGACGGTGCGCGTTATAGGGTCATGTTAACCGGTTTTTTTCTGCCGCAATTGGACGAATTAGGACTGGAGGACATGTGGTTCCAACAGGACGGAGCAACGGCACACACTGCGCGAGCCACCACCGACATTCTGAAGGCGGCGTTCCCGGGTCGTTTCATCTATCGTTTTGGCGATTTGCACTGGCCTGCAAGATCGCCCGATTTAACCATTCCAGACTTTTTTGTGGTGTTTTTTTTAAATCCCGTGTTTACGTAACCAAGCCCGAGACCTTGGAAGCCCTCAAGGACAACATTCGACACGAGTGCTAGAATCTGCAGCCCGAAGTTCTTGCCGAAGTGATGAAAAATGCCATAAAACGAGCCCGTATGGCAATCAATTTTAACGGCGCCCATTTGGCCGATATCATCTTCTCGAAATGACCAATAAAATTCTAAAGGTTCAAATAAATATAATAAAAAAACAGAATATATGTTTTTTATTTAGAAAAAAAATGAAAGCCAAACAACATCGGATGACTTCTTTTGGCCCACCTTGTATTTCAAATCTTCCTAACAACATTAAATATCATTTATGGGGTATACTAAAGTGCTTTTATAATGGATTATTGATCGCGGTCGGCATAAAGTACTATCATATGGATTATAATTTTCCAAACCATTCAGGCCGCCATAAAGTATAATAATTTTAAATTAAATCAAAAGGGTCGTCTACCAAAACGAAACGAGTCTGCTAAGTTTGCTGCACATATTCTCTCAGTTCTTAATTTCTGATTCAAGTTCTCACACAGCTATGTTCGAGCGGCAGTGCTTATATGCATATGAGTATGTATAAGCGCTAACTTAGCTTCTTGATACCAAGTCCGAATTGGTGATCGTGCTGGAATGTTCATATATTATATACGAATTGTTATTAACCTTAACACATATGCATATGTACGCTACAATACATTTGAAAGCAGTATTTCCTAAGTCAAGTTCAAATCCCAATATAAAACAATGCGGCAGAAGTGGTTCGTTATTAATTTTAACATTTTTCATACACCGCGAATTTCAACGTGGCAATTAGCTTTGCAGAATTCCTTAAAGCCTGTGCTTAAGAATACCATCCCAAAAGTTCCAAAAATCTGGCTCGAAAGTATTTTCTCGGTCTATTAAATGGACGGCGACTCAAAACTCCATTTCTGATCTCGTATCATCCTAAGGTTTTTGAAATCAAACTTTCTTGTCCCAAAAGCTCGCGTACCATTCTTAAAGAACCCTACTTGGCCTTGGCCATGGTTTTTTTTAACTTCTCTGAACTGCAGAAAACGACTTATGAAGACTCTGTATAAAGCTTCGGAATCTCAACGTTCATGTCTACGAGATTATGGCATTAATTTGATTTGAAAATATTTTATGGGGGAACAATTCTAGAGAGAGAGCGTCATTGCCTTCGCTACCCAAATGAAGGTCCAGGAAGTCAATCTGCATTGCCATGACGGCTTCCGTTCCGAGGTTGATTTTTTAAACCGTATTGTTAAGGTCGTCAATTGTGGTGCAGCGAGTAGTGTGTATACCTGTTGTACGAGAGGTCGTGGATTCGATAATCCTCTGACGGAACATCCAATAAAAAGTATTTTCTTTTAAAACTTTTACGTAACCGGTCGCTTTTACCATTTACAGGTAACTAGAGAAGAGAAGTAACTAGCCTTGTAAAAACCTTATCAAACTTTACCGTTCGGATTTGGTGTTAAACTGCAGGTCCCTTTCTTTTGTGCGAAAACTACCACACAAGCCAAGAGATTGAAAATATCTCGATTTGGCTCTATGTGCTTGGTAAAGCCAAATATTTAAATTTATTGCAAAAGTCGTTCAATCTGCCTAGCGACCTGGCATTTAGTGAAAACTTTCGCCAATACAAGTAATAATACCACTGCTATGGTTTTTCAAAAATTAAAATTTAGGTATAACCTGCGCCAAACTTCAATCTGATGTATTTCAATGTGCACTGTTAAAAGTTATCTTTTTGAGACGCCGTGGACGCATGGAAACCAGTACCAGTAAACGTTTAAGGTCTTCTTCAAAGTCTAACAGGTTTTCCTCAGCGGTACGAAAATGAAAAATCATATCCTTGAAATATACCAAGATGATGTTTCAAGTCGCACTGGCAATGAGTCGCACTAAAAAAAGCTAATAGGAAGAAGGGTAGAACCATGGTATAATTATACCAGGTACGGCGCACAGTTTTTTTTTGAGTACTAAGCATTTGCTCTTGCACCAAGACTACGTAAAGCACAAACGTTTTACGTATTTTTTAAGTACTTTGCTGAGGGCGCATCCTGGGAGCGCCGTACCTCGTTTATTGCACCATGGGTAGAACTATTAATAGGACCCTCCTCAGAGAAGCTCTGAAAAGTACCCATCCACTGGGATGACGCAAGTGCTGCATCGTATTAATTCAGTGAAAAATGCAAGCAGGCTGAATGAGATACGATGAATGGGTTTCCCGTTCGCTACGCCCCAAGCATATGTGAGACGCAACGCTCTCATTTCGCAACGGCTTGGTACCTTTGATTATTTCAAATAATAGAACACACAGAAAAATAAAGAATAGAATAGATCAATTCAACCTTTTTTATTCTAGGATTAAGCCTGGCATGGCTGTTAAAACTCAATACCGTCTTGGAGGATATTTTACTTAAATCAAGCCTTTTACGCATGACCCAAGCCTTTTGAGTTTATCAGGCCAGTTCCGGTTTTCACTTTCACTAAATTTGCTCGAACTCGATTTGGTTACCTGTTCCGGTTTTCACAATTCGATAGATTTACTCGATTTGAATTCACATTGCATGCAGCCGATGAATTCAAAAGTAAATGCAATTTTTTACATAAAAGCGTCAAAATAATTGCTTTAAGTTATTTTTGTACCATTGTGTGATGTATTTAGATACTTTTTGCAATCTTACATTCCCTTAAAAACTATTTTTAATAAACAAAATTATAATTTATATGAATGGCTTTAATTATGCAATGTGCCATCCAAATCGAATTCACATATTTTGTTCAAGCTGTTCTGGTTTTCACTTTTTATAAAACGCTGGGAAAATGTTCATAAAATGCCCTTAAAAATAGAAACGACATTTTAAACACCTATATTAGACTACTATCAACTATTTTGAGTGCTTATTTATTGAATTGTTTGGCTTCACCAGCTGATTAAGGTGAAAATGTAGTCTATGGAAACAATTTGGAAATGAAACACTCGAATTGCAAATCGTTCGAACACCAGAACAGCTAAAACAAAATCGTTCGATTTTGTGTTCATTTGAAATCGAAGAAATATGTGAAAGCCGGAACAGACCTGTATATCATTATAAGTGTTCTTTTAATCCTTTTTTTGAGTGTGATTAGCAAGTATGAAACATGTGTTTATGTTCGGCTTGTTGACGGCGAGCTTTTTATGCAACTGTTTTTGTGTTTAAAAACTTAACAACGAAAACATGCCATAAGAAGGAAAGAGAAGAAGAGAAAATACAAATGTAAGATATAGGCTTTCATGCTATCTCTTTTTATACCCTGTTACCATTAAAAATGGAAGTTGTGCAAAAGTATATAACAGGGAGAAGGAATCATTTCCGACCATATGT
Organism: Lordiphosa collinella; assembly: GCA_018904265.1. NCBI lineage: Eukaryota > Metazoa > Arthropoda > Insecta > Diptera > Drosophilidae > Lordiphosa > Lordiphosa collinella. The sequence goes on along the minus strand of JAEIFV010000046.1, from coordinate 412,858 downwards.
AGTATATGTATTCTAGATCCGCATCAACAGCCGAGTCGATTTAGCCATGTCCGTCTGTCTGTCCGTATGAACGCGTCGATCACAGAGACTGGACTCTGAGAGATAAAGCAACAATTTTTTTGCATAAATACCATATGCAGATAAAGTTTGTTTTAGATTTGGAAAATTACCACCCTCCCCCTTTAACAGCAAAAATCTGCCAAAGACAAATTTGTTTGTTGGAGCCCCGTGAATTTACTTACATATTTCAACTAAGGCCCAATATCTGTCTATTCTGAAAAGTACAATAGGATCGTACAAATAACACCGAAGTCATATATGAATCAATTTTGCATGTAGGAGGGGGTCTAACATTGGCAGCTAAAGCTAAAGTGCGTGATTGTATGTGTGTGTGTTTGTACACATTCGTAGAAAATGAATGAAAACTCACGAAATCAAGGGAACAGGGTATTTTGGAGTCGGCGCACTCGACTACAGCGTCTTTACTTGTTTTCTTACAAGTTGATGATTTTTGTGTCGACTGTGCTTATTTGTGTACAAACTTTGCTTGAACAGCTCGTAGCAGATTTTTGTTTCGGCTACAATGGATTGTGGCTCGAAGCTACGAGGCAATGCGAGTATTGTAATTGACAATATTCGGGGCTCGCAAATACAAAGATCCGCATATACTCGCGAGCTTTTGCATTTTTTCTTTTTTGAATGAGCTCAACGCGATTCGAGTGCTAAGTTCATTTGTGTCGCATTTGTAGCAAGGGTGAGCGAGTTTACTCGAAACAGCTCGTTGCCGTTCTCTGGTTGAAACCGATTGATCAATGCCAAGTGGATTCAATTCGTCAAAAAGAGACGACCTGATCAAGTAAGCACAGACATTCAAGGCCTCTTATGGGTCGTACAAATAGCACGAAATATTCCATGCACAAGTAAAATAAAGTAAAATCAGCTTGTCAAGATGAACCAGCCCCAAAGGGCCAAAGCCGAGCCTCTCTCAAACTCTTGGCTTGTGCTCTTCTAATTTTAGCACAAGAGAAAGGGACCTACAGTTTAACGCCGAATCCGAAAGGCAGTTTGAGAAGCTTTTCATGGCTAAATACTGCAATGCTGGCACCAACAGCAAGAGGTGTGGCCGGGTGTAAAGTTTTATTCAAATAAAAAAACTTTTCATTAGATGTTCCGAGGCGGGATCGAACCCACAACTTCATGCACAGCGGTCGCGCACTCTAGCCGCTGAGCCACACGCACAAGTCCCACAAGTTTTAATATCGTCAGCAAAAATATTCCTTGGCCAGGTCCCACGATTTTTGTTATCGCCAACAAAAATGTCCATGTCCACGTCGCAACGTCTGGGGTCGGTAAGCTGACAGAGAGTCAGTGAAGTTTTGGGAGACCTCCACGCTGGAGGCTCCGAATAGTTTAATTCCGCGGACAAAATAAATGGACAAAACGAGTTCGATTAACACAGATAAATGTTGAAATATTTATACCAATTTGCTTGGTTCCTCAACATGTCAACATTTTTGTATTGTGTCTGTGAAGTGATCAAAACTTGTTGAAAGATCATTGGCCCTGTGTTGCCCTGTGTTAGAGCCAAACTATGAGAGCTGGGGTGCCAACCCTACAAGTTGTAAAATATGTTGTTGCTGCAGCCAAAACAAAACACAAAGTTAATGTGGCCCTGAAAATAATTTGCAAAACGGAACCGCTCCCTAAACACAAATAAATACAAAAGTGCTTGGTTCCTCAAAATATAAAAATTTTAACCATAAGTTCGAAAAAGGAAGGCTTCCACGAATAGCGACTCGGAATTCGGAACAGGCCCGTATAAATTGAGCCCAGAAGTTTGGAATGGATAAAAGGAGTCATCTCCGACCACTTTTTGTTTGTCCTTTGTTTGTCCGTCTGCCCCTCAGTTTAGAATCTATCGAGCTGAAATTTTGCACAGTCATCTTTTAGCTGGGATGGCTACTTCTTGTAGCTGCCATTGGAATGATCTGTTTTAAGTGTATTAAAACTTCGGCACAAACGAAGTTTTGCATTGATTTTTTACTTTTTTATGTGTGTTACAGCATTGATGTTTGGCAGTAGTTTTCCCTTAATGAAGAATTAATGCTTGCTAGTGGCTACTGCCATAACTAAAAAAGCGATTGGGAAATACTGGATTTACACATCAGAATCTGGGAAAAAACCCCAGATGTCGGCCAAACAGTCCGGCTACACAATAGGAAAATCAGTTGAAACGGCTCTACTTACACTTCCCTTGTGGCATACGCACAAAAATAAATATGCGCTAGGAGCTTTTGTGCACATCTCCAGAGGATTTAGCAACGTAAGGGTTACTCTTAGAGCCACAACTCTGAGACGGACTTAGTATCAATGCAGACAAGACGAAGCTTATCCTCTTCAGCAAAGAGGTCAAGTATAGTCATGGAAGCAATGTATGGGAAAGGATGAAAAGGGCTACAATGCGGTCTTTGCATCCAAGAAGAAGCTGAGCACTACAAAGGGCCTTTCACCCATGGTGCATCCAATTCTGCTCTATGGAATGTTAGTGTGGTGGCAAGTGGCGGAAATGAATATATACTACAAGCTCATTTAGATGACCATGCGGTAGACACTGGTATAATCCAATGATAGCGCTCAAGACCATACTCGGAATCGATACCCAGAATATAATTCCAAAAACTACTCTGCAGATGGCGCCACAAAGCTTAGCAGTGACAGGGAACCTGCACAGAATAAAATATTAATATGATCTGGAACTCAATATTATATTTTTCCAGATCATTAAAAAGTCGATACGATTCAACATGACCTGTTCGAAAATATTAATCTGACCCGGACGCTCGGTCCTTACTCTCTCTTATTTCGCATTAAACATTACCCTAACATTGTTTGAAAACTGCGGTTTATAGAGGTAAATTTTATATATATTCTACCTCTGTCTAGTCCACAAATTTCAAAACAGATCTGACTTTGGCGGCTTTTTGTAAAAATAAGAGCATATTCCAATAGGGTGACTTCTTGTGGGCCCGGTGACTTCTTTTGGCCCACCTTGTACTTCTGAACATTTGATGTAAGCTATAACCCCAAATTGTGGTATAATTTGCACAAACAAATCTAGTAAAAAAGCTTGCTAGCTCAACAATTGCTATTTTTAAAACTTACCGTTTATGAGGACAATTAAAAGTAGATAGGGTAACATATTTACAAATGTGCACGGGCCAAGAATCCGGAAAAGAAGATTGAGCTGAAAAAACAAAAAAAAATCATTAAGATATGAAAATAATCAAATTAATGTTAATGATTAAGCCGTCTGAGATATTTTCTTTTAAATAATTATAAAGTTGAGAGCTGTGTAAAAAAATGATTTTCATTTCTTTGCTCTTTTGTATTTTTTTTCAGAAGGATTCTACAGTAAATTGTCGAAGATGAGGACGTTCTGAGCAAACACATTAACAGGTTTAACGCATGAAATTCAGAACAGGAATTTTCCTGTCCTTGTTTTACAAGCTAAAACAAGTCAGAAAGTCGGTCCAGCCCGACTGTAATGGTCAGTATCCATTTTCAAACTGCAGTAACACCTGAAAGCAGCGCTGATCCGATCTTCACCAATCCTTTGGCGGATCGATAAATAATCCTGATTACTAAATATGTCCAGAAGGTACCAACCTTCTATCTACAAAACTGTCGGATATAAGAAGTTTTTTTTTTAATTGCGAGGGAGGGAAGGGGCGTGGCAAAAATTGAAAATAAACTTGATCTGCCTGCAAGTATAAGAAGTTTTTGTCTCATACATGTCGAACCTCTATCTCTTACCATCTCTAAGATCTGAACGTTCATACGGACAGGCGGACATGTCTAAATTGACACGGCTCTTGATGTTGATCAAAAATATATATACTTAATAGGATTGGAGAGGCTTCCTTCTGGATGATACATACTTTTGCATAAACTTATTATACTCTGTGTACCTCTGGTAAAAAGTAAAAAATAAAACAAGGGGAAAGCTCACTTCGGCTCGGCCAAAGTTTATTTACCTTTGAAGCTCGAATAATTTATATAAAAAAAGGTCTAAGGTGATTTTCACAAACTTAATTTCCCAAACTGACCAATAGAAGGCGCCTCTTTTGAATTTGTGTTCCGTCTCTGCCCACAATAGTCACCAGCGACCATCGATTACTAGTCACGAGCGACTATCGATTACCACACTATTACGAAGCTGATTCTTTTCTCATCTTCAGGAGTTTCGGTAGAAGTGTGTGCAAGACAAGCGAACGCAAAGCCTGCGACCGGAGCTGGTTTCTCCCGATAATTTAAATCAAACTATTTAGCTAATTAAATAAATAGTTATAGTTGAACAAAACACAGACTTTTGGTTCACTAAAGTGGTGACCCCGCCTACGAACTCGCAATATCCACCCTCAATTTGCAGCCGCTGCAGCTATACAAATTGTTTTCGCGGAACTGTAAGATGCAAACGCACGACCACACACCGCGTGTGTCGGCAATACATACAACTAAACGCGTGCGTTCACACACTCGCACGCACACGCTCGCGTAGCGAGGGCGGCTCACAGTCATAGCTTGTCGTATGAGGCGACTAACATGACACGGGAATAAAGCAGCTCGTGACCTCCGGCCATGTGCCAGGTATCCCCGGATAGCCACCACACACTTGTGCAGCGACTATCTAACACAATAAGGCAAAGACCAGTAACGCCTTAGGACACGGATTCAGGACCCCCCTTACGAGATGAAGAATCCTGGGTTGACGGTTAATAGTATTCTAGCACCTCAGTAAGCGGAGTGATGCTATTACTAGGTTAATGCTATTACTGCCCCCGTCCCGTTAAAACCTGGCAAATCTCTAAGAACGCTCCTTGATACGTCGACGTTAAGTTGGCAGCATAGGTTCAGATGTAGCGTTCCCGATAACCGCATCTGGCTCTGCACACTCGTCCCCATAAAGTCGAGTGTAAACCCTTGCATGGCCTCACTGCTCGCAAAGATTACCATGGGATCATATCGCAACTATGAAACGATCAAGGATAACGATTTATGAGTTGGGACCCAACTACATCATGAGTCAAAAAACACCCCAAACAGAAGGAGAGAGTTGCGATCCGTTTGCAAGAAGAAGTAGAATGGCAGTATCGCCAATTGAAGAAACGCCAATAAAAGAAACGCCAATTGAAGAAACGCAAGCTGACCCACTGGAATCAATGCTATACAGCAAAGCTGCACAGCGCTGCGTGACCTGGGAAGCGAAATTGCGTAGCTAGTTTAGATGCTCGAAGATCCATCCACTAGCCCATGAGGGACTCCATTGAGAGTATCAGGGCGCTTTATGAGCTATCTGTCATCCAGCTGCATGACGAAGAAGCCAAGGCTGTGACTAGGACACACCAATCATCACAGACATCACTGATGTTCAGAACCAACTTTGAACCCAAGAGAAAGCAGGGACTAGGAGCACGAACGCAACACACCAAGCTATCTCGTGGACCAGCCAGCACCGATGGAGGATTCCGCAAAGAACGTGGATACGCACGAGTCACCAATAGCGAGATCAGATGGCGAAGAGTGGCAGAAGGTAACTTCCAAAAAAATTCTCGAAACAAGGGCAAGGGAAAGATAATGGAGAAGACGCGACCAAATGCCATTGTTATCTCAGCGAAGGGTGAAGCGAGCTCTGCAGAGATACTTCGAATGGTAAAGGCGGACTAAAAGTTAAGCGGGCTAGGCCAGGCAGTTGAGAGGATCAGAAGAACCCAGAAAGGTGAACTTCTGCAGCTAAATAAGTCTGGCATTCAAGAGCTTGGTGGGCGAATCGCTGGGTGAAAACACTAACACATCGTGTCACGATCGAATGCAGGGACTTGCCCAGCGTTGAAAACGCAGCTTCTGCTAGAGGACGTATCTCCAGAGGACATTACCCTACGCAAGGCGTAGGGAAAAACGCAGACAGCAACCTTAAAGATGTCAGCGGAGAACGCACGGAAGGCCCTAGCAATAAGATTCCTTAAAGTAGGATGGGTGAGTTGCAGACTTCGGGAGAGGTTTTAGATGCCTTGAGTTCGACCATCTGGCAAGGCAGTGCATAAGTGAGGCGGTCAGGTCAAACCTGTGCCGACGATGCGGTGGAAAGGATCACTTCGCAAGGGACTGCTCGAAAGAACCGCTGTGCATGCTTTGCAGCGGAAAAAACGAGAACGCGAAACATATCGCTGGAAGCGGTAGGTGCCCCCTGTTTTGGAGTGCACTAGACAAGCGATCATGAAGTTCTTACAGCTAAACCTTAACCACTTTGAAGCAGCTCAGACTCTACTAAGACAATTCGTAAAGAAATGGAAAACAAAAGATTCCATTATATGCGAGCCTTATAAAGCAATTATAATTATTTGGTGGCCGGGTGGCTCAGCGGCTAGTGAGCGCGACCGCTGTGCAAGAGGTCGTGGGTAAGATCCGGCCTCGGAACATCTAATGAAAAAGTTTTTTCTTTGAATAAACTTTACACCCGGTCACCCCTCTCTGCTGTTGGCGCCAGCTTGTAGTAACTAGCCATGAAAAGCTTCTCAAGCTGCCGTTCGGATTCGGCGTTAAACTGTAGGTCCCTTTCTTTTGTGCGAAAATTAGAAGCGCACAAGCCAAGAGATTGAGAGAAGCTCGGCTTTGGCTCTTTGGAGCTTTGTCAACTTGACAAGCCACTTTACTTTTACATATAAAGTAATTGCTGGCAGCGGATGGACTGCAAGAAAATGTGGCAGTGCTGCCATATGGTCCCTAAAAATTCCACCTAAGGAAGTCAACGCAGATCACGTAGGGTTCGTAAGGGCCAAGATAAGCAGCGTCACCATTTATAGTTGCTATGCGCCACCGAGCTGGCAATTGGACCAATTTAAAAAAATGCTGGAGGATATAAAGGAGGACGTGGAAGTGCCCCTCTAATCATTGCGGGTGACTTCAATGCTTGGGCGTTGGAGTGGGGCAGCAAGGCAACGAATGCCAGAGGGAAATGCTATTTGGAATCGTTTTCCTCGCTAGACGTGATCTTAGCGAACGATGGGAAGGAGCTCACTTACTGGAAGGCTGGCAGAGGATATAGACTTAACTCTGCTTAGTAGCTCACTATGGAGGAAAACTATATGGAAGGTCAGTGAGGAGTTCACGTTCAGCGATCACCAGACGATTCTCTTTAAAACTCGAGATAGAAGACTCAGAGCAAAACCGAAGACAACAGGCCCGAAATGGAAAGATCGATTCCTTGACGAAGAGACCTTAGTTGAATTCATAAGACACGTCAACTGGACCTGGACAAGTGAAACAGCTGAAGACATGGGCAACCAGCTATCCCAGAAGATTGTTGAAGCATGTGATTCATCCATCCCCAAAAGGAGAGAAAGCAGACACGGTGCTCCTTGCTATTGGTGGAATGAGGAGATCAGCCGACTGAGGAAAGCATGCCTCTTAGCAAGACGGCGCTCGCAAAGAGCATGGCACCGCCCAGACTTTGAGGAGAAACTCAAAATCTTCAAAAGAGCTAAGAAGATGCTGAAGAAAAGCATAAAAAGTAGCAAGGCCAGGGGCTTCCAACAAATATGCGAGGAGGCCGACCCACGGGGTACAGCCTACAAGATAGCCACCGAAAAAATACGGAGCGCAGAAACGCCACGTGTTACGTGCCCCACTGAGCTCGGAAGAATAGTCGAGGCGCTGTTTCCCAAGCACCCACTACTCGAACAGGAGTATTCCAGAAATGACACGGACCTAGAGTTGGAAGTGTCTGTTGAAGAGTTGATGGCTGCATGTACCCGCATTGGTGACAGAAAGGCTCCAGGGCCACACGGCGTTCCCAACTGCCAAAAGGAGGTAAACCAGCCGTAGATCTCCTAGACACAACGGGAAAGTAGTGTATACTCGACTTTTGGCAGTAGTCGATGAAAAAAGACCTATCTAAATCCCAATATGGATTCCGTAAGGCACGGTCTACGGTGGAAGCAGTCAAGGCGGTTGTCGATATTGCAACCAAGGCGATTGAGTAAATTCGGTGGAGATGGGGCACCAAGGAATACTGTTCTGTGGTAACACTGGACATCCGAAATTTTAATTCGGCTAGCTGGTCGCGCATACTACGGGCGCTAGACCAATTTGGCGCACCTACCTACCTACAATGGATCATATCTAACTACCTGTCAGACTATGATACCGAGGAAGGCCCTAGGCGTTACAGCGTGACGCAGGCATCCCACAGGGGGCGGTCCTTGGACCACTTCTGTGGAACATAACGAGGTGCTAAGAGTACAACTACCCCAGGTCTGCAAGCTGATCAGGTTTGCTGATGAGCTAGCGCTCGTAGTTGTAGCAAAGAATAGAAAAGGCGATAAGTGTGCAGTTGGATGAAGGAAGCCCATCTAGAAATAGCTAGTCAAAAAACGCAAGCGGGAAGGAAGAAGCAGGAAGAAGATAGAGTTTGAAGGAGTACATAAAATACTTGGGTGTGATGCTGGACAACAGGATGAGCTTTCGACCCCATGTCAAGTATATTAGCCAAAAAGCTTCGAAAATGCAGAGAACCCTTTCGTGGATGCTTCCCAACGTTAGAGGGCCCAGAGCTGGAACGCGACAACTACTCGCTAGAGTAGTTACCTCGGTGCTGGCCTATGCCGCACCAATATTGGCGTCTGCGGTGGCGAGTAACAAGAGCCTTCAAAAGAAGCTTGGAACGCCTTACTGACTAAGCGCACTTCGAGTCATGACCGGATTCCGGACGGTCTCGGATGAGGCAGCCTTACTTCTGGCTAGCATGGTGCCGGTGGATATACTGGCACTCGAAATAAAGGAGATCTACGAAGGGCGAGCAGTGATGGAAAGTCAGGTAAGGACCCACGCCATTCGAAAGTCGGAAAGAGTTGTGTCTATGGCTGCATGGCAGGCGCGGTGGAAAATGCCCACCAACGCAAGATGTACCCACAGACAAATTCCAAAACTGGACTAATTAAACTTCCACCTAACTCAGTTTTTCACTGGCCAAGGAGGATATAGGGAATACCAGCACAGGTTCAAGCACAAAGACACACGGGAATGTCCGGGTTGCCCAAAGGAGAACGAAAATCCACATCACGTGCTGTACCGCTGGGTAAGGTACAAAACCAGGCAAGAGTTTGTACCACCCATTGAGGACCTCGTCAGCAACATGCTAGACGACGGAGAGTACCTAAAACAGGCAACCCATCCCCGCGAAGTAATACTTAACGGTGATCCCGCGGGGAATGAGGTGTGCAGTTGTGAGGGGGTGTAGGCGCCAACGTTGTTGGTGAGTCGTGCATACTGTTGGTACGGGCCAGCAGTATCTTTTGAAGACTTACATCCCCCCATGTCGTTTCCATGGAAACGCCCATACACACACACACGCCGCGTTCGCCAAAATTTTTCAACGATTAAAAAACTCAACTACAGCGGCCCCCAGATTCGACCAGATGGAGATCTTCATCCTAACAAGAGTCACCAGTCATTCCACTGCATCGAACTGGCCACGTTTTTGGCCACACACACACAAACTAGAGGTGGAAAACTATCGATAGCACTATCGACACTATCGATGGTTGGGCACTATCGAGCCGCCATCGATGGCAGACCTGCACTCTCGATTGCAACCAAGCACCATCGATAGTGCAATCGATAGTTGGCGTTTCACATCACTAAAAATTGAAATTTGCGCGTGTTCTGTGGCTGCTAAACAATTTTATTAAAAGTGAGAAACTATTGGTTTATTAGGATTTATTGTTTGAGCCCATCACATATTTACAGTTGGAATAGACGTTGATACTCGAGCTTATTTTACCTCAGCAACAATAATTATTGCTGTTCCCACAGGAATTAAAATTTTTAGTTTTTATTTAAAAAAGATATGGATCGCTTCCTTCGAAAAGGTATGTATAATGTATTATACAAAAGTATTTTGATTAACAATGTGTCGAATTTAAGGTAAACGTCGGGCATCTCTCACGCTCAGTGCGTCAAGTGCCGACAAACAGGCTTGCGATTGCAGCAGTACGGACTCTGAAAAAGAAATTATACCTGATATGCAAAGCAATAAAAGAAAGAGTAAGATATCACAAGTGTGCAAATATTTCAAACGTTCTGAAGATAAAAAGCTTGCAAAGTACCTTAACTGCGGAAAGGAATACAGAACGAGCGGAAATACGTCCAACTTACTCGACCATTTGAAAAGCTTTCATCCAGGTTTGGAAGTTCATGTCCCAGATTCAAGCACTCCTCCTGTAGTTGCTTTGACAGATACTGACAACACCGCATCTACAAGCAGCAGCTGTAGGTCAAGTATGCACTCAGTAGCTTCATACTTCAAGAGAGCCGTTTTGTACGACTCTTATTCGAAACGTAAAACTGACATAGACAAGGCTTTAACGGAAATGATTGCCAAGGATGTGCAGCCATACAACATAGTGGAAAATGAAGGCTTCATAAAGTATACTAATGTTTTGGATCCAAGGTATAAGCTGCCAAGCAAAACAGAAGATGTCTCAGATATTGCGGAATCGATAGTAAAACGGCTTTCTATTTATGAGCAACGGACAACCACCAAGATAGCTACAATATTGGATCCACGATTTAAAAGGAGCGGCTTTCAATACAACTTAAATGCAGAGCAAGCATCAGCATTATTTGAGAATGAGTTAATGAGCTTGTCTATAAAAGAAACACCAACTAATATTCACTTGCCGTCGGAGTCCAAAGCTCAGGACACATTGTTTGATTTTTTGGAGGAAAGACCGGCGAAGCATGGAAACGCGCGAAAGAGTGTTCAGCAAGGCGGGACAAATTATTTCGGACAGGCGAACCAGGCTTAAGGAGGAAAACATAAATATTCTTTTGTTTTTGAATCAAAATTTTTGGATTAAATAAATATAATTTTTTTGTTTACTTTACAAAAAAAAATATTTATGTAGGACGATATTATCGACGACTATCGATAGCACTATCGACACTATCGATGGTTTGAGAAAAACAATCGTTGGCTATCGATGGCGCCGACTATCGATAGTTCTCCACCTCTAACACAAACGTACTCGCAGCTTGGATCAACACTCACATACATACGTGCTCGCAGTGCAACAAACGAATTTCGAGGAATAGTGAAATTCACACACACACACACACAAGAACTGGCAGTGCGGACCAACAAACACACACGCATTCGCGTATCGCTTTCTTGAGTATTTCGATCAAGTTAAACATCAACGGTCCACTGTCACGTCCTCAGCATACCCTGTTCCTTGTTCAGCGTCCAAACTTGTACTGCTGAACAACTTCCTTCTTCGCTGGCGCTCCTAAAAACCGGCCACTCGATTGCATTTACTGCCAGCCTAAGCCATGTACAAGATCTCTTATAAACGTGCCTGCGGCCACTGTCGTGTAACTAACACGGCTGTCACCAACATGCGACGTCTAGCTGCAGACCGTCGCATCCGCACATCAATCGATTTCGGTTCAGTTTTCTATTCTAGCACGTCTGTGAACCGCATCGCCAAAGCCCTCCTCCGAGGCATCGACAAAGTCCTCATCCGAGGCAGCGACAAAGTCCTCATCCGAGGCACATCGACTCTTGTTTAGTCGTGTCTAATACGCTCACGTCCGTGAACCCAAATAGCAAAGTCAACTAATGCATCTCGAAGCTCTCCACGAGAGGTAACTTCCGCCTCCACGAGAGGTAACTTCCACCTCAACTAAGGCACCTCGAAGCTTTCCACGAGTGGCCTCCACTGAAGCAACACGAAGTCATCGACCAGAGGCGACTTAAACCTCAACTTAGGCTCCTCACCCGAGGCACCTCAATGAGAGGCGACATCATTCCGGCTCAGACGATCTTACTTATTGACCCCTACTCGAAGCAACCATCGGCCATCGAAGGAACTACGCAAATCTGTGCTCGGTGCATATGCTCAGTACTACGGATTTTGCAGTTGCTATCCATCTCATCTATTCGCTCTCACACGGTAACTGGAGGGGGAGTAATATGGCGACTCTGCCCACACTAGTCACCAGCGACCATCGATTACTAGTCACGAGCGACTATCGATTACCACACTAACACAAAGCTGATTCTTCTCTCATCTCCAGGAGTTTCGGCAGTAGTGTGTGCTAGACAAGCGAACGCGAAGCCAGCGCTCGGAGCTGGTCTCTCCCAAAAATTTAAACCAAACTACTCAAGTAATTAAATAAATAATATTAGTGGAACAAAACACAGACTTTTGGTTCACTAAATTTGAAAATGGCCAATTTGTTCATACTTTTTAATTTCATCTTTTATTTAATGTATTTTTATGATATATTTTATGAACACATACTTTTTTTTTTTTTGTCCACCGCTTTTAGATGAAGTGGATCTTGTTCCGGTCGAATCATAAATAGAGCAAATTCTTCGCAAATCATATGGAAATTTAATTTCTTCAGAAGCTCTGCCTTCACCAGTTCGACTCTCACTAGATTCCTCGAATTGGCCCAAACATTCTTCATCGCTGAAAAAACTTTTTCCACGTAGGCATTGCATGGACAAATTTTATATCGGCAGAGAGGTCAATTTGTTTGATTTTGGGGACATTCTTCGCCAAAGTAAGAATTCCGTCCCGGCCTGGCAAAATTTTCTTTGGCCCGGCGGCCCGACGATCACTGTCAGGCCCGGCAGTGCCGGTCGAGGCCCTTGCAGGTGGCAACCCTAGTGTTAATCCACATTCAAGTTTGACATATCTTGCCGAACGTATAAACCCGAACAGGATTGATAGGAATAGGCAGATCATATATGTTTTAGATTTGAAATATTGGCCCAGTAACAAACAGTCAGAGCCACAATTTTTAAGTTAGCACTTCATGATTACATATACACTTAGGTCTAATCGGAAGTGACACGGAAATCTCTAGTGATTTTTGTATAGACTCTTGTATATCAAACTAAAACTGGTTTCCCTTGTATAAGAAGTGTCTTTCAAATGCAGGGCTACTAGATTAGTTGAGAAAAGTTGAGCAAATTGAAACCGACTGTTCAATGCCAAGTAGATTTAGATAGTAGGTCTAAATCGCTTAACATTCATTATCTAGAGCCATGTCCGTCCGTTCGTCCGTCTGTCCGTATGATCTCAGAGACTATAGAGCCACAAATGTTTGAATGTTGGTAAGTGTATTCCAAGTTTAATTCAGATTTGGAAAGTTTATGTGGTTCTTTGTGGTTTTATTGAACAATCCAAAATATTATGGTTCCTACAAGAATGGAGAGTATTAGGAGTAATTAAAAAAATAGTTTAAAATTCGGTCAAGAGCTTTTTATTTGGGCAACCATGAGCCAATGTTTATAGTTTTTGGTCAACTTTGAACCGGAATACAACAACAAACGCAGCTACAAAAACAACTATCTAAATTTCTAAATTTAATTTAACTGATTGCCTACCAAATAAAAAACCGCTTGTAAATATTACTTTTAGTGTTTTTGTAATTTAATTTTTTTGTAAACCTTTACAAAATGGCACCTGAAGGTATACAGTACCCTCAAAGATGACTTGACACAAATTGTACAACATGTAATTCTGTAAGTCTTCTGCCATTGCCCGCCGATCTCTTAATATACCTGTCAATAATCTGCATCCTTTTCTTAAAAGTTTATCATTGACTTGTCGTCCTCTAGTGGACAATATTTTCAATTTTTATACACTTGAAAAGATTATTATAACTTTCTCTCCGTTTAGAAGCTGTCGAGCTGAATTTTTGCAAAGAGAAATCTTTACACATATGTCGGATTCGCGAAAATCGGATGGACACTTCTTGTAGCTGCCATACCAAATTTTTTTTTATTATTTTTTTTTATATTACAATGACACAAGGTCACAAAATTAAGTCAGTGGTCACAAAACTTTCAAGTGTATTTAAACTTCGGCACAGACGAAGTTAGCGTTGCTTTTCCGTTTGTAGTACTTCTTTACCTTAATTCAATCTTAATCAGGAGAGTTGTAAGACGCATGGTACTTATTCTTTTCTTGCCGACATTCTCTGTTTTTAAAGGGCTTTCGTCTAAGAACTTAAGACGAATCCTGCAAATCCGACTTCATATATTTTAGACATTCTTCTAAGGATTTTAAAGATATTCAAATGGTTTATAGGAATTCAAATAGTACACTTTGATGACGATTTAGATTTAGTTTAAATTCGATGTCGCTGTGGTGTGACCGTTCTTTTATTGCGCGCTTGGCGTTTGTTTGAATTTGCAGTGTTGAAGAGTTTTAATAATCAAATTATTTAATTAATGCATTTTAGAATGCTTACGAATCTCTCTGAAGGGAAGAAAGGCCAGTGGCCTAAACTTGACGGAGTCAAAAGAGCTCCAGTTTTTAGAGCTTGTGCATGATTGAGTCAAAGATATTTTGGATTTGCTCAGCTCTTGCAATTTTGTCGTAAATAGTGCAGACGCATGACGAACTCGCTCTGCGTAAGCTCACGGATATATCCCTTTCATATGATCACGGACATTCGTATACCCTGGAGTTTCATTTTGATAAGAATGAATGATAAGAATCCAGAAGATTCTTTCGCTTTCGAATTCAGAAATTCATATCTCCATCGTTACATGGAATGTGGATACTTAAAAGCCCAGGGTTTGATAAAAAAAAAATTAAATTAATTAAGTCATAAGCGACATGTTAGTTCAGTCAGAGCTAGTTAACGAATGAGCTAGTAGAACTGCTAACGCCATAGCCTGGTAAAGTCAAAGCCAACTACAATTTCAAATTATTTGTAAAAGTCAAGGCTTGCTAAAATTTGGTATACAATTTCGGACATCAATTTTGAATGTTACAATGGGCGCCTTCAGCAGAGACAATTTATCAGTGATCAGCTTGAAGAAACAACATTAAATCGTTGGGATAGTTTAAAAAGTTGCATCAAAATCATTTGAAAAACAAGTAAGGGAGCTGTAGTCGAGTGCCCCGACTACAAAATACCCTGTTCCCTTGACTTCTTGTGTTTTCATACACATATACACACACTCACACATACACACACACACACTCTAACATACGCACACAAGCACGCGCAAACGCTGTAACTGACAATGCAAGGCCCCCCCTCTCTCCCACAAGCAAAATTGATTCGTATATAACTTCGTTGTTTTTTGTCCGATCTCGTTTATCTTTCCAGAATAGATAGATATTGGGCCTTACTTGATAAATATAAAGTTTGGAAGGTCTATCTTAAATTGTGGCTCTGACAGTTTTTTGCACATAAAGGGAGGAGGGGAAGGAATTTTCCAAATCTGAAACAAACTCGATTTGAATCGGGTATACACCTACCTACCTACCTTTGTAGCTCTAGCTCTTATAGTCTCTGAGATCGACGCGTTCATACGGACAGACGGACAGACAGACAGACGGACGGACAGACGGACATGGCTAATTCGACTCGGCTGTTGATGCTGATCAAGAATATATATACTTTATAGGGTCGCAAATGCTTCCTTCTACCTGTTACATTCCTTTGCACAACTTCATGATCCCCCTTTTCCCATTTTCAATGGGAACAGGGTATAATGAGTTTAAATCAATGATCAGATATCAAACTTTTCTTTTCTTTGACCTCCTGGAATTTCATGTAACTCCTATCGATAACTAATAGAGCACGGCTTAGGATGTTGTACGTCACAAATTCTTACAAAATTTCATCCTGCCACTAAGTAACTTCAACTAATCACATAGTCTCTCAAGAAACTATTATTAAAGAAGCTTAGAAAAATAGTTTTATTTTTTTAATTTTTACGCATGTTTTGCTTTCGCGCCAATGGTCAACCAGCTTTACGGTCACAGGCCTCACTGCCAGCTTTTCTCGAAATCCAAATCAAATCAGTGCGCAAAAATGGTCGTTCCGTCAACGGATTTAGATTTGCTTATACGTAATCTAAATCAAATCTTAATCACTTTTAGGAATGCCACGAATCCTACAATGCCTCAGAAATGCGAGATGTGATATTTACTATTTTTTTCAACTTCAATTAAGATTTTTGTTTATTTTATTTGTATGAAATTCTCTGAAAAAAATTTGTATCGAAGACTTTGCTTATCTTTTAGTGTATGCTCAGATGTATGAATTTTGCTGCTCTGGCAGCAATCTTTTCGTGGTTCGATAAATAATGCTGACTAATTAAAGATACAATACATCTTCCAATAAAACTGATTCCAAATTGCGCAGAAGGAAGGGGAATTGGTTACAGTGTTGTCATTTTAGCTATTTAGTTGCTAGATCTAGCATTTTTGAAAGTGGAAATGCCTATAAATTTTTGGAAATGCTATTAGCTATAAGTCTAGCAACTTTAAAATTATGTTTAGCTATTTCTAGCAATTTTTATATTTTTAAGACGAATTTTATAATACCCTCTACAAGGGTATAAAAAGATAGATTGTGAACTCATTGAGGGACTCTGTCCTTTTTGAAGAATTTGTTTGTCTAAGCACCTTAAAAAGTTTTCAAAAAAATCCAAAATAATTCCTTCGATACACCGCGAATTATAAAAAATTTCAAGGAAAAAATTTGCGGCGGTCATTCATGGTTTCTTTTGAAATGAATATTGAAGTTTGCTAATGCTGTTCTGAAATTATTAATGTGCTTTACTATACTTGACAATTACATTAATTTTTGAAGTTATTGTTAGATTTTAGTCTTTAAACATTTTTGATCAGTTTTAACACTTTTCAATTTTTAGCTATTTCTAGAAATTTTTTTACGGAAATTTATCAGCTTGTGGATCCCTTATTTTGGCAACACTGTTAAAGAGCGGTTTGCAGACCTCATTTAAAATATTTTTGTATTAGTAACTCATTACAAATTCATTTTTTACAAGTATCTGTAAGATTTCAGTCCGAAAACAACAGTTTTTTAAGTTTTCATTTTTGGCTATTTATTTTAGCAACTTTTTTTTATTTTTAGCTATTTCTAGCAATTTTTTTTTAAATCTAGCAATTTTTGAACCTCATGTTCTGGCAACACTGATTGGTTAAGCCATATCTATTCTATTCTAACTATATATCTAGTCTATTCTATTTTTGTTGAGCCTTTCTTTCTTCACATGTCGACTCTGCAGATCATGCTAATCCAGAATATCAGCCTTGTTCTCAATATCACTTCCGCAAAAGTTTTATGATTTAGAGACCAAATTTAGACCAAAACCCCGAATTAAATCACAAAATTTTTGTGAAAGTGGAATTGAGAACAAGGATGTTTTTTGTGTCGGATATACTTTAAACTACTTAGACTTCTTGTACCTTTGATAAAGAGTATTTTTATCGATTGACACATGACGGCATCGTTCCCATTGGATGTCATATAATGCTGCATGTGAATTCCTATCGTTCGAAATTTAATTTGCTTCGACAAAGGAAACTTACAAGCTATTCCCATTGAATGGACAACAATTTGCAGGTCTTCTAGGTTTCCATGATATCGTGCGTAAAATTTTGGAACCCCAGCATTCCTTGTTTTCACATAAAATTATGTCAAGCTTATATCGAGTTTGAGCTTTTAGGAATTGCAATCTTGGTTGAGTCTAGAGTAAATAATAGTCGTGCTAGACCAAATTTCTTACTTTTTTATATCTGGTACTGAATTAGAAAGGTATAGAGGTTATTATGAAACTGAGCAAACGTATGTAACATGCAAAACGAAACATTTTTAACCCCGTCTGTCTGTAGGAGCGCGCCGATCTCAGAGACAATAATAGTTGAGTCCACCAGTTTTTATAGTGAGATGATCTTGTATGCCTTCATTTGCAAGCAAATAAATGAAAGCACACAACATCAAAGAGTAGTGAGTATTTTGTTGTCGAGGTCTTCCTTTTTTTAAGTGTGGGCTTTACTTTTGCTGCAAGACAAACCCACAAATCAATTATTTGGCAATTAAAAAATTTGTAACTTAGAGCGTTAGGAATTGTTTATTAACGACGAGCGCATTGCGCCGAAAGCTTGAAATGACCTTAGTAAGTTATTCGTGGCATTATAGAGAAACACAATTGGAAAGTCAGTTGGCCATCTGAGCTGCTACTCTATTTAAGATAATTGAATCATAACACTATGTTTACACATTTTTTAATTAAAATCCATCTTAAATTTAACCCAAAATTGATTTTGCAAATTAATTATTTTGTTGACTGATAGGGTTAAAGAAAAAATGTTTTAAATTAATAATTAATAATTTTAAAAGAGTATACAAGCTTTTCCATACAGAAAACAAGTTTTTCTTTTGGTTTCGCAGTCGAAGCTACATGTACATATACACACATACTACATGCATACATACATATTTTGCATTTAAATTATCCGTTTTAAGCGCGCTCACGTATAAGTTTAAGCCATGTTTCATATAATTTAGGTAATTATTTTGAGATATGTAACACAAAAACGAAACGTTTAGATTAAGGATTTTGTATGTATTTGATCAATAGAGGTATTAAATTCGACTAAAAGAAACACATCGCTTCGTTTCACCTGTTTTAATTCAAAATTAAGTTAAGTTTGTTGTAGTAATATTATTCACACAATTCAAAACACAAATATGTTAACCAAATCCATAATATATACATACACAATTGGGTAAACAACTAAAAAAACAGAAACCAAAAATTATACATGTTAGTTGTCTAATGCAGACGCGGGTTTATCAAAGGTGATGCATACGAGTACCTCTGGCTGAGTTACCGTGGCGTGCACACATGCGCAAGCATAACAGAAGAACGCCAACAGTGAATGGTTTGTGGCTGAAATATCCACTAGGGTTACTCATGAAACGAAAATTATTTCTCTTGGCTAACATGTTTTCGTTACACTTGAATGGGGGAACTAAAAAGTTTTAAAAGCAAGCTAGCATTCTTTTAGATTTATTTATCTATCTTTGTCGATGTCGTTGATCTTGGAATTCTGGTTGACTCCAAATTGAGTTTCAATAATCATATATCTCCTTTATTGTTAATAAGGCAAAGGTGTACTTGGATTCATTTAACGTTTGTCGAAGGATTAATGATCCCTACACCACAACACTTATTTATACTGCTCTAGTCAGTCCCGCGTTTAAATACTGCTCGTCCGTATGGTGTCCGCAGCATTAGAGATTTATTTTTTTCTTTTTTGACGGGTGGCTCAGCGGTTAGTGTGCGCGACCGCTGTGCAAGAGGTCGTGGGTTCGATCCCGCATCGGAATATCTAATAAAAAGTTTTTTCTTTGAATAAACTTAAACACCCGGTCACCCTCACTGCTGTTTGCTCCAGCTTTGTAGTAATTAGTCATGCAAAAGCTTCTTTAACTGCCGTTCGGATTCGGCGTTTAACTGTAGGTCCCTTTTTCTTGTGCAAAAATTAGAAGCGCAAAAGCCAAGAAATTGAGAGAGGCTCGGCTTTGGCCCTTTGGGGCTGTGTCAAGCCATTTTACATTTTTCAAAATTTGGAATACTTTCGGAGATATAGCTTTTTTTGTGATGTTGTTGCCTAAATGACCGCATTCACAAAATTCTTAAAACTTTAAAAGTGTTTTTTTCTATACGAATATGGTCGCACGATAACTTAAATTTTTCTGCACCGATTATTGATGAAATAAACGCCAATCGACGCACAATTAAAGGCGCTATCGGTTGTGCCTCGATCATCGACGAAAAGAAACAGCCAAAAATCGCACCTTTTAGTTTAAAATATCTTTGGGATTTACAAAAAATAATTTTTGATGTGCGACTTTTTTCTGAAATTCTTTGTTTTGATATGCTATTAAAAAATAAGTTTAATTTTTGAGTCTATGTGCTTTGGTGACCGATATATTTTAAATTGAATTTTAATACCCTCGCAGAATGGATTATAGAATTGTCCGGATGTTTGAAACGCATAGAAGGATGCATCTTCGACCACATAAAGTATTTATATTCTTGATCAGCACGACGAGCTGAGTTGATTTAACCAAGTCCGTCTGTCCGTCCTTCTGTCCGTCTGATTCTAATCTATCTGCTCCGTCAGTTTTAAAGATACGACACGAGCTTTGTCTTTTAGTACAAATTCGCTACAGATGAATATAGCATAAAGCTGTCATAGAAACGATCGGTGAAAACCTAGTTTTAGTGTGAAAAACTTTTTTTTTCAATGGAAACGCCTCCAAATTTGGTATTTCTCAGTTTGTTATGCTCTCCCATGATTCCACTAAGTTTGCTCGAAATCGGACATCAATATAGTGCAGCTGTCATAGAAAAGTAATGTCCGAAAGTTAGTCTTAGTTAGAAAAATGTACTCCAAGGGTATAAAAACTCAGGCCGAGCCGAAGTCAACTTTCCCCAATTTTTTTAAAGTTATAAATATAACTCAAGCAATAAGTTTTATTTTTTGAGTTATAGATTAAAATAAAATCTTATATTTGAGGAATAAATAATACTAATAAGATGAGAATCACTTCTGAAGTAAATAATACAAATTTAAGACAAGAAGGAAAGTCTGTCAAGACTATAATTTACTCTGTATCTGTGCTGCCCATCAACGTTGCGACCGGTGCTGCCCATTATGGGTTGTTTTCCTTATAACTCGACTATCGTTCATTCGATCGTTACTTTTACGGATCGATAAATAATAATGATAACGAAATATGTCCAGAAGGAACGATTCTTCTATATATAAAACTGTGGGAGATATGACGATTTTTCCAATTTGCGGGGGTGGGAGGGGGAGTGGCAAAAATTGAAAATAAGCTTGATTGGCCTGCAAGTATAAAAAGCATATGACCGATACATGTCAAACCTCTACCTCTTACCATCTCTGAGATCTGTGCGATCATACGGACAGACTGACGGACGGACAGACGGACACCGAAGCGGAAATGTGCTTCATCCGAAAAGATGATTTTTCGGTCAAATTCACCATCTTCGGCCAAATGACCTTGCGCCCAATTTGCGAACTGTAGACGATTCGGATAGTCAATTGGCTTTAGCTGCTGGACCAATTAAACTTTGTATGGCTTCACGGCAAGGCGAGTTGACGTCGATGGTTGTTCACGCACATTTTCAGCAACCGCAGAAATGTTTTCGGTCGAGCGTACCGGACGAGTACGTACACTGGTAGGTTTATCCACCTGCATTCCAGTTTCTAGAACTCGCTTCACGAATTGATCCACAAATTGAGTAAATTGAGTAACCACTTTTTTTAAGCGAATAGCGACCCATTTCGTAAATGTCAAAGTTTTTACTAAATATTAGTCGCGTCCGAATGACGTTTGACGTTTTTCAAGTCAAATTATGAATAGTTCTTACCATTAAAACATAAAGGCACGAGACTAAAGGGCTTATTTTTTTTAAATGCAAGCCCGTTTACTATAAAATACCGAAATTAGCTTTTTAAATACAGTGATTTTTTTATTGTCCTGGCAATTCAACGCTTCCTACTAAATCATTTGTGAACTTTGAAAGGCAACAGCTAAACTACTTGGAGTCCTACCTATCGAAATCAAAAGTCATATTGGCGCAATTTAAAAGTTAGAGTTTTGACTTAATTACTGCTAGCTTGGCCATTTCGCCCATAGTGGGGCGTGGCCAAAATTAAAAATAAGCTTGATCTCCCTGAAGTATAAGAAGTTTTTATCCCATACATGTCAAACCTCTATCTCTTACCATCTCTGAGATCCGTGCGTTCATACGAACAGACGGTCGGACAGGCTAAATCAACTCGGCTATTGATGCTGATCAAGAATATATATACTTTATATGGTCGCAAATACACGGCCCACTGTTAACGCCAAAATCGAGAATGAACTGCTGAACTTACAGCATTAAAAGACCTCTAAAATTGAGACAATGTATTTTTTTTCAAATGTAATAAGCTAGAAAATAAACTAAGCTAAGCATTCAGTGTCATTCAACAGAGAATAATCAAGAATTGCAACTAGTTTTCAGCATGGATAGACTAGTACGAATTAGTTGAGGAGGTTCGAGATACTTTTCACTGTAGAACAGAGTTATTAAAGCTGTATTTACACTTGTCAGATGTCTCACACAAGAGTTATAGTCAATCTAAGAAGCACAAAAATATATGAAAAGTAGCATCTGAGTTCTCATATTGGCATTTCCGCCGCATGGCATCTCAGGCGTACGTTCGCGACCACATATTTATTGATGAAAGTTCAATGAAAACAACTAAGAAAGTCGATCAATCCCGACTATTAAAAACTATATACCAACGAAAGTGTATTATGTGCTTAATTATAATTGAGAGAAATGCAATCCGCCGACGAACAGTATTCGCGCCAGGGCTGTAAATTGAAAGATTAAGAAAACCAAATTAAGAAATATATCCAAAATAATTAGAAGATAAATTAGTAGAAAGGACAAATAAATGGAAAATAAAAAGAACAGAACAAGAAAAGTTAAAAAGGATCCCAGTAGTTTTTTGTAGACGCCCGGCTGGAGAATGTCGACCGATTCCTGACTGCCGCCGCCCACCGTCATACCAGCTCCCATGCCAGATTTTCTATGGGATGTCATCAAAATTGGAAGCTGGTGCTGGGCGGTCGGTAAAAGTGACTAGCCGTACGGCAAACTATTTGGCACGCCATACGGCAGGCGGTATAGACCATGCATCGGCCAGACGGTATTATCAACCAAAAGAATGAAATAAGTAAGATTGGTTGATTTCTCAAATTCATTAATTTTTGTAGTCTTCCATAGAATAACGCGCAACATAATTACTACTTCTTATAAAAGTGTTTTGTTTGTGCTGTTCGAGGTGTGTTCAAAAAGTATCGCGAATTTTGAAATTTCGATTTTTTTGTGGCGTTATGTTGGTACTCATGTCTCTCACTTATGCCGACAAGCTCGGCCATTTTGAATGTTCACTTAATTGTTGACAGCTGCTTTGCTTGCACGTGTTTTGGATCGTCTTCGATTTTTACCTATTCAAAAAATGGATCAAAGAACCTGTATCAAATTTTCTGTGAAAAACGAAATTAAGTGCGCTGATGCATTCCGAATGTTGAATGTGGCATACGGAGAAGCTACCTTGGACCGAAGCAACGTTTATCGGTGGTACAAAATGTTCTCAGAAGGCCGAGAAGATGTGAACGACGAAGAGCGTGCCGGACGCCCGAGCACTTCGACAACAGACGAAAAAATTAATGAAGTGGAGAAAATGGTATTGGCCAATCGTCCAATCACCGTTAGAGAAGTTGCTGAGGACCTAAACATATTGATTGGCTCGTGCCATTCGATTTTTATCAATGATTTGGGCATGAGACGGGTCGCCGCGAAATTCGTACCAAAATTGCTCAATTGCGACCAAAAACAGCATCGCATGAACATTGCTAATGAGATGTTAAACTCTGTCCGCGACGACCCAAATTTGCTCCAGAGGGTCATAACTGGTGACGAATCGTGGGTTTATGGTTATGACGTGGAAACCAAAGCTCAATCATCTCAATGGAAGCTGCCGCACGAACCAAGACCGAAATCGGTCGAATGTGAAAGTTTTGCTGACAGTTTTCTTCGATTGCAGGGGCGTGGTGCATCATGAGTTCTTGCCACAGGGAAGAACGGTCAATAAAGAATATAACCTGCAAGTTATGCGCAATTTGCGCGAAGCAATCCGCCAGAAACGCCCGGATTTGTGGAAGAACAAAAATTGGCTTTTGCACCACGATAACGCCCCTGCTCACACATCGTTGCATGTGCGCGACTTTTTGGCCAAAAACAACACACTAATGATGCCGCAGCCACCGTATTCCCCAGATCTGGCCCCCTGTGACTTTTTCTTGTTCCCTAAACTGAAGAGGCTCATGAAAGGACGACTTTACGCTACGCTTGACGAGATAAAGACGGCATCGAAGGAGGAGCTGAACAAGATAAAAAAAACGATTTTTTGAAGTGCTTCGAAGATTGGAAAAACCGTTGGCACAAGTGTATAATATCTCATGGGCATTACTTTGAAGGGGACAAAATAGATATTGATGAATAAATAAATAATTTTTGAAAAAAAAACAAAATTCGCGATACTTTTTGAACACACCTCGTATGTAATTTATACTTTTTTTTACTATTTCGATTATCATACCTCTTATACTGGGATTTGAACTCGGGACTGTTTGTTTATAAATTAAATGCTTTAGCTCTACGCCACTTCTGTTAAGTGTATCTTAGTAGTGTATCTGCCTGCTGAGCAAAAGGTCGTAGGTTCGATCCCGCCTCGGGATCGATAAAGAAACGGCGAAATTGAGAAACACACAAGCCAAAAGATTGAGAAGGAGATAGCTCGGTTTGGCTCTTTGGGGCTATGTGCGGATCTGCCGGGCGTACGGTTATCCCAAACAGACTGCAGGACGGTTAACGAAATCGCCTGTCGGATGGCTGACATTTAATGTACAAAATCTGGTACTGCTTTGCCGGATGTTTAACAGAAATGTGCTGGCCGACGGCTGACCCAAAATCGCCTGCCGTACGGCTACTCGCTGGGATACCGTACGGCTGTCCTAGAATCGCCTGGCGGACGACTGACATTTTATGTACAGTCTCTGTTAGTCGTGGCCGGTTGTGATGCAGTGGGTAAGGTGACTGGCTTCTGTGCTGTATTTTATTTTAAGTACCTATATATACGGATGACATGGTGCTTTTAGCGGGCTTCCCAACTATATGATCGATTGCTGCACAATACCGAAGTCAGAAAGAGCAATTATCTGGATATTCGTATTGTGGCCTGGTGTAGTGCCTGATGGGCAAGAGATCGTAGGTTCGATCCCTCGGGGCATATAAAGAAACGGGGAAAATGTGAAGCACACAAGCCAAAAGATTGAGAAGGAGATAGCTCGGCTTGGGCTATGTGCGGATCTGCCGGGCGTGCGGTTATCATAAACAGACTACCGGA
The DNA here is from genome assembly GCA_018904265.1 of Lordiphosa collinella. Classification (NCBI taxonomy): domain Eukaryota; kingdom Metazoa; phylum Arthropoda; class Insecta; order Diptera; family Drosophilidae; genus Lordiphosa; species Lordiphosa collinella. The sequence goes on along the minus strand of JAEIFV010000046.1, from coordinate 387,950 downwards.
CGGTTAACGAAATTACCCAAGCCGATGGCTGCCTGAAATCGCCTGGCGGATGGCTGACATTTAATGTACAAGCTCTGGTACTGCTTTGCGGATCGTGCAGGCCATTGGTTACCCTTAGGCTGTCTGCCTGATGGTTAACAGAAATATGCTGGCAGACGGCTGTCTCAAAATCGCCTGTCGTACGGCTGACATTTCCAGTACAGTCTCTGGTAAAGCTGAGCCGATCTGCCGGTCCGATGGTGACCTTTAACCGGCTGTCAGTTGGCTAATGGAGAAAGGCCTGACCGATGGCTGTCCAAAACCGGCTGGCGGATCACACTTCATGTTCGAGCTTCTGGAGATTCTATCCTGATCGGCAAGGCCAATGGTTACCCTTAGGTGACCGCCGGATGGTTAACTATATTTGTATGAGTGTCCGGGGGTACTGTGCCGTTCCGTTCACCTTTCGGCAGCACCTAGCACAGATAAAACAACTGGGCAACTCTGAAAACTCCAGTTTTATGCACAGCAGCACCATTGGGTCGAATGTATCCTCCAATTGGAGGGTCTACAGCAGATCCACGAGGGCAATGGTCGGAAAATCGAGACTCGGAAGCCGGAATGAAAGAACGAGCAGAGCGTCTGCTCAGGCGGCCTGCGAGCATGGGTACGACTGGACTAGGATCAGGAGATACAGGTCCAGGGTGGAATTGAGGGCCCGAAAATCGAACAGATCTAAATCAGATGCGGAGATGGGGTTAGAGTGAGGATGAATAGATTCAGGATAAGTTGGTGCTTCTCTCACGTTTGACCAAGCACTTATCTAATCAGAATTAACTCCAATATTACGACATCATTTCGTGCGTGATTTATCGAATGGTAATAACAAACCTGGATAAGTTAAGGGATGAAAGCTAAGATGCGTAGAAATGGCAGGAATAGGAATATTCGTCGGAATAGAACTTCAGCGGCACCACAACAAGTGAGGCCAGTCCGTTTTCAAGTCAAAGAGGTGTACGTTTCAGAACCCGAGAATGCTGCTGGCGAGGAACAGGCGCAATCAGTGGAGACTCTATCGTTTTGCGGGAAATTGGCGGCGGGCTGACGGGTTGGAATTGCTAGCAGCCGGAACCCAAATGTGGCCTTGCTGGAGTAGTTCTATCCAAATGTCCCAAGCGTTCCCAGCAGCGGAAAACGGAACGACGAGCTATTTTCGAAGCTATACGAGCCAAGAAGATGATAGGGTATTTGCGAAGGTGATGCTGCAAGATCACGAAATGACAGGACTATTACACACTGGGGCATCAGTCAGCATGTTGGGTGAAGGTGGCCTGCAATTAGCCCAAACCTTAGGATTGAGCGTACAAAGTACCAAATCCACAGTTCAATCAGCAGATGGTGACATTTAAAAACAAGACGCACCAAATAACCCTGTATTTGTGTCTGTCACTAAAGCAAGGGCTTTACCTGTGAGTAGACTTTTCGCGTAAATTTGAGCTGGACTCCGGAACCAATCATGGTGCACGAACTGAATCAGGAACAACATCGACAACTAAAAGCAGCCATATCAGGATTCCGGGCATATGAGCACCATGGATTTCGTAAAACGCCACACGACGATGGAGAAGCATACCATATAGATTGTTGAGAATGCAGTTCCAAATAAAAAACGATTCTATCCGGTGTCTCCAACGATGCAGCAGCTGCATTTTGCTGAAGTGGACGCTTTTTGTAGCGGCTGGGAAGATTGTACGTATGGGAGGAAGAAAGAAAGAAAAGAATAGAGGAGGTTAAATAATTAGAGTTAAATAGAATCTAGTGGGGTACCAGGTCGAGGAAGGTAGCCGCCTCTACTGGTTGTGGGGTTAAGAGGGCACTCAAAGAGGTGTCTGGTGTCGTGTGGGCTGTGGCCACATTTTGGGCATTCGTCCACAACTTCCGGGTTGATGCGGGCAAGGTAGCTGTTGAGCAGCTTGCATTTACCGGATCTTAACTGCGCCAGTGAAACCCTGGCGGGTCGCGGTAGTGATTTCTCCGTTTCGTCTATGGGCGGTGGTCTTCCTCCTAGGACAATGTTGGTCCGATAGGAGTCTGAAGCTAAGGTGACGAAGTTGGTGTGGGCCCGTTTCTTCGCTTCAATGCTAGTTGCCAGAGAGCAGTGGTCATCTCCTAGGAGCTGCCTGACAGGCGAAAGCTCCGCCCTAAGGTCAAAGCGAACTGCTTGAGGCCGTCTGGTCATGTTTTGTTGGGTGCAGGCGTGATTGGGATGGGACTCGACGTGGCATCCAATCAAGAATTGCTGCGTGAGGAGCTTGTTGTGGAGGCGCACTGGGAGAACATCAGTTTCCTGGTGAAGGTGATCGGGATGCGACATAATGTGACAGCCCGTGGCAACTCTCTGCGATGCGTTCTGAGCCAGCTGGAGATTACGCCATTGGGTGTCACTGATAGATGGGGACCAGATTGGGGCCGCATAATTTATCATGGATCTGCCGATCGCCTTGAAGGTGGTTGTGATGGTCTCCTTCTCTTTTCCCGCCGTGCTGCCTGCAATTGCCTTCAAAACTTTAGTCCGGCTTCTAACTTTTTTGATGACACTCTCTGAGTGCTTGGCAAAGGTGAACAAAGAGTCGAAGGTGACCCCAAGGATTTTGGGGTTGTTCACGGTGGGTATCCTAAGTCCATTGACGTGGATGTTGAGGATTTGCCTGACCTCTCTCGTCCAGGTGGTGAGAAGGGTAGCGGACGATTTGGGAGCTGAGAGACTCAGGTTTCTGCTGGTGAAGAAGTCGGCTAGGTTCGGGAGATACGAGTTGATGCACTGCTCTAGAGTATCAAAATCCCTGCCAGTGGTGATGATGGAGCAGTCATCTGCGTATGTGATGAGTTTGACTTCAGGTGTTGGCAACATAAATGTTGAAAAGCAGCGGGGAGAGTACTCCGCCTTGGGGCACACCCTGCTTGATGACACGTGTTTTGGAGAGCTTCCCTCGAAAGTCAACATGGGCTTGCCTCCCAGCTAGGTAGTTGGACATCCATCTAGTCAAACGATTAGGTAGGTTGCTCTGTTGTGAGTTCACACAATGCAGTGGTGGAGCTATGGCCGGATCTGACACCATGTTGATGGGAGGCAGGCTGGAGATGTTCCTTTAGGTGGGGGAGCAACTGGGACTCGAGAATCTTAATGACCGGGGAGAGGAGCGTTATTAGCCGATAGGATGAGCCCTGATCTGACGGTTTCCCAACCTTTAGAACTGGGATGATTTTCCCGGTTTTCCAAATGCTGGGAATAATCAGAGAGCTGACCCACAGGTTGAAAGTGTGAGTCAGGAATCTGATTCCGAGAGGTCCAAGGTGTCGGAGCATGATGGAGGCAAGACCATCCGGCCCGATTGCCTTGGAGGGCTTGGAGTCCTTAATGGCCAACTCGACCTCCTCTGCACCAAAGGACACAGGTTCCTCATCGATGGGGAGGTTGCGTATCCTGCGTACGATCTTGCGCTTCTTGTTGTCCGTGTGCTCAGGGTGGGCAACAAACTGCCTGTTAAAGGCAGTAGCGCATTTAGTCGAGGTTGCGGGTGTAGTGTTCCCGAACGAGATCGCAACCAGATCATTTTTCCGTGGATTCGTCAGCTGTTTGATGGTGCTCCAAAGTTTTTTGGAGCCTTTGTCCAGCTGTTCAAGTTTTTCCAACCAATTTTTTATTTTTAAAAATTAAAATAAAATTTAAACTCAAACAACTTTTACACCAAAAGACCTATTACCAATTTTTGTTTATAAATATGATCTATGGGTCCGTATGCATGTAAGCATGCGTGCATATGTATGTGTGTTTATGTGCTTTAAATGGTATAGCCATTTAAGGGAGGAAGTGTTGCCAGTCAAGCGGAATTATTAAATTTCCTTTTTAATTAAATAGGACTCTTCAAAAGAATCTGATATGATCCTAATTTTGTCTTGTTTATGGAAATATCCTTCAAATATCATCGAAAATCCTTTTTTGATTACACAGGTTTACAAATATTGGCCAACTTTTGCAACAAAGAATATATCAAACGATCATTATGTATATTCGGGCGCTGAAATCAAATCAATTGTCCGTTTTACCTCAGCACTTCTGGTTCAATAAATATTTGCATAAGCAAGTGTTTAACGAGGTTGGTAATCATTTTTAGGTCCTGCAGCCACATTTACTAACCGATTCAAAACAAATTTGATTCTACGTAAACTGAGTTGAATAACGATCACGAAAAACTAAACCAAAGATTGGTTCTAGTTCTTAAGACAACCTTATTTTTATTTAAATTTCACTTTTTTCCCAAAGTTAAACAAATTCGGAAAATTTATCTGCCAATTGAAAAAAATCGCAAAGTTAACTAGTTAACAGACCATTGTGTTCCCAAATTTTCTACACTTACACTTTTTTAATATCATCGCGCTTTTAGAAGTTATGGACCAAGAACGATACAAATTTAATCCTGTGTAATCATAATATTATGGGCTTAGAAATGCCAGCAGACATACATAGTCCGAGTTTGCATAACTTAGTAACAAAAATTTGTATATAACGGCTTATTTCAGCATCAAGAAATAACCACATTTTTTTTCAGTCCTTCGTAACACTAAAAATCTGCATGTCGTGAAACGGATCTTACTTTCTCAGTAATTGAGAAGAAGGGCTTAGACAGCTTTCACATGTTTGAGTTAAGTCTGTGGTAATAAGGAATAGGAGCAAAACTGTGAGTTTCCAATTTTTCAAGAAAGCAAACATTAAATTTGAATGAATACGTGATAAAGGTGTTATGTCGAAAGTGAAAATTAGTAAAATTTTTATACCCGTTACTCGTAGAGTAAAAAGGGTATACTGAAGTCGTGCAAATGATATGTAACAGGCAGAAGGAAGCATCTCCGACCCCATAAAGTATATATATTCTTGATCAGCATCAACAGCCGAGTCGATATAGCCGTGTCCGTCTGTCCGTCTGTCTGTATGAACACCTAGATCTCGGATACTAGAAGAGCTAGAGCCACCAAATTTTGTATGTAGACTCCTATTGTCCCTACGCTGATCAAGTTTATTTAAAATTTTGGCCACGCCCCCTCCCGCCCACACAATAAAAAATGCTGAATAGCTCTTACAATTTCGAAGATATCAAGCTCATAGTATGTGGCCAATATCTACAATCTCTGAAAGTTTCATAAAGATCGGATAATAAATGGCAGAGTTATAAAGGCTATAAAAAAGTTGCATACTTTTTGGCGCTACTTGCGTTTTTCCTCACATAATGTTGAAATGGTCACATTAATGTTAATGCTCTGTTAGTTAACATAGGGAAAGGCTATTAAACACTAATTGCTCTGAGTAACGGGTATATCGAAGTCGGACAGGACCGACTTTAACTTACGCTCTCGTTTACAGTTTGGCAGCTTTATTTCTTTAACAGGCAGGAATATATTTACATTTTAGGGGCAGTGATGCTTTCTTCTGGATGTTACACATTTTTGCACAAACCTAATAAACTCAGTGTCAGTGGCGAAGGAAGGGGTGGGTTTTTGGGAACAAAAGAACAGCAGTTGCACAGCTCCCTTACTCAATAATTTTTATATAATATAATAAAAAACCTGTTCGTTGTGCATGTGAGCAGAAAAGATCCTTGTCGAATCTCTTGCATTTTCTTGTATAGGAGCAGCTACAGCAGCGATTGAGTCCTCCGTCTGAACTGTTGGGTTTCGATGGTAAGGTCTTTTTTCGACTGACCCACGGTCGTAAAAATTGTTAACAAGTTTCATTATGGTCCATCAGCCAATAGTCTCTTTGAACCAAAACTACGGACTCCAGAGCGTGATAGCGGCGGACAATCCAAATTCTTGATTCAGTGACCCAGTTATCCATTTTCCACAAATTTAAAGATCAATCTACAAAATAAAACTAAATGATGCGCTTGAAAATTTAGACGAACAGAGGGAACTATAATCTTTGGACGGCAATAAACCAAATTCCTGGTTGTTGGTCGTGGATAAAATAAAAAAGATGTACAATTTATATTTTTTTAACAAACATCCTTAAATAGCTGTGTGTCAGTAGGATCTTTTTAAGAACAGTGTCTCATTGTTTTAAAATGAATAAATATGCCTGCACAAATAATATGTGGTACCCATGATGTGTCCAAATTGACCATACTACTCCCAAAGAAAATTTCGTAAACCGTTTGATAAGTTTGCTTAAAGGTCTTTCTCTTAGACTTTGGCTTGTTTCTTGCGGTGAGTTTAAGACAACTTTAAATTTTAAGACAATTAGACACAGATTTTAAAAAGACTCTACTGACACACAGCTAATTTAGGTTAATTGAAAGGAAAATATAAATCGTCCTTCTTTTTAAATTTATTTATGGAATTTGGTTAATTGCCGTCCAAAGATTATAGTACCCTCTATGCATCTAAATTTTCAATCGTATTATTCGGTTCAAGTAAGCTTTTTAAAATTTTTGTGAAAAGTGTCATTTTAGGCCTTTTTTAACAACTTTGATCATTGATTTCTCTAAAACTTGGCTTGCTAGAGAAATTCTGAAAATTGACTTGTATTCAGCGTGAAACCCTCTGTCAAATAATTTCCGAGGGCCAGCGATGTCCCAATATTTTTTGAACTGTGTAATTATATCGTTATTTTTAAAAAATTTTAATTTTTATTTGCAGTCCCTGAAAAAAACTAATAATTGAAAGCCTGCTTTGATAATATGTCGGTAAAATTCTGAATATGCAAAAATGCGAATATAAAACAACTTGGATCCCATCTAAATATTTTTTTATGAAACGGTTTTCTGTGCATTCAGATTTAATTTTGGTCAACAGCGCAGTGGGCGAATTCGCTAATCTAGCGTAACGAAAATAATTACTCAATAAATAAGTACCATTTAACAAAGTTAAAGGCAAATCTTAAAACAATTTTTATACCCTTGCAGAGGGTATTATAAAATTGTGAGGATGTTTGTAACGCATAGAAGGAAGCATTTCCGACCACATAAAGTATATATATTCTTGATCAGCATGTCCGTCCGTCTGTTAGTTTCTATGCTATCTCCTCCTGAAAAAAACTTGTTTGTTTTTAATTAAAACGCCTCCAAAATAAGTATTTCATGGCATACTATCCTTTCCCATGATTTCACTAAGTTTGGTCGAAATCGGATGACTATAGCATATAGCTGCCATAGGAACGATCGGTCGAAAAACTAGTTTTAGTGAGAAAAATTATGTTTTTAATGAAAACGTCCTTATCATTGGCATACACATATTTTAAATATTTTTACACAATTCTACAAAGATTGGTCGAAATCGGATGACTATAGCTCCAATAGGAACGATCGGTCGAAAAACTAGTTCTAAATCCTAATAATAAATAATCCTGATTACTAATGTCCAGAAGGAACGAACCTTTTATCTATAAAACTGTGGGAGATATGACGGTTTTACCAATTTGCGGGAACGGGAGGGGGCGTCGCCAAAATTGAAAATAAACTTGATCTGCCTGCAAGTATGTCCCATATATGTCAAAGCTCTATCTCTTACCATCTCTGAGATCTGTGAGTTCATACGGACAGACAGACGGACATGTCTATATCGACTCGGCTGTTGATGCTGATCAAGAATATATATACTTTATGGGGTCGGAGATGCTTCCTTCTGGCTGTTACATACTTTTGCACAAACTTATCATACTCTATGAACCTTTGGTACAGAGTATAAAAAGTGGTCTTAGTTAAAAACACTTTTTTGTATTCAATGGAAGCTGCAAGGGTATACAAAACTTCGGCCGAGCCGAAGTTAACTTTCCCCTATTTTTAAAATTATAACGTTCATCCGATTACGATCAAATGTTCGAGATTCGAGTTGAGATTTTCAATTGGATTCACAGTAATAAGTGCATAAGCAGAAACAAAGTGTGAAATAGCTTAGGAAAAAGAATAATGATGTTTGCAATCTTAAATAACTACAGTAACTTATTTAAAGAGTCTGAGGTTAGAAAGATGCAAGATAAGTAGGGGAGGGCGGAACAAAGTCTGCCGGGTCAGCAAGTAGTTACTGTATAAGTATAAACTTGTAGCACTGGGCCAAAACCAAATAAATAGGTAAATAATAAATGTGACCAAAAGCCCAGTCGCCTAGTACGTCCTTTGCAACGTGTGTGGTCACAGATAAGACTAAAGAGCACGTCCCAAATGGATTTCAATAGTGGGGCAAGCCTGGGCAAAATCTTCATCTAATAAGCCATTTCAGCGTAGACAACCCGATTGTGTTGTTGGTGGAGCTTTCAGCCACTAAGCGGATCGAAAAAAATACCTACTTAAGTCTACTTAAGCGTTAACTGAAAAGCGATGGCAAAAAGGAACTCGCACGGCTAGACAGCTTCTATAGAACCAGTGGCAACTGGGGAAAAAAAGAAAGAAAAAAATAAATTAATGTTGCAGCTCTTGCGGCAGAGAAATGTTCACTGAGAGAGTAATTGTTCCCGACGGACTATAATTTCCTTGTGACTTCACATGCTTCGTATCATTTTGAATTTTCTGTTGTTTTTCAAAGCCTGCTATTCATTCTGAAAATGTTATAATTACATAGGCCGACAAAGCAACCAAATTTGTGAGGTGCAGCCTTGTCGATGTAAAAATACGATTCATTTATACTCACTGATTCCAAAACTGGTCTCGGTTTGGCTCCATCAGCTTTTGTTTTATAGTAAGGATATGGCGAAAAAACGATTTTGTCGAACTTTAGGCACTCTTGGAATAATGGAGGCCACACCAGGTATAAATATCTGGATTTATAAGCTATTTGCGACAGAGCACATATCAATTCATCTTTCAAAAATGAAAAGCGCTATAAAAGCATAGCGGAAAGTGACTTAACTGGCCTCTTAAGTCAGACAATACTCGTTTTATGGCATTTTTTATAAAATTAATCATCACTTTAAAGCTTGCGCGATTATTGAATCAATATTTTAGACATTTGAGCATGTAACCAAACATTTGAGCTAATTATGTGATATTTATCGCACTTTAATTAGCTTATATGGCAAAGTTACAGCCTGTTTAAGACGAAAATACATATTTATTTTTATGGGAGGACAACTGATTTGCACTTTAGATTTGTATAGCAACTTTCAAAAGGCTACTTGATTCAACATAGAATTTGTGTAAACAAATAACATTCACGGAGCACTAGGTTTTTTATAATCTGTACTAAACAACATCAATAGCTGAGTCGATAAAGCCATGTCCCTCTGTCCATATAAACACACAGAAACTTGAACACTCAGAAACTTGATCTGCCTGAATAACGGGTTAAAAAATGTTCTTCAAATAAATTGATTCACTGTAATCCAATGTTCTTCTTGCCTGCAACAAAATGTTTCAATCGGGAGGAACCCCTCTTAGTTTAAATAGGGAATATATGGTATCGCAATGGGCCTATCTTGGCCTAAGTTCAGGGACAATTTATTGTCCCTAGGCATCTCAACCTTAACTAACCTATACTGTATATTGATTTTCAAAGAATTATACAAAAATTTATACCAAATAACTAAATTGAAATAAACATGAGATAACAAAAGGCCGTGAATTAATAAAGATAATATTTCATTCAAAACTTTTTTTGATTTTTTTTTGTGAGTACGAAATCGGTCTCTTTTCAAGCTCCAGCAATAGTCCGCCATCATATGGACGTCCCATCGTCCTTGGTATCTCGCTTCCATTGCTTTTATGTCCTGGTGAAATTGTTCTCCCTGTTCTTCACTTAAGCTTCCCAAATTGTTTTTCCAAACAAAGTGAAGAAAGTTTCTTGGCAATACATTGGAAGCACGCTCGATCACGATCTAAAGCTTTCACGAATTGTTTTATAAAACCAAGCTTAATATGAAGGGGAGGAAAAACCGTTTTATTACTATTCACTAGAGAATTGTGCACTATATTATTCTCTCCGATCGTCATAATGCTTCGCAAAGGCCAATTCTTTCGTTCCAAATGTTGATTTGTTGCCCTACTACCCAAAGGTACAAAAAACAGGGATATTTGGTGGAACCATTTTGCTGGCCCAATACTATGCAGACTATTATTAAGTCCACACAAATGATCCATTGATGATCGCGATAGTGTGTTCATATGGACAGAGGGACATGGCCTTATCGACTCGGCTGTTGATGTTTAAGAATCAGAGCTCGCAAAAAACTCTTAGCACTTTCAACGTGTCGGCAAAAAACAGTTTGGTTACGAACACAACGAAAACAGGGAGCGAAAGACAGTTTCAGTTCAGTATTTGCTCAATTCTGTTGTGCTCAGAGCAAAGACCGCATTTTTCGTTCCTGTTTCTCTCCTGTTTTTCATTGACACTCTTGCAGAGAGCATACTTCCGAAGTGTTTTTTGCGTATGTATATTTGGTTGTGTGTTGCGCTCATGTGTGACTTGTATAACGAGCGTCACACATACGAACAGCATACCAAACGCTCAAGACAAAAACAGAACAAATAAACACTTTTCGTAGACACTTATTGTGTTTTGCTCATTCGCAGACAGTTGTTTCGTGAGCGCTCGCTCAAAACAGTTGCTGTCGGAGGTCGTCAGATGACCGACACGTTTGATTTGCTCAATCGAAAACATGTAACAGAAAACACATGAGGTGCGAGAAAAAGTGTTCCGCTCAGTGAGAGACCGCTTGTGCTGCGTTTGTTTCTGTTTCCCACTGAGGCTGGCCGCATTGAAAAAAGTGTTAACAGTTTTTTGCGAGCTGTGTTAAGAATATATCGGATGTTGAAGAAAGCTGATACATTCAGTTAGTACAGAGTATTCAACAGAGTACAGAGTATAAAAAACCTATTGCTCAATGAATGTTATTTGTTTACTGCTTGAATCAAGTAGTCTTTTGCCTGTTGCTATCCAAATTTAAAGTGCAAATCTAGTGGTCCTCCCATAATAATAAATATGTATTTTCGTCTTAAACAGGCTGTAACTTTGCCATATAAGCTAATTAAAGTGCGATAAAAATCACATAATTAGCTCAAATGTTTGGTTACATGCTCAAATGTCTAAAATATTGATTCAATAACCGCACTAGCTTTGAAGTCATGATTAATTTTGAAAAAAATGCCATAAAACGAGTATTGTCTGACTTTATAGGCCAGTTAAGTCACTTTCCGCTATGCTTTTATAGCGCTTTTCATTTTTGAAAGATGAATTAATATGTGCTCTGTCGCAAATAGCTTATAAATCCAGATATTTATACCTGGTGTGGCCTCCATTATTTCAAGAGTGCCTAAAGTTCGACAAAATCGTTTTTTCGCCATATCCTTAAAGCAAAAGCTGATGGAGCCAAACCGAGACCAGTTTTGGAATCAGTGAGTATAAATGAATCGTATTTTTACAGGAAGGGCTTGCCCCACTATTGAAAGCCATTTGGGAAGTGATCTTTAGTCTTATCTGTGACCACTCACGTTGCAACGGACGTACTAGGCAACTGGGCTTTTGATCACATTTATTATTTACCTATTTATTTGGCTCTGGCCCAGTGCTACAAGTTTATACTTATATAGTAACTTCTTGCTGACCCGGCAGACTTTGTTCCGCCCTCCCCTTCTTATTTTGTATCTTTCTAACCTCACCCTTTTTTTTTGCTTGATTTTTGGATTTAATTTCAGTTTCAGTTATTTTGAAACTTCAAGACAAAGAAACTGGTTCTTCTTTTCTTACTAAAACGATAAGTCTATTATTAATATTATAGCCATGCACTTACTTCAGAACGGATTGAACTATAAATAGTAATAATATGTATCGTATGATGTGTAAACTTATGCGTAAACATATTAACTCTGAGCTAACTAAAAGAGGTTAGAAACAAAAAAAAAAAAGCCCCATCAGAAATCATCAGTCACTATCATGGTGTTGAGTTGAAGCGGTTAACACTTGAACCTGGCTATAGCCGGCTCTTGTCATGGATCAGCATGGAGAGTGTTTCCAGGCTGCGGCGCACCTTGGATATTTGTTCCAGGTTCCTGGATAGAATATGTTGAGCTTCCTCAGGGCTTTTGGCTTGCAGTTCTTTTTGCCAGCGTAGAGCCTCGGCAAAGATGTCCTCGTCGTTGCCCGTGTTGCGCCAATTGAAATCGATTGGCGTGTGGTACAAACTGGTTTTGGGCCTCGATGTCTAAAATGCGATGGAGCAAGAATACAGAGAATAGGGCTAGCATAATGGCTAACATAATGCCCAAATAGAGCAGATGCAGCTCGGTTAGCGATGGCAGCGGCAGTCTGAGATGTGAACGGGCCGACTGCATGAGTCGACTTAAACGGCTGCCGCTGCTAGGAGTGGGTGATGTTCGTATGGGTATCGGGCCTAAGGACATGGTGGTCATACCCACTACAGTCACAGGCGATGAGGAGCTGGAAGGTGGGCCAGAGGAGGCGGCTGAGATATTAGCCGAATTGGCTGTAGGAGTGGAAGTGGAGGATAGACGACTGCCATTGCCAACTGGTTCTTCGTAGTGTATAATCGGTGGAGTTTACGATACGGCCAGCGTGTGCGATTTCTTGTCCGGTAGATGATCGGTGTTATTGTTGCTGCTGCTGCTGCTAGGACGTTGCCTAAGTGTGGCCTCCAGCAACTGGGGTGGACTCTCGTTGCCACTGATGGAGCAACTGCTGTCATCCTCAATGAAAAAATCCTCAGAATTTTCAATATCCACTGGCAGCGGCTTGGGCAGTATTTCCGCACCGGAAGCTATTTGCGGACACACCGTGTACATTAGCGGAAAGGCCGACTCTCGACTGATGAAGCTGCCAAAGACATGGCGCTCATCTTTGGTGGCCACGCCCACCGCATTTGGTATAATTTTTGTCGTTTTTTCTTTGGAGATTTTTGTCACCAACGAAGTGGGAATGACAACCTTGGTCACATAGCCAAACACATTCGAGTAGAAGGCAAAGTGCTGATCGGTTATGTAGGGGTGACCCTGTAGCAATATATCGCTGACCAAGGCGCAGGAAAAATAACACGGTGACAAAAAAAAATCAAAATAAAACTTCTGGGATAAGTCGTAGCGTAGGTTGTAGATATGGTTCAATAGATTTTTGTGGCATACTAGAATTTTTTAGTGCACATCGAAATTTTGAATAACGGTAAAAAAGCCTTTTTTCGCACAAAAACTCACTTATACGCCCATAACTTTGTCATATATCAAATGACTTTTATTTTCTTACCGGTTTTGGAAAGAAGAAATTTAGGTCCTTAAAGATACCATAAATGACTGATCAGGATTCATTTCTTATCTTGGAGTATTTGCTACGTAAACCATTTTTGATTGGTTTTTTCCCCATTTTTTGTCTTTGGTGACGTTTTTGAACACTATTTGGTTAGAAACCCCCAATATTTGTTTTATTGTTTAAAAACAACACATCTTCACGGTTAGAACGTATGCCTATTTTCTTAAATCGGTCAATAATTAGCAAAGTTATAAAAGTTTTTCGGATAACGAAATTTTCGCAATATGGTGATGAGTCGCGCCATAATAGCACTGTCGACCGAAAAATTGTTGAGTTTTTAGAGTAAAATTGAATAATTTTTTTTAGAATAAGTATTGTATAGCCATGTCCGTCTGTCCGTCAGTCTGTCCGCCTGTCTGTCTGTCCGTCCGTCTGTCAGTCCGTCTGTCTATATTAATAAATAGATCTCAGAGATGGTATGAGATAGATGTTTGACATGTATGGAACATAAGCTTCATATGCTTACAGGCAGATCAAGCTTACTTTCAATTATTGCCACGCCCCCTCCCGCCCCCGAAATTTAGAAAAAACGTCATATCTTCGGCAGTTTTATAGATAGAAGGTTCGTACTTTTTGGACATATTTAGCAATCGGGATTCTTTATCGGTCCACCAAAGGATTGGTGAAGATCGGATGAACGATAGTGAAGATATAAGCGAAAGAAACTTCTCTGCTGCAGCGAAGTAGCAGCATTGCTTTCAGCAGCTACTGCAGCATCTAAATTTACACTGAGCATACACTTTTGTGGGTAAAGAATGTATTATAGTCGGTCTTCCCCAACTTTCCTACTTGTTTTAGGTTTTTTTTCCTAAAAAGTTAAATAACTCAACCAAATATTACTCGATTTTAATAAACTAAGTTGCAGAAGCCGCAAAATTAAATGTTTTTTGAAACTGCATATCAAAATTAAATAGTTTTATATAAATTTGATCTATTCATTTTTATTTTAGGTAAGGTGAAGTCGCAAAAAACTGAAAAATTCTATTTGTTTTTCATGTAGCTCCCCCCAATTTTTATCCGAGATTGCAATGTAGTACACCGTTGGAAAGGTGTTACATTTCTCTTTCCAAAGACTCATTGCAAACTATTATAGGATGCCTAGTTTAAGAAATATGATTTTTTAACTATATCAACCTCGAAAAGACGGACTTTTAACCGTTATTCCAAATTTTGATGTGCACGAAAAATTTGTGGCATGCCACAATGTTACATTTAACAATATCTACAACCTACACTATGTCGCATCCCAGAAGTTTTTTGACTGTCACACCGTGTAATTGATCAGCTTTTCATCTTTGGACACCTGCGAGAAGTGCCGATGAAATTTCTTAACTCGCGAACTGGACACCTCTTTGCGTTTCTTCTCCTTGTCGGAAGTGACTGATGAAGATGTGGCAGCACCAGCGGCGGCAGATGAAGACAAGATCACTGCCGCCGCTGATGTCTGCTGGTCATGCTGTTTGGCCGTGTTGGTGGTGTTGGGGCAACCGTTAGCAACCGTTAACGGCTGCCGACTGTCCCCCACTACTTTGACTGGGACTGTGACTACTTCTGGGGCTGGGACTGGGACTGGGACTGGGACTACTGCCCAGACTGCGGACACTGTCGCTGGCTGTCAATGGACTCAGAGAACTGGAGTAACTGTGACTTAAGGAGGGCGTTGAATTTTAATGCTGCTCAAGGTTGGCACTGGCTTCCAGTTGCTCCTCCTCGCCTTGATCTTGCTCTCAGCTGCTGCTGCTTCTTTAAATAAGGTACTGTTATTTAAGATTGCAAATATCATTATTCTATCCTAACGTTTGATCGCAATCGGTTGAACGTTATAATTTTAAAAATAGGGGAAAGTTAACTTCGGCTCGGCCGAAGTTTTCTATACCCTTGCAGCTTCCATTGAAGACAAAAACGTTTTTCTAACTAAGACTACTTTTTGGACCTTACTTTGCTATGGATCTATACTATATAGATGTCCGATTTCGACCAAACTTAGTGAAATCATGGAAAAGCATAATACACTGTAAATTACGAAATTTGAAGGCGATCTTCGACCGATCATTCATACTGCAGCTATATGCTATAGTTATCCGATTTTGATAAAACTTTGTAGAAATATGTTAATGTATATAAAATAAGAATATGCCAATAAAAAAAACGTATTCATTAAAACAAAAAAGTTTTTCTCACTAGAACTAGTTTTTCGACCGATCGATCCTATGGGAGCTATATGCTATATTCATCCGATTTTGACCAAATCTTGTAGAATTGTGTAAAAGTATATAAAATAAGTGTAAGCCAATGATAAGGACGTTTTCATTAAAAAAACTAGTTCTAGTGAGAAAAACTTTTTGTTTTTAATGAAAACGTCCTTATCATTGGCATACTCTTATTTTATATACTTTAACATAATTCTACAAAGTTTGGTCGAAATCGGATGACTATAGCTTATTGCTCCCATAGGGACGATCGGTCGAAAAACTAGTTTGAGTGAAGAAAACTTTTTTTGGTTTTTAATGAAAACGTCCTTTTTATTGGCATACACTTATTTTATATACTTTGGACACATTTCTACAAAGTCTTATCAAAATCGGATGACTATAGCATATAGCTGCAGTATGAATGATCGGTCGAAAAACAAGTTCTAGTGAGAAAAACTTTTTGTTTTAAATCGGATTGCCTCCAAATTTCGTAATTAACAGTGTATCTTTATAGTATAGATCCCCTAGAAAAGTAATGTCCAAAAAGTAGTCTTAGAAAAGCTTTTTTGTTTTCAATGGAAGCTGCAAGGGTATACAAAACTTCGGCCGAGCCGAAGTTAACTTTCCCCTATTTTTTTCTCTAAAACTAGTTTTTCGACCGATCCGGCCGGTTCCGAAGATAGCTTTCAAACTGACGGAGGAGATAGCATAGAAACAGACAGAAGGACAGACGGATAAAAAAACGGACGGACAGACGAACAGGGCTAAATCAACTCAGCTCGTCATGCTGATCAAGAATATATATAATCTATATGGACGGAGATGCTTCCTTCTTTACGTGAGAGTGGGAGTGAAAGTTATTTATTATACCCTTGCAGAGGGTATTATAAAATTGTCCGGATGTTTGTAACGCATTGAAGGAAGCATCTCCGACCACATAAAGTATATATATTCTTGATCAGCATGACGAGCTGAGCTCATTTAGCCTTAACCGTCAGTCCGTCTGTTTCTATGCTATCTCCTCCGTCAGTTTTAATACTATCCTCACCATACACTTATTTTATATACTTTTACATAATTCTACAAAGTTTGGTCGAAATCGGATGACTATAGCTTATAGCTCCCATAGGAACGATCGGTCGAAAAACTAGTTCTAGTGAGAAAAACTTTTTTGTTTTTAATGAAAACGTCCTTATCATTGGCTTACTCTTATTTTATATACTTTTACACAATTCTACAAGATTTGGTCAAAATCGGATGAATATAGCATATAGCTCCCATAGGATCGATCGGTCGAAAAACTAGTTCTAGTGAGGAAAACTTTTTTATTGGCATATTCATATTTTATATACTTTAACACTGTCTACGAAGTTTCATCAAAATCAGAAGACAATAGCATAGAGCTGCAGTATGAATGATCGGTCGAAAAAGAAGTTCTAGTGAGAAAAACTTTTTTGTTTTAAATAAGATCGCCTTCAAATTTCGTAATTCACAGTGTATTATGCTTTTCCATGGTTTCACTAAGTTTGGTCGAAATCGGACATCTATATAGTATAGATCCCATAGCAAAGGACCAAAAAGTAGTCTTAGTTAGAAAAACTTTTTTGTCTTCAATGGAAGCTGCAAGGGTATACAAAACTTCCCCCATTTTTAAAATTATAACGTTCATCCGATTGCGATCAAACATTAGAGATTCGAGCTGAGATTTTCAATTGGATTCACAGTAATAAGTGCATAAGCAGAAACAAAGTGTGAAATAGCTTAGGAAAAAGAATAATGATATTTGCAATCTTAAATAACAGTACCTTATTTAAAGAAGCAGCAGCAGCTGAGAGCAAGATCAAGGCGAGGAGGAGCAACTGGAAGCCAGTGCCAAACTTAAGCAGCATTATAATTCAACGCACTCCTTAAGTCATAGTTACTCCAGTTCTCTGAGTCCATTGACAGCCAGCGGCAGTGTCCGCAGTCTGGGCAGTAGTCCCAGTCCCAGTCCCAGTCCCAGAAGTAGTCACAGTCCCAGTCAAAGTAGTGGGGGACAGTCGGCAGCCGTTTACGGTTGCTAACGGTTGCCCCAACACCACCAACACGGCCAAACAGCATGACCAGCAGACATCAGCGGCGGCAGTGATCTCGTCTCGTCAGCTTCATCAGTCACTTCCGACAAGGAGAAGAAACGCAAAGAGGTGTCCAGTTCGCGAGTTAAGAAATTTCATCGGCACTTCTCGCAGGTGTCCAAAGATGAAAAGCTGATCAATTATTTTTCCTGCGCCTTGGTCAGCGATATATTGCTACAGGGTCACCTCTACATAACCGATCAGCACTTTGCCTTCTACTCGAATGTGTTTGGCTATGTGACCAAGGTTGTCATTCCCACTTCGTTGGTGACAAAAATCTCCAAAGAAAAAACGGCCAAAGTTATACCAAATGCGGTGGGCGTGGCCACCAAAGATGAGCGCCATGTCTTTGGCAGCTTCATCAGTCGAGAGTCGGCCTTTCGCGGCATGACAGAAGAGCCGTAAGTATAAACTTGTAGCACTGGGCCAGAGCCAAATAAATAAGTAAATAATAAATGTGATCAAAAGCCCAGTTGCCTAGTACGTCCGTTGCAACGTGAGGGGTCACAGATAAGACTAAAGATCACTTCCCAAATGGCTTTCAATAGTGGGGCAAGCCCTTTCAGCGGGGGAACTGGGGGAAAAAAAAGAAAGAAAAAAATAAATTAATGTTGCAGCTCTTGCGGCAGAGAAGTGTTCACTGCGAGAGTAATTGTTCCCGACTGACTATAATTTCCTTGTGACTTGACATGCTTCGTATCATTTTGAATTTTCTGTGTTTTTTCAAAGCCTGCTATTCATTGTGAAAATGTAATAATTACATAGGCCGAAAAAAGACCAAGTTTGTGAGGTGCAGCCTTGTCGATGTAAAAATACGATTCATTTATACTCACTGATTCCAAAACTGGTCTCGGTTTGGCTCCATCAGCTTTTGTTTTAAGGATATGGCGAAAAAACGATTTTGTCGAACTTTAGGCACTCTTGGAATAATGGAGGCCACACCAGGTATAAATATCTGGATTTATAAGCTATTTGCGACAGAGCACATATCAATTCATCTTTTAAAAATGAAAAGCGCTATAAAAGCATAGCGGAAAGTGACTTAACTGGCCTATAAAGTCAGACAATACTCTTTTTATGGCATTTTTTTCAAAATAAATCATGACTTCAAAGCTAGTGCGGTTATTGAATCAATATTTTAGATATTTGAGCATGTAGCCAAACAGTTAAGGTAATTTTGTGATTTTTATCGCACTTTAATTAGCTAATATGACTAAGTTACAGCCTGTTTAAGACGAAAATACATATTTATTTTTATGGGAGGACTACTAGATTTGCACTTTAAATTTGTATAGCAACATTCAAAAGGCTACTTGATTCAAGCAGGGAACAAATAACATTCATTGAGCAATAGGTTTTTTATACTCTGTACTAACTGAATGTAACAGCTTTCTTCAACATCCGATATATTCTTAACACAGCTCGCAAAAAACTGTTAACACTTTTTTCAATGCGGCCAGCCTCAGTGGAAAACAGAAACAAACGCAGCACAAGCGGTCTCTCACTGAGCGGAACACTTTTTCTCGCACCTCATGTGTTTTCTGTTGCATGTTTTCGGTTGAGCAAATCAAACGTGTCGGTCATCTGACGACCTCCGACATCAACTGTTTTGAGCGAGCGCTCACTAAACAACTGTCTGCGAATGAGCAAAACACAATAAGTGTCTACGAAAAGTGTTTATTTGTTCTGTTTTTGTCTTGAGCGTTTGGTATGCTGTTCGTATGTGTGACGCTCGTTATACAAGTCACACATGAGCGCAACACACAACCACATATACATACGCAAAAAACACTTCGGAAGTATGCTCTCTGCAAGAGTGTCAATGAAAAACAGGAGAGAAACAGGAACGAAAAATGCGGTCTTTGCTCTGAGCACAACAGAATTGAGCAAATACTGAACTGAAACTGTCTTTCGCTCCCTGTTTTCGTTGTGTTCGTAACCAAACTGTTTTTTGCCGACACGTTGAAAGAGCTGAGTTTTTTGCGAGCTCTGATTCTTAAACAACATAAACAGCCTAGTCGATAAAGCCATGTCCCTCTGTCCATATGAACACACTATCGCGATCATCAATGGTTCATTTGTGTGGACTTAATAATAGTCTGCATAGTATTGGGCCAGCAAAATGGTTCCACCAAATATCCCTGTTTTTTGTACCTTTGGGTAGTAGGGCAACAAATCAACATTTGGAACGAAAGAATTGGCCTTTGCGAAGCACTATGACGATCGGAGAGAATAATATATTGCTCAATTCTTCTCTCCTTCATATTAAGCTTGGTTTTATAAAACAATTCGTGAAAGCGTTAGATCGTGATCGAGCGTGCTTTCAATATATTGCCAAGAAACTTTCTTCGCTTAGTTTGGAAAAACAATTTGAGAAGCTTAAGTGAAAAACAGGGAGAACGATTTCACCAGAACATAAAAGCAATGGAAGCGAGATACCAAGGACGATGGGACGTCCATATGATGGCGGACTATTGCTGGAGCTTGAATAGAGACCGATTTTGTACTCACAAAAAAAATAAAATAAAAAAAGTTTTGAATGAAATATTATCTTTATTAATTCACGGCCTTTTGTTATCTCATGTTTATTTCAATTTAGTTATTTGGTATTACATGAATAGTTTAAAATGAAGAGTATAAATTTTTGTATAATTCTTTGAAAATCAATATACAGTATAGGTTAGTTAAGGTTGAGATGCCTAGGGACAATAAATTGTCCTTGAACTTAGGCCAAGATAGGCCCATTGCGATACCATATATTCCCTATTTAAACCAAGGTGGGTTCCTCCCGATTGAAACATTTTGTTGCAGGCAGGAAGAACATTGGATTACAGTGAATCAATTTATTTGAAGAACATTTTTTAACCCGTTATTCAGGCAGATCAAGTTTCTGTGTGTTCATATGGACAGAGGAACATGGCTTTATCGACTCAGCTGTTGCTGTTGTTTAGTAAAGAGTATAAAAAACCTAGTGCTCCGTGAATGTTATTTGTTTACACAAATTCACAAATTCTATGTTGAATCAAGTAGCCTTTTGAATGTTGCTATCTATACATCTATATAAAAGTGAAAGTATGTTTGTATGTTTGTATGTTTGTATGTTTGTATGTTTGTATGTTTGTATGTTTGTTTGTTTGTGTTTTTTTTTTTTTTTTTTTTTTTATTATAGGGGGGAAAGCATTGAAAGCCAAGAAGTGTGGGACTCGGAATTCCTCACCCACTAAAACCACCCCTACTCTCCGTTTCCCTCTTGCGGAACTACCGCTAAGTATTACTTCACAAGGCCTCCACCAGATTCCTATCTAGGGTTTGAACTCGAATTGCGCTGTCGTTCAGCGCGACGCAAGGATTTGAGAATCTCGGCAGCCATGGTGCAAATAGCATTCCAATTGTTTTGCGAGCTAAGTAGGATGTCCATAAAGTCAGGGACTGTAAATGGCCTCCCAATACCTAGGCATAGCTCTTCCCGTTCGGCAGCGAATCTCGGACAGACAAAGAAAATATGTTCTGCGTCTTCTATGGTCCGCGCACAGTGTGTGCAAAACGGATCTGTCTCATGCTTAAACCTATAGAGATAGGATTTGAAGCATCCATGTCCAGTCAGTAGCTGTGTTAGGTAAAAGTCGGTTTGTCCGTGCTGCCTACACACCCACGGCCTTATGTCCGCAATCAGTCTTCTTGTCCAGCTGCCGTTGGTGGTAGTACTCCACCTCGCCTGCCATTGCGCCATCGTTCTCTCTCGTCGATGGTCATCTGCCTCCCTGCTTTCCATTGCTAACAGGTCCAGCGGCACCATTCCAGCCAGTACCAGGGCCGCGTCTTCTGACACTGTCCGGAAGCTGCACGTAATTCGGAGAGCGCACCTCCTGTACGCACTCTTGCATCCTCGACTATATGATGGCACGGTCATAGCAGGGGCCCATATTGGTGCTGCGTACATGATGATCGACCTTACCACGTTGCAGATCAGCCATCTACTATGTTGCAGAGGTCCACCGATATTCGCCATTATTCTTGATAAGGCAGTCGTTGCTTTGATGGCCTTTTCCTCCACGTACGCTAGGTGGCTCTTAAAATTTAGCCTGTGGTCCAGCATAACCCCCAGGTACTTTATAGCCTCCTTTGACATAATGTGCTGGCCTCCGACTCTTATGTGGGCAGTTTCTACACGTTTCCTACTGCTGATAAGGACCGCTTCGGTTTTGTGGGGAGCCAGACTCAACCCGTTAAACTCAAGCCAGTCGGTCACCCGCACTATGGCGTGATTGGTTTTCCGCTGGACATCCTCCAGATTTTTGGAAACTGCTACAATAGCAATGTCATCTGCAAATCCAACGATGCTGACGCCGATCGGTGCAGGTAGTCGAAGAACTCCGTCATACATCGCGTTCCACAGAGTAGGGCCTATGACTGAGCCCTGTGGCACGCCGCCTGTGACTCCGTAAGATTTCCGTCCGTCCAATGTGTCATAAAGCAGAGTACGATTCTCAAAGTAGCTGCTTACCAATTTCACCAGGTACGCAGAGATACCAAGGCGTGTGAGTGCTTGGAGGATCCTTTCCCAGCGAGCGGAGTTAAATGCGTTCTTTACGTCGAGTGTAGTAATGAGGCAGTACTCCTTGCTTCCACCTCGCCCTCTTCTTCCAGCCATGGCCTTGCGGGCAATGTTCACCACCATTGTGATTGCGTCTACCGTACTGCGTTGCTTCCTGAATCCGAACTGCTGATTTGAGAGGCCGTGTCGTTCTTCCAGTTCCGCCTCTAGGCGGTTGCATAAGATGCGCTCAAACAGTTTGCCGATGACGTCTAGCATGCACAATGGTCTGTACGCAGAGGGTTCCTCCAAGTTTTTGTCCCCTTTTGGAAGCAGCACCAGTCTCTGGAGCTTCCATCTTGAGGGAAAGACTCCCTACCTGATGCACTGATTATAAAGATCAGCAAAAACATTCGGCTGTGCTCCCACAACAATCTTTACCGCTTTTGTTGGGATCCCGTCTGGCCCTGGTGCTTTGTCGGCGTGTACGCGGGATAGTGCAGCTAATACTTCTTCTGCGTTTGTAGTACAGACGTACGGTGAGTCCAATGCAATTGTCTGGTCTATTGTCTCTGGGTGAACCGGGAATAGCGTATGTACAACTTTATGTAGCTGCATGGGGCATGTAGGAGATGGCCGCCTTGCTAGCTTTCCCATTACGAGCTTGTAGGCTTGTCCAAAAGGTTGTCCTCCTTATTGTGAAGATTTGATAGACAGCAATTGTAGACGGGTAAATAGGAAGTATTAACCAAACGGTCAAAAAGTCAAAAAGTTGCAAAATATTCTTGATTTTAGATTATCATGAAGACGTTTTTACGTAGAAAAAGATCGAACGGTCCAAAATGTTTATACCGACATGCAGCCTGCACTAGATTGAATATAATCGCTCTCTTAAGAATCATAAGAACCCGGGCGACGCCGGGTATTCAGCTAGTACAAATCTAAAGTGCAAGTCTAGTTGTCCTCCCATAAAAATAAATATGTGTTTTCGTCTTAAACAGGCTGTAACTTGGCCACATAAGCGCAATAAAGTGCGATAAAAATCATATAACTAGCTCAAATGTTTGGCTACATGCTTAAATGTCAAAAATATTGATTCAAAAACCGCGCTAGCTTTAAAGTGATGATTAATTTTATAAAAAATACCATAAAACGAGTATTGTCTGACTTTATAGGCCAGTTAATTCACTTACCGCTATGCTTTTATATCGCTTTTCATTTTTATACCCTTGCAGAGGGTATTATAAAATTGTCCGGATGTTTGTAACGCATTGAAGGAAGCATTTCCGACCACATAAAGTATATGTTTTATTGATCAGCATGACGAGCTGAGTTGATTTAGCCCTGTCCGTCTGTCCGTCCGTCTGTCCGTGTTAATAACAATTTTTATTTACAGCCTTGTGTTGACTTACTTAACAAATAAAGTTTTATAGAAAAACTACAAAATAAATTACGACAAAATCTTTACCTATTTGGTTCATAACATGCTGGAATTTAGACTTATTGTTCCCATCCGACCCTTGCACTCAACACCAGAAGACGTTACAACATATGATTCCACTTGAAAGGGTCGAGTTAGGTAAAGGAAAAAAAATCCCTTACCGACGCCTGCACATCTGGTCGGAAGGGGAAATGCATACGGCACACAAGGATAGATATAAGCATATACATGTATTAGCTTAGGAAGCAAGAGCAACACCACACCAATTAGAAAGCAAGGAAGACGCTCAAGAAAGAGATGAAAGTCAAGACGCAAACAGAGTTCGTAAGAAATAAATGTATACCATGTATTGAACAAGGACAAAGTATAATTATAGACTAGCTGTAAAGAGAGTTGTCTCATGTACGTAATACATAAGTTTGACTATAAAAGCAACGGAAAAAATCAATGTAAATCAGTTCCTAACAAATACGCGATCGTGTTGATTGTTTAGGGACCCGGCAATTGTGCGAATATTTCTGATAGATTGCGGAGCGGTAAGAGCTGCTCTTTAATTTGAAAGAATAAGTTGCAAGTTTGTGGTCCTTCTAGTAACTATTTACTAATAAGGACTGCCGAAAATCGGTATCAAATCGGTATCCGCAAGGTGCACTTCACATTGCACTACGGCAAGAAATCCAGCCTTAAGGACTGTGCCTAACAAATTGTGTCTGTGCTACGTGGAAGAAAACCAGCACACAAGGTGGCAGCGGAGGCTAAACGAGCACCGCGGCGAATTTGAAGCAGCAGAGAAGGCTCACGAACCACCACGGCGATTTTGGAAGAGGAGGAGGCTCAGTGACCACCACTCAGTGACCACCACGGTAACAACGGCGGGGTGCACACAAGCGCCATCGGAGGGTGACCACCGCGAAATTCAAATTTATAGAAGTATTTATTTTGAATATTGAACGCTGCAAATGGAGGAATTTCACAAAAAATGTCTTCTAATATTGGAAAAGGCAGAAGAGTTTTGGGAAGCAGGAGCTCAAAAAGGCGCAAGACCTCAACCTCTAACGATGGAGGAATATAAGGCCAGACAAAAGAAGCCGACACCAGAGCCCTCTAAGCAAAAAAAGAAACGCAGGGCTGGTAGAAAGAAGCAGAAACGAAGACAATACAAAGAGTTATATAGACTGATCAATTTGTCAACTGGGGAGGACAAGGCGAAGTTTATAAAAGAATTAAACGAGTTGAAAAATATAAATAAAAATTCAAAATAAATAAAAATAATTTGAACAGTTTTATTTTCAAAATGTCAATCGGGAATATTTATTTGGATGAAGCAATGTGAACTTAACCTCATAAAGAGTTCAAAATCAATAGGAGCTGTTAAAGCTACAAAGCCGAAACAAAACGTCTCGCTATGGATAAGTTATGTGGCTAGCATTTACGCTACAGAAGGGAACACATTGCGAATCATAGGGACCTTAACGGTTCACTGTCTTATTGGCAGACACATTTATGATTTCTGTAAAAGCTGCAGATATGGAGAAGAGGAGAAATCGGTATAACACCTTATATGTCATTGTCCCATTTTGAGTAGGAGGAAACTTAGGATACTTGGTCAACCTACTCAATCTCTCGGAGACATCCGAGCTATAGATGCCAGCTCTATTTAAGTTTATTCCGTCCACCCAATGGTTCTGTATGAGGACCCCCCTCGCAATTAATAAACGGGTCCATGTGGCCTAGGTGTGAAAGATACTTTTACAAGGTGGGCCAAAAGAAGTCATCCGAAGTTCTTTGGCTTTCATTTTTTTTTTTCTAAATAAAAAACGTATATTCTGAATATTCTTTTTGATTATATTTATTTGAACCTTAAGAATTTTATTGGTCATTTCGAGAAGATGATATCGGCCAAATGGGCGCCGTTACAATTGATTGCCATACGGGCTCGTTTTATGGCATTTTTCATCACTTCGGCAAGAACTTGGGGCTGCAGATTCTCGCACTCGTGTCGAAGGTTGTCCTTGAGGGCTTTCAAGGGATTCAAGGGATTTCAAAAAACCCCACAAAAAAAGTCAGGAACGGTTAAATCTAACGATCTTGCAGGCCAGTGCAAATCGCCAAAATGAGAGATGAGGCGACCCGGGAACGCCGCCTTCAGAATGTCGGTGGTGGCTCGCGCAGTGTGTGTCTTTGCTCCGTCCTGTTGGAACCACATGTCCTCCAGTGCGAATTTGTTCAATTGCGGCAGAAAAAACCCGGTTAACATGACCCTATAACGCGCACCGTCCACTGTTGTCGTTTGACCAGCGGCGTTCTCGAAAAAAATGGCCCGATGACTCCTCCAGCGTGAACAGCGCACCATGCAGTCACTTTGAGCGGGTGTAATGGCTCCTCGTGCATCACTCGTGGATTTTCGGTGCCCCAAAAGCGATAGTTTTGCTTGTTCACGTACCCGCTGAGGTGGAA
The DNA here is from genome assembly GCA_018904265.1 of Lordiphosa collinella. Classification (NCBI taxonomy): domain Eukaryota; kingdom Metazoa; phylum Arthropoda; class Insecta; order Diptera; family Drosophilidae; genus Lordiphosa; species Lordiphosa collinella. The sequence goes on along the minus strand of JAEIFV010000046.1, from coordinate 361,934 downwards.
ATGAGCCTCATCGCTCATTATGATTTTGGATGAAAAATCGTCCATTTCGTCCTCGAGATTGAGAATGGCTTGGGCGTAGGTTACACGCGTTTGGGGGTCGACAGGCAGCAGCTGATGCACGGACTGGACTTTGTACGGGAACGTGCGCAGGTCTTTGACCAAAATTCGCCTTAGGGACGACCGGCTGATGGCTAATTGCGAGGCACGGCGTCTAGTCGATGTTTCCGGCGACAGCTCGACATCCTCGGCAACTTCGGCGATATTCTCGGCCGAACGGGCGCTCCGGGGACGGCCACTCTTGGCAACGTCTCGTGTGGTCCCATACTCTTCAAGGTTTGTGGCCAAACGGCGCAGTGTTTGCGCAGTCGGTGTAGGGCGGCCGGGGAATCTGCGACGGAATTTGCGCTGCGCCAACACCACAGACGAATTGTTACGCAAAAAAATAGACACGGTTATTCCGCGTTTTTGGGGAGTATATCGATCCATGGCTTGTTCACTTGTATTCTACATCTTTCTAGTCCACAAATGTCAAAAAAGATGTGACTTTGGCGGCTATTTGTAAAAATAATAGCATCTTCCAATAGGGTGACTTCTTTTGGCCCACCTTGTAGCTCTTAGATATCGCAACTTTTCCTAGCCTAAGCAACAGCACAAAGAATTGTTGCAATACGCAAATGCATTTACTGGGGATTATTTCTTCAAAGAAGGGCTCGCAAAAACTCCAGCCCTAAGAACAAGTTGATTGCAGAACATATAGTATCAACACAACAAATGATCGGAGCACAAGGAATTCGGGTGCAAGAATTCAGCCCAGCCAATCGCTATTAAACGAGATAGCTAAGCTGACTTCGTCTAGGCCAAAGTTGTAATAGCCTTATAAGTGCTTGTTCTTAAACACTTGAAAAGTGTATTATAAATTTGCCAAGAACACATAGAAGGAATCATCTGCGACTACACAAAGTATCTAGATTCTTGATCAGCATGACGAACTGAGACTATTGAGCTTTGTCATTTCGACTGTCTGTACGTCCGTCTGTCTGTTTCTACGCGAACTACTCCATCAGGCCTGAAGTCATCTTTTAGCTACATACTGCACATATGTCGGAACCACTGATCAGATTGTAGCTGCCATAGGAATGATTTATTTAAGTCGGGATGTTTAAAATTAGCTAAGCCCATGCTAATTTTGCAACTGTTTTAAAATATATGCATTTTTCCAAAAAGTACAAGATCGTAATCGATTTCATCAATATGTCCCAACCTAGTTTTTAACCCTGATTTTCGTCCCTATACTCATAAAATTCTTGGTATTAATTGAAAATTGATCGTAGATGTGATGTATTTTGATTCTCTGGACTTAGATAAAACAGGGGAATAGGCATTTTGTTGCAGCCTCTTTGTTGAAAAATTCTGGTCCAGTTTTGTACACTGATTACAAAACTGGTCTCGGTTTGGCTCCATCAGCTTTTGTTTTAAAGATATGACAATAGTCGAATTTTTATTTCAACCACTTTAGCCAATTTCGCTGTATTTTTAACGGCTAAATGGACAATATTATAGCCTGTTAACCCAGAAAAAATTAGTCGTGGGGAAATTAATTTATTTTTGTTTATTTCGAAATTTGCACATTTGTTTTGACTAAGGAGAAAAATTACAGCGCGTAAATAGTCGTCACCAAAGCAAATGGGGGAATGTGCTCGTTTTTCGCCATTTTTCATCACGTTTAGAAGTGTGTCGGTCTAAATAGCGGCTATTACATGTCCAATGTTGTTTTTATGGCTTCCAGAATCCGCCGCTTATTACCATAAACTTTTGACTTAGTAACATTACAAGAACACATTACACATTACAACATTACAAGAAGACGTCTAAAAGGGTTAAGTCGCTCCTTAGTGGAGGAAAGACAAAATCGGCATTCTTATACCCGTTACTCGAAGAGTGAAAAGGGGATACTAAAGAAGTACAGAAGGAAGCATATCCGACCCCATAAAGTATATATATTCTTGATCAGCATCAACAGCCGAGTCGATATAGCCATGTCCGTCTGTCCGTCTGTTTGAATGAACACCTAGATCTCGGAGACTAGAAGAGCTAGAGCCACCAAATTTTGTGTGTTGACTCCTATTGTCTCTAGGCAGATCAAGTTTATTTAACATTTTGGCCACGCCCCCTCCCGCCCCCACAGTAAAAAATGTTGAACAACTCCAACAATTTTGAAGATATCAAGCTCTATTTTGCAGTATAGTGTATGTGCCCAATATCTACAATCTCTGAAAGTTTCATAAAGATCGGATAATAAATGGCAGAGTTATAAAGGTTATAAATACTTTGCATACTTTTTGCCGCTACATGCACTTTTTGCTCACATAGTGTTAAAAAGGTCACATTAATATTAATGCTCTGTTAATTAACATAGGGAAAGGCTATTAAACACTAATTGGCCTGAGTAACGGGAATATCGAAGTCGGGCAGGACCGACTTTAACTTACGCTCTCGTTTAACTTAGGGCTGTCGTTTCTTGTTGTACATGACGTTATTAGTCAAAATTGACATGACAAACTCCGTCCATGACTCGATAAGCATTATCATTGACGGTTACCATATTAATAGCGCCCAGCTCCGGGATCAAAGTAATCGCGTAAAGCAAGGCCAAATGATGCCTAAGCAACACTCAGAATATTTATTTCTGCTTTCCAGAAAAAGTAACCCTAAAAAAAATCGCCCTAAATTTTGGAAAGTTTTCTAGTATCAAAAGGATTTAAGACCTGGAAATGAAAAAGTTAACCCTAAATAAAGATTACTCTCAAATTTAGAAAAATATTTTTAAGATCATTTGAAAATAAAATATTTTAAATTGGTAAAGAAGACGGACATCTTCGTATAAAAAATTTACTGTTTCTATTCTGGAGTTTTGTTTTTCGAGCTTCTATTCCCTATGTCCATTCCCTATTAGCGGGAATGCTGATAAGTATCTCAGAATATTCATAATATATATATATTTTATGAACATCCGTTGCAAACATCCGTACAATTTTATCATACCCTCTGCAAGGGTATAAAAATAGGGGAAACTTAACTTTGGCTCGGCCGAAGTTTTGTATACCCTGGCAGACTCCATTGAAAACAAAAAAGTTTTTCTAAGACTTCTTTTCGGACCTTACTTTTCCATGGAAGCTATACTATATAGATGTCCGATGTCGACCAAACTTAGTGCAATCATGGAAAAGCATAACAAACTAACAATTATACAAAATAAGTATATGCCAATGTGAAGGACGTTTCCATTAAAAACAAAAAAGCTGTTGAAACTGTCAAATCTAACTCCGTGGCGAGCAGTTGCACTTGTCCCGTAAAAATCCCCCTGAAGACGGACCCCGATGTGGGCTCGAAATATATTGGGAAAATATTAAACAAAAAGGCCGTTTTATTTTCGGATGAGACGGATGACCTCGAGCCAGCCCAACCAAACCTTTGGATTACTGAAGATCAGGTCGCTTAAACCAACACAAAAAAATTTTTCTCACTAAAACTAGTTTTTCTACCGATCGTTCCTATGGGACCTATATGCTATAGTCATCCGATTTTGACCAAAATTTTTAGAATTATGTGAAAGCATTCCAAATAAATAAATGACAAGTTTTAAGACATTTCCATTGAAAACAAAAATGTTTTTCTAACTATGACTACTTTTCAGGCTATTCTTTTCTATGACAGCTATACTATACAGACGTTCGATCTCGACCAAACTTAGTGGAATCATGCAAAAGAATAAGAAATACGAAGTTTGGAGGCACTCCCATTGAAAACCAAAAAGTTTGTCTCACTAAAACTTGTTTTCCGACCGATCGTTCCTATGCCTGTTACATACTTTAGCACATACTTAATATACTCTGTGTACCTGTGGTACAGAGTATAAAAATGTTTTTTATACCCTGTTCCCATTGAAAATGGGAAAAGGGGGATCATGAAGTTGTGCAAAAGTATGTAACAGGTAGAAGAAAACACTTGCGACCCTATAAAGTATATATATTCTTGATCAGCATCAACAGCCGAGTCGATTTAGCCCTGTCCGTCTGTCCGTCCGTCTGTCCGTCTGTCCTTATGAACGCGTGTTTCTCAGAGACTATAAGAGCTAGAGCTACAAATTTTTGCATATACATAGGTGTATACCCGATTCAAAACGAGTTTGTTTCAGATTTGGAAAATTCCTCCCCCTCCCCCCTTTAAGCGCAAAAAACTGTCAGAGCCACAATTTTTAAGATAGACCTTCCAAGTATGGCCCAATATCTATCTATTCTGAAAAGATCGCTAAGATCGGACAATAAACACCGAAGTTATATACGAATCAATTTTGCTAGTGGGAGAGAGGGGGGTCTGCATTGTCAGTTTTCGCGCGCGGCCGCATGCCATGCGTTTGTGTGTGTGTTGGAGTGTGTGTATGTGTGAGTGTGTGTTTATGTAAAGGAAAACACACGAAATCAAGGGAACAGGGTATTTTGTAGTCGGGGCACTCGACTGCAGCTCCCTTACTTGTTTTTCGTCGCAACTTGTACTACACCCTTAATATCCTTTTCGGATATTAAAATCATCCTAAGGGTATGAAAATATCCTTTGAATGATTTTTTGCTCCGTTGGATATAAATCTAAGTTCCGTTTAACATTGAATGGATGTTAAAAACATATCCATTCCAAATGGATACCAAAATCATCCAATGGATATTTTTTAAACCCTTTTTTCTCTGTGTGGTGGGGATGCTGTTTTCTTCTGTCTGAAAAACTTATAAAAATTTTTATTTTGAACTTTACCTTGTTAGGACTCAGGACCTCGGGGACTAAACACTAATAACAAGGCATCTTAAAATTGGACGTCACGGACCATTCGGGCGACTCACTATGGTCCCAAATCCCAAAAAAAGTCGATAAAAAATAAGAGTTGGAATAGTTTGGCTTCGGTTAGTTTGCAAATCGCTAGAGAAATCCGTCGGTGTCCCAGAACTTCGAGAGATTTCGTTTTCGTCGAAAGTCTAGTTCAAAAGTCGATTTCGAAAGGGCTGTGTATAAGAATTTGCTCCTACTACAAAAACAGTGATATATTGCGTGGGATCGTGAAGTCGCTATTGATAAGTTATTGTATTGGTTGGTTTGCCAAAATCTCCCAACAAAACACGAGAGGTTTGAAACCAACCGAAAGAGATTTCTTGGTTGGAAAAGATTTCTGGGACACCGCCGATTGTGTCCGTTCATAAGGGAGAATTACCCCTTCCTGCCTCTGGTATGAACTCCGTTCGTGAGTGTCGAGCGTGCCTCATCGTTTATCGTCACGCATCGCGAATAACACAAAGTTCAAAAGCGAATGGAAACGCGAAAAGTTAACCGATTTGGATTCTACAAAATTGATTCTATTCCAGAAAGTAAGTAAAGTAAAGTAAAAAAGTAGTTTAAATGAATTACTCGAAATTATTATTAATAATGCATAAATTAGTGAGTCATTAATAAAAGAAGAGGATTTTTCTTGGACACATTCTGAAAAGTCGTGTAAGAAAAAGCAATAAGTCAAAACTTCTATCAGATACTGCTCTCAAACAAAATAGAAATTGTGGCTTAGTCACTTCTTCAAAACATATCCAAAAATAAGCTGCAGATTCAGTCTCGGTAATGATTTTTGTGCTGCACCTCAAAATCCAGAAAAGTGAGTGCTGGGTGTGCCAAATTGGTATAGCCGAACAAAAGCATGTTGTTGTTGCCATTTCGATACGGCAGACTGGGAGATTGGCCAAGTAGGGTCTGGCCACGATGGTTTGGAATGGAAAACCCCCAATTACAGACTCACCCGAATCAAATACGCCATTTTCTTTTTCTGAATTTTGACTTGGAATTCGCAATCAGCGACCTCGAAAACCTCCGAGTACAGACTTTCAGCCAAGTCAAATACGTTTTTGAAGAAATTGTCCGCCATATTGGATCCGCCATTTTGTTTTTCTGAATTTTGACTTTTAATTCGTAATCAGCGACCCCGAAATCCCCCGAAAAAAAAATTTCTGACAAATCAAGTAAATTTTTCGACTTTTGGCCAGCTTTTTGGGGCTTTGGACCACTGTGCGACGGTGTGTGAAAACACCGTGAAGAACCCAGACATTTGTTAAGGCCCAGACGGACTGACGACGTAACGAGAAGTTTCATACAAATATTGAGAGAAGAAGAAGCTGGCGTAACGATATCCTTGCACTTTATGTTATCCCCCGTTGGAGTCAAAACGTACTTTTGCGCTTAACAGCGCTAAACAGAGCTTAACATCTCTTAAGTGGATTCAATGTTAATAGGCTGTGGGCCTTATTTTGCGTTGATCTGCTGGTGCAATATTGTTGCCACCAGATGTTACGAGCTGTTACTCAACGTGTATACCATCGATCAGCTGGACTTTACTAAAGTAAAACAATGGCAGAAAAATCAAAGCGAAAGAGCAGATTGAAAATGTTTTCGCATGAAGACAAGGTTGTGCTGATTTTGGCGGTGAGACCGGGATGCCACTAGGGACTTATCCCACCCCAAACATTCGGACTCAAGGCTTGGAGTGAAGTGGACAAGCTTGTTCAAAAAAAAAATCTGTAACTTGATTCAATTGATTCAAATTTCTACCAATATGTGACAGTTGCTGATTGCCGAACTGGTTTAATGACTTTGCGCAGAGCTATTGCTATTATGGCAGAAGCATAAGCGAAAATCACTTGTCATCAAAACAAAACACACCTGATTAAGCAGTGTGACCCTCCACCAGCTAATTTAAAAGTGCCATGAACCTGACAACGCGATGCAGCGGCGTAATTTTTTTTGTTAGTTCTAGCACACTAGGCATACGTTCCATGTTGACGCAATATGTGGTGGCGTATGCTGAATTACTTACGTCGTCAGTCCGTCGGGGCCTTTGAGGTATAATCTTGCTAAAAAGCGTGTGGTGAAGTCGGTAAGAACGTCGCCCTAGAACTTGGAGATCGTGAGTTCGTGGCTTTCTAAAAGAGTAGTTGTTTCTTACAGACTTAATTTCTTACCACATGCTGATTGTACAAACCAGCACTTTCATGGCAGCAGATTTTAAAGGAATGGAATAAATACTGATAAATAAATGAGTTGAATAATGAAGTGAACAGTTCTTCTGGAAATATATATTTATATTTATTTACAAAGTTATCAGACATTTTCATTCAGAATAACTTTATGACAATGAGGAAAGTGCAAAATATTTTTATTGTGATCGTAAATGTATTTCTTGATCCGGCACTTGTCGAATTGCAGCATTCAGCAGAAAACGTAAGAATCTTTGGGTACATCGATTTCCAAAAATGGATTCTATGATTGTTAGAAAAATTATCTGTGTTAAAATTTTCATCGATCAGCAAAACAGAATAGTTATTCGGTTCTATTGCATTCCACTTAACATAAACATTGGACTTAGTTGGATTAGAAGACTTGGCAAAATTTGCCCAAAGGGTCATAATAATATCAGCAATTTTTTTATCAGTTGACTTCCAATCTAAAATATTGTTCATGTATGGGATTCCCCAAACAAATATTTGATCAAAATATTTTGGGACACCAACCCAGCTGGGTATATCTTGAAACAGTGATTTCGGACGAAACTTAAACACGTAACTGTAGACTTGTTGATCCTTGCTAATTATATCCGAGAACATTTGCATGGGTGTTATATAAAATTTCTCATTATGTGCATTAACCAAATGTGCGCTTGCTGTTACTTTATCATTGTCATTCTCATCCGAATACATAAAGCTAATAGCATCCGAAACTAGCTCGTAACTGGAACACCATTCGTAATTTCGTACAACTTTATGCATATCGTTCACAGCTAGTTCATTGAAGAAGCCTTTGAGGTCATTGTCACTAACTTCGGAATCAATGTTATCCTTAAATAATGTTAGAGCTTCTTCCATATCAGTTACTCCAATAATTACAGGAACTTTGTGATAGTTCCCCTTGGCAAATAATATTTCCGGCTGGTTTTCAATAAAGGGATATGAGATGTTACTCAGACCAAAATCAATCACAGGACTCCAGTTAACTATGGGCAAATTGTCGGAGAGTCTTTTCGCGTCAATTCTTTTAAGGCACTGAATAAACAAGGACGTTGGCCTCCGGGGACATCCAAAAATGCTTGATATTTGATCCAGAGAGCTCTCAAAGTCATATGGAGATTTCACAGAATTTAATGGATTGCCGGACATTATAATCGCTTTGTGGAAAGCGCCTTTCGACCATTCGCCGGATGTCATATGCAAGGCAACGCTCACCGCTCCTGAGTCATGTCCCATTAGCGTAATTCGGTTTGCGTCACCCCCAAAGAAATTAATATTTTTCTTAACCCAGTACAATGCCGCAGATTGATCCATTAATCCATAGTTTCCTTGGGCTTCGCCATCATCAGTAGAGAAAAATCCAAAAATGTTTAGCCGATATGAAAACGTGACAACAATTACTTTTTGCTTAAACACTAATTGAAATGGTTCCACATCAAGAGGGCTGCCAACGGAGAAGTCTCCAGAATGTATCCACACTATAACAGCGTATCCATTTATTTCAGGTAGTCCTGCAAGGAAATAAAAAAATCAGGAGTTGAAAAGTCACGAGTTTTAGTAGATTTTTTACACAATTAAGTCTCTCAATTTTGAAGCTATACAAACACAGTTTTCTTTGTTTGCTGGGGCGTGGTGCACCATGAGTTCTTGCCACAGGGAAAAACGGTATATTACCTGGAAGCTATGCGCTCCGTACGAAACGCCATGAATTGTGAAAAAACAATAATTGGCTTTTGCACCATGACAACTCCTTTGCTCACATCGTTTCTTGTGCGCGAATTTTTGCGCAAAAACAACACTCCAATAATGCCGCAGCCAACCAATTCCCTCAATCTGACCCTCTGAGACCTTTTTTCTATTCCCAAAACTAAAGAGGCCCTTGAAAGGACGACACTACGACACTAAAGACGGCATCAAAAAAGGAGCTAAGCAAGGATTGAAAGAAACGTTGGCAAACATGTATTATATCCGGTTCGGTTTATTACATGGTTTTTGAAGCCAACTGAACCGCGGTTTCGGTTTGGTTCAGTGGTTCAGTTCTTATTTATTATAAATTTAATGAAAGCCAGTTTCTGTTTTTGCAAATAACCCCGATCTTCCCTAAAACCTGCGCGGAAAGGAATTCGCAACGCACTTTATGTCCTTGGATGCCGAAAATCTGTAAAATCTGAACCCTATAAGCCCATCCTTAAGTTTAACGACCAGATATTAACATATTTATATTTAAAAACAAGAGAGCTGTAGTCGGACGACAAATCCCCTTTTCTACACATATCACACTCACATACCACACACACTCTAAACACGACCGAAAGGCGGTAACTGACAGGCCCCCCTAAAAAAAAAATTGATTCGTATATAATCGGTGTTTTTCGTCCGATCTTATTGTCAGAATAGATAGATATTGGGCCTTACTTGATATGTAAAGTTTGGAGGGTCTATCTTAAAAATTGTGGCTGTGACAGTTTTTGCGCTTAACGGGGGAGGGGGAGGGAATTTTCCAAATCTGAAACAAACTCGTATTGAATCGGGTATACACCTACCTATATTCAAAAATTTGGCTCTAGCTCTTATGTCTCGGAAACACGCGTTTACGGACAGACGGACAGACGGAGGACAGACGGAAGGGCTAAACGCTCGGCTGTTGTCTGATCAAGAATATATTACTTTATAGGGTCGTGTTTCCTTCTACCTGTTATATACTTGCCAACTTCTGATCCCCCTTTTCCCATTTTCAATGGGAACAGGGTATAAAAATGACAAAAACTTATTTCTGGGATCGCCCTAATTCCCGCCGAACATCAAACATTAAGGATAACGTCCCGAATTTTGCTTAAATCTGTTCGATAATCTATTTCTTTCCAGACTTTCGATGGTAAGGCAGTCCAAAAGATGTTAAAAACGCATTTCTGTACAAGGATCGTTATTAATTTTGCCGAGTCTCAAGCCCTAAGCCATTTCTTAACTATAAAGTCCCAGTTTGATCTAAAGTCTGCACGAAAAGATATTTTTCCGAAGTTTCGAAGTAAAAACAGTCCGATAACGTGTTAGAAACTTCATTATTTTCTTGGACTATTTGATGAAAAATAAAGTTGGATCGAACGCATTATAAAGTACTAGTTCTGTTTTTAAGATGTATTACGCCCCGGGTTTCTTTGAACCAACTCTATTTGGTCTAGCTAGTTCTTTAAATATTGAAAACTTTCTCTGAGAAAGCTATCTTATACCGAAAAACTTTTTAAAATATTAAAGCTCACCTATAGTGTCTTTTCCCCGAACTTTTGCTACAATATTCGAAATATAATGATTTCTAAAGTGATATGTGACTTTCGACTTTTCGAAAAAGTTTGAATAGTTGGATGTGCTTGCATCGTCCATAATGATATCACTTTAATAGCTGTACTCCTTGCTACAGTTGGATTAAGGTGAAGAAGCTCGGCAAATAAATCGATTAGCAACTTCCAAAGAAGGAATGTTAACTTATGACAGGCATATTCAGAGGTCGGTAGACAATTGCACGTTTCAAAATGATTGGGTGCTCATAAAGCCCTCATTAATAAGGACTTATCGTAGCAATTCGATTAAAAAGTCCCAAAATTTGTGCGTCTTAAGAGTCGTCAGTGAAGTGAACCGAACCGAACCGTTTTCATTTGTGGTTTTCGGTTCGGTTCAGCATTTTCGAAGGGTCGCCGGTTCGATTTGCGGTTCAGTTCACCAACTGAAAAAAGCGGTTCGGTTCGGCTTGGTTCGGTTCGGTTCAGAACCGGTTTGCATCCCTGATTATATCCCAGAGGGACAATTTTTTATGGGTAAAATAAATACAAATTAATGATTCAATAAATACTTTACGAAGACTCAAATTTCGCCTTCCTTTTGAACAAACTTCATAAAGCTAAAATTTTGAAAAAGAGAACTATTTGGACTATACGCTGTATACATTTAGGCATCAAAAGACTATATCATATAATTGAAGCTTTAATAACCAAGGAAATGCTGGAGAGTCTGGAGACGCGCACTATAAAAAAATTGGTTTTCTAACGTATAAGCTGTATTTTCTTCCTCTTCTTCTTATCTGGCCCGATATTTCAATCACAACCGTTTGACGGTCTCGGCCGCTGCAATTAATGCCCGCCACTCGCCTCTGTCTTGTGCGAGCTGGCACCAGTTGGTCAGTTTAAGCGCCTCAATGTCTGGTGGCACTGGTGTCTGGTGGCGCTGGTGATCATCGTTCCGAGGTAGACAAAGTCCTTTACAACGTTAAAGTTGTGTTAAAGATTGTCCAATACGCGTAGGCTCACTACGCGCTGAGACTGGGAACTTCGTCTTTTCCTCACTTACCGCTAAGCTCATGAGTTTTCACTGCTTCTCAATCTCTGAAAACGCCTTGCCTTGCAAGTAGCATTACATCTGTATAAAAAATGGTGCCCGATCTGTTAGCATTTGGGCACTGGCGCAGTATATACTCCATCAGCAGCTTAAAGAAGTTGCACGATAAGGTGTCACCCTGCCTAAAACCTCTTTTGGTATCGAAAGGCTCGGAGCGGTATTTTCCTATTTTGACGGAGCTTTGTGTGCTTCTCAACGTCATCATGCAAAGTCAAACATACTTTGCTGGAATACCAAAGGTAGACAGGGCTTCAAAGAAGTTTGACCTTATCGGTGTGTCGAAAGCGGCTTTATAATCATGGGTTTTCTCCAGTCTCATGGGTTTTCTCCAGTATTTGTCTTAATGTGACTATTTGGTCTATGGTGGATTTACCAGGTCTAAAGTCACACTGATAAGGTTCGATCAGTTCGCTCATTCTCGGCTTTAGACGTTCACATAAGATCTGTAGTTTGTCGAAGAATTAAAGCAGTATTTTCACTTTTCTGTTATTTCATCAAAGTTTTCCATTTGAGATATCAAACAAGTGTAATAGTCAATCTAATACTCACACAAGTATATGAAAAGCTGCATGAGAAGAAGGCTGTCTGAGTTCTCAAATGAATTTTTTCACAGACAACTCACAATAAACTGAAATATTTTTTACCCATCTCATTTGAGATCTCGACTAGTGAAAATACAGCTTTAATACTCAGACAAATTAAACCGATTTAGCTGGGTGTCAACACCATATAGAAAACAAGTACCCCGACTACAAAATACCCTGTTCCCTTGACTTCTTGTGTTTTCATACACATATACAGACTCTAGAATACGCACACACTCAAGCGCAAACGCGGTAACTGACAATGCAAGGCCCCTCCTCTCTCCTACAAGCAAAATTGATTCGTATATAACTTCGGTGTTTTTTGTCCGATCTTATTGATCTTTTCAGAATAGATATATATTGAGCCTTACATGATATATGTAAAGTTTGGAAGGTCTATCTTAAAAATTGTGGCTCTGACAGTTTTTTGCGCTTAAAGGGGGGAGGGGGAGGAGTTTTCCAAATCTGAAACAAACTCGTTTTGAATCGGGTATACACCTATCTACATGCAATAATTTGTGGCTCTAGCTCTTATGGTCTCTGAGAAACACGCGTTCATACGGACAGACGGACGGACAGACGGACGGACGGACAGAGCTAAATCGACTCGGCTGTTGATGCTGATCAAGAATATATATACTTTATAGGGTCGCAAGTGTTTCCTTCTACCTGTTACATACTTTTGCACAACTTCATGATCCCCCTTTTCCCATTTTCAATGGGAACAGGGTATAAAAATAGGGGAAAGTTAACTTCGGCTCGGCCGAAGTTTTGTATACCCTTGTAGTTTGTTTTTCTAAATAAGACTACTTTTTGGACCTTACTTTTCTATGGAAGCAATACTATATTAATAGATGTCCAATTTTTACCAAATTTAGTGAAATCATGGAAAAGCATAACAAACTAACAACTATATGCTATAGCCATCCGATATTGACGAAACTTTGTAGAATTGTGTAAAAGTATATAAAATATTTTTTTCCAATTTATTTGGAAACCTTTCTAATATTTAATTAGTAACGAGTTCGCCGGCTCGAGGTCAAGAAGTTGCGTTTGTTCACAACTATAAACAACTTATGCATTGACAAACCAAAAAGAGCGTGGACAAACCTTTACAGATGTTTCATGGATATCCAATCTAATCATCAGAAGGCATTTCGCTAAATGACTCCTGATTGGATTGGATATCTATGAAACAGCTTTAAAGGTTTGTCCACGCCCTTTTTGGTTTGTCAATGCATAAGTTGTTTATAGTTGTGAACAAACGCAACTTCTTGACCTCGAGCCAGCGAACTTTTTCTCGCTTAAAGTTTTCCGACCGATCGTTCCTATGACAGGTATATGCTATAGTCATCCGATCTGGCCAGTTCCGACAAATGTGCAGGGTATTTGTACCAAAAGACTTCGTGCAAAGTTTGGTTAGGATAGCTTTAAAACTGACGAAGGAGCATAGAAGCAGACGGACGGACTGGGCTTAATCGCTGAACCGATCTTTACGAAATTTTCACAATATATTTATGTCGATCACGAAAGAGTCATGTCTGTGAACCGGTTCCAAAGCGGTTAAATCGGTTCAAAAGTGGTTCAGATCCATATCTTAGAAGTTATTTGAGCTAAGATCTTGTAATTGGGTCTGTAAGTTGAAAATGTGGAGTTGGATATTTTATCGGATCAAAACTGGTTTCAAACTGGTTCAACAGTGGTTCAGAGAAATATATCTAAAGATGTTTAAGCTAGGAACTTGAAATTTGGTCTGTAGGTTGGTACCATGGAGTCGAATATTTCGCTGGTTCAGAATCGGCTTCGAAGCGGTTCAAAAATGGTGCCGGTTCAAATGTTGTTTTGAGCCATATCTCAGAAGTTAGTTATCTCAGAAGCTAAGAACCTAAAATTTGGTGTATAGGCTGGTACAATGAAGTTAGACATTGTCCCGGCTCCGTTCTATCCAAGCTAAGCCGCTACAAAAGTGTTTCAGGTCCAAGCCTTTTGATTGGAAAATTGGGCTGAAGGTTTATAATGTGAGTGTTAGACGATTCACCACTCCCACAATACAACAACCAAGTGAAATTGCTGCTTGGCGTCTGTCCATTCCACCCGCGCTCCCTCTGCATAAGCCGCCTCTCCGAGCTGAACTCTCAGTTTTAACTGCTGAATTTTGCCGACGCTCTCCACCCACACCCTCTCTTCAACCAACTGTAATTCTGCTCAGCCTCTCCAGCTGCATCTCTGCTATTTCTTCACACGTTCGCCCTGGCCCCATAAATCGTCGTTGGATCTAAGCATTCTATTGGCTCGCTCTTACTGCTACCGTTTTGGTTTCTCTTAATTAAAACAGTAGTCAATCGAAATGAGTGTCCCCTGCACAATAAAAAAGTGCGAGTTTGGCGGCAGTATAGTTGGCGACTCTTATCTGGTTTGCTGGTTGTGCCATAACTGTGCCCATATTAAATGCGCTCAGTTAACTGGGCGTATCAATGACCTAATTGGCAAAAAAATCGGATTGAACTGGATCTGTGGAAATTGTAGTCAACTTGAGGACAAAATTCAAGTCTTTATGAGCCAAATGACCTCAGGACTAATGAACGTTCGTACTAAATTCTCCGCACTCAATTATGAATTCCTTTCGCTGGAGAAGCAATTCCTGGAACGGAAAATTACTAATGTTTCGAATGAGAGTAATGAAATGGATCAGCAGCCTAACGCCAATAATCTGCTGAACCCTTTTCTGAATAATGCGAGTGGGACTCTAAATCCGTATCCCGTTCTAGGTCCTAATACTTTATCTACAGCCGTTCTTGCTGCCATTTATGCTTTTGCTACTGCTGCCAAACCGGCTACCGATCCTGCGGTCAATCCTGTTGCCGTTACTGCTGCCGTTAACGCATCGGGTCCCGCTGCCAGCACTGATACTGCTCCTGGTACCGCTCCTGATTCTGTTCCTGCTACTAAACCCCAAGCTGTACCTATTTTTACAACTCCTGCTGCGATACTGGCTTCATCTGCTGTGGTTCGAGCTGCCTGTTCAAGTCCTGCACTTGCTAACGCTGCTTCAGTTCCTGCTATCAACCCTCCAGCTGTTCCTGCTGCCATTCCGGCTTCGATTCCTGATACAGTTCCTGCTACCGGTTCAAGTCTTGCACTTGCTACTGCTTGCCCAACTATGGGCTCTGCTGAACCTTCTTCTGTCACACCAAGTACCATCATCTCTCGACCGGTACTAACAGCAATTTTTGTATCCCGACTCACAGCAACTGCTACGGATGCTCTGGTCAAACAATATATATGTGCTGGCCTCAACATTTCTAATGGGGATGAAATTATGGTTAGAAAATTTAATTTTAAGTCTAACAGAAGATTCTCTTCATTTAAAATTACGATGCCGGATGCATATATTGACAGAGCGCTTGTCCCATCTTTCTGGCCCGAGAATACATTAGTTCACATTTTCACAGACCGCCTTAACAAGCCTTTATCTACAATAGAAAAACGCTCTTCTGTCTCTGTTCCAAAAAACCAAAAAAACTAATACCTTTTTCTATTTGCTTTCAAAATGTCAATAGCCTGCGCGGTAAGCTCAGCTCACTATATAGGAATAGTGCAACTTTTGCACATGATGCTATTGCATTTTGTGAGACATCACTCTACCCTGACATTGACAATTCCGAAATTCTGACTGATAACTACTTTGTGTATAGATTCGATCGTCCTAATCGTCGAGGTGGTGGAGCTCTAATTGCTGTAAATGCAGTGTGGTCTAACATTGAATTTGTTGCAGTTAAAATCCGAACATATGAATACAATATTTTTATCACATGCTAGTATATTCCCCCATCGTCTGAGCTTGCCACATATATATGCCATGCAGAACAAATTCAGCGAATAGCAACCTTATTAGGTGATCGTGACCGCTTAGTAGTTGTTGGTGACTTTAATATTCCTCATATATCCTGGTCATCTTGTGATAACTCCAATGAGCTTTACCCATCCGCTCAACATGACTTCGTAGATTTAATGGCCAAGCTTTCTTTATGCCAGATTAACTGCATTTCGAATGGAATGCATAGGCACCTTGATCTTGTTTTTACTAACGATGTCCCCAGTTCTGTGGTATTGAGATGGCTACCAACTTATTTTATAAATCCTTGATTTCTGTTTTTAATGATCTTGTCCCGTTATGCGCGCCCTCCCCTCCGACAAGGGCTCCCCCTTGGTTTACACGTGAACTATCCAATCTTAAAAACATCAAAAGTCGGTTGTTCAAGAAATTTAAGAGGTCTGGATCCCAGTTAGATTACTCTAAATACTTGTTAGCTCGTTCCAATTACATGACGTTAAACTCGGAGTGTTACCAAAACTATTTGATTAGCTACAAATTAAGTTTTCAACAGGACCCTAAGAATTTTTATAAATTTGTAAATTCTAAACGCAAGTCTTCTCGATTTCCACCTGCTCTTTCCCTGGACAATACAACTGCCGACAACGATGCGGATATCGCCAAGTTGTTCGCATCGTTTTTCAAGCGTTGTTATTCCTCCTTATCTCCTAATATTGGGCCGGCTTATCCTTATAATATTGCCCATTCTAGCTCCATTTTTTCTCCGGTTTTAGACTCGGAGAGTCTGCTCTCAAGTTTAACATCGGTTGAAGTTTCCTTCAACCCTGGGCCTGACAATGTTCCAAGCTGTGTATTAAAATACTGTGCCGACTCTCTGTGCTTGCCCCTCCTAAAACTCTTTAACCTCTCTCTTCAACTTGGTGACTTTCCTTACTATTGGAAGGAGTCATACATTATTCCTATCCACAAAAAGGGATCAAAATCGGTAGTGTCTAACTACAGGGGCATATCCAAATTATCGGCAATTCCAAAAGTATTCGAATCACTCATCACTTCTCAATTGCAGCATTGCTGCCGCTCAATAATTTCCCCATCACAACATGGATTTATGAAAAAACGTTCTGTGGAAACTAACCTGCTTGAGTTTACAACTCTTGTCAATATGGGGTTTGTAAACAAGCAGCAAACGGATGTGATATACACGGATTTTAGCAAAGCTTTCGATTCCGTTAATCATGACCTCCTGATTCGCAAACTGGACATTCTTGGTTTTCCTCCCAAGTTACTTTCTTGGATCATGTCTTATTTACGTGATCGGTCCCAAAAAGTTAGATTCAATTCACAGTTTTCTGAACCCATTTGTGTATCCTCCGGTGTTCCCCAAGGCAGTCATCTCGGACCTCTGCTCTTCAACTTATTTGCAAATGATATTCCGACTGCATTATCCCACTCGCATGTGCTAATGTATGCGGACGACCTCAAACTTTGCCTGTCTTATAATGATCCAGTATCACCTCTTCTCCTACAAAGGGACTTAAACTCTCTTAATAATTGGTGCAAGATCAACAGTCTGCCTCTCAATAATGAAAAGTGTAAATATTTAACTTTTCATCGTAGTACGCCCTATCTCTTTGACTATATGATTGATGATAAGCCTTTGAAACGCATCTACAAAGTTATTGATTTGAGAATACAATTTATGCCCAAATTATGTTTCAACGGTCATATATCAGTCATTGCCAATAAAGCTATGGGAGTTCTTGGTTTTATCAAAAGATGGTCTAAAGAATTTAATGACCCATATGTCACCAAACAATTATATGTTTCTCTGGTCAGACCAATTCTTGAGTTTGGATCATGTATCTGGTCTCCATACTACCAACAATTTCAGGATCAAATCGAATCTGTACAGAAACAGTTCTTAATTTTCGCCCTCCGTGGCCTAAATTGGGATTCTGATAGGCACCTTCCACCGTACGAGCATAGACTACGCTTGTTGGATATTCCATCCCTCAATAGTCGTAGAACTTACCTTAGTGTGCTTTTCATTCATAAGCTCCTGTCAGGTGAGATTGACTCAAGGTAACAAGGAACTTTGTCCCAATTTATTTACATCCTTGTCTCACGAACTATGCTCATCATGAACCCTTTCGAAACCTTTGCCTTAATTACAATAATTTTTACTATCTTTTCTCTGTAAACTCTCCTCTTCTAGATGTAAGAAATATTCTATTGTCTAATTTAAATTCTTAATGTTCACTAATCAGTTTGACTGAACTTTGTTAAACTATAAACAATAAACAAAACAAAACAAAAACGACTTCCAAATTTATTTAAGCTTAGCGGGGTAGCTCAGCGGCTAGTGTGCGCGACCCCTGTGTAAAAGGTCGTGGGTTCGATTCCGCCTCGGAACATCTCATGAAAAAGTTTTTTCTTTGAATAAACTTTACACCCGGTCACCCCTCTCTGCTGTTGGCGCCAACTTTGTAGTAATTAGCCATGAAAAGCTTCTCAAACTGTTAACTGTTAACGTTGAACTGTAGGTCCCTTTCTCTTGTGCGAAAATTAGAAGCGCACAAGCCAAGAGATTGACAGATGCTCAGCTTTGGCCTTTTTTGGCTGTGTCAAGCCACTAAAAAAAAATTAACTGGAAATTTCCTTCTTCTTCTTCCGATCTTTAAAATTCATTAAGCGGATCGATAAAGAATCCTAAATACTAAATATGTCCAGAAGGTTCGCACTTTCTATCTCTAAAACTGTGGGAGACATTGCTTTTTTTTGATATTGCGGGGGCGGGAGGGGGCAGGGGGCGTGGCCAAAATTGATAATAAACTTGATCTGCCTGCAAGTATAAGAAACATATGTTCCATACATGTCAAACCTCTATCTCTTACCATCTCTGAGTTCTGTTTGTTCATACGGACAGACGGACAGACAAACAGACGGACGGGCAGACCGTCTCTTTTGCACAAACTTAATATACTCTGTGTACCTCTGGTACAGACTATAAAAAGAGAGAGGTCTCGGCTTTGGCCCATTTGTCTGTCGGTTTCCTGAAGAACCGCTTGTATGCAAATACCGCTTAGATGCAAAAATTCCACATTAATTATGCATTATGAGCAAATATGAGAATTTAATTGTTTGTATGCAAATCGCTTATAAGCAACTATCGCTTGTATGGACACTTTTTTTTACCAAAATTAAAGTTTTTTCTTACTATTTGAGCAAATTTTCCAGCACTGTTCTCGTAATTAAATTATCGATTGACTTTTCATCGATAGCTAATCACATGACTCAGTAATAATAACGGCTGCAATGTCGCGACTTATTCTAACAGCTAAACAAATAATTTCTGTTTTAAATGACTTAAAAACCAACAACAATCAAAAGATGCTTGCTGCATTTAAAACAGCGATGTCCAAAATTTGAAAAGGCAGCCACGCGTGGTTGGCAAGTTTGGTGATTGTGTGTGAGTTTGGACACCACTGATTTAAAACAATGCAAGTGAGGTCTGTGCTGTCCCAATCATGACAAGAAAAGGTAAAGAAAAAGCTCACATGTTCACTTGGAAGCAGGATAGTTGTCCTAGGTGAACCAAATCCTTTCTCAAACCGGAATTGTTAATGGGCCAGTCTTGCTCGCTAATTCACAGGAATTCGCCATAAAGCTAAATGAAGACTATGCACCAGATCGGAGCTGACTTTAGCGTACCGCATATTCTGGACAAATTCACTCCAGAATGCATATTTAGTGCTGATGAAACTGGATTGTACTTCAAGGCACTGCCAAAAGGATTAAAAAACAAAGGCATTGCCAGCTTTCGAAAGAGTTAGGGGCTGCTCTGTCCAAATGTTTCTTAAATATTCAATTAATAATACATTTTAGCATTAAATAATGATGATTTTCATATGAATTGAGAAACAGTCTTCAAAGCAATGTCGAAAAAATAAAAATATAAATGAAATCGTGCGGATGACATGGTGCTGCTGGCGGACTCCGCAAAAAATTGCAAGACGTTATAAACTGCGTACAGAAATACTGCAAAACATGGAATCTGCGGATTGTAATGTAAAATGGCTTGACACAGCCCCAAAGGTCCAAAGCCGAGCTCCTCTCAATCTCTTGGCTTGTGCGCTTCTAATTTTTCTCACAAGAGAAAGAGACCTAACTCCACATGAAATTCCTTTTTTGCCAAAAAGGTTACAAAGAGCAGCACAATATAAAAGCTATTCGAGGCCACAGCAAGAGCAGTCATGTGCTATGCAGCCCTGCAGCCCCGGTATGGGGGCATTTGCAACTTGAAGACGTGGAAAAACTGGTACCCACCTTCCTGAAAAGGATTTTTAGATGGCAACGGAATACCCCTCACTACGCCGTTTATTTGGAAACTGGTCTTTCCCCGCTCTAAATAAAAACGTTAGAAACGAATTTTGGCTATATGAAAAAGTTATGGAACTCAGACCGTAAAGACTCCCAAAAATTGTAGCAACGCATCTCTTGCAAAACAGATCGCAATGGTTCCATAGGTGGGACTGCCTAGCTTATCAAGTCGGCGTTGAAATATCTTTCGAGGACCCAAGCTCTTGGAACGTCCAACACGAACATATATTAGAAGGCCTGGCGGCTGCAGCGCGTATGTAATTTATGGATCAGGCTAGGAACAGCGAATCCCGAGCGTAATACAGGAGCCTTAAATATGACATGGGAATTGTAGCATGTGTGATCTACATAAAAGGGAAGACATTTTCCGTTTTATAGCTGCATGTCCGATGCTTAAGGAAATCAGACAAGCACACTGGGGACCCCAATTTATATATGTGGAAAAATTAATGGAAATACTAAATGGAAACACGTAAGGGAGCTGTAGTCGATTGCCCCGACTACAAAATACCCTGTTCCCTTGACTTCTTGTGTTTTCATACACATATACACACATACCCACACACACTCTAACATACGCACACACGCACGCGCAAACGCGGTAACTGACAATGCAAGGCCCCCTCTCTCCCACAAGCAAAATTGATTCGTATATAACTTCGGTGTTTTTTGTCCGATCTTATTGATCTTTTCAGAATAGATAGATAGTGGGCCTTTCATAATGGAAAGTCTATCTAAAAAATGGTGGCTCTGACAGTTTTTTGCGCTTAAAGGGGGAGGGGGAGGAATTTTCCAAATCTGAAACAAACTCGATTTGAATCGGGTATACACCTACCTACATGCAAAAATTTGTGGCTCTATCGACGCGTTCTTACGGACAGACGGACGGACAGACGGACAGGGCTAAATCCGCTCGGCTGCTGATGCTGATAAAGAATATATATACTTTATAGGGTCGCAAATGTTTCTTTCTACGTGTTACATACATTTGCACAACTTCATGATCCCCCTTTTCCCATTTTCAATGGGAGCAGGGTATAAAAACGGGACTTTATTATCCTCAGGGAAACACTTCAATACCGACACCAAGTAATTCTAGAAGATTTTTAAGATTGAGAAAGAAAAGCTCCTATATTTCTAATTTATATTCTAATAATTAATTAATTAATTTTTGTAACTGGCTCACGGCATTTAATGTCAATCGCTAAATATGGCACAAAAATAAAACCTACTACAACTACTAAATGAAAACGTGCATTTTCTTAAGAAAAATATTAGACTAAGGGGGCCAACCGATATCCGCTTATATGCAAGAATCGCTTAGATGCAAAAATATTGCTGCAATTTAGCTTTTGCATATAACCGACATTCAATGTAGTTCATAAGAGAGCTATATGCTATAGTCTTCCGATCCGGCCGGTTCCGACAAATGTGCAGCGTATATGTACCAGAAGACTTCGTGCAAAGTTTGGTGAAGATAGCTTTAAAACTGACGGAGGAGATAGCATAGAAACAGACAGACGGACGGACGGACAGACGGACAAGGCTAAATCAACTCAGCTCGTCATGCTGATCAAGAATATATATACTTTATGTGGTCGGAGATGCTTTCTTTAATGCGTTACAAACATCCGCACAATTTTATAATACCCTTTGCAAGGGTATAATTAATATTTATTACAGTTACGGTCCCTGATTATAAAAAGAATTTGTTACATAGAATCGAGGATAATAAGGCGCTAGAAAAGGTACATACAAGATAGCAAATGAAGATAGCAAGACTGTGTTTATATATAAGTTGGAAGTGTGACACTGCTACTGCTACATCTTGGTAAGCTAGGGTTCGATCCTAATTTGGAAACATCTCAAGAAAAAATTGTTTACTGTTGTTACCTTCATGCCACAAACATCAGCTGAGCAGTAAGTAGCAATAAAAAAGCTTTTCAACTTTTGACTCTATGATTCGAGAAAGCTTGAACATTAGGTAAGTTTTAATGAAACTAAAAAAAATAGAGGAAAGTTAACTTTGGCTCGGCCGAAGTGTTGTATACCCTTGCAGCTTCCATTGAAAACAAAAAATTTTTTCTCACTAGAACTTCTTTTTCGACTGATCATTCATACTGTAGCTATATGCTACAGTCATCCGATCTTGCAAAAACTTTGTAGAAATGTGTTAAAGTATATAAAATATGAATATTGCCAATAAAAAGGACGTTTTTATTGATCACAAAAAAGTTTTCCTCACTCGAACTAGTTTTTCGACCGATCGTTCCCATGGGAGCTATATGTTATAGTCATCCGATTTCGACCAAACTTTGTAGAATTGTGTAAAAAAATATAAAATAAGTGTATGCCAATGATAAGGACGTTTTCATTAAAAACAAAAAAGTTTTTCTCACTAGAACTAGTTTTTCGACCGATCGTTTCTATGGGAGCTATATGCTAAAGTCATCGGATTTCGACCAAACTTAGTGAAATCATTGAAAAGGATAGTAAACTAAGAAATACGTACTTTGGAGTCGCTTCCATAAAAAATAAAAAAGGTTTTTTCACTAAAACTAGTTTTTTGACCGATCGTTCCTATGGCAGCTATATGCTATAGTCTTCCGATCCGGCCGGTTCCGACAAATGTGCAGCTTATATGTACCAGAAAACTTCGTGCAAAGTTTGGTGAGGATAGCTTTAAAACTGACGGAGGAGATAGCATAGAAACAGACAGACGGACAGGGCTAAATCAACTCAGCTCGTCATGTTGATCAAGAATATATATATACTTTACGTGGTCGGAGATGCTTCCTTCAATGCGTTACAAACATCCGCACAATTTTATAATACCCTCTGCAAGGGTATAAAAACGAGAGAGCAAAGCTAACTTTGCCTGTGCCGAAGTTCTGATACACTTGAAAACGATCGTTCACTCAGAAAAAAATTCGCCATGAGTTTTAGAAAATCGCCTTATTTTAAAATTTGCCCTGGTATTTAGAAAAATTTTCTAATAAACAGAAAGTTTTCCGAAACTTAGAAAAATATGCCATAAAAATATTTTTTTGGAAAAAACTTTTCTAAAAACAAGAAAAGTCCAAATTTTTCTGATAATTAGGGCGCATTTTTCTAAAGACTTTTTCTTAAAAATAGGGAAAAAATTAACCCTTAATTATAGAGAAGAGTAGCCCTTAAAAAGAAAGCTGTAATTTCTTAAAAACAGGAAAATTTTCTGGAACTAATTTTCTTTAAAATATGGCGATAGTAGCCATTGCTTTTAGAAAAAAAGATTTCAGGAATTTTTGCTCAACTGCTAAAATATAAGTAGCCCATTCAGACGTGCCACTTCAACGCTGTGAAATAGCCTAACCGTCTAAGCGGCCGCCGTCGTTGCGCGCGACAAAAGTCTTGGGTTCTAATCCCAGTCAGTCCCTGAAAATTTTTATTTATTTAATAAAAATTAATCAAAGCAGCTGGGGTGTTGTTCAAGCGGACCTGGATGTGGACCTGGAGCTGGACAGGTAGTGGACTTGGACCTGAACCGGTGGTGGACGTGGACCGGTGGTGGACTTGGACCTGGACCGGTGGGTGGACTTGGACCTGAACCAGTGGTGGACGTGGACCAGGAGCTGACCCGGCGGTGGACCTGGGACCTGGACCCGGTGGTGGACCTGGACGGCGGACTTGGACGGTGAGGATCTGGACAGTGGCACTTGGACCTGAACCGGACCGGACCGGTGGTCTTAAACAATTTTTTCTGCTTTTAAGAAAATATTTTTTCACTTATTAAGAAAAATTTGTCTCTATAATAGAAAAAATTTTTTATTTTAAGAAAATAGTTTTCTAAGATTCAGAAAGAGATTCTAATTCTAAGATAAGTAGCCCTTTGGTTAAGAAAAGCTTTCCATAATATTTAGCAATTATTTGTCTAAATTTTAGGGTGCCTCGCCTTAGGACGGATTTCAAAGGCGAATTTCTCAATTTAAGGGCTAATTTGAGACTTTTTTATGAGTGTATGGCAGGTACAAGAGGTAGTCATCCGATCCGCGCCTTTCCGACATACTAGCAGTGCGCAGTCAAAAGAAGACTCTGTGCAAAATTTCATAACGATAGGTCCAAAACTGAGGGACTAGTCTGCGTAGAAACAGACAGACGATCGAACGGACAAAGCTCAATCGAGTTAGCTCGTCATGCTGATCAGAAATATAGTTATATGGTCGGGCATGACTCCTTCTATGACTTTAAAACTTCTGTATAAAATTATAATACACTTTTCAAGTGTACAAATATATAAAGGAGCAATTCAATAAATAGGTCAAAAATTCTACCACAGAATTTTCACATTTTTTTTATAAATAATTATAATAAATAAATCTTAGTCGATTGATTTACCGTCAGGTACAAAGACATTCAGGTGCAAGCAATTCTCCTCATATTTCCTGACTCCGTCTTCAAAGGACTTCTCTGCAGAAAGCATTTCCATCACTTTATCCGTTTGTTTACTCATAGAACTAAAAGCTTGCTGCCAACAACTGGCTGCAAATGACGTGGCATTAAAAATTCCCTTCCATGGCGTCAATTCAATATCGGGCGGTGCAAATCTTGAAGCATGTGCATAACGAATGCCGAGGTAGGCTTTAATATTTTGGGTTCGATACATTTTCAAATAGGTTCCAGATATAATGCCATTTCCCGGAATGTGTATAAATGGAGCATCAACACTAAGCACACTTATAAACAAAGCGTTGTAAATTAGATAAACTAAAAAAAAGAAATATGTAAATAAATTTTTTGAGCACTTCATTTTGTTAAAATAAATTCACATGCTTTTATGTTTCGAAATTAAGCGATACTATTTAAATGCACATTCCATGGCTGTAAGCATGTGGTTGCTAAGGCCGAAATACTAATAAATGTTGTTGCTAGGATTTTGTAACTATGGGAGTATTTTATTTTGTATGTATTTGTGGCACTGAATGCTTTTGCAGATGCAAAACGTAGTGAAGGACTGGTTTGCTAGCTTGAGTGTGATTTCATTATTGCTTCAAATTGGTCAAGGAGCATGCATAACATTCAAAGTACTTCAAAAGAAAGAGTGACTTATGCATTTCTTTCTTTTCAGTATGATATCTGATATATTAACCTATATCTGTCAAGACCAACACTAATCGGGTTAAGCGGCTTTAAGTTTCCCCACTTAAATAGTAATCATTTTGTCCATTTTGCTTATCTGTTTAGTTCATTCTTCTAAACAACTTATATTCTGATTCGTTACCGACAAGTTCTGAGGTCATGAGAATCCAGATTTTTCAATCCCAAGACAGAGATTTACCGACCTTAAATAAACTTAAAAATTACAATAACTTAACTGAATGTTACCCCGAAATAAGAATCAGAAGCATGTCACGCAGGATATAGCTTGTAAACATATAACTAGCCAAAGGTTTTTGGCGATAAACTGAAATGCCTGGTATCCAAAATAAAGACAATGCTATCCCTTAGACATCACCGAATTTCAGTGATCAGATAGATTTTAGATTTATTGAAGCATATCAATAAAATCCCAAATATTTAAATTTCATTAACAAATGCCGTGGTTTTCTTTTTAGGTATCACGATTAGTGGCCATGGCCTTCCAACGGGACTGACAACAATCATAAGCGAGTCCAATGCCAAATCCTATGCCCAACCAAATTGGATAAGTCCGGGGACGAGTGAAACATAGGGTTAATACTGAGCCTATTAACATTCCACTGCCGCCTTTCATAAGTACATCAGCGATACATTTATCCGTAGTATTGGAGTTTTCCGGTTCGGGGTTCCTGACTAATTGCCGCTTGTGAGACATATTCAAATATTATGAAATTTAATTTGTAAAAATATAGGAATATTTATTTTACCAAAGGCCTGGCAATAGAATGACAAAAATTTGAAAGGGAGTGTTATAAATGAAACATAGAGAAGAGGTACACAGATTATATTAAGTTTGTGCAAAAGTATGTAACAGGCAGAAGGAAGCAGCATCAACACCCGAGTCGATCTAGCCATGTCCGTCCGTCTGTCTGTCCATCTGTCTATATGAACAAACAGATCTCAGAGATGGTAAGTGATAGAGGTTTGACGTGTTGGGACATATGCTTCTTATACTTGCAGGCAGGTCAAGTTTATTTTCAATTTTCGCCACGCCCCCTCCCGCCCACGCAAATTGGAAAAACGTCATATCTCCCACAGCTTTATAGATAGAAGGTTTGTTCCTTCTGGACTTATTTAGTAATCAGAATTATTTATCGATCCAAAAATGGTAAAGATCGGATGAACGGTTGCCGAGTAATAAGGAAAACAAGCAATTATGGGCAGCACCGATCGCAACGGTGATAGGCAGCACTTCACAGGTACAGAGTATATTAAAGTCGGGATTGACCGACTTTTTTTCTTGTTTTTTTTTTGACAATGCACACTGGGACAGAATGGAAAACTGACCGGCAGAATTTCAAAAAATCGAGGTTGTAATGGTGGAGCATTGAGAAAATGAGGTGCTATGTGACGACGATGTTTCTGGTTCCTGGTAACTTTTTTTTATTAATTATTTTTATTTAATTATGAACCCATCAATTGATAACCTAATGCTTAAACTAAAATTTCGTAAATAAACTAACCTTTACCACAAAATTTAAAAAATATAATCAAATCTTAAGCAAATTCAAGTATATTTCATAGCTATCATCAAACTTAATTACAAAAATAGGAGAAAGTTAACTTTGGCTCAGCCGAAGTTTTGTTTACGCTTGCTGCTTCCATTGAAGACAAAAAAGTTTTTCTAACTAAGACTACTTTTTGGACCTTACTTTTCTATATACTATATAGATGTCTGATTCCGAACAAACTTGGTGAAATCTTGGAAAAGCATAATACACTGTTAATTACGAAATTTGGAGGCGATCCCATTTAAAACTAAAAAGTTTTTCTCACTAGAACTTCTTTTTCGACCGATCATTCATACTGCAGCTATATGCTATAGCTATCCGATTTTGATAAGACTTTGTAGAAATATGTTAATGTATATAAAATAAGAATATGCCAATAAAATGGACGTTTTCATTAAAAACAAAAAAGTTTTTCTCACTAGAACTAGTTTTTCGAGCGATCGTTCATATGGTAGCTATATGCTATAGTCATCCGATTTCGACCAAACTTAGTGAAATCATGGGAAAGGATGGTAAACTAAGAAATACGTACTTTGGAGGCGTTTCCATTAAAAATAAAAAAGTTTTTCTCACTAAAACTAGTTTTTTGACCGATCGTTCCTATGGCAGCTATATGCTATAGTCATCCGATCCGGCCGGTTCCGACAAATGTGCAGCGTATATGTACCAAAAGACTTCGTGCTAAGTTTGGTGAAGATAGCTTTCAAACTGACGGAGGAGATAGCATAGAAACAGACAGACGGACAGACGGACAGAAGGACAGACGGACGGACGGACGGACGGACAGAGCTAAATGAACTCAGCTCGTCATGCTGATCAAGAATATATTTACTTTAAGTGGTCAATGCGTTACAAACATCCGCACAATTTTATAATACCCTCTGCAAGAGGTTTTGTATACCCTTGCAGCTTCCATTCAAAACAAAAAAGTTTTTCTAACTAAGACTACTTTTTGGACCTTACTTTTCTATGGGATCTTTACTATATAGATTTCTGATTTCGAGCAAACTTGGTGGAATCATGGAAAAGCATAATACACTGTTAATTTCGAAATTTGGAGGCGATCCCATTTAAAACAAAAAAGTTTTTCTCACTAGTTCTTCTTTTTTGACCGATCATTCGTACTGCAGCTATATGCTATAGTCATCCGATTTTGATAAAACTTTGAAGAAATGTGTAAAAGAATATAAAATAAGTGTAAGCCAATGATAAGGACTTTTTTATTAAAAACAAAAAAGTTTTCCTAACTCGAACTAGTTTTTCGACCGATCGTTCCTATGGGAGCTGTATGCTATAGTCATCCGATTTCGAGCAAACTTTATAGAATTGTGTAAAAGTATATAAAATAAGTGTATGCCAATGATAAGGACGTTTTCATTCTAGAGCTAGTTTTTCGACCGATCGTTTCTAAGGGGGCTCTATGCTATAGTCATCCGATTTCGAGCGATTCCATTTAAACAAAAAATTTGTATCACTAGAACTTCTTTTTCGACCGATCATTTATACTCCAGCTATATGCTATAGTCATCCGATTTCGAGCACACTATGGAGAATTGTGTAAAAGTATATAAAATAAGTGTATGCCAATGATAAGGATGTTTTCATTAAAAACAAAAAAGTTTTTCTCACTAGAACTAGTTTTTCGACCGATCGTTTCTATGGGGGCCGGTCGAAAAAAGTAGTTCTAGTGAGGAAAACTTTTTTGTTTTTAATTAAAACGTCCTTATCATATTGGCTTACACTTATTTTATATACTTTTACACAATGCTACAAGATTTGGTCAAAATCGGATGAATATAGCAAATAGCTCCCATAGGATCGATTGGTCGAAAAACTAGTTCGAGTGAGGAAAACTTTTTTGTTTTTAATGAATACGTTTTTTTATTGGCATATTCTTATTTTATATACTTTAACACTGTCTTCGAAGTTTCATCAAAATCAGAAGACAATAGCATATAGCTGCAGTATGAATGATCGGTCGAAAAAGAAGTTCTAGTGAGAAAAACTTTTTTGTTTTAAATAAGATCGCTTTCAAATTTCGTAATTCACAGTGTATTATGCTTTTCCATGGTTTCACTAAGTTTGGTCGAAATCGGACATCTATATAGTATAGATCCCATAGCAAAGTAAGGACCAAAAAGTAGTCTTAGTTAGAAAAACTTTTTTGTCTTCAATGGAAGCTGCAAGGGTATACAAAACTTCGGCCGAGCCGAAGTTAACTACCCCTATTTTTAAAATTATAACGTTCATCCGATTGCGATCAAACGTTAGAGATCCGAGCTGAGATTTTCAATTGGATTCACAGTAATAAGTGCATAAGCAGAAACAAAGTGTGAAATAGCTTAGGAAAAAGAATGATATTAGCAATCTTAAATAACAGTACCTTATTTAAAGAAGCAGCAGCAGCTGAGAGCAAGATCAAGGCGAGGAGGAGCAACTGGAAGCCAGTGCCAAACTTAAGCAGCATTATAATTCAACGCCTTCCTTAAGTCACAGTTACTCCAGTTCTCAGAGTCCATTGACAGCCAGCGGCAGTGTCCGCAGTCTGGGCAGTAGTCCCAGTCCCAGCCCCAGAAGTAGTCACAGTCCCAGTCAAAGTAGTGGGCGACAGTCGGCAGCCGTTAACGGTTGCTACCCCAACACCACCAACACGGCCAAACAGCATGACCAGCAGACATCAGCGGCGGCAGTGATCTCGTCTTCATCTGCCGCCGCTGGTGCTGCCACAGCTTCATCAGTCACTTCCGACAAGGAGAAGAAACTCAAAGAGGTGTCCAGTTCGCGAGTTAAGAAATTTCATCGGCACTTCTCGCAGGTGTCCAAAGATGAAAAGCTGATCAATTATTTTTCCTGCGCCTTGGTCAGCGATATATTGCTACAGGGTCACCTCTACATAACCAATCAGCACTTTGCCTTCTACTCGAATTTGTTTGGCTATGTGACCAAGGTTGTCATTCCCACTTCGTTGGTGACATCTCCAAAGAAAAAACGGCCAAAATTATACCAAATGCGGTGGGCGTGGCCACCAAAGATGAGCGCCATGTCTTTGGCAGCTTCATCAGTCGAGAGCCGTAAGTATAAACTTGTAGCACTGGGCCAGAGCCAAATAAATAGGTAAATAATAAATGTGATCAAAAGCCCAGTTGCCTAGTACGTCCGTTGCAACGTGATAAAAGGCAACTGGGGGGAAAAAAAAGAAAGAAAAAAATAAATTAATGTTGCAGCTCTTGCGGCAGAGAAGTGTTCACTGCGAGAGTAATTGTTCCCGACTGACTATAATTTCCTTGTGACTTGACATGCTTCGTATCATTTTGAATTTTATGTGTTTTTTCAAAGCCTGCTATACATCCTAAAAATGTAATAATTACACAGGCCGAAAAAACGACCAAATTTGTGAGGTGCAGCCTTGTCGATGTAAAAATACGATACATTTATACTCACTGATTCCAAAACTGGTCTCGGTTTGGCTCCAACAGCTTTTGTTTTAAGGATATGGCGAAAAAACGATTTTGTCGAACTTTAGGCACTCTTGGAATAATGGAGGCCACACCAGGTATAAATATCTGGATTTATAAGCTATTTGCGACAGAGCACATATCAATTCATCTTTCAAAAATGAAAAGCGCCATAAAAGCATTGCGGAAAGTGACTTAACTGGCCTCTAAAGTCAGACAATACTCGTTTTATGGCATTTTTTATAAAATTAATCATCACTTTAAAGCTAGCGCGATTATTGAATCAATATTTTAGACATTTGAGCATGTAACCAAACATTTAAGCTAATTATGCGATATTTATCGCACTTTAAAAGGCTTATATGGCAAAGTTACAGCCTGTTTAAGACGAAAATACATATTTATTTTTATGGGAGGACAACTAGATTTGCACTTTAGATTTGTATAGCAACTTTCTAAAGGCTACTTGATTCAACATAGAATTTGTGTAAACAAATAACATTCACGGAGCACTAGGTTTTTTATAATCTGTACTAAACAACATCAACAGTTGAGTCGATAAAGCCATGTCCCTCTGTCCATATAAACACACAGAAACTTGAACACTCAGAAAGTTGATCTGCCTGAATAACGGGTTAAAAAATGTTCTTCAAATAAATTGATTCACTGTAATCCAATGTTCTTCTTGCCTGCAACAAAATGTTTCAATCGGGAGGAACCCACCTTAGTTTAAATAGGGAATATATGGTATCCCAATGGGCCTATCTTGGCCTAAGTTCAGGGGCAATTTATTGTCCCTAGGCATCTCAACCTTAACAAAAATTTATACTCTTCATTTAAACTATTCATGTAATACCAAATAACTAAATTGAAATAAACATGAGATAACAAAAGGCCGTGAATTAATAAAGATAATATTTCATTCAAAACTTTTTTTGATTTTTTTTTGTGATTACGAAATCGGTCTCTTTTCAAGCTCCAGCAATAGTCCGCAATCATATGGACATCCCATCGTCCTTGGTAAGGGACGATTCCATTGAAAACAAAAAAGTTTTTCTCACTCGAACTAGTTTTTCGACCGATCGATCCTATGAGAGCTATATGCTATATTCATCCGATTATGACCAAATCTTGTAGAATTGTGTAAAAGTATATAAAATAAGTGTAAGCCAATGATAAGGACGTTTTCATTAAAAACAAAAAAGTTTTTCTCAATAAAGAAACACAGTGTATTATGCTTTTCCATGGTTTCACTAAGTTTGGTCGAAATCGGACATCTAAATAGTATAGATCCCATAGCAAAGTAAGGACCAAAAAGTAGTCTTAGTTAGAAAAACTTTTTTGTCTTCAATGGAAGCTGCAAGGGTATACAAAACTTCGGCCGAGCCGAAGTTAGCTTTCCCCTATTTTTAAAATTATAACGTTCATCCGATTGCGATCAAACGTTCGATATTCGAGTTGAGATTTTCAATTGCATTCACAGTAATAAGTGCATAAGCAGAAACAAAGTGTGAAATAGCTTAGGAAAAAGAATAATGCTATTTGCAATCTTAAATAACAACTGTAACTTATTTAAAAAGTCAGAGGTTAGAAAGATGCAAGATAAGTAGGGGAGGGCGGAACAAAGTCTGCCGGGTCAGCAAGTAGTTACTATATAAGTATAAACTTTTAGCACTGGGCCAGAGCCAAATAAATAGGTAAATAATAAATGTGATCAAAAGCCCAGACGCCTAGTACGTCCGTTGCAACGTGAGTGGTCACAGATAAGACTAAAGATCACTTCCCAAATGGCTTTCAATAGTGGGGCAAGCCCTTCCTGTAAAAATACGATTCATTTATACTCACTGATTCCAAAACTGGTCTCGGTTTGGCTCCATCAGCTTTTGCTTTAAGGATATGGCGAAAAAACGATTTTGTCGAACTTTAGGCACTCTTGAAATAATGGAGGCCACACCAGGTATAAATATCTGGATTTATAAGCTATTTGCGACAGAGCACATATCAATTCATCTTTCAAAAATGAAAAGCGCTATAAAAGCATAGCGGAAAGTGACTTAACTGGCCTATAAAGTCAGACAATACTCGTTTTATGGAATTTTTTCAAAATTAATCATGACTTCAAAGCTAGCGCGATTATTGAATCAATATTTTAGACATTTGAGCATGTAGCCCTTTAATTAGCTTATATGGCAAAGTTACAGCCTGTTTAAGACGAAAATACATATTTATTTTTATGGGAGGACAACTAGATTTGCACTATAAATTTGTATAGCAACATTCAAAAGGCTACTTGATTCAAGCAGTAAACAAATAACATTCATTGAGCAATAGGTTTTTCATACTCTGTACTAACTGAATGTGACAGCTTTCTTCAACATTCGATATATTCTTAACACAGCTCGCAAAAAACTGATAACACTTTTTTCAATGCGACCAGCCTCAGTGAAAAACAGAACAAACGCAGCACAAGCGGTCTCTCACTGAGCGGAACCTCATGTGTTTTCTGTTACATGTTTTCGGTTGAGCAAAACAAACGTGTCGGTCATCCGACAACCTCCGACAGCAACTGTTTTGAGCGAGCGCTCACTAAACAACTGTCTACAAATGAGCAAAACACAATAAGTGTCTACGAAAAGTGTTTATTTGTTGTTTATGTCTTGTGCGTTTGGTATGTTGTGCGTATGTGTGACGCTCGTTATACAAGTCACACACAAGCGCAACACACAACCACATATACATACGCAAAAAACACTTCGGAAGTATGCTCTCGGCAAAAGTGTCAGTAAAAGACAGGAGAGAAACAGGAACGAAAAATGCGGTCTTTGCTCTGAGCACAACAGAATTGATCAAATACTGAACTGAAACTGTCTTTCGCTCCCTGTTTTCGTTGTGTTCGTAACCAAACTGTTTTTTGCCGACACGTTGAAAGTGCTAAGAGTTTTTTGCGAGCTCTGATTCTTAAACAACATCAAAAGCTGAGTCGATGAAGCCTTGTCCCTCTGTCCATATGAACACACTATCGCGATCATTAATGGTGTGGACTTAATAATAGTTTCCATGTATTGGGCCAGCAGAATGATTCCACCGAATATCCCTATTTTTTGTACCTTTGGGATAGTAGGGCAACAAATCAACATTTGAAATGAAAGTATTGACCTTTGTGATATAGTAATATAGTGCACAGCCCTCTAGTGAATTGAAATAAGATTGTTTAACCTCCCCTTCATATTAAGCTTGGCTTTATAAAACAATTCGCGAAAGCGTTAGATCGTGATGGAGCCGTCGCCCTATGTATTGCCAAGAAACTTTCTTCGCTTAGTTTGGAAAAACAATTTGGGAAGCTTAAGTGAAGAACAGGGAGAACGATTTCACCAGGACATAAAAGCAATGAAAGCGAGATACCAAGGACGATGGGACGTCCATATGATGGCGGACAATTGCTGGAGATTGAAAAGAGACCGATTTCGTACCCACAAAAAAATCAAATAAAAAAAGTTTTGAATGAAAT
Organism: Lordiphosa collinella; assembly: GCA_018904265.1. Lineage (NCBI taxonomy): Eukaryota > Metazoa > Arthropoda > Insecta > Diptera > Drosophilidae > Lordiphosa > Lordiphosa collinella. Next base: position 328,012 of record JAEIFV010000046.1, on the reverse strand, counting down.
ATTATTTTTATTAATTCATGGCCTTTTGTTATCTCATGTTTATTTCAATTTAGTTATTTGGTATTAAATGGATAGTTTAAAATGAAGAGTATAAATTTTTCTATAACTCTAAAAATCAATATACAGAATAGGTTAGTTAAGGTTGAGATGCCTAGGGACAATAAATTTTGCATGAACTTAGGCCATGCCATATATTCCCTATTTAAACTAAGGTGGGTTCCTCCCGACTGAAACATTTTGTTGCAGGCAAGAAGAACATTGGATTACAGTGAATCAATTTATTTGAAGAACATTTTTTAACCCGTTATTCGACAGATCAACTTTCTGAGTGTTCAAGTTTCTGTGTGTTCATATGGACAGAGGGACATGGCTTTATCGACTCAGCTGTTGATGTTGTTTAGTACAGATTATAAAAAACCTAGTGGTCCGTGAATGTTATTTGTTTACACAAATTCTATGAGGAATAAAGTAGCCTTTTGAAAGTTGCTATACAAATCTAAAGTGCAAATCTAGTTGTCCTCCCATAAAAATAAATATGTATTTTCGTCTTAAACAGGCTGTAACTTTGCCATATAAGCTAATTAAAGTGCGATAAATATCACATAATTAGCTCAAATGTTTGGTTACATGCTCAAATGTCTAAAATATTGATTCAATAATCGCGCTAGCTTTGAAGTCATGATTTATTTTGAAAAAATTCCATAAAACGAGTATTGTCTGACTTTATAGGCCAGTTAAGTCACTTTCCGCTATGCTTTTATAGCGCTTTTCATTTTTGAAAGATGAATTGATATGTGCTCTGTCGCAAATAGCTTATAAATCTAGATATTTATACCTGGTGTGGCCTCCATTATTCCAAAAGTGCCTAAAGCTCGACAAAATCGTTTTTTCGCCATATCCTTAAAACAAAAGCTGATGGAGCCAAACCGAGACCAGTTTTGGAATCAGTGAGTATAAATGTATCGTATTTTTACATCGACAAGGCTGCACCTCACAAATTTGGTTGCTTTGTCGGCCTATGTAATTATAACATTTTCAGAATGAATAGCAGGCTTTGAAAAAACACAGAAAATTCAAAATGATACGAAGCATGTCAAGTCACAAGGAAATTATAGTCAGTCGGGAACAATTACTCTCGCAGTGAACACTTCTCTGCCGCAAGAGCTGCAACATTAATTTATTTTTTCTTTCTTTTTTTCGCCCAGTTGCCTTTTATCTTCTGCGCACTGGTTCTATAGAAGCTGTCTAGCCGTGCGAGTTCCTCGTTGCCATCACTGAAAGGGCATATTTTGTGAAGATTTTGCCCAGGCTTGCCCCACTATTGAAAGCCATTTGGGAAGTGCTCTTTAGTCTTATCTGTGACCACACACGTTGCAAAGGACGTACTAGGCGTCTGGGCTTTTGATCACATTTATTATTTACCTATTTATTTGGCTCTGGCCCAGTGCTAAAAGTTTATACTTATATAGTAACTACTTGCTGACCCGGCAGACTTTGTTCCGCCCTCCCCTACTTATCTTGCATCTTTCTAACCTCGGACTTTTTAAATAAGTTACTGTTGTTATTTAAGATTGCAAATAGCATTATTCTTTTTCCTAAGCTATTTCACACTTTGTTTCTGATTATGCACTTATTACTGTGAATCCAATTGAAAATCTCAGCTCGAATCTCTAACGTTTGATCGCAATCGGATGAACGTTATAATTTTAAAAATGGGGGAAGTTAACTTCGGCTCGGCCGAAGTTTTGTATACCCTTGCAGCTTCCATTGAAGACAAAAAAGTTTTTCTAACATAGACTACTTTTTGGACCTTACTTTTCTATGGGATCTATACTATATACATCCGATTTCGATCAAACTTAATGAAATCATGGAAAAGCATAATACACTGTGAATTACAAAATTTGAAGGCGATCTTATTTAAAACAAAAGAGTTTTTCTCACTAGAACTTCTTTGTCGACCGATCATTAATACTGCAGCTATATGCTATTGTCATCTGATCCGTGGAATCACATGTTAGTTTGTAATGCTTTCCAAGATTCTACTAAGTTTGAAGGTAAAGTTGCTGATCGGATTAACATGGTAAGACCAGCGCGATTCTGGCATACTGCGTCTCAAGTTGACTCACACCTCCTCGTGGTAACCCCTGGTAACAGAGCGATGCATCCGCAACGCTGCTGGCTAACGTAAGCGGCGATCATTTCCCTGGGACATATAGGGGCGTTAATTCGGGCTTGGCACCCGATTATCGTCTAGTTCATCCGCCAATGAAAACTGCAAAAATAATGCCTCGGATTCGCGCAAGGCAAAGGCGGGGAGTGGCGGGCATTAATTGCAGCGGCCGAGACCGTAAAACGGTTGTTATTAAATTATCGGGCCAAATAAGAGAAGAAGAAGTAAGAAGAAAAGTTTGCAATGAATTTAGCACCCGAATGAATCTCGAACTGTATGAGCTCTATAGGGGCACTAATCAAGCACATAAAACAACAGTGGCTGTGTTGGGATTTTTCATTTTATCCGTAATCGGAAGGTGAAATGCGGCTGAAATGGACGACCTCAACCGAGATGGAAATATCAGGGGCGGCAATGCCAAGCTGGGTGCGAATAACAGGAGTCAGCTCCGGATGTAACCGGATGTAATAGTAAAATCGGGACAAAGAAGATAAAGGTCTCTTCAGTTTTAGGAATAGGAAAAGTCGCAGGGAGCCAAATCTGGTGAATACGGTTGTTAAGGTATGATTACGGTGTTGTTTTTGGCCAAAACATCACGAACAAGCATTGATGTGTGATATGGTGCACAATTCCGATCGTTTGAGCTGTATTGCTTCACGCAAACGTAGCTTAACTTCCTTGTAGTATTCCTTATTAACTGTACGATCTCTTGGCAGGAACTCATGATGCACCACACCATTGTAATCAAAGAAAAAAGGGAGCAAAACCTTCACATTTGATCGAACTTGGCGTGCTTTTTTCGGTCTTGGCTCATCTGGCCGCTTCCATTGGGATGATTGGGCCTTGGTTTCGATGTCACAACCATATACCCACGTTTCGTCACTAGTGATGACCCGTTTGAGCAAACACGGATCGTTGTTGACGTCATTCAACAACTCCTGAGCGATACTAATGCTACGTTGGTTTTTCTCAAAATTTAGTCAATAATCGAAGAGCACACGAAAACGTGACAAACTTTTTTAGTTCCCAAAAACTAAGAAATAATCGAAATTGACTGCTAATTTAAACATATGATAAACAAACATATGTATCTGAAAATAACAAAAACAAAATATCAATAATCGAATGTACACAGTCCGCGAAAATTCAAAATTCACCTTTTCCTTTGAACACACCTCGTATACTTTATAGGGTCGGAGATGCTTCCATCTGGCTGTTACATACTTTTGCACAAACTTAATATACTCTGTGTACCTCTGGAACAGAGAATAAAAATGCCTGAAACTCATTTCTTTTCTAGGATCGTCATCAATTCCTCCGAATCACATCTTAAGTCTAAACTTTAGAATAACGTCCCTAATTGTGCATAAATCCGGTTGGAAAATTGTTTTTTTCCGAATATTCCAAGATAGGGTAGTCTGAAATGTCGCATATCTGTTCAGGGATCGTCCTTAATTTCGCCGAGCCTCAATCCTTAAAACCTCTCTGAAGTATAAAGTACAGATTTTCCCTTCAATCTGCCCATTTCTGAACTTGGATCTCCCTTATTTTCACCGTATCTCAACTCTGAAAAATCTTCCTTGAGTGTATCGTTGCGACAATCCCCTTAAAGCTAGCTAGAAAAATCATATTTTTGGATTTTTAAAGTTTTTGCTGTTCTAATGTTTATAATGGGCGTATTCAGCAGAGAAATCCGATTACTGATTTATGATTACCGATTTTACCTGCTGAATACAGTGATTGCCGATTGCGATTGATAAATTTGACAATCATTGCTGAGATGGAATCATTCAAAAGGTATGATTGGTGAGACCATTAACCGATCGTACGGCCAACTGTTTACCCCATAACTGGAAATGAACTGACAAACTTACAGCGCCAAAAGCCCTCAAAAATGTTACCTAAATTTTTCATAATTTTAATGTTTTTTTAAAGTTATCAATCAGTGTTATTCAGCAGAGAATCATAAGCAATCGCAAATCGTAAATCAGTAATCGGAAATCGGATTTACCTGCTGAATGCGCCCAATATTAAACATTTTGTCAGAGAAAGCTGTTCAGACCAAAAGGTGTCGCAGCTCACCTAAGATGTCTTTTCCTCGAACTTTTATTACAATATTTAATTTCTTAAGTCAATGTTTGCCTTTACAACAATGATTTCATTTTGGAAACCGTGGCACGACATAATACTATGATTAGCAACTTACAAAGAAGGCATGTTAACTGATGTCAAGCATATTAAAAGACCGGTGCACAATTGAATGAAAAGTACGGGATCACATGTTTTAAAATGTCAGCCAGCTACATAAATTCGTCATCGATATGGACTTATGTACGAGGTGTGTTCAAAAAGTATCGCGAATTTTGTGTTTTTTTGAAAATTATTTATTTATTCATGAATATCTATTTTGTCCCCTTCAAAGTAATCCCCATGAGATTTTAAACACTTGTACCAACGGTTTTTCCAATCTTCGAAGCACTTCAAAAAATCATTTTTTTTTATCTTGTTCAGCTCCTCCTTCGATGCCGTCTTTATCTCGTCAAGCGTAGCGTAACGTCGTCCTTTCATGGGCCTCTTCAGTTTAGGGAACAAGAAAAAGTCACAGGGGGCCAGATCTGGGGAATACGGTGGCTGCAGCATCATTAGTGTGTTGTTTTTGGCCAAAACCTCGCGCACAAGCAACGATTTGTGATCGTGGTGCAAAAGCCAATTTTTGTTCTTCCACAAATTCGGGCGTTACTGGCGGATTGCTTCGCGCAAATTGCGCATAACTTGCAGGTAATATTCCTTATTGACCGTTCTTCCCTGTGGCAAGAACTCATGATGCACCACGCCCCTGCAATCGAAGAAAACTGTCAGCAAAACTTTCACATTCGACCGAACTTGGCGCGCTTTTTTCGATCTTGGTTCGTGCGGCAGCTTCCATTAAGATGATTGAGCTTTGGTTTCCACGTCATAAACATAAACCCACGATTCGTCACCAGTTATTACCCTCTGGAGCAAATTTGGGTCGTCGCGGACAGAGTTTAACATCTCATTAGCAATGTTCATGCGATGCTGTTTTTGGTCGCAATTGAGCAATTTTGGTACGAATTTCCAAATCATTGATAAAAATCGAATGGCACGAGCCAATCGATATGTTTAGGTCCTCAGCAACTTCTCTAACGGTGATTCGACGATTGGCCAATACCATTTTCTCCACTTCATTAATTTTTTCGTCTGTTGTTGAAGTGCTCGGGCGTCCGGCACGCTCTTCGTAGTTCACATCTTCGCGGCCTTCTGAGAACATTTTGTACCACCGATAAACGTTGCTTCGGTCCAAGGTAGCTTCTCCGTATGCCACATTCAACATTTGGAATGCATCTGCGCACTTAATTTCGTTTTTCACACAAAATTTGATACAGGTTCTTTGATCCATTTTTTTGAATAGGTAAAAATCGAAGACGATCCAAAACACGTGCAAGCAAAGCAGCTGTCAACAATTAAGTGAACATTCAAAATGGCCGAGCTTGTCGGCATAAGTGAGAGACATGAGTACCAACACAACGCCAGAAAAAAATCGAAATTCGAATATACGTAACCCGCGAAAATTCAAAATTCGCGATACTTTTTGAACACACCTCGTATATTGGGGACATGATGAATGACGTCTCAAAACTCGTCAGTGTATTGAACCGATCCGAACCGTTTTGATTTGTTGTTTTCGGTTCGGATCAACATTTTTGAAGAAACGCCGGTTCGGTTTGAGATTCGATTATCAGCTGAAATTAGCGGCTCGGTTACGGTTTGGTTCGGTTCAAAACCGGCTTGCATCCCTGGTTAAGATAGTATTAGAAATAATATGTAATGTGATTTTCCGATGTTGGAAAGTCCGCCCAAGGGTGTACAAATTTAGGGAAAATTTTAGTATTAAAAGAACTATTTTTATACACTTGAAAAGTGTATTATAATTTTGACCAGAAGTATGGAACGCATAGAAGGAATCATTTCCGAGCACATTAATAATATATATTCTTGATCAGCATAACGAGCTGAGTCGATTGAGCGTTTTCGGTCCGTCTGTCCTTCCGTCCATCTGTCCGTTTCTACGGAAACTAGTCCCTCAGTTTTGAAACTATCGAGCTGAAATTTAGCACAGAGATATCTTATAGCTGCACATTGCACATATGTAGGAACCGCGAAAATCGGATGGTCACTTCTCGTAGCTGCCATACTATTTTTTTTTTTTTTTAGTTTTTTTTTTAATGTCGCTGTGACACAAGACATAAAGCTTATAAATTAGGTCAATGGCCACAAAATTAAGTTATTGGTCACAAAAGTTTCAAGTGTATTTAAACTTCGGCACAGACGAAGTTAGCTTTGCTTTCTCGTTTATCCATTTGACTTGAAACTCGGCTTGCAAGTAGGCATAATTAATAGAATGGGCCAATTTGTTTGGACTAAACAAAATGCACAAGTCGGTTGTCAAAATCGTAATCTACGACCAATTCTAAGAAGGTTTGGCCAAGAAACCATGGTTGGAAAATCAAAATTAAGCTTCCTGTTTTTAAGAAGAAACTTTTCGTATATATTCCGTATGAACAAACAGATCTCAGAGATGGTAGGAGATAGAGGTTCGACATGTATGGGACAAAAACTTCTTGTCCTTGCAGGCATGTCAAGTATATTTTAAGTTTTTGCCACGCCCCGTCCCGTGCCACCAAATTGGAATTACCGCCATATCTCCGAAAGTTTTATTGATAAAATATTTGTACCTTCTGGACATATTTAGTAATTAGGATTATTTATCTCACCGCCAACGAATTGGTAAAGATCAAATAAACGTTAGTCGAGTTAACGAGTCTAAGGACACACTGGCCAGACTAGACACAACCACCGAGCTCCTTTCAGAGAAGAACACGATAGGGATGCCTATGGCTACACCCAGAAAAATTTCTTTCTAAAAAGGGCCAAAATCGCCCTAAGATTGAGAAAATCGCCCTTATTTTTGCGCCTAGGGTTAACTATCTTTACTTTTAGAAAAGGCTTTCTACAAAAATACAACTTTATTTTTCTTGAAACAAAGGTTTTGTGTTAATCAAATTTAGAAAAAAATTTCTCAAATATAGAAAGCCGTTTAACACAACAGTCAATTTATTCTGTCCACACAATGGTTCAGAATCGAAGATCACCATAGGTTCTAATAGGGTTTAACAAGGAAGATATGGTATCGCAACGGGCCCATGTGGCCTAAGTGGTAGAGTAACTTGTCACTCTCTGTCATCGCAACCTAACCTTACCTAGTCGAGTTATTAGAAAAACAAGCAATTATGCTGGGCCGCACCGGCCGCAACGGCGATGGGCAGTACTTCACACACCATTACACAACCTTTGGGAGGTACAGAGTATATAATAGTTGGGCTATACCGACTTTCTTAGTTGCTTAAGCCTGGTTTAAAAACTCCATGAAATACTGAACCGAACCAGTCCTAATTCCCGATTGGTTTACATCCCTGCTTTATATGGTCGGAAATGTTTCCTTCTCTTTGTTACATACTTTTGCACAACTTCGTGAACCCCTTTCACCCATTTTTTATTGGTACAGGTATAAAAAGTAATATCGTGTCGGCCTTCTGCGCTTGGAGTTTATTAAATATTTATTTAAGTCAAATTAAAAAAACATTTTTATATCTATTTCCATTTAAATTTTGATACACTGAAACAATTTTTTTTTAACTAAAGGCATCCGTTTATGAACAACATATGACATTTTTCCCTTGGTACAATTGATGTGAATTTGTATCTAATATTTGTTGGTCTTGGATTCTTTTTTCCAAGAAAATAATACAAATAACAAGGAAACCAATAAAACCGACGTCTTAAACCATTTTCTTAATTATGCACAGTTTTGCAGCCACTTTTGTATGAGTTTAGTGAACGCAGCTCTTTCCTTATTAAAATTAGTTGACGACAGTTTACTGTGTCATGTCTAACTATATGTACAAATCTATTATAGATATTCAAACAACAGTTAAAATAAACCAACTAGAGGCATTCCCATTTATCAAATATCACAACGTAACCGATTAATAAATAAATTAGATTCCCAAACCACGTTCAGTTATATTTATGCACTTACTAATATCTTACAAGCTATATTACGCCATTGTTAATGTACCAGCTCCAATTCCATATCCTACACCTTTGGGTCCATAATTCTTGCCATAACAGGAGCGACAATATATGTTCCCATCAGGTCCATCGTTTAAATTCGTTGAGTCCAGATACTTTCGGCATTCCACACAGAAGAAACATAGCTTATGATAGGTGTTATTCTTGCTTTTCACTTGCTCAGCTGCATAAACAACATATCCACATCTAGGACATCCATCAATGGAACGAGGTCCACAAGGAATTTTACATGACAAGCTGAAAATAAAAATTAGTTTGATTTACTCCATTGTCAAAAAAGGGTCAGCTAACTTCGGCTATGCCGAAGTTTTAATACCCTTGCAAATGCTAGTTTTATTATAATGATTTAGACCAAATTTTGTCAAATCTGTTTGAAAGCTAATATATTAGTACCAAAATTTGTCCAAATTATTTGCATGTGTGAACTTTGCTTGATGATGTCCAAGTTAAACATTTTATCGATAAAAAAAGGATTCTTTTTTTTTTTGGGTTTTAACGACCTGATTGAATTTTAGTCAGAGTGCTAGTTTAGTCGTCTAAAGGTCGGGGAGAAAGTATAGTTCAATAATTCTCAAGAGATAAACAACAAATGATATGAACATATGGACACAAGCAGGTTAAGGTTTCTCAGACAGGATCATGTTTCATCTAGTGCCAATCTAGACCCGTCAGTGAGTGCTAACCGCTTTCCACACCAACTGCCATTAACACTTGTTTTTGTTTGTTTAATAGAGACCGGATCAGTCTCCTACCAATTGCATATAAGGTTCTGACATGCATCTTATGTCAACGTCTAAAGCCGAGAATTAGCGAACTGATCGAACCTTAGTGTGGCCTTAGACCTGGTAAATCCACCATACACCAAATATTCACATTGAGACAAATACTGGAGAAAGCCCATGCGACGAAAATCAACACCTACCATCTATTTGTTGATTATAAAGCCGCTTTCGACCGATAAGGTCAAACTTCTTTGAAGCCCAGTCTACTTTTGGTATACCAGCAATAAACTTTCGACTTTGCATGATGACGTTGAGAAGCATACGAAGTTCCGTCAAAATAGGAAAGAACCTCTCCGAGCCTTTCGATACCAAAAGAGGTTTTAGGCAGGGTGACACCTTATCGTGTAACTTCTTTAATCTGCTGATGGAGTATATACTGCGCCAGTGCCCAAATGCTAACAGATCGGGCACCATCTTTTATAAAGATGTAATGCAACTTCCATATGCCGATGACATTGAAATTATCGGCATATCCGAACGGGCGGTAAGCAAGAAGTTTTCAGAGATTGAGACGCAGTCAAAACTCATGGGCTTAGCGGTAAATGAGGAAAGGACGAAGTTCCTAGTCTCAGCGCGCAGTGAGCCTACGCGTCTTAGACAATCTGTTGCAATGGGAGAATACAACTTTAACGTTGTAAAAGACTTTGTCTACCTCGGAATGATGATTACCAGCGACAACATCAGTCTTGAGATCCGAAGAAGAATAACTCTTGTAAACCGATGTTACTACGGGCTTAGTAAGAAGTTCAAGAGCAGAGCCCTCTCTCGAAAAACGAAAATCGCGCTATACAAACGCTTATTATCCCAGTCCTGCAATACGGCGCAGAAGCGTGGACTCTAACAACAGTGGATGAGGAGGCGATCGGCATGTTCGAGAGAAAAAGCCCTTCGGAGGATTTATGGACCTGTAAAAGTTGGCGATGAGTTCCGCACCCGTATGAACCACGAGCTGTATGAGCTCTATGGGGACACTGATATAGTCAAGCGTATAAAACAACAGCGGCTGCGCTGGCTTGGACATGTTACTCGTATGGATGAAGAAGCTCCTGTAAAAAAAGTGTACAGGCGGAAGCGAACGAATTAGGGAAAGCAGGAGATGTAGGACGACCGAAACTTAGTTGGGAAAAACAGGTGCTGAAAGAGATTGAGGCGCTTAAACTGACCAACTGGCGGGCATTAATTGCAGCGGCCAAGACCATCAAACGGTTGTGATAGAAATATCGGGCCAAATAAGAAGAAGAATAGGGACCGTAAAGGTTTATAACAAAAAAAAAAGTAAAGTAAGAACTTTGACCTATGTTAAAAAACTTTTCAGCATTAGGTCAAAGCACAAAATATAAAAAAAAACAAAAGTTCAAGGCGGTAAAATTTAAATCAAAAAAGTTCTTCTTACTAAGCCTTTTTTCAGACCCATCTTTTGTATGGGAGCTATACCACATAGTTGTCCGATATTCATCAAACTTGGTAGAATTATGAAAAAGCATAGAAAATCAATAAGTACAAAGTTTGGAGATGTTTTCATTGAAAACAAAAAAGTTTTTCAATCTAAAACTAGTTTTTCGACCGATCAATCCTATGGGAGCTATAAGATATAGTCATCCGATCCGGTCGGTTCATATTAGCAGAGTGCAGTAAAAAGAAGACTCTGTGCAAAATTTCAGCTCGATAGCTTAAAAACTGAGAGACTAGTTTGAGTAAAAACTGACAGACCGACGGACAGGGCTAAATCAACTCAACTCGTCACCCTGATCAAGAATATATATTGTTTATGGGGTCGGAAATGAATATTTCCATGCGTTTCAAACTTCAGGGCAAAATTATAATACCCTTTGCAAGGATATAAAAACTGTCGGTCTATCTGTATGAACTCTCAGAGGCTATAAGAGATAAGAAGCTTTACAAATTCTTGTACATAAGTGGTTAGGTTTATACCATACCCAGATAAAGATGCTTTCACCCCTCCCCCTTTAACCGCGAAAAACTGTCAAAGTCACAATTTTCAGGTTAGAGCCTCGTGACTTAATATCAAGAAATCAATTTCTTCTGAAAAGTTCAATAAGATAAGGCGAAGAACACCGAAGTTACAAACGAATCAATTTTGCTTTATTAAGCGGGGGTAGATCATCGCCAGCTGCGAAAACGCATTTAATCAAGGAAACATGGTATTGTGGAGTCGGGGTACTTGACTACAGCGCTCTTACTTGTAACTCAATGAGTATAAAAAGTAAGAGGTATATTATTCTTTATTTCTTTATTAAATGGAAATTTGATGAATGTATTATGTTCGGATTCTTACTTGGGGGTATACTCCTCCTGGTTTGTAGAAACCAAAGTGGGGGTATGCCCATATCCAAATCCCTTTGGGCCAAACAGCTTTGCATAGCACAGCTTACAGTAAATATTGGTATCTGGGCCATCACATGCCAAAACAGAATCCAAAGGACGATGACATCGTGCACAATTGAAACATTTTCTGTGAAACATTTGTCCTTTAGATAATTGCAGCTCCGCAGCAAAAACGGCTCCTCCACAACGTGGACACCCTTCTCCTGAAGGTGCCTTGATTGAGGTGGTATCGGGAGTCACAAACGGTCTCTGAGCTGCAATGTCATCTTCGCTGTAAGAGGAATGCAGAATTATTTTGAATTGCAAATGCTTATTTAGAAGTTAGTGCCAAAAACTTAGTGAATGTTAGTGTATAAATTAAAAGCAAAGACAACTACAAATACCTACTTTAGACCATCTGTTTGTAAAAAGCTCGATCCACATGCGAAGCCATAACCATGCGGACCCCACTTTTTACCATAGCAGGTTTTACAGTATACTTCGTTGTCAGGACCGTCGCACGCAATTATTGAGTCTAGTGTTTTTGTGCAGTCGCGGCATTTGAAACATTTCCTATGCCACTGTCGTCCTTTGGATAATACTTGTTCCGCCGCAAAAACTACTCCTCCACATCGTGGGCAGCCTTCGCCCAGAGGTGCCTGAATTTGATCGACATTGATTTGTGCTCTTTTTGGTGCCATCTCGCTGAAAGAATGAGACAGAATTATGATCTGACCAAAGTTTGAAATGGATAAATTTGATTTAAGTTATTATATCATGTTAAGCAACACCATTGTTTTGGTAAAGAAAGTAGTCTTAATGATGGTAAGTCTGTACGAAATTGGTATCTGAGGGGCTGACTTTTTCTCACGTAGAGTAACTCTTATTGTGGGTCTTAGGTTGAATCAACCTATCCGAAAAGTAAATTTAACTCCAGAGTATTGATATAAATTTTGTTTTTGTTCTCATACCCGTTACTCGTATAGTAAAAGGGTATACTAAAGTCGTGCACATGTATAACAGGCTGATCGAAGCAGCTCCGATATCATGAAGTATATATCGCTCACTTACATACATACACAGAGAAAACAAAATTAGCTGCTCGCCGCGTGTACGCAGAAAAAAAAGAAGATAAAAAAATCCATTTGGAATGGATATACCTTAAATATCCTTTAAATCCTGAGTAACACCCTCTTGATCATCCAACAATGCTGAAAGTCGTCCATGGGATATGAAAAATGGTCATCCTTTGGACGTTTTTCTGCTCCGTTGGATGATCAATGGATACGCAAATCATCAATCATCAATCATTAATATCCTTTTTTCTTTTTGTAAGAATGACAATCCTTAACAAAACGAAATTTGCCCTCTTAAGCTTCACACGAAAAATGTAGAAAACAAAAAGTTACACGTGGCATTTAGAAAAACTACACGCTACATGTCGAAATAAAAAAGTAAACGAGGCATGTAGAAAAGTTAAATGTTGCGTTGACAAATGCAAAGGGTACATGACAAGAGAAAATTTTCTGTTCTTCTCACGCGACATGAATGTTTTCTAAATAAACGTTAATAATTTCATATTCTTAATGCTACATTTAGGAAATCTACGCGAAACAAGCTGTTGATCCCAATCATTCATCGTCGCTTCCCATTATCACCGTGACTTTCGGCTTTGCCGCGCTAGTGGATCACAGTCCGATGGGCATATTGCATAATAACACAGTTCAGCAAATATTGGGTCATCGCTGGCCCTTGACTGAATTTAGTACCTTTCGACAAGCTAAATACAAGTCAATTTTCAGAATTTCTCTAGCACGTAAAGTTTTTGAGAATAAATGGTCAAAGTTGTCAAAAGTGCCTAAAATGGCACTTTTCAAAAACTTATTAAGAAGCCATCTTGCACGGAATAAAGTTTTTGAAAATTTAGATGCATAAACTATAATCTTTCTACGGCAATTAACCAAATTTCTGGTTGTTGGTCCAGGAACCATAAAAAAATTAAAAAAAGATGTACAATTTATATTTTCTCGACAATCATCCTAACATAGCTGTGTGTCGGTAGGGTCTTTTTAAAACGGTGTCTCATTTTTTCAAAATCAATAAATATGCCTATACAAAAAGAATGTGGTACCCACGATTTGTCAAAGTTGACCATATTACTCCTAAAATCCATTTTAAAGCCTTTTGTACAGTTAAGTTTATGATCTTTCTCTAAGACCTTGGTGAGTATTTTAAGGTGAATTTAAGGGCAAACTAGGTGAAATTTTAAAAACGATTTTTTTTCATATTTCGGTAGATTACACTTTAAAAATAACATATTAAAATTAAACGATATCCAAATAGTTTTTGAGTTATAGCAATAAAGAGCAGCGGAGTAGAGAGCGATCATTTTATCTTTAACGCGTTTTCGAAAACATTTCCGAATTGCCAGTGATTACTCAAAACAAGACGATCATATCAAATTTTTAAAAGTTCTAATGCAACGAGAATACTTTTATTGATCAAAACGAATTTTGCAGGCCAAAAACGACAAAATTGGTAAAATTCGAATTTTTTTAAAACGCCGCATATGTATTTTATTTTTTTTATCGTAGTTCATGTACAGACAATATTAATTAAGAAATTTTTTTTAAATTTAAGGAGAAGGCGGAATCAAGCGTGAAGATTTTTTTCGAGCCGTTGGAGATCGTCTAAACTAAAAAATTTAATTTTTTCTCAAAAATTTAGATATTCGAAACAGTATAAATATCTTAAAATTTGAAAAATGATAAGTATTTTTAATAAAAATTCAAAAATCCTTTTTTAGGCCATCACACTAGTTGTGCCCTTAGCACTTTTGTAGCAAATATATTAGTTTTAAAACAATTCGTCGCTGATTTTAAAAAGACCCTACACCCAAAACAAAGTAGTCATCAAAATAACACTATTTAGTCATCAATTTGGAAAACTATTGAGTATCAAATTTTCTTTAATATCAAGTTGATATTTTCGAAAGAATTAAAATAATATTTCGAAAATATCAAATTGATACTTACTAGTATCAGGCTGACTGTTTTTTATTATTAATTTTTTAGTATCAATTTGATACTAGCAATTATCATTTTGATTGTCAGAGTATTGGTATAATTTTGATATTAGCTTTTTCCAATTTATTATTTTGTCTTATCAAGTTTGAAGTACCAGTTCAGCTCTAAGCAAACTGGAACATAAACATTTAAGAACTGTTTTATTTTATTCTGAATTCTATTAAAATGTATTTTATGGCTATGGGAAACATTCTACTTTTATATTTCAACGCGGATGTTACTCAAATATAGAAGTCACTGTGAGTGAGTCCATAGTGCGAAACTTATTGTCACATCAGACCGTCTTTCTGATTTGTTGCTGCCCCAATTATGATGGCAGGATCATCCCTGCTGGAGAACATTCTTTAATAGTGGTTCTGAAACCGCAGCGTATGCGAACCACGCCTCAACTGGAGCTGACTTCTGTTCTCTCATCTTGGATAGTGCAGAAACAGCGTGGAGTAAGTCTTCTCTAAAAAGTTATATATGTTATTTACAAATGTGTGGAAGGAACGATGTACACGGTGGGTCAAAAGATGTCATCCGATGTTGTTTGGCTTTCATTTTTTTTTTTCTAAATAAAAAACATATATTCTGTTTTTTGATTATATTTATTTGAACCTTTAGAATTTTATTGGTCATTTCGAGAAGATGATATCGGCCAAATGGGCGCCGTTACAATTGATTGCCATACGGGCTCGTTTTATGGCATTTTTCATCACTTCGGCAAGAACTTCAGAACGGTTAAATCGGGCGGAAATGAGGTGGAAATGAGCCTCATCGCTCATTATGATTTTGGTCGAAAAATCGATTATTCACGATTATTCCGCGTACTTGGGGAGTATATCGATCCATGGCTTGTTCTTTTGTATTCTACATCTGTCTAGTCCACAAATGTCAAAACAGATCTGACTTTGGCGGCTATTTGTAAAAATAAGAGCATCTTCCAATAGGGTGACTTCTTTTGACCCACCCTGTATATGTTTAGCTGCTCACCTTGTAAGTACCGAGCTTGTGCTCCATATTAAAATTTATAAATTTAGTCTTTATCACGTCGTCTGAGAGATTGTTTTACAAAGCGTTTAGTTAAAGCAAATTACCCATGTGTTTGCACTAGAATCAAAACAGTTAATGACAGTCGTAAGGCGCCTACTGGTCTGCCAACTCAGCTAGCTTCGTTTCACATACGAGCATGACATTTCGAATTTTCCAACTTTTATAAAAATGTGATTGTTTCAAATTGATACTTTTGCGTATCAAATTAATAGCCAAAAGATGATTTTGATACTCTCTAGGATTGTATTGATAGTAAACAAGTAAGTTCGGAACATCTAATAAAAAAAGTTTTTTTTCTTTGAATAAAACTTTACACCCGGCCACACCTCTTT
This sequence comes from Lordiphosa collinella, assembly GCA_018904265.1. Lineage (NCBI taxonomy): Eukaryota > Metazoa > Arthropoda > Insecta > Diptera > Drosophilidae > Lordiphosa > Lordiphosa collinella. The sequence continues at coordinate 312,108 of JAEIFV010000046.1, read as the reverse complement.
GCTGTTGGCGCCAGCATTGCAGTAATTAGCCATGAAAAGCTTCTCAAGCTGCCGTTCGGATTCGGCGTTAAACTGTAGGTCCCTTTCTCTTGTGCTAAAATTAGAAGCGCACAAGCCAAGAGATTGAGAGATGGTCGGCTTTGGCCCTTTGGGGCTGTGTCATCTTGACAAGCTAATTTTACTTTATACAAGTAAGGGAGCTGCAGTCGAGTGCCCAGACTACAAAATACCCTGTTCCCTTGATTTCGTGTGTTTTCCTTTACATACACACACACTCACACATACACACACTCTTACATACACACCTCTCCCTTGTCCGATCTTATTGAATAGATAGATATTGGGCCTTACATGATATATGTCAAGTCTGGAGGGTCTAACTTAAAAATTGTGGCTCTGACAGTTTTTTGCGCTTGAAGGGGGGAGGGGGAGGAATTTTCCAAATCTGAAACAAAGTCGATTTGAATCGGGTATACACCTATCTACATGCAAAAATTTGTGGCTCTAGCTCTTATAGTCTCTGAGATCGACGCGTTCATACGGACAGACGGACGGACAGGGCTAAATCGACTCGGCTGTTGATGCTGATCAAGAATATATATACTTTATAGGGTCGCAAATGCTTCCGTCTACCTGTTAAATACTTTTGCACAACTTCATGATCCTCCTTTTCCCATTTTTAATGGGAACAGGGTATAAAAATCGATACTAGTTTTAGTTTCATTTTGAGACAACGTGTATAAAATTGATATTGATACCAATTTTTTTGGGTGTACCGACACACAGTTATGTTTGGTTGTTTGTTCGGAAATTATAAATTGTACATCTTTTTTAATTTATTTATGGTTCCTGGACCAACAACCAGGAATTTGATTTATTGCCATTCAAACATTATAAATTCTTGCAGGCAGGTGAAGTTTATTTTCAATTTTGTCTACGCCCCCTCCCGCCCCCGCAATATCGAAAAACCTTCATATCTCCCACAGTTTTATAGATAAAAGGTTCTTTTCTTCTGGAAATATTTAGTAATCTGGATTCTTTATCGATCCGCCACTTCCCTCTATGCATCTAAATTTTCCAGTATCTCATTCCGCTTAAGATGGCTTTTTAAAAAAAATTTTAAAGGTGCCATATTAGTCGCTTTTAACAAACTTCGACCATTGATTTCTCAAAAACTTGACGTGCTACAGAAATTTTGAAAAAAGACTTTTGTTTAGCTTAAAAGCTTTCGTCGAACGTTATCAATTTCATGCCTCGGTCCACATGAACCCAATATTTGTTGAACTGTGTAATCCAAAAGAAAAATAGTCTAGGACGTTTGGTTCTCTCATAACACGCATTTAAAGTTCGCCTTTCGGACTTGATTTTAAGGAATTCACAGAATAGGCCATTTTAATGTCTGTTTGCAACTGTTTTACATGAATATGAAACATTTATGCGGATATGTGGCAATTGAAAGTATAAGTTTTGACTTTTCTTAGTTCTCCTTCTTCTTCTTCTTTGGCCATCACAACCGTTTTACGGTCTCGGCCGCTGCCACTAATGCCCGCCACTCGCCTCTGTCCCGAGCGACATTCCACCAGAAGGACACTCCCAGTTTCGCAATGTCACCCTGCACCTGGTCACGCCATCTCCGCTTTGGTCGACCAGGCGGAGGAGTGCCTCCCAACTCTATCGCATGCCGATTGTACACACGCTTTGCTGGAGCGATATCATCCATACGGGTAACATGTCCTATCCAGCGCAAACGCTGTTGTTTTATGCGCTTGACTAGGTCAGTGTCCCCATAGAGCTCATACAGTTCGCGATTCATTCGGATGCGAAATTCGCCGCCAACGTTTAGAGGTCCATAAATCCTCCGAAGAACTTTTCTCTCGAACACGCCAATTGCAGCCTCATCCTCTTTTGTCATTGTCCATGCTTCTGCCCGTATAGCAGGACTGGGATGATAAGCGACTTGTATAGCGCAATTTTCGTTTTCCGAGAGAGGTCTCTGCTCTTGAACTCCTTATTGAGCCCGTAATAACATCGGTTTGCAAGAGTAATTCTTCTTCGGATTTCCAGACTGGTGTTGTTGTCGCTGGTTATCGTCGTTCCGAGGTAGACAAATTCCTTAACAACCTAGAAGTTGTAGTCTCCCATTGCAACAGATTGTCCAAGCGTAGACTCACTGCGCGTTGATTGTAGGTACTTCGTCTTATCCTCATTTACCGCTAAGCCCATAAGTCCATAAGTTCTTAGTTCATTAGCATAAATAAAGTGTTCCTAAAAACATTTTTAAAATTTTTTTTTATTATTTTTAAATGTCTGAAAAACTACATTTATTTGGACATAAAGAAATAAATCTGGCAAGATCGGTGCTTGAAATTATTTTTATAAAAAGTTTTAATATTAAACTTTATGTCCTAAAAAAATTAGCGTACGCTTTTTGGCGTCTTCTGAGAAAATTAAATTTTAGTAAATGAAGTCAGTTGCAAAATTCAAATATCGCCAGTCCTGGAATATTCGCGCGCATTTACATTACAAAGCCATGATGGAAAGGCATTAGTCAGATGCTTAACACATCTGTGTGTTTGTCAGAACCCCCGACCCGGATCGACATAGTTTTTTCGACCTTTAAAAATTAAGGAAACTTCCAGTAATTTGATGACAGAAAATCATGGAGTCGAGAAGGAATTCACCGACTTATTAACACTGTGATGCAAATTGAAGCCGCTAATGTTGAAGTTAGAAATCAGTTAATTCTTTCAATAATTGACGGAAAAGCTTGAGGTGCTTTGACGGATACAACATCAACATTTAAGTGTTAGATTTGCTGAGCAACAAGCGAACAATTTAATAACAATTACGAAATGTTATTAAAAGAAATAAAAACAGATAATTAAGATTCGGGCTTTCAATTTTACATGGATTCGGTTTTATGAATGCCTTCTGCATTTGTTCTTCAAATTACCTATAAGAAGGTGGCAATCTAGATCGGTATAGGACAAAGAAATTGTTGCCAAAACCAAAAATCGAATTCAGAACGAATTCAAGGAAAAACTTACTCATTGATCTCCCGAAACCAGGATTTGGACGTAGTAATGATGGTAACACTGCAAGACGATTTTTTCAAAACACACAAAGGTAGACATCGATATTCTTAAAATAATGCACACTTTATTAATAGATGTTTCGTGTAACCATGATAATAATGTAAGCAAGTTCAAAAATTAAGCCTTGGAGACATCTTGGCATTTCGTAAATTTGTATGTCGCCAACTTTACATAAATTTTTTTTCATGGCCCTGAAATAATTAAGTATGCATAGCTACCAATTAGTCAATTAACTGAGCAGGCCCAGAAAGCACAAAACAAAGATTTCAAGTTTTACCGAGAACATTTTTCGAGAAAAATGCAGTCGGAAAAAGTGCAACCTCGATGTTCTAAATATTTAGAATGTTCATAACCTCGGATCCTTTAGTATCAAGAATCGGGGAAAAAATTGTGGTTTATTATACCCTTGCATAGGGTATTATAAAATTGACCGGATGTTTGTAACGCATAGAAGGAAGCATGTCCGACCACATAAAATATATATATTCTTGATCAGCATGACGAGCGAGAGGCAGCAGCAGCCGAGAGCAAGATCAAGGCGAGGAGAAGCAACTGGAAGCCAGTGCCAAACTTAAGCAGCATTATAATTCAACGCCATCCTTGCGTCACAGTTACTCCAGTTCTCTGAGTCCATTGACAGCCAGCGGCAGTGTCCGCAGTCTGGGCAGTAGTCCCAGTCCCAGCCCCAGAAGTAGTCACAGTCCCAGTCAAAGTAGTGGGGGACAGTCGGCAGCCGTTAACGGTTGCCACCCCAACACCACCAACACGGCCAAACAGCATGACCAGCAGACACCAGCGGCGGCAGTGATCTCGTCTTCATCTGCCGCCGCTGGTGCTGCCACAGCTCCATCAGTCACTTCCGACAAGGAGAAAGAAAAGGAGAAGAAACGCAAAGAGGTGTCCAGTTCGCGAGTTAAGAAATTTCATCGGCACTTCTCGCAGGTGTCCAAAGATGAAAAGCTGATCAATTATTTTTCCAGTTTGTACCAGTGGCGCAACACTGGCAACGACGAGGACATCTTTGCAACTGCAAGCCAAAAGCACTGAGGAAGCTAAAATCCAGGAACCTGAAACAAATATTCAAGGTGCGCCGCAGCCTGGAAACACTCTCCATGCTGATCCATGACAGAAGAGCCGGCTATAGCCAGGTTCAGGTGTCAACCGCTTCAACTCAACACCATGATAGTGACTGATGATTTCTGATGGGGTTTTTTTTTTTTTGTTTCTAACCTCTTTTAGTTAGCTCAGAGTTAATATGTTTACGCATAAGTTTACGCATCATACGATACATATTATTACTACTTATATTACTACTTATAGCTCAATCCGTTCTGAAGTAAGTATAAACTTGTAGCACTGGGCCAGAGCCAAATAAATAGGTAAATAATAAATGTGATCAAAAGCCCAGTTGCCTAGTACGTCCGTTGCAACATGTGTGGTCACAGATAAGACTAAGGAGCACTTCCCAAATGGCTTTCAATAGTGGAGCAAGCCCTTTCAGCGGCTAGACAGCTTCTATAGAACCAGTGCGCAAAAGATAAAAGGCAACTGGGGGAAAAAAAAGAAAGAAAAAAATAAATTAATGTTGCAGCTCTTGCGGCAGAGAAGTGTTCACTGCGAGAGTAATTGTTCTCGACTGACTGAAATTTCCTTGTGACTTGACATGCTTCGTATCATTTTGAATTTTCTGTGTTTTTTCAAAGCCTGCTATTCATTGTGAAAATTTTATAATTAGACAGGCCGAAAAAACGACCAAATTTGTGAGGTGCAGCCTTGTCGATGTAAAAATACGATACATTTATACTCACTGATTCCAAAACTGGTCTCGGTTTGGCTCCATCTGCTTTTGTTTTAAGGATATGGCGAAAGAACGATTTTGTCGAACTTTAGGCACTCTTGGAATAATGGAGGCCACACCAGGTATAAATATCTGGATTTATAAGCTATTTGCGACAGAGCACATATCAATTCATCTTTCAAAAATGAAAAGCGCTATAAAAGCATAGCGGAAAGTGACTTAACTGGCCTCTAAAGTCAGACAATACTCGTTTTATGGCATTTTTTTTCAAAATTAATCATCACTTCAAAGCTAGTGTGGTTATTGAAACAATATTTTAGACATTTGAGCATGTAGCCAAACATTTAAGATAATTTTGTGATTTTTATCGCACTTTAATTAGCTTATATGGCAAAGTTACAGCCTGTTTAAGACGAAAATACATATTTATTTATATGGGAGGACAACTAAATTTGCACTTCAAATTTGTATAGCAACATTCAAAAGGCTACTTGATTCAAGCAGTAAACAAATAACATTCATTGAGCAATAGGTTTTTCATACTCTGTACTAACTGAATGTGACAGCTTTTTTCAACATCCGATATATTCTTAACGCAGCTCGCAAAAAACTGTTAACACTTTTTTCAATGCGACCAGCCTCAGTAAAAAACAGAAACAAACGCAGCACAAGCGGTCTCTCACTGAGCGGAACACTTTTCTCGCACCTCATGTGTTTTCTGAAACATGTTTTCGGTTGAGCAAAACAAACGTGTCGGTCATCTGACGACCTCCGACAGCAACTGTTTTGAGCGAGCGCTCACTAAACAACTGTCTGCAAATGAGCAAAACACAATAAGTGTCTACGAAAAGTGTTTATTTGTTGTTTTTGTCTTGTGCGTTTGGTATGCTGTTCGTATGTGTGACGCTCGTTATACAAGTCACACACAAGCGCAACACACAACCACATATACATACTCGGCAAAAGTGTCAGTGAAAGACAGGAGAGCAACAGGAACGAAAAATGCGGTCTTTGCTCTGAGCACAACAGAATTGAGCAAATACTGAACTGGAACTGTCTTTCGCTTCCTGTTTTCGTTGTGTTCGTAACCAAACTGTTTTTTGCCGACACGTTGAAAGTGCTAAGAGTTTTTTGCGAGCTCTGATTCTTAAACATCAACAGCCGAGTCGATAAAGCCATGTCCCTCTGTCCATATGAACACACTATCGCGATCATTAATGGTGTGGACTTAATAATAGTTTCCATGTATTGGGCCAGCAGAATGATTCCACCGAATATCCCTATTTTTTGTACCTTTGGGATAGTAGGGCAACAAATCAACATTTGAAATGAAAGTATTGACCTTTGTGATATAGTAATATAGTGCACAGCCCTCTAGTGAATTGAAATAAGACTGTTTTTCCTCCCCTTCATATTAAGCTTGGTTTTATAAAACAATTCGTGAAAGCGTTAGATCGTGATAGAGCGTGCTTCCAATGTATTGCCAAGAAACTTTCTTCGCTTAGTTTGGAAAAACAATTTGGGAAGTTTAAGTGAAGAACAGGGAGAACGATTTCACCAGGACATAAAAGCAATGGAAGCGAGATACCAAGGACGATGGGATGTCCATATGATTGCGGACTATTGCTGGAGCTTGAAAAGAGACCGATTTCGTACTCACAAAAAAAAATCAAAAAAAGTTTTGAATGAAATATTATCTTTATTAATTCACGGCCTTTTGTTATCTCGTGTTTATTTCAATTTAGTTATTTGGTATTACATGAATAGTTTAAAATGAAGAGTATACATTTTTGTATAATTCTTTTAAAATCAATATACAGTATAGGTTAGTTAAGGTTGAGATGCCTAGGGACAATAAATTGTCCCTGAACTTAGGCCATACCATATATTCCCTATTTAAACTAAGAGGGGTTCCTCCCGATTGAAACATTTTGTTGCAGGCAAGAAGAACATTGGATTACAGTGAATCAATTTATTTGAAGAACATTTTTTAACCCGTTATTCAGGCAGATCAAGTTTCTGAGTGTTCAAGTTTCTGTGTGTTCATATGGACAGAGGGACATGGCTTTATCGACTCAGCTGTTGATGTTGTTTAGTACAGAGTATAAAAAACCTAGTGCTCCATGAATGTTATTTGTTTACACAAATTCACAAATTCTATGTTGAATCTAGTAGCCTTTTGAATGTTGCTATACAAATCTAAAGTGCAAATCTATGATTAAATTTATAAAAAATACCATAAAACGAGTGTTGTCTGACTTTACAGGCCAGTTAAGTCACTTTCCGCTATGATTTTATATAGCTTTTCATTTTTATACCCTTGCAGAGGGTATTATAAAATTGTTAGGATGTTTGTAACGCATTGAAGGAAGCATCTCAGACCACATAAAGTATATATATTCCTGATCAGCATGACGAGCTGAGTTGACTTAGCCCAGGCTATCCTCACTAAACTTTGCACGAAATCTTTTGATACAAGTACGCTGAACATTTGTCGGAACCGTCCGAATCAGATGACTATAGCATATAGCTGCCATAGGAACGCTCGGTCGAAAAACTAGTTCTAGCGAGAAAAACTTTTTTGTCTTTAATGAAAACGTCCTTATCATTGGCATACACTTATTTATATATACTTTTGCACAATTCTACAAAGTTTGCTCGAAATTGGATGACTATAGCATATAGCCCCCATTGAAACATTCGGTCGAAAAACTTGTTCTAGAGAGAAAAACTTTTTTGTTTTTAATAAAATCCCTTATCATTGTCATACACTTATTTTTTATACTCTTACACAATTCTACAAAGTTTGGTCGAAATCGGATGACTATAGCATAAAGCCCCCATAGGAACGATCGGTCGAAAAACTAGTTCTAGAGAGAAAGACTTCTTTGTTTTTAATGAAAACGTCCTTATCATTGGCATACACTTATTTTATACACTTTTACCCAATTCTACAAAGTTTGCTCGAAATCGGATGACTATAGCATATAGCCCCCATAGAAACGATCGGTCGAAAAACTAGTTCTAGTGAGAAAAACTTTTTTGTTGTTAATGAAAACCTCCTTATCATTGGCATACACTTATTTTATATACTTTTACACAATTCTAGAAAGTGTGCTCGAAATCGGATGACTATAGCATATAGCTGCAGTATAAATGATCGGTCAAAAAAGAAGTTCTAGTGAGAAAATTATTTTTGTTTTAAATGTAATTAACAGTGTATTATGCTTTTCCACGATTTCACCAAATTTGGTTGAAATCAAACATCTATATAGTATAGTAAGTGAAGTAAGGTCCAAAAAGTAGTCTTAGTTAGAAAAACTTTTTGTTTTCAATGGAAGCTGCAAGGGTATACAAAACTTTGGAGAGCAGAAGTTAACTTCCCCTATTTTTATACCCTGAAATGGGTAGAAGGTGGATCATGAAGTTGGGCAAAAGTATGTAACAGGTAGAAGGAAGCATTTGCGACCCTATAAAGTATATATATTTCGATTTAGCCCTGTCCGTCTGTCCGTATGAACGCGTGTTTCTCGGAGACTATAAGAGCTATAGCCACAAATTTTTGCTTGTAGATAGGTGTATACCCGATTCAAATCGAGTTTGATTCAGATTTGGAAAATTCCTCCCCCTACCCCCTTTAAGCGCCAAAATCTGTCAGAGCCACAATTTTTAAGATAGACCTTCCAAACTTTATATCTATTAAGTAAGCCCCAATATCTATCTAATCTGAAAAGATCAATAAGATCGGACAAAAAACACCGAAGTTATATTCGAATCAATTTTGCTTATGGGAGAGAGGTGGGGCCTTGCATTGTCAGTTACCGCGTTTGAGCGCGCGTGTGTGCGTATGTAGAGTGTGTTTGTGTATGTGAGAGGGTGTGTATATGTTTATGAAAACAGAAGAAGTCAAGGGAACAGGGTATTTTGTAGTCGGGGCACTCGACTACAGTTCCCTTGTTTTTAATTTAAAAAATCTCTAAAATCTAAAGTTTATATTTCGAAAAAAAATTTTATTTTGCCAAAAAAGATAAAAAAAATTGTATTTTTTAATTCTAAAAAATAAATATTTTACTTAATATTTGTTGCTTTTAGGTTTTTATACCCTGTTCCCATTGAAAATGGGAAAAGGGGGATCATGAAGTTGTGCAAAAGTATGTAACAGGCAGAAGGAAGCATTTGCGACCCTATAAAGTATATATATTCTTGATCAGCATCAACAGCCGAGTCGATTTAGCCCTGTCCGTCTGTCCGTCCGTCTGTCCGTCTGTCTGTCTGTCCGTATGAACGCGTGTTTCTCAGAGACTATAAGAGCTAGAGCCACAAATTTTTGAATGTAGGTAGGTGTATACCCGATTCAATACGAGTTTGTTTCAGATTTGGAAAATTCCCCCTCCCCCCTTTAAGTGCAAAAAACTGTCAGAGCCACAATTTTTAAGATAGATCTTTAAAACTTTACGTATATCAAGTAAGGCCCAATATCTATCTATTCTGAAAAGAACAATAAGATCGGACGAAAAACACCGAAGTTATATACGAATCAATTTTGCACGTGGGAGAGAGGGGGGGTCTTGCATTGTCAGTTATCGGGCGCGTTTGTGTGTGTGTTGGAGTGTGTGTATGTGTAAGTGTGTGTGTATGTAAAGGAAAAACACACGAAATCAAGGGAACAGGGTATTTTGTAGTCGGGGCACTCGACTGCAGCTCCCTTACTTGTTTGTAATATTTTATTACTCTTAAAAAGAAGGCATCCAAATTTTACTCCGCTGAATTATGGCGCGATTGTGGCTTTTTCGCCCCATTGTAGGGTGGGTGGGGGCGTGGCAAAAACGGAAAACAAACTTGATCTACCTGCAAGTATAAGAAGTTTATGTCCCATACTTGTCGAACCTCTATCTCTTACCATGTCTGAGATCTGTTTGTTTATACGGACAGACAGACAGACGGAGTGTAGTGTAAAAAGCATTTTATTTTATCCATATGGAGTGTAGAAAATCTACATGCCGCATGTAGAAATGAGATAGCTAAACGTGGTAGGTAGAAAACCTACACAAAAGTAGTGGGCGAAAAATCCCAGTCAAACAAGTAGGAAAACTACATTTTCATGTAGTTTTTACATATTTGGTTTTCTCAGCGTAAGTCCACACTGTCATAACTCTGAATGGATTTTACCATGCGAAAATAGATGGTTTAAATGTGAGTCAATCTTGTTTAATCTATACATCTATACATACATATAAAAGTAAAAGTATGTTTGTATTTTTGTCCCTTATGGGCGTTTAAACCGCTGAACCTATCTTCACGAATTTTTCACAGTATGTTCATATCGATCAGGAAAGTGTCATAGGCTATGTCCCTTGTCTATGAAATGGTCCAAAAACCGCGAAATTTGCAAAATTAAACCGTTCATCCGATTGCAATGAAAACTTGGGAATGGTTGAAAGCTGTCCCGGGAAGGTCTCTAAGTTAAAAAAATTTGCGGAAAACGGTCCAAAAACAACGGAAATTGCAAAATTTACCCGACGCTTGCCCGGGAATGTTTCCAAGTAGAAAAAACTTAGTGCTTATATTACAATGCAGGCGTTGGTAAATGGAAGCAGTAGATTACACGGTCCAAAATATTGCGAAATTTGCAAGTTTTGGATTTGAGCCTGGACTATTGTGAAGATTTGATAGACGGCAATTGTAGATGGGTAAATAGGAGGTATAAAACAAACTGTCAAAAAAGTCACGAAATTTGCAAAATATTCATGAGCTTAGATTATAATGAAAATGGTTAAATAGAGAAAAAGATCGAAAGGTCCAAAATGTTTATGGCGACTTGCAGCCAACACTAGCTTAAATACAGTCGCTCTCATAAGAATCATAAGGACCCGGGCGACGCCGGGTATTCAGCTAGTATTTTATATATAAATTAACAATTTTTGGACAAGGATATTCTTATGGGATTTTTATCGCTGAACATGAATCTGGCCTTCAAAAGTGCCCATCACGTCGAGACTGAGAAAAATGGACTCAATATCTCTAAAACCCCATTTTGCCCTAGAGGTGCAAGAAGTCTCTAATTAGCCCTAAATTAAAGCTTGAACTGTCAACCATATAAATCAAGTCGTAGCAGCCTAGAATCAATTCAAAATTTTATTGTAGCACCAATTTTTTGTGTTCGTGCGCACTCTACGTTTGCTTCGAAAGCCAAACAAATGAAAAACCAGTCTTCTTCTTCTTTGGCCTAATAAAAACATCACAACCGTTGTACGGTCTTGGCCGCTGCGCTGTCTTGAGCAAGCTGCCACCTGTTGGTTACACCAAGCTTCGCAATATCTTTCTCTACCTGGTCTCTCCATCTCAGCTTCGGTCGTCCCTGCTGGGGGTCTTCCATAACTTTTTCGCTCTCCGTTTGTAAACCCGCTTTGATGGAGCTTCATTATCCATACGGGTAACATGTCCTATTGCACAATGTGACTCCGGGCTAGAAACCTTCACTAAGTTGCCTAGCTTTTTGGTAGAACTTTCGAGGCACACTCATGCCGGAATGGTGAGATTTCACTGAGCAGCTGGGTTAGTTTTGCTGAGTATGCTTCGGAGGTAGGTTGCGATCTAGAGCGTGCGGCATGTGCCACACTGGGCCGAGTGCGTACTTTGGTTGCAACAATGTAGTGATCCGAGTCTTTATTGGCTCCTCGGATCGCACTTACGTCTAGCACACTCGATGACTGCCTTCCGTCTATCACAACATGATCAATCTGGTTTTTCGTTATTAGATCAGGGGACCTCCACATCGCCTTATGGATGACGCAGTGTTGAAATCTGGTACTCTACTGACGACCATGTTTCGGCCCGAAGCAGAATCTATTACCCCCTCTCCGTTACTGAAGGTTTCTTCGTACAGGCTTAATCGGACGACGCACAGTGGGCCTTTTTCCATAACACGTGGCAAAGATCATAACTTGTGAACTATATCACTAAATTTTTTTGTTCGTAATGATCTACAAACTTCAAAGATTTTTTGATATAAAGTTACTAAGCTTACGCCCATAAATCAGGGCGTAATTAAATCGTGAGTCTCAAATTTTTGATTTTTTATTCAAATATGATGATTTTTATAAGAATCTTTAATCTTAAAATAATATCAAGAGGTTTAAATATATTTTTTAAATACTCATTTTGATCATACAAAAAAAAGACTCCAAACATTTTTATAATTTTTCGCAAAAAAAAAATTTTTAGAGGAAAACTTTTTAAGTCCAAAAGAATATTTTTTTAGTAAGTCTTCTTTCACCTTCGTCTTCTTTCACCGTTTTTTTTTCTTCCGCAAACGCCAATTTCAATGGGTAGGCTTCTAGTGACATCTTTGAACTTGTGGGGTCACCGCTGTTTTTCTTCCGCAAACGCAAACCAACGCTAAGATTTTTTCCTAAAAAACAAACATACTTTTCAAAAAAAAAAAAAAATTTATTTAACACTTTGGGAAGCTATATCTCCCACATTTGTTACACGATCTCAAAATAAGCTCTAATCGGTTAGTTTGGAATATATTTTTATCGAAAAAGTTAACTTCTTTTGTCAAGCGCTTCAGGTTAAAAAATTGATTTTTGCGGCAGAGCTCGGGCAGAGGCCCCACTGTGCGACGGTCGGACTTAAAGCTCCTACTCTCCCGATTTTCGTGATCTGAATGTCGTGATCGGGGCAGAGCTCGTATGTGCACTCCAGGCGCTCATTGAATTCGTCTTTTATGGTGCCGTCCTTGTCTTCTATTGTAGCGTACGCACAGACAAGACTAATATTAAAATATTTTGCTTTAAGTCTGACAACTGCTAGTCGCTTGTCAACTGGTGTGAAGCTGATGACAGAGCGATGAAATCTTCTACCGACTGCAAAGCCGCATCCAAACTCGTGCTATAGTAGATTTCCAAGGGAGCATTTGTTGGTGATGTTCTCAACGTTTTTCCCAGTCCAATCCATCGCATTTCCTGAAGAACGGTATCGTGCGATGTATATGTCTCGAGGACATCCACTAACTGGATATCAGCACCCACCCTGTTGAGAGTCGAACATTCCAAGTGTATATCCTCAAATCGTGGTCCTTAAAACGATTGCGTAGTTCGTCGTCATCTTCTTCTTATTTGGCCCGATATTTCAATCACAACCGTTTGACGGTCTCGGCCGCTGCAATTAATGCCCTCCACTCGCCTCTGTTTTATGCGAGCTGGCTCCAGTTGGTCAGTTTAGCTCCTTAATGTCTTTTAGCACCTGTTTCCCTAATTCGTTCGCCCTCCGCCTGTACCCTTTTTTTCTGGAGCTTCTTCAACCATACGAGTAGTATGTCCAAGCCAGCGCAGCCGCTGTTGTTTTACGCGCTTGCTTCGATTCGTGGTTCATACGGGTCGTTCTAAGGTAGACAAAGTCCCTTACAACGCTTAAGTTGTACTCTCCCATTGCATCAGATTGTACAAGACGCGTAGGCTCTCTGCGCGCTGAGACTAGGAACTTCGTCTTTTCCTCATTTACCGCTAAGTCAATGAGTTTTCACTGCTTCTCAATCTCTGAAAACGCCTTGCTTACCGCCCGTTCAGATTTGCCGTTAATGTCAATATCATCGGCATATGCAAGTAGCACTACATCTTTATAAAAATGGTGCCCGATCTATTAGCATTCGGGCACTGGCGCAGTATACGCAGATTAAAGAAGTTACACGACAAGGTGTCACCCTGCCAAAAACCTCTTTTGGTATCGAAAGGCTCGGAGAGGTTCTTTCCTATTTTGATGGAGCTTCGTGTGCTTCTCAACGCCATCATGCAAAGTCGAACTTTGACCTTATCGGTGTGTCAAAAGCGGCTTTATAATCAACAAAAAGATGGTAGGTTTTGATTTTCGTCTCATGGGTTTTCTCCAGAATTTGTCTCAATGCGAATATTTGGTCTATGGTGGATTTACCAGGTCTAAAGCCACACTGATAAGGTTCGTTTAGTTCGCTCTTTCTCGGCTTTAGACGTTCATATAAGATACATAACAAAACCTTGTATGCAATGGATAGGAGACTGATCCAGCTGTAATTTTTTCCGGTATTGAGCAAAAAAAAATTCACTCCAATCTTCGGGCATACTCTCTTCGGACCAAATTCTGCATAGGAGATAGTGCATGCACCTTACAAACTCCAGCCTTGAACAATTCAGCGGGCAGCTCATCGGCTAATCAAACTTCATTAAGGTCCGGTGGGTCTATTTCTATATCATCGATTGGTGGTTCCACTACTTCTCCAGAGGCGTCATTGTGTTCATCATCGCCTCCCAACAGGTTGAAGAAATAGTTTCTCCATTTGTCTAGTGCCACTTGTAGATCTGTGACAAGATTTCCCGCTTCGTCCTTACATAGTAAGGCTCCGGCCTTAAAACCTTTGGCTAGTCGCCGATCTTTTTGAAAGAATTTTCGAGTCTCACTCATGCCGAGCAGGCTTTCGACTTCCTCACGCATACGCCTTTCCTGCTTATTCTTTTTTGTCTGAAAAGGCGCTTCTTCTCTCTCCTTTTCTTCCGATTTCGCTAATTGACAGCTCGCGTTGCTCCCGACTGCAGAGTTCTCCTGTAGGCAGCGTCTTTCTCTGCAGTAGCGCGGCGGCACTCATCATCGTACCATGACTGTCGGGAGTGCTCGGCATATCCGAGAGTCTCCTTGGCAGCGGTACTCATGGAGTGTGAAATATGCTTCCACTGTTCACATTCACTTATACCTGAAGGGAAAGGTGAAATTTTCTTGAGCAAATAGGTGAGTCTTGCTTTGTAGGCTTCGGAGGTCCGTTGTGATTGCAGCTTCTTGACGTTCAGCCTTCGACGTGTACTAGAGCGTGCGGCATGTGCCACACTGAGCCGCGTGCGTACTTTGGCTGCAACAAGGCAGAGATCCGAGTCAATATTGGATCCTCGGAAAGCACATACGTCTAGCACACTCGATGAATGCCTCTCATCTATCACAACGTGATCAATCTGGTTTTCCGTCTCATGATCAGGTGACCTCCAGGTCGCCATGTGGTTGTCGCGGTGTTTAAATCTTGTGCCCCTATCGACCATATTCCTGCCCGTAGCAAAGTCTCTTAGCCCCTCTCCATTACTGGAGGTTTTATCGTGCAGGGTAAATCGTCCGATTGTCGGACTAAAAATGGCTTCTCTCCCGATTTTTGCGTTAAAATCGCCTAGCACGATCTTAATGTCGTGATCAGGGCAGCGCTAGTAAGTACGTTCCAGGCGCTCATAGAACTCGTTTTTCGTCGCGGCGTCCTTGTCTTCTTTTAGGGCGGGAGCACAGATAAGGCTAATATTAAAATATTTTGCTTTAAGTCAGATTGCAAAGTCGCACTCAAACTCGTGCTTTGTATTATGTCCGCTATGTTCGTCGTCATGGGGTGTCCGTATCCGAGGCGTTGTTGTCGCCGTTTTCATTGGCCGATGTTTATTTGACGTTAATCGGGTGTCAGGTCGCTCTGGGTTCGCCATGTTAAGCCGATCAGCAACTTTTCTTCACTACATACGCCCCAAAACCAAAGAAGAGTTCCTGCCTTTCATAAAAATCTTAGAGAGTGAAAATAGAGTTAAATTCGATATTTTCTCGATGCTATTTATGTTAACATGGATTCCAAAATTCAAGCAAATCGTAATCAACAGGGTTTTTTTGAGACTTTAAGTCCATTTTTCTCAAAATCTCGACTTGATGGGCACTTTTGAAGGCCAGGTTCGTGTTCAGCGATGAAAACCCTATACGAATATCCTTGTCTGATCTTTAAAAAATTATGTGTGGCGACCAGGGTAATTAAGAAAAATCGATAATTAGATGTTTTAACAAGAAACCGCAACACACCTTAGATATGTCGCTTTTGCTGGAACATGAAAATGAAAATGTAAAAACACACGGCGTTTAACTAACGGTAAGAGTTAGACGGTAAGAGTTAGAGGTTCGGAGTGCAAGGGACATATACTCCTCATATTTGGCAGATTACAATTTTGAAGATTGATGGTTCATAATTTAAGACCTTACTAGTTATCAGATATATTTATCGATCCTCCAAAGGTTTGGTAAAGATCGGATAGCGATATTCAAATACACAATGAGCTTACCATTAAATCTTCATACCTTTGCCATTCCGAATCCTTAATATCAGACATTAAGCCCAAAGACGATATGCCAATGTGTCCATATCCCCTTGCACCAAACTTTTGAGCGTAGCAACCTTAAAATAATAAAATAAAAAGCTTTTAGTAACATAATACATCAAATACCCGAGCCTCTTATAGCCGTTTGACATTAACATGGCTTCTACACTGAAGCACATTTTCAAAAAAGAAATCGCAATCGTAGAAAATGCAGTTTTCTTCCCTCAGTTGTTTACAATTAGCAAATTGGTTGGCAACCAAAAATACAAATTAAACATAGATAATTTGGAATTGATTTACCTCCTAGAAATAAAATATTATCTGTATAAATAAGTTTTAAAGGTGGCGTTACTAGTATTATATCGATTCTGACAGTATTGCAACCAACTTAATTTTAAAGCCTCATCATAAGACTTTCTTTTTATCAAGTTTGGTTCGTTTCCGTTCCGAATATGTCAACTTCTGTGCCAGAAAATCACAATTTGCGGGAAAGCTGCTCCAACGGCAAAAGGGAAATGAGCTTTTGCATCGTATTGAGACGGGTAATTTAAAATAGGTTTTTTACAATAACCCCAAGCGGAAAAAGTCATACAAGCCGCCCGGCCATACGCCAAAATTTTGTGGTACCAATTCGTCGTGGTGTACTATAAGCTGCTACAACCGGGTAAAACCACCACAGGCCAACTATACGTTGAAGCAAAAATGGACAGAGTACTAGTAAAGGCACTCCAAGGTAATTTTGTCAACATTACATCTTTTGGCAAAAATATACCTCTGAAAAATCCTTTAAAACCTTTTTGTACAAGTAATATCTAATGTTGGCAATGGTTTTAACCTCAGCAAAATCAATTTCAGCTCTGTAAATATTTTAATTATTTCTTGGGATTCTTGATGGGACAGGGAACAAAGGTTAGACTAAAATCACCGTTGAAAATCAGAGAGGCGACACGCTTTAGCCAAGTTTCCGCAAGCATAAAATGACAAAAGTACGCTTTATTTAGGCCTTGGGTAAGGAGACTTTAGCACAAGCTTACAAAAAAGTCCTTTTTACCAGAGAAGATTGCAAACGTTTCTAATTTATTTTTGGGTGCTGAATTCAAATATATTGTAATTTTCCCTCTGAGGATCAGGCTTAAGAGAAATGGCCTAGCCGATTAAGCGCTATTGGAGTGAAGTTATGAAGGTGGAAAGTTAAATCAAAAACTGTTTTTTCTCAAAAACCACTTAAGTAACTGGAATAGGTTTAATTTATATGGGGGAAGTGTCCAGAATACAATATAAAAAGTAGTTTTTGCGCATTTTTATTACCAATTCTTAGGCTTAAGAAATATAATTGAAGTTTAAAAATATTTCTGTATTCTTCTTCTTCTTCTTTGGCCATCACAACCGTTTTACGGTCTCGGCCACTGCCACTAATGCCCGCCACTCGCCTCTGTCCCGAGCGACATTCCACCAGTTCGCAATATCTCCCTGCACCTGGTCGCGGCAGTTCCGCTTCGGTCGACCCTGCGGGGGAATGCCTCCCAACTCGTTCGAGTGCCGACTGTACACCCGTTTTGCTGGAGCGTTATCATCCTGTTGTTTTATGCGCTTGACTAGGTCAGTGTCCCTATAGAGCTCATACAGTTCGCGATTCATTCGGATGCGAAATTCGCCGCCAACGTTTAGAGGTCCATAAATCCTCCGAAGAACTTTTCTCTCAAACACGCCAATTGCCGCCTCATCCTCTTTTGTCATTGTCCATGCTTCTGCGCCGTATAGCAGGACTGGGATGATAAGCGACTTGTATAGCGAAATTTTCGTTTTCCGAGAGAGGGCTCTGCTCTTGAACTCCTTATTGAGGGCTCTGCTCTTGAACTCCTTATTGAGCCCGTAATAACATCGGTTTGCAAGAGTAATTCTTCTTCGGATTTCCAGACTGGTGTTGTTGTCGCTGGTTATCGTCGTTCCGAGGTAGACAAATTCCTTAACAACCTTGAAGTTGTCCAAGCGGTGACTTACTGCGCGTTGATTTTAGGTATGTAGGTAGGTAGACTGCTTCTCTATTTCTGAGAACGCTTTTTTACCACAGATTCGCTTTTGCCGATGATGTCAATATCATCGGCATATGCAAGTAGCATGTTATCTCTGGTAAAGATGGTGCCCGTTCTGTTAGCATTTGGGCACTGGCGCAGTATGAACTCCATCAGCAGATTAAAGAAGTCGCACGATAAGGTATCACCCTGCCTAAAACCTCTTTTGGTATCGAAAGGCTCGGAACGGTCTTTTCCTATTTTGACGGAGCTTTGTGTGCTTCTCAACGTCATCATGCAAAGTCAAACATACTTTGCTGGAATACCAAAGGTAGACAGGGCTTCAAAGAACTTTGACCTTATCGGCGTGTCAAAGGCGGCTTTTGTAGTCAACAAAAAGGTGGTGGGTGTCGATCTTTCTCTCTTGGGTCTTCTCCAGGATTTGTCGCAATGTGAATATGTGGTCCGTGGTGGATTTGCTAGGTCTAAAACCACACTGATAAGGTTCAATCAGTTCACTTATTCTCGGCTTTAGACGTTCACATAGGATGCATGATAGAACCTTATATGCGATGGGAAGGAGACTGATCCCGCGGTAATTGGCGCAAACCGCAGGGTCTCCTTTTTTGAGTATTGGACAGAGTACACTTAGGTTCCAATCTTCGGGCATGCTTTCTTCGGACCATACTCTGCATAGGAGTTGGTGCATGCACCTTACCAGCTCCTCACCGCCAGCATTGAACAATTCAGCAGGCAGCTCATCAGCGCCAGCAGATTTGTTATTTTTTTAGAATTTTTATGGCTAACAAGACTTCATTATGGTCCGGCAGATGTATCTCTATGTTATCGATTGGTGGTGTCGATACTTCCCCAGAGGCGGCATTGTGTTCGTCATCACCTCCCAGCAGGTTAGAGAAATAGGTTTTCCATTTGTCTAGTGCCCCTTCCGGATTTCTGACCAGATTTCCGTGCTCGTCCTTCAATAGTGTGACTCTGGGCTTAAAACCTTCGGATAGTTGCCTTATCTTTTGGCAGAATTTTCGAGTCTCACTCCTTCCGAACAGCACTTCGACTTCCTCCCTCATGCGCTTTTCCTGCTCATTTTTCTTCCTTCTGAAAAGGCGCTTCTCCTCTCTCCTTTTCTCCCGGTATCGCTCCTTAACAGCCCGCGTTGCTCCAGACTGCAGAGTTCTTCTGTACGCAGCGTCTTTCTCTTCTCTCTTTCTCAAAATATTTGACCGTGTCTTACATACATCGGCTCAAAGTAGAGATTAACTCTTATGCCCCGTCCAGACATTTCCGATCTTGGTGGTTACAAACCCAATTTGATAAAGATCGTCCCAAAAATGAGGATTGGCCATGAACACACATCTTGGGACATTTTCCACCAATTCTCCAACCATTCCTCAAAGCTTCATTGCAATCGGACGAACGCTATTATTTTTCATATTTCGCGATTTGAGTACCATTTTCCGCCCATTTCTTCAACTTAGAAACCTTCCCGGGCAAGCGCCCACCATTTCACTATGTTTCACAAATCAAAAATTTTCCAATTATCGCGGTTTGTGCACCATTTGCAAATGTTGCTGTTTTTGGACCATTTTCCACCTCCAGGTCCACCTACAGGTCCACATCCATTGCCACGTCCATGGCCAACTCCATGGTCACCGCCATTTTCCAAAATCGGGAAAATAAGTGTCCAATTATTTTGTATACTATGCTTACGAACCGCATTTCAAGTCAATCGGATGAAAAATAACATTTTCCCCATACAAACTTTCCCGATGCTATTCCGGCTTTTCCGAGTGGAATTTTCCGAAACCCCGGCTTAGTACGCACTTTCACCACAGAGTTCGTGCAAAGTTGTGTAAAGAAAGCTTTCAAACTGACGGAGGAGATAACATAGAAACAGACAGACGAACGGACAGACGATCAGACGGACGGATAGACGGACAGGGCTAAATCAACGCAGCTCGTCATGCATCAAGATTATTTAGAATATGTGTGATTGGAGATGCTTCCTTCTATGCGCTACAAACATCCGGACAATTTTATATTACCCTCTGCAAGGGTATAAAAAGTGTAAATGAAGTAAAATTGAGAATTCAGTGGTCTATTTAGCTTTAGCCAGTTAATTTCGATTGGCAGATAAATTTAGGGAATTTTTTGAACATGCCGAAAAAATGAAATTTCTCAGAAAAGTTAATGTTGGACTAAAGATTGTAGGCCAGGAATACCCAAAAGTGTCTTATGGCAGAGGAAGCATCAAAATATATTAAATTAAAATAATTATTTGCAATCATCAATGAGCTAAAAAAAATTACTCCAAATTTAATTCCAAATTTACCTCGGCAGTAGATTTCTTTATCTGGTCCATCACAATGCAGTGTCGAGTCCAACGTTTTATTGCATTGTCCACACTTAAAACATCTTCGATGATAGCCCTGAAATATGCATACAGATAAAAGTCGAGAGTTAGATACTTGATTATAAACCCTTGCAGGATGATAAAAGTTCGGTTAAAATATCAAATGTAAGCAAGTAAGAAAGCCGTTCAGCCCGACTCTAATATACTTTGTACGAACGAAAGCGATTTGGCAATATGAAATTTGATGCTTTGTTGCTGAAAGCATCCCCGCTACTGCATAACATGACTTTCGCTTTTATTGGATCTTTACCAATATGATACGATCAATACGTGATAAATACATTATATGGCGGAAAGATAAATAATCCTGATTGTTTAATATATATAGAAGGTACGAGCCGTCTATCTGCAAAAC
This sequence comes from Lordiphosa collinella, assembly GCA_018904265.1. Taxonomy (NCBI): domain Eukaryota; kingdom Metazoa; phylum Arthropoda; class Insecta; order Diptera; family Drosophilidae; genus Lordiphosa; species Lordiphosa collinella. The sequence goes on along the minus strand of JAEIFV010000046.1, from coordinate 291,282 downwards.
TGTGGAAGACATGACTTTTTTCTTAGTTGCGGAGCCAGGAGCTGCGTGCCAAAAACTGAAAATAAATAATCAATCTCTGAGATATGTTCGTTCATACGGAAAGAGAACATATCGATGGATATATCGAATCGGCTGTTTATGCTGATCAAGATCAAGAATGATCAAGGGCTCTTATTTCTCAAGTGCGCTTTTTACGATTTTTTCTGAAATTTACCTTTGCCAGATGAAAAGATATTGCGACTGAATTTTAATCATAAGAGTGCCTTTAACTAAATATTTCATGGGATAAAAATAAATACAAATTCTCAAAAAATACTATCATCTCCGACCACATAAAGTATATATTCTTGATCAGCATGACGAGCTGATTCGATGGAGCTTTGTCCGTCCCTCTATCTGTCTGTCTGTTTCTATGCGAACTAATCCCTCAGTTTTGAAACTATCGAGCAAAAACTTTGCAGAGCGCTTGCAGCTGCTGCTGCTGCCGTGGCTGACACGAAGCAGCAGCTCCGTCTTGATCAGCTGATCGCAAGCAGCGAAAAGCAAAAAGCAAAAAGCAAAGAACACGTTAACCGACAACTACTGGCGCTTTTTGCTTTTTGTCAGAAATCAGTTTGTGTGCTTGCTTCGACAGCAACTTCTGATTTTTCTCAAAAGCAGCAGCAACTCAAAAGCTGAGGAAATAAAACTTATTGCAGTTTTTTAAACACTGATTTTTATGTCGAAAGCGATTTGTAGAATACATGGGATTAAATCGATTACAAAATGAATTGGGTTTTTTAATAATATTGCGTAAATCTAGGGCTGAACCAAGGTTCAAACGAAAACCATCGTCTAAAATCCTTGAAAATTAAATTAAAGCCCGCGAACCGGATTTCCGAAAAAAGTTTGTTTGGCTTGCAGGCCTGGCTAAAACAAATAAGAACGTCTTTTCGCCCTTATAATGGATACGACATAGGACATTGCAAAAGAAAACCAGCTGATCATTGTTTTAAGATATGCAATAATCAGATCGGAAAATGGACACTCAGTTGATACATATAGAACTAAAAATAAATATTTATAGGCTTTTATGCAGCATTTAAGCACTCCGGCGCAGATTTAGTCAACCTGGATTATTTATAGACCAAAAATATGTGGATCAAATTTATGATGAAGTCAGTGTGATGAGCGGTGTGTACAATGGTATTTTAGAACAGATTAAAGATAGACAGCCTAAAACGGAATACGCACTTATAATTTAAGTTTGGTGGTAAATTATTCCGTTGGACCGAGTGAACGTTAGAACCTTGAGATCTGCTGTAATAATTCGCTTGTGTCCGACTTTAATAAGGGTCAGTGCGCTCTCCAGGGCACGAAAAAGAGCTGATGGTAAAGTAGCTTTTCACCTTTAAAGAATTTTTAATATATTTCGACTTTGATAAAACCTACTACGTTTATCTTGGGCCCGAATAAGTTTTATTCTTGCACCAGGGCCCTTGGTTACATAGCTACGCCACTGTGCGCAGGTTGGCCATACCGATTTATACATTTTACTTGATCTAGACCGTTTCCGAAAAAGTTTGAACCAGAATAAGGTGGAACGCGTTTCTTAAGTCTTGCCTGCCTTATTTTGTGAAAAATTAATGGAACCAGTGCTCTTATTAAAGCTTACCTTTCCTCTAGCAAGCATTTGCTCAGCTGCGTAGACATAGATACCACACCTTGGACATCCTTTTCCCTCAGGAGCTTGTGATGGAATCTTAGGCACAATAAATCTGTTAAAAAATTATATGTTAAGAATTAATAGCAACCATATAAGTAAGTACAATAGTTATAACTAAAATTAAATTAAAAAAATAGGGGAAAGTTATCTTCGGCTCGGCCGAAGTTTTGTATGCCCTTGCAGTTTGTTTTCCTAAATAAGACTACTTTTCGGACCTAACCTTTTTAATGGAAGCTATACAGATGTCTGATTTCGACCAAATTTAGTGGAATCTTGGCAAAGCATAACAAACTAACATGTACATTTATGAAGGCGATTCCATATATTAATGTCCGATTTCGACCAAATTTGGAATCATGGAAAAGCATAGTGAACTAAGAAATACAAAGTTTGGAGGCGTTTCTATTGAAAACAAAAAAGTTTTCTCACTAAAAGTAGTTTTTCGACCGATCGTTCCTATGACAGCTATATTAGTTATCCGATCCGGCCGGTTCCGACCAATTTTCATCGTATATATACCAGAAGACTTCGTGCAAAGTTTGGTGAAGACAGCTTTTAAACTGACGGAGGAGATAGCATAGAAACAGACTGACGGACAGGGCTAAATCAACTCAGCTCGTCGTGCTGATCAAGAATATATATACTTTATGTGGTCGGAGATGCTTCTTTCAATGCGTTACGAACATCCGTAAAAGTAAAGTAAAAGTAAAATCGGCTTGTCAAGATGACAACAGCCCCAAGGAGCCAAAGCCGAGCCTCTTTCAATCTCTTGGCTTGTGCGCTTCTAATTTTAGCACAAGAGAAAGGGACCTACAGTTTAACGCCGAGTCCGAACGGCAATTTTTGAGAGGCTTTTCATGGCTAATTACTGCAATGCTGGCGCCAACAGCAAGACGTGTGGCCGGGTGTAAAGTTTTCTTCAAAGAAAAAAACTTTTCATTAGATGTTCCGAGGCGGGATCGAACCCACGACCTCATGCTCAGCAGTCGCGCACACTAACCGCTGAGCCACTCCGGCCACGAACATCCGTACCATTTTATAATACCCTATGCAAGGGTACAATAAGTAGAGGCTTTATAAAAGTAAAAAGTAATTTAGATTTGATTTAAATTCTGTAAAAGCAAATCTAAATCATAAGCAGCCACCCTGTATGGGAGATGATTTGATTTAGATTTCGTAAACAGCTGGCAGTGTGGCATAACAGTCGATTGACAATTGATCAAAATCAAACAAAGGCGCGAAAGCACAACAAAACGAAAAAAACTAAGAACATACCCCTTATGCAATCTGGAAAATCGTAGGAGATTGAATTTGTGGCAAAACTTTCTGGGAAAGCTTCGAAGATATGGAATCCCAAACTTCTCTGTATAAGTTTAGCACAAGCTCTAAAAACTCGAGCACTTTTGCCTCCGTTCACTCTAGGCCACTGGTCTTTCTTCAACTTCTTCATTAAATTATATATATTTTAGGTACTATATACGAGGGCCGTCCAAGAAATGGCCGACCTAGCACAGTAGTGTTGGAAAATGTTCACAAAAAATATTAAAAAGGGGAAGTACCGACTATTAAAAGCTTAAGTTTGAAGTTTGGTGCCTTTACTTTGCCCTGTTTTTTTTGGTAGATTTTAATAGAGAACGCTTGTTATTGATTTGCAAACATGGACAAAATTGATCATCGTTATGTGATACAATACTTTCATATAAAAGGTCTTAGTCCAACCAAAATTAAAAAGGAGCTGGATTCTACCTTACGTAATTCTGCTCCCTCCTTTACAACAATAAAATATTGGGTGGCTGAGTTTAAGCGAGGTCGTTTGAGCTGCGAAGATGAACATCGTAATGGGCGTCCAAATGAGGTGACCTCTTCAGAAATGGTGGCCAAAATTAAAAAATGTGTATTGAGTGACCAGCGATTGAAAGCTCGTGAGTTAGCTGAATGTGAAGGCATTTCAAAAAGTGCTGTACATCGCATATTGACCGAAAAATTGGACATGAAAAAGTTATGCACAAGATGGGTGCCGCGTTTGCTGACTTCAGAACAAAAACAGCCGGCTCACACCTCCACCGTTGTAATGGCTAAAATTAAGGAATTAAAATTTGAATTGCTACCTCACGCCCCTTATTCGCCAGACTTAGCTTCCTCTGATTATTTCTTATTTCCAAACTTTAAAAAATGGCTCGGAGGAAAAAGATTTGGCAACAATGAAGAGGTGGAGTCCGAGGTTAATGACTATTTTGAAGAGCTTCACAGTTCTTAGAGAGAAAAACTTATTTGTCTTAAATAGAATCGCCTCCAAATTTCGTAATTTGTTATGCTTTTTTATCTCCACTATGTTTTTTCGAAATCGGACATCTCTATATTATAACTCTCTCAGAAAAATAAGGTCCGAAAAGTAGTCTAAGTTAAAAAAACCTTTTCGTTTTTAAAGGAGGCTGTAATACAAAACTTCGGGCGAGACGAAGTAAACTTCCCCTAATTTTTTCTTTTCATGTTCTCCTCGTACATGGATATACCCCGCTCAGGCGTTACAACAACAACAACAAGAAGTCGATTGAGATCACTCAAAAAACAAGTAAGAAATGCATTCAAGCCCTACTATAATGTGAAGTGCTGCCCATCACCGTTGCGACGGGTGCAGCCCATAATTGTTTATTTTCCCTATAACTCGACTATCGCTCGTCTTTATCATTTCGTTGGCGGATCGATAAAGAATTCCATTTACTAAATATGTCCAGAGAGTACGAACCTTCTATCTAGGGGGAGGGGCGTGGGAAAAATTAAAAATAAACTTGATCTGCCTGTAAGTATAAGAAGTTTTTGTCCCATAAAATTTCAACCTCTATCTCTTACCATCTCTGAGATCTGTTTGTTCATTCGGACAGACGGACGGACAGACGGACGTGGCTAAATCGACTCGGCTGTTGACGCTGATGAAGAAAAAATATTCTTTGAAGGGTCGGAAATGATTCCTTCTGCCTTTTACATACTGTTGCACAAACTTAATATACTCTGTGTACTTTTGGTACATAGTATAAAAATAGGCCCACCCCAAAAAAGCTAAGGCGCGTTGAAGGGATAGTGCTCAAATAAAATGTGAATACCAAAACTTACCTTTGAGATATTATAGTTTGTAACTTATGTTGCAAAAAAAGTTTTGTTTCTTCACAACTGTAAGCAACTTATCCATTAATCACCAAATGGAGTAGGTTCCTAAGTAAAGAGTCCCATTAAGTTTTAAGCTCACTTGAAAGCTTCAAGCTTTTTCACTTGGATTTGTCCGCCTCAAACGTTATGCACAACACCAATAAGATGACAATGCTGCTCGTATATTTTTCTATCGTTTTTGCAGTTTCTCACTGCTTAAAGTGATGATTGTTAGAAGAGGCAGTTGGCAAGCAAGCGTGTTAAAGTTTAATTTTTATATAAATGGTTTTACTTAAGTGACTAGCACAATATTAATAAGTTTTTAACATTTCGTGCTAGGATGTAAAATCAAATAAACTAAACGAAACTATTTTCGTTAAAGCCTAGTACGGAGATCGCAAAAAAGCGCTCGCAAACAAAAATCTTCATATAAAAATGACACTGTAAAACCGCTCGCAAAATTTTTGACGTTAAACGTTTGACGACTAGTATGCTGACCAGCAAACGGGGGGTTGTAAAATCCACTTTGACGCTTTCGCGTTGCCAACTACTTTGCACATGTGGATTTTATTGAACAGCTGTTCGAGTTTTGTTTGGGCGCCCAAACTAATTAAATTTATTTATTTTGACGGTCGATAGAGCAAAAATATGTCTAAAAAAAAATAAAAACTCGATTGGAGCGCTTTCATGAGGAAGAAAACAGCTAATTATTTGGGGCCTCATCAATATTTTGAGTATTTAGATTCAGTTGCCATAGCCAGTCTAGAAATCCAAAAAGAGCAGCAACCAATTTGTTGCTTCCAACGGCCAATGTCGATGAAGAGAAACCACATTAATATACATATATGTACTAACGTTTATGAAATAAAAACAAATAAATATTGAAAATAAGTAACATTTATTATTGATCTCGCACACCTGCAGATTCGTATCGGGTCTGCACCGGGTGCTTTGTTTTGAAGCCAATTAAAACTGTTGGCGTTCATTTTGAAGTTTTGAATGAACACTTCTGTGACTCGAACTATTGGTGAAATCACATTAGATCTTACAATCTCTCTTAGGTATGTCGATATACTCATATCGTTAGCAAATCTTTCAAATATGCCAACTGAGACGCTAGCGTCTGCTTCTTTTATGGTCTGCCTTCCTCATCCAAGGCAATTTGTGCGGCATAAATGAAAACTTGAGTTTTCAGATGCAAAATCTGTAATATAGGGGGACAACTGCCTCCTGGCCTCGCTATTGGACCTTACTGATCTCCATTTCATAAACAAATTTTTTTATTGTTGCGACTTGAAATCCTCATTAAATTGTTTGTAAGCCGGGGAAGTGTGACCGTACCTTTAAAAATTACCAATAACGCCTTATTCTTGGTATTTTTTGGCTGTCTCAGCACACTAATGTGTTTTTACGATCCACTTTCGTAATAAATGGCATTTTCGTGCGCACAAACTGTTTGGAGTTCTCCGTACCAGGCTTAAGAATTAATTTATTTGTTAATAGAGTCCAACTTATCCTTTATCCAAATTTAAGGACATAGTAAAAGTAAGTAAAATTAGCTTGTCAAGATGACACAGCCCCAAAGGGCCAAAGCCGAGCCTCTCTCAATCTCTTGGCTTGTGCGCTTCTGTTTTAGCACAAGAGAAAAGGGACCTACAGTTTAACGCCGAATCCGAACGGCAGTTTGAGAAGCTTTTCATGGCTAATTACTGCAATGCTGGCGCCAACAGTAAAGAGGTGTGGCCGGGTGTAAAGTGTAAAAAACTTTTCATTAGATGTTCCGAGTCGGGATCGAACCCACGACCTCATGCACAGCGGTCGCGCACTCTAACTGCTGAGCCACTCGGCCGGCTGACATAACTGCAAGAAAAGTTAGTCCATTGAGTCTTTCGCTTCCAAACGGGCGAAATGGCGATATATTTGAGTAAATATATGCGAAATCGACATTAACGAGTGACTACTAAAAATCTGCACAATCTTCGAGAGAGCGCGCCCTTAGCTGAGCCTTATTTAAAAGCTTTCGGGATGACATTTCTTTCTCTTTGTTCTCCTGTAAACACTTTTTCATGCCCCCTGACAAAAATTTGTACATAAGTCAACGAAATGCAGCCAGAAAATTTAATTGCAGCCAACAACACATCTGTAAAGTGCTGAAAGAGAATAACATTGTTCCCGGACGTAAGCAAAGAGCACCAGTGACTCACCTGACCAAATACAAACTGTCAAATCTTAATGTCGGTGGATATGCAACAAATATCGTGGCAAACTCTTTGTGTCGATGAAAGTTACTTTGGTCTGAGTCGCAGCCATGTACCGGGAAATAGTGTTGATGTGAAATATAAATTTAAGCAAAACTTTGAGCCCAAAGTTATGCTTTACATCTCTGAGAGGGAGCATATCGAAGCCGTGGTTCAAGCCAAGTGGCATTACAGTCAACAAGGAAGTGTACATAAACAAGTGTTTAATGAAGGTTTTGATTCCTTTTTTTAAGGAAAAGTCATTCCGACAATAATTATGTTTTGTGGCCTAACAAAGCTTCTTCTCATTAGCAACAAAGACATCCCCTTTTATACCAAAGGAACGGAACCCAACAAACTTGCCGCAGTGTCTTCCAATTGAAGATTTCTTCGAAGTCTGAGTGCTGCAGTTTACAAAAACAACTGGAAGGCCAAACATATCAAAGAACTGACCAACAGGATTCGCTTATGTATCCGGAAATTCGACCCAAAGTCGTACAGGCCGCCTGCGGAGACATTTTCCGGAAGCTACGACGAGTGGCTGATAACTATCCTTTCCACCAAATCCATTGAAGCAATTCTTTTTTATAAATGAACTGTCAAATTTTCATAAAGATCCGTTGAGAATTGTGGTAATGTCCCCCGTTATATCTTGTTAGACTAAGGCAGATCTCGTAGTCAGGGAACAACTGAGCACAATACATGATCGTGAGACACAAGAGTAATTAAAGCAATCAGCTTCTAAGCCAGGCCTTGAATATCTTTATTTTAATTTTTTATACCCTTGAAGAGGGTATTATAAAATTGTACGGATGTTTGTAACGCATTGAAGGAAGCATATCCGACCACATAAAGTATATATATTCTTGATCAGAATGACGAGCTGAGTTCATTTAGCCTTGACCGTCTGTCCGTCCGTCTGTCTGTTTCTATGCTATCTCCTCCGTCAGTTTTAAAGCTATCCTCACCAAACTTTGCACGAAGTCTTTTAGTACAAATACGCTGCACATTTGTCGGAACCGGCCGGATCGGATGACTATTGCATATAGCAGTCATAGGAACGATCGGTCGAAAAACTAGTCTTAGTGAGTAAAGCTTTTTAGCTTACTTTCCTTTCCCATAATTCCACCAAGTTTGATCGAAATCGGATGACTATAGCATATAACTGCCATAGGAACGATCGGTCGAAAAAATAGTTCGAGTGAGAAAAACTTTTTCCTTTTTAATGAAATCGTCCTTATCATTGGCATTCACTTATTTTATATACTTTTACACAATTCTTCAAAGTTTGGTCGAAATCGGATGACTTTAGCATAAAGCTCCCATAGGAACGATCGGTCGAAAAACTAGTTCTAGTGAGAAAAACTTTTTTGTTTTTTTTTTATAAAAACGTCTTTATCATTGGCATACACTTATTTTATATACTTTTACACAATTCTACAAAGTTTGCTCGAAATCGGATGACTATAGCATATAGCCCCAATAGAATCGATCGGCCGAAAACTAGTTCTAGAGAGCAAAACTTTTTTGTTTTTTTTTATGAAAACGTCCTTTTCATTGGCATATTCTTATTTTATATACTTTAACACATTTATTCAAAGTTTTATTAAAATCGGATAACTATAGCATATAGCTGCAGTACGATTGATCGGTCAAAACAGAAGTTTTAGTGAGAAAACCTTTTTTGTTTTAAAGGGGATCGCATCCAAACTTCGTAATTAACAGTTTATTATGCTTTTTCATGATTTCACCATATTTGGTCGAAGTCAGACATCTATATAGTATAGATCCCATAGAAAAGTAAGGTCCAAAAAGTAGTCTAAGCTAGAAAAACTTTTTTGTTTTCAACAAAATTTGCAAGGGTATACAAAACTTCGGCTGAGGCGAAGTTAACTTTCACCTATTTATTTTTAGAAACTTCATTTTAATTTGCCAGATATTCCCTTTGTAAATTGCAAATATCAGTGTGGCCAAAAACCCGTAAGTACCAAGAGAATAAATTAATTCACAATATTGCAATATAGGATACACCAAACTAAAAAAAAATGATGAAAAATACCTTAAGTCATTTTAGTACCCTGTTCTCATTAAAACAAGGAAAAGGGGATCATGAAGTTCTGCAAAAGTAGTATGTAACATGAAGAAGGAAACATTTCCGACCACATAAAGCATATATATACTTGATCAGCGTCAAAAGCCGAGTTGATATAGCCATGTCCGTCTGTCTGTATGAACTCGACGATCTCAGAGTCTATAAGGGATAGAGCCACAAATTTTTACATATAGGTTGCTGTATACCAGGGACAGGCACATTCCTATATCGTCTGCATACAAAAATTCTCTAAGCAGCGCTGCTCTGACACACATAGTATAAGCTGTACAAGCGCCGCTGCGTTGCTTACTTTCCCACGCCGCGACGCAGTCGTTGCTACTGAAATTAAGAGCAATTTTTGCTCTGCTCGCACACACACCAATGCAAAAATGTAAATGTATTTTTTGCCTGCCTCTGCTGTATACCATACCCATATAAAGTTTGTATTCGAATTGGAAAATTTACCCCCCTTACCCCTATAACCGCAAAAAACTGTCTGTCTATCCATATGATCGCGTCGATCTTATAAGAGATAGAGCCACAAAATTTTGCACTTATGTAGTTGAATACCATACCCAGTTCAAGTTTGTTTCAGATTTGAAAAATTCCCACCATCCATCCTTTAATCGGAAAAAACTGTCAAAGACACAATTTTTAAGTTAGAGCCTCGTGACTAAAAATTTGTATATCAAGAAAGTCCGTATATTTATCAATTCTGAGATCATTAAGATCGAACTAAAAACACCGAATTTATATTTGAAACAATTTCGCTCTATAGAGCGGAGGGTACAGCATCGTCAACTGTCAAAACAAATAAAATTAAGGGAACAGGGTATTTTAGAGTCGGGGCACTCGACTTTAACTCCCTCTCTTGTTTTTATATGGAATATGAAACTTAATAGATATTCGAACGACCTCAGTACTGAGCTCAACTCTTGCTATTTCTCATTAAATGATTGACAAAGTTTTGTCAAGCTATTTTTAAAGATCTACATAGCTACAAATGGCTACAAATGAACGATTCAAACATTGTTTTGGTTGACGAATTAATTAACGTAAGAAATGTATGGAACTTAATTGTTTTTATATAAAGACGGTTCCAAGTAAGGAAGTTAAAAAATAGAATCAACTATTTTTTGTTTCTCTGCATTAAACTGATTTGCCTTTTGTTGCTCCCATCGAAAATTCTTTATTAGGTCAGAGTCGCTTTGCACGATCTTAATATACTCTAACAAGCGTATCTATGGGTATAAGTATATATATATGTTGTTGGCGAAACATTGCACCGCGACCAGTCTTGATCTATTGTGCCATATCTATGAGTAACGGGTATACAAATAGACTCCCCCTCTCTAAATAAAGACGCGAAATGACGTTAAAAGTTGTATTTTTATACCCATGAGTATAGTAAAATAATTGTGCTATTTATAGAACCATAGTGGTGTAGGTATTTATTTATCGGCCTACTAATACTACGTGTCGCTAAAAAATATTCCAAGAAAATTAATTTATAGATTCGCCGCGGTCTCACTTGCAATATTTTTTTCTGTTTTTAAAAATAGTCGTAGCAATTAATAATAATAATCAAGTAATAAAAAAATTTTCTATAAATAAAAGTATACACACGACAGCACTTTCTCCCTCTCCCTCTCTCTCTCTCTCCATCTCTTGAATATATCGTAAACAATTTCACCAACATTATATACATACATACATATATGTAAGTCTCGGTACGCACGTACATACATACAACATCTAAAAACGGGTCCACAAATGGGGGAAATGATAGAAATGAATCAAGTAGAATAATAAAAAGTGTATCTTTAATTACTTAGTTCTATAGTACATTTTATTTTATTAATTTACAGTCAGTGGTTAACGTAAATACAAAAATTATTTTACCATTAAAAACATATAGTATGTATATTTGGACATCAATAACATATAGAACCAAGATATAACAATTACGGTTTACTGTAAAACAATCGTTCATTTTCAGGAACGTTAGTTGCTGAAAATACCAGAAATTCCCATATTAGATCATTTATTCACAATCGACAAGTAAGGTGGTAAAAGTTAATCGGGTTAACCTCTCGATTCCAATTTTGCATCTCAAGCCACACATACATATAGGTCCACATGTATACATAATGGGGAGGTATTTTTGATTTGAAGATGAACACAAGGAAGCCAATTTCATGTTTTTTAATAATATGAATACACAAATTATAACGGGGATCGCTTAAATGCATTCACACAATAAGGATCTAAATTATACGATTTTTAATACAAAAGGAAAACTATCGAATTCAAAGACACAATTGTACACTTCTAATAGAAAAACGTATTACGATTAATCCTTACTCTCTGTTTAAGTGAGCGCCCGAGTCCATTGATAAGCAACCAGCACCACCTCCGAACCCATAACCCTTAGGACCATATTTGCGTCCGTGGCAGTTTTTACAAAACAGTTCCTTCTCGTGTTCTGTGCAGTTTGTTGAATCCAAAGCCTTATTGCACATACCTTGTGGGGCGAACGATAAAAAAAGCCATGAACCCATGTGTTATACAAATCGAAATCCCTTAGATACTCACTGCACTTAAAGCAAGTCTTATGGAATTTGTAGCCACCAGCAACGCGCTCTTCGGCAGCGTATACCGATTTGCCGCATGCGGGGCACTTGGGAGTTTCCACTGGAACGAAAGGCATATTGTTGGGTCTGGGGGAAGAGGTAGTCCAATATTAAATTAGTTAATCTTTTTAATTTTTTGCTTTGAATGCATTTGCATATATATACAAATGCATATAAAATTATGTATGTAAATTATGGACACTTAAATGACTCACGTACCTTCGGAGGTACTTTTGTGAAGTAGTTCCTGTTCGTCAGAAATGCCGCGGACTAGACTGGAAAGATTCTGTACACAGGTAGTCTATATTTGTGGATGCACACGGCACAACTAAGAAAAACAGTTTGCGTAATAAAGACAGCACTTTCTGAATATACAATATCAATATTTATCATACACTACATAGAATTTATGCGGTTGGCCAATGCATAATCAGCATTAAATCAATTTAATTACTTTCATTGGCCTGTAAAAGTTAAAACAGTTTTATTTGCAACAGTTTCTAGATTTAGTTCTGCACTTTATTTCTGTATGTATGTATGTAAGCATGTGTATGTAGGATCATGCATATATTTATGTAGGTACATACATATAGAAATGTGCATATGCATGAAAGTTGTACATATGCTTGAACACACACGCCCATTTAAATATTTTTTAACATGCAAATAAATGTACATATTTTCATTAATATGTATGTATGTACATATATGTTGTGTACATAATGTACATACATTTGCATGTACGTATGTATATACTCGCAAAAGTATGTATGCATGGTTGTTGATTTATACGTGATTATTCAGAATCCATTTTAAGAAATGGAACTCTTATTAGCTGTCAGCAATTAAATTATTGTTTATTGTATGTAGATCTGTATGCATAAAACTTATGTTTATGATTCTTTAATGCATATGCATACATCCATATTTATGTATGTATGAATGCACAATTATGCATTGTGTTCATCCGTATGTACTTTAGCTTGACGCCGGTATATGTACATATGTACGTATTTATTATGATGGCAGGTGTTTTTTATGTATACCTACATACATATACAGTTAATTATATACATATGTACATATATGTATGGTATATTTGGATGGTTGTATGTATGTATGTATTTATCTATATGTACTGTGTACACTCATATAAATACTATTTCGATTGTATGCATATTTGTTTGTACATGTTTGTACATAAATAGCTTATATTAACATACACCACTTGTCGTTAGTTTAGAGCAGGGATGCCCAAAAGTTTCTTATGGAATTGCACTCACCAACACAGAGGTGTAACAAAACTAACACAATTTGTAACAAAAAAATTAAATTTTAAGTATTCGGAAAGTTTTAACCTTAGATTACATTATTCATTTTACATTAACCTAAATTATAGTTTGAACAATTAAAACTCTGGCAATGACACAAATTATGTTAAAATTTAGATTTGAATTGCGTAACATTTTCACACCAATCAGATGAGTAGTTACGTTATACACATTAATAACGATCTGTAAGTCAAAACAATAAAATGACATCTTAATATTTTCAAAAAGACCTTAATTCTTGAAACAGTAACACTTCCAATCTGTAACGAGAGCGTAAGCTAAAGTCGGTCCTGCCCGACTTCGATATACCCGTTACTCCAGGGCAAATACTGTTTATAAGCCTTTCCCTATGTTAATTAACAGAGCATTAACATAAATGTGACGATTTCAACATTTTGTTAAGAAAAAAACCGCATGTATCGCCAAAAAGTATGCAATTTTTTTATAACCTTTATTACTATGCCATTTATTATCCGATCAGAGATTGTAGATATTGGGCACATACACTACACTTCAAAATATGAGCTTGATATCTTCAAAATTGAAGGAGTTATTCAACATTTTTTATTGTGGAGGCGGGAGGGGGCGTGGCCAAAATTTAAAATAAACTTCATCTGCGTAGGGACAATAGGAGTCTACATAAAAAATTTGGTGGCTCTAGCTCGTCTAGTCTCCGAGATCTAGGTGTTCATACAGACAGACGGACATAGCTATATCGACTCGGCTGTTGATGCTGATCAAGAATTTATATACTTTATGGGGTCGGAGATGCTTCCTTCTGCCTGTTACATATCATTTGCACGACTTCAGTATACCCTTTTTACTCTACGAGTAACGGGTATAAAAATGCTACCAGAAAGAGGTCATTTATTTTTTTTAATTTTTATAAACTATTTTAATGTGAAATCCTCGGTGCATAAATTAGAGCTCTTTTTTTTGCCGACCTTACAATCGAGAAATTTTTAACCCAAATCCCATTTTGCCACAAATTCTCTCGGTTTCTTCGAATATTACTTCAAAAATTCCGTAATTTGTTCTTGTTTTAAATAGCTAGGCAAACGCATTGACGAGCGATAGCTGATGATATCTTAAACCTTATCAATGTAAATCGAGCGATACGAAAGGCACATCAAGATTAGCTGTTAACCAAAATTAATTTGAATATCCAATCCAATTTTCAACGATCGTGCATAAAGTCACTGCTTTTCACTACTGTTAGCTTTTTGCCAAAGTCGAATTATTTTCCAGCACTTTTTTTTTAAGCTTATTTTGTATTTATTGGATCTTCTCTTAATGAGACTAATAATAAATTTTCAGATCTTAATCTAGAAACTATTTTATAAACCATCCCCTGTTGGAGATAGTTTGTGTTCTGCGGCCCTTCAAGTCAGTCGCTGGGTTGATAGGTCATTTTTCCTGAGACGAGAATGCGTTGCTAGCATGGAAAGAGATTTTGCAAGTTAGTATGGGTGGGTAAGAATCTTCTCAGAATATTTTTGTTTAAGTTGCGCTATTTCAGTTTCGACCGATGGGATGCTGAGGTCGTTGTGGATTGCTCCAGTGATGGTTCTACAAATTCTTGATTGTGATCTTTGGAGGATGATCACACTGCTCGCACAGGCATTTCCCCATAACTGCGAGCCATACGTCCAGACAGGCTTTATGATGCTTTTGTACAGTAGGACTTTATCTCCCAGTTTAAGAGGGGAACGGGAGTTGATTAGCCAGTGAAGGCTGTTGCCTTTAGCTTGATTTGAAGCTTTTTTGACTCTATGTGTTTGCGCCATGTGAGCCTTCTATCGAGGTGCACACCAAGGTATTCAACATCGTTTGATTGCGGGATCTGGGTGGCATTTAAGCATAGCTGGGGACAGATGCTTCTGTTGAGTGTGAACGTCACATGTTTACCCTTTTGCTCGTTGATTTTTAGGTGGCTTGCCAGCAGACTTGTTGCGTTAATTGGACTTCGTCTGCTTAATATTGCCGTATCATCCGCAAAAGTACTTATTGTAATTTGAGGGTCTGTTGGTATGTTCACAGTGTACATTACATATAGGAGAGGACCGAGTTCGGTACCCTGCGGCACTCCGGCTCCTATTGTGAACTCTTCCGTTGTGTACTCATTTTAACGAACTCTAAAAACTGTGTTACTGACGTAACTTTCTAGGACTTTGTGAGTATTTGGGGGAAGCATTGTCCTTATCTTGAATATAAGACCATGCAACCAAACGCGGTCAAATGCTTGGGCAACATCTAAGAAAATTGCAGAGATTTGTGGTGCTCAAAAGCAGTCCGAGTGTCTGAAGTTAGACGGTTGACTTGCTCAATAGTCCCGTGCTTTGCTCTTAAACCAAATTGATGTGAGGGAATGATATTTTGTGCATGGGCATCAATTTTACTGAGTAGGATCTTCTCAAATAGTTTTGACAGGCAAGGTAGCAGACTAATGGGTCTGTATGATGACGCTTGTGTTTTATCTTTTTCTGGTTTCTGAATCAATATGATTGTGGACTTCCTCCACTGAGTTGGAAAGTATCCACATCGCAGAACAGCATTGAAAGTCTTGAGATTTGCAGGGTGGGCCAAAAGAAGTCATCCGATGTTGTTTGGCTTTGATTTTTTTTTCTAAATAAAAAACGTATATTCTGTTTTTTGATTATATTTATTTGAACCTTTAGAATTTTATTGGTCATTTCGAGAAGATGATATCGGCCAAATGGGCGCCGTTTTATGGCATTTTTCATCACTTCGGCAAGAACTTCGGGCTGCATATTCTCGCACTCGTGTCGAATGTTGTCCTTGAGGGCTCAAGGTCTCGGGCTTGGTTACGTAAACACGAGATGTCAAAAAAAACCCTACAAAAATCGGGCGCTCTTGCAGGCCAGTGCAAATCGCCAAAACGAGAAATGAGGCAGCCCGGGAACGCCGCCTTCTGAATGTCGGTGGTGGCCCGCGCAGTGTGTGTCGTTGCTCCGTCCTGTTGGAACCACAAGTCCTCCAGTCCTAATTCGTCCAATTGCGGCAGAAAAAACATGACCCTATAACGCGCACCGTCCACTGTTGTCGTTTGACCAGCAGCGTTCTCGAAAAAAAGGGCCCGATGACTCCTCCTGCGTGAACAGCATGCAGTCACTTTGGGCGGGTGTAATGGGTCCCCGTGCATCACTCGTGGATTTTCGGTGCCCCAAAAGCGATAGTTTTGCTTGTTCACGTACCCGTTGAGGTGGAAATGAGCCTCATCGCTCATTATGATTTTGGTCGAAAATCGATTATTTACGATTATTCCGCGTTCTTAGGGAGTATATCGATCCATGGCTTGTTCATTTATATTCTACATCTGTCTAGTCCACAAATGTCAAAACAGATCTGACTTTGGCGGCTATTTGTAAAAATAAGAGTATCTTTTAATAGGGTGTAATAAGGTCATGTCCAGGTGCTTTTCTGGGACTTAGCTCTTCGATAGCATATTTTATTTCTAGCGAATGAACTTTGATTGGGTCAGTTTGTGCGGGGGTCGGAACCAATTAAAGTTCATAGCCATTATTTGGAGGATTTGGCTGGAAAACATTTTTAAGGTAAAGTGCAAAGACAGTTGCCTTCTGATAGTGGGTAATGCTTGATGCGGCTTCTGAAGAGGATGCCAGTGCCACCACGGGCTTTGCCATCTGGGTGATTTGTGCCGTAAAATGCATACCCAGGTAATTGAAAATTGTATCGGTCCGTCAAGTGAGTTTCTGCAAGAAGCATTATGTCGATTTCATTGTCTTGGAGAAATTTTGATAACTCCACTTTGTGGCGGGGAATTCCATTTGCATTCCAGAGTGAAACTCGTAGGAGAGCCATTATTTGGATTGTTGCGAAGGTAGCATTTCAATGAGAATTTCTTGTGTTCTCATTTGTTCTTGCATTGCGTTTTGCATATATACCATAAAATCCTTCAGCGTCTGCTGTATCGATAGAAACATAGTTTCTAAGCTACTATAGTTTGATGGTTGTTCCGCTTGTTTTGATGGCAGTGTCGGCTCACTTCGAATTTGCGAAACCGTAGACATGGGTGCGGGTCTATCATTTCCTAGTTTCAAGGCGCTTGCGAAAGAAACACCTTGGGTTGCAGTTGTTGGGGCAAAGAACGATCTCGTAGCTTTGGTGAAGAAGACTCCAGGGGTCGACTGCGAGGGTGTGTACTGATTAAGGTTTTCATTGAATCGGGAAAATTCTGAGCGCTTATTAATCCTGCTCTTCAGATCTTTGTAGACTGGGCAACCTCTGTAGTTTGCAGTGTGGTTACCTTCACAGTTACTGCATTTTTTGACAGATGGATCCTCCTTGTTAGCAGGGCATGAGTCAGTATTGTGCAGCTCTCCGCATGCTACACAAACTGATCACAGGGTGCAGTAGGTTTTTATGTGCCCAAATTCTTGGCAATTGGTACATTGCACTGGATTTGTGCGGCTCCTCTACAGTTGTTCTGCGGTGCAATAAGAAAGGTAGTTTGTAAATTGGGTGCACTACATTATTTTTAGGAGCTGTGTCTTCCGGGCTTAGTTCAATTTTGAATAGTGGCTGTGGTTTTTCGTCCCTGTTTATTAAGTTTATAACGGACTTGACCTTGAGTCCCTTTTCCTCCAAGGCAGAAGTGACTTCCGTTGCAGGTACACTTCATTCAATGCCTTTGATTACTACCTGTAGGCCCTTGCTACTTTTTAGTTGGTAGGTGTAGTAGCTTTTATTTTCAGCTCTTAAGCATTTTTCGACTGCTCGATAATTTTCTTCGGTGTTGACTTGGAGCTTTGTTTCGCGAATATTGCCTTTGTTGACGGATGTTACATAAAAGTTGTTGTTGCCTATTAGCGATACAAGCTTTGTTACTAGGGCCGCACAGTTGCTATCCCTTATATAAATGGGTGGAGGCTTTGGTTTAGGGGCATTTGGAGCCTTTTCTTCACACTCAGCATCAGACTGTTGGCCAAGAATTTGGAACCTATTCCCAGTGAGGGGATCTTTGTCCACAGGTGTATCGCTTGTTTTGTTTATTTTTGGAGTGTTGCCGCTTTTTTTGTTTTGCGGGCTTAATTTGCGCTTATATATTTGTACATACCGATCGATGCCAGTCTGCACATACGAACGGGTAGTAGGTGTTGCACTTCGTTGTGTATGTATTTGCGGGAGGTCGTGCTGAGTTCACATTTTTGAAAGTAGGTTAGTGGGGAACGTTGGTTTCTGGATACTTGTTGTTCTTTTTGTTGTTGTTGAGCTTGTCGATTGAGCTGTGGTAAGCGTTACCGTAGTGGTCGTTGAACTTGACGAAAAGCTAGTCGTTGGTGGCTTAGAGGGCGGGGTGGGGCATTGGGAGCTCCAAATCAGCCCCATAGCCGCCCTAGATCTGCTACTGACCATTACATATCTAGGCGTCACACTGGACAGGAGACTTACCTGGAGACCCCATGTTAATCAGGTGTGTGGCTCTGCCCGCTTAAAACTCCGGAAGATGGACTGGTTACTTCAGCCAGAGAGTGGCCTTTCCCTTAAGGCTAAAGTCAGGCTTTTTAAGACCATAGTCCTCCCTACTCCTAACTGGTGTATTACATGTTAGGGAATGACCAGCACCACCACCATTAGGAGAATTGAGGTATGTGTAAGTAAGGCTCTTCGAAGAATTTTAAACGCGCACTGGTATGTATATAATACCATCATATTCCGGGACTTAGGCATCCCCACAATACTCCAATTGCCACAATTCTAAAATGGCCCAGTCGTCGGCGTAGGCTGAACAGAATCCACCCAGCGGATTTGTGGTTATTTGGACGTGCACCTCAAGGCCGCCTAATTTAATTTGATTTATTGTAGAGTTCTTGCAACATGAAGGCGTTGAATTGAATACGAAACATGCTTAAATAAAACCTATTCCAAAAAAATATATTTTTCAATGGTAAGCAGACTTTAGGTTGCTGATCTTTGATAAAGTTTCATGGAATAACAATATCTTCATTTGGTTAAAGGGTTCAAAACCGAAACCTCATCGATAATTTGTCTCTTACAAAAAACAAAATGTCGCTCGTCATCCCAGAAAACACATTCTTCGTATCATAAATACGAACATTGATGGCAGCGCAATGTTCGCACCGCCATCAAGAGTGTGGGTCGTCGTTACTCCAACATTGTGTTGAGGAAGGCCGATGTCGATCTGACTAAGCGTGCCGGTGAATGCTTCGAGGAGGAGGTCGACAAGGTGGTCACCATCATCTTCAACCCACTACAGTACGGTTCTCACGGAAATCGTGTCTCGGTCCCGGAATCGACGCAGAAGCCAGTCTTCTGCCCAAGGATTGCCAATCCCGGCTAACGGGAAGATATGTACGTATCACCTCTTTTTTTTCCTTATCTATTCTTTATTTTTTCACTAACTGAGCAAGCAAGGCCGGCCTGCTTGCTCAGACTTCTCCTTCTCTGCGCCGATGATGTAGAAGCTAACCCTGGGCCCAAGGTCTACTTGTACTCAGTGTGTGCTAAGAGAATCACTCGAGGAGTGTGCTCTGTCCTCTGTTACCGCTGTGGAGATTGGTGTCATCTCCGGTGCTCTGGCCTTGCCAGGCACCAGGATCATGATCCCAATTTTGTTTGTTTTCGCGCCGCCAACAACCTAGTGCTCCTGTCTCCATGCCAGCTCCTGCCGCCACACAGCCCAGCCCACCGAAAGACTTCATGCTCCTCCAATGGAATTGCAACGGCCTTAGCAGGAAAATAGTTGAAATCACCGACTATATGGATCGGAAGGGAATTTTGCTTGCTGCAATCCAGGAGACCAAGCTTACTCCTAGCAATGCACTTGCTTCGTCCGCCAACTATTCCATCCTCCGCCAAGACTGTGAGCGCAATAAAGGAGGAGGTCTCGCCTTTATAATACACAACTCGGTTAACTACCGACCGCTACCATTTGTATGTGGAGACGAGCACTTCGAGGTCATGGGGATCGCTCTTAAAAGCGGTGATGATGATGTAGATGTCCTGAATGTCTACATCCCTCCTGTGTCTGCCTGTAGAGCGGGCTTCAAACCCGACATCCAACATCTACTCACTGGAGACCTGAGATTTCTGGCTGGGGACTTCAATGCGCACACCGATGCGTGGTTTTTTGCTATTGGCTGCGACGCCAGAGGTGACCACATAGAAGAACAGATTGACTCATCCGACTTCTGTGTGATCAATGAGGGCCACCCCACCCGCATCACTGCTAGCTGCAAAACCTCGCCTGACATTACCATCGTCAGCCCTGCCCTCATCGCCAACACCACCTGGCATGCTGACATTGGACTAGGCTCGGACCATATCCCCATTACTATCAAGATCACAAAAGATGCGGACTTCATAACATCTGAGGCCCGCACTTTTGTGAATTTTGGTAAGGCTGATTGGGAGATGTTCAAGTCTAGTACTGAAACAGCCTTTGCTGCTCTCCAACCACCAGCCACCGTCAACGAAAGGGAACGCATATTTAGGCGCGTCCTAACTGACGCGGCCAGGAGATGTATCCCCGCCGGACGCATCCCACAGCTGCGCCCTCTCTTTCCGGCAGAGGCAGTGCCTCTCGCCAATAGAAGGGATGCCCTCAGGTGAGAAGATGCCTCTAATCCTGAAATCGGTGCACTTACTGAGGATATCGCTAAGTTAGTCAACCTACACCGGAAAGAAAAATGGTTGGAAAAACTTGAACAGCTTGACTAAGGCTCCAAAAAACTTTGGAGCACCATCAAACAGCTGACGAATCCACGGAAAAATGATCTGGTTGCGATCTCGTTCGGGAACACTACACCCCCAAACCCGACTAAATGAGCTACAGCCTTTAACAGGCAGTTTGTTGCCCACCCTGAGCACACGGACAACAAAAAGCGCAAGATCGTACGCAGGATACGCAACCTCCCCATCGATGATGAACCTGTGTCCTTTGGTGCAGAAGAGGTCGAGTTGGCCATTAAGGACTCCAAGCCCTCCAAGGCAATCGGGCCGGATGGTCTTGCCTCCATCATGCTCCGACACCTTGGACCTATCGGAATCAGATTCCTGACCCACACATTCAACCTGTGTGTCAGCTCTCTGATTATTCCCAGTATCTGGAAAACCGGGAAAATCATCCCAGTTCTAAAGGTTGGGAAACCGTCAGATCAGGGCTCCTCCTATCGGCCAATAACGCTCCTCACCCCGGTTATTAAGATTCTCGAGTCCCTGCTGCTCCACCACCTAAAGGAACATCTCCCGCCTGCCTCCCATCAACATGGCTTCAGATCCGGCCATAGCACCACCACTGCATTGTGTGAACTCACAACATCCATAGCAGCAGGCCTCAACAGCAAGCGACCTCACGAGAGATCGATCCTGGTGGCACTTGATCTCTCCAAAGCCTTTGACATGGCTAGCCATACCATACTCCTTCAGGATCTGGCCCAGAGCAACCTACCAAATCAATTGACTAGATGGATGTCCAACTACCTAGCTGGCAGGCAAGCCCATGTGGACTTTCGAGGGAAGCTCTCCAAAACACGAGTTATCAAGCAGGGTGTGCCCCAAGGCGGAGTACTCTCCCCCCTGCTTTTCAACATTTATGTTGCCAACATTCCGCAGCCCCCACCTGAAGGCAAACTCATTACATATGCGGATGACTGCTCCATCATCACCACTGGCAGGGATGTTGATACTCTAGAGCAGCCCATCATCTCGTATCTCCCGAACCTAGCCGACTTCTTCACCAGCAGAAACCTGAGCCTCTCTGCTCCCAAATCGTCCGCTACCCTTCTCACCACCTGGACGAGAGAGGTCAGGCAAATCCTCAACATCCACGTCAATGGACTTAGGATACCCACCGTGAACAACCCCAAAATCCTTGGAGTCACCTTCGACTCCTTGTTCACCTTTGCCAAGCACTCAGAGAGTGTCATCAAGACAGTCAGAAGCCAGGCTAAAGTTTTGAAGGCAATTGCAGGCAGCACGTGGGGAAAAGAGAAGGAGACCATCACAACCACCTACAAGGCGATCGGGAGATCCATGATAAATTATGCGGCCCCAATCTGGTCCCCATCTATCAGCGACACCCAATGGCGTAATCTCCAGCTTGCTCAGAACGCATCGCTGGGAGTTGCCACGGGCTGTCACATTATGTCGCATCCCGATCACCTTCACCAGGAAACTGATGTTCTCCCAGTGCGCCTCCACAACAAGCAAATCACGCAGCAATTCTTGATTGGATGCCACGTCGAGTCCCATCCCAATCACGCCTGCACCCAACAAAACATGACCAGATGGCCTCAAGCAGTTCGCTATGACCTTGGGACGGAGCTCTCGCCTGTCAGGCAGCTCCTAGGAGATGACCACTGCTCTCTGGCAACTAGCATTGAAGCGAAGAAACAGGCCCACACCAACGTCGTCACCCTAGCTTTAGACTCCTATCGGACCAACATTGTCCTAGGAGGAAGGCCACTGCCCATAGACGAAACGGAGAAATCACTGCCTCGACCCGCCAGAGTTTCACTTGCGCAGTTAAGATCCGGCAAATGCAAGCTGCTCAACAACTACCTTGCCCGCATCAACCCGGAAGTGGTGGACGAATGCCCAAAATGTGGCCACAGCCCACACGACACCAGACACCTCTTTGAGTGCCCTCTTAACCCCACTGTTCTCACACCCATAGACCTATGAACCCAACCAGTAGAGGCAGCTACCTTCCTCGAACTGGTACCCCACTAGCTTCTACTCAACTCTAATTATTTAACCTCCTCTATTCTTTTATTTCTTTCTTCCTCCCATACGTACAATCTTCCCAGCCACTACAACAACAACAACAACCCACTGCAGTACAAAGTGCCCAACTGGTTCCTCAACAGACAGAAGGACATCATTGATGGCAAGTACTAGCAGCTGACTTCCACTAATGTGGTCTGCGTCACTGTGGGTTTGTCCAAGAAGAAGTAAGCTTGTCCACAAGTGAATTTGCTGTTAGATTTATTACTTTTATCAACAACATTTTTGGTTGGCCTCGTAATTGTGGCATTATCATTGCTATAGATATATTTTTTTGATTAAGTTGAAATTTTTAATGGTGTACCAGAGGAACACAGATTATATTAAGTTTGTGCAAAAGTATGTAACAGCCAAAAGGAAACATCTCCGACCTCATGAAGCATATACATATATTCTTGAGCAGCCATTAGGGTGGAGTAAAATTTTTTTTAAAATTCGTTTCTCCTGCGACCCTAAACAGTATATATATTCTTGATCAGCATCAACAGCCGAGCCGATTTAGCCATGTCCGTCTGTCCGTCCGTCTGTCCGTATGAACGCGTCGATCTCAGAGACGGGAGCTGAAGTCGAGCACCCCGACTACAAAATACCCTGTTCCCTTGACTTCTTGTGTTTTCATACACATATACATACACTCACACATACACACGCACACTCTAACATACGCACACACGCTCGCGCAAACGCGGTAACTGACAATGCAAGGCTCTCTCCTACAAGCAAAATTGATTTGTATATAACTTCGGTGTTTTTTGTCCGACCTGATTAATCTTTTCAGAATAGATAGATATTGGGCCTTACTTGATATGTATAAAGTTTGGAAGGTCTATCTTAAAAATTGTGGCTCTAACAATTTTTTGCGCTTAAAGGGGAGAGGGGGAGGAATTTTCCAAATCTGAAACAAACTCGATTTGAATCTGGTATACACCTACCTATATGCAAAAATTTGTTGCTCTATCTCTTATAGTCTCTGAGATCGACGCGTTCATACGGTCGGACGGACAGACGGACGGACAGAGAGACGGACATGGCTAAATCTACTCGGTTGTTGATGCTGATCAAGAATAAATATATACTTTATAGGGTCGCAAATGCTTCCTTCTACCTGTTACATACTTTTGCACAACTTCATGATCCCCCTTTTCCCATTTTCAATGGGAACAGGGTATACAAATATACAACAATTAGACATTTCCTCCATTCATTTTTGGTTGAGAAAATTAATTGAATTCCCTAACTCTCCGAAGTGAGCACTTGCTACCAGACCAACTACCAGCCAAGTATTTGCCTAACGAATTTTGTATGGGAATGTCCGTAAGATGTACCGATCGGTACGACCCTGTATTACCAATCGTTAGAGTGGTGATGGGCGCACACTATAGTTCACGTACTAGACTAGCGCTGTGGTCTGTCTTTAACGACGCGAGTCGGAGGCCGGAGTGGCTCAGCGGTTAGTGTGCGCGACTGCTGAGCATGAGGTCGTGGGTTCGATCCCGCCTCGGAACATCTAATGAAAAAGTTTTTTTCTTTGAATAAAACTTTACACCCGGCCACACCTCTTGCTGTTCAAAAACTCTCAAAAACTGCCGTTCGGACTCGGCGTTAAACTGTAGGTCCCTTTCTCTTGTGCTAAAATTAGAAGCGCACAAGCCAAGAGATTGGGAGAGGCTCGGCTTTGGCCCCTCGGGGCTGTTGTCATCTTGACAAGCCGATTTTACTTTTACTTTTACGACGCGACTGACGCTCAATGATCCATCTGGTCGTAAGGCCTGGTAGCGCTTTGACACCAGCTGAACTACAGGGTAGTTCCTGATGAAATCAAGTCCTCCAAATCTTTGTTATTTTATCTCATTGTCATTGGAGGTTCCGTAATCTTTTCTTTCGCCCAATCTATTAAATTATAATTGTTCAACGCATGAGCTCGAAGCTCTGGAAGTTAAAACTCGCGAACTTGCATTCCCTTTCTCTCCTTTCGAGCTTTAATATCTTTCGAAAAGCTAGTTTCCTTATGTGGGATGCATCATCTTGTAACATAGCCAACAAAATATTTTCTGGATGTGCGAAGAATGTTCTTTATATGGTTTTCAAAACAATTCTCCGGACCGGACCATTTTTACAAGATGTCTTTGTTGTGATGTCAAACCAGGTTGCGAACTAGCTCGCTTAAAATTTTTGTTGGCTTTGCTGTTTCAATGTATAAACGGAGAATTCAACTTTCGCAAGTCAGCCTTCATAAGTGTCCAGTATTTCTTGGGTCTCTGCTGGCCAAGTTTGGTGAGATTTTGCCAACAGAAACTGCAGAGCATAGATTAAGATACTTGTTGCTTAGTAAGTCCTCGTTGACTTTCGGTAATTGGGTAGGACTGGAATCAAAAGCCTGTACATTTAAATCCCAACACATAGCGAGCCAGTTGTGGTACCGTCCAGACTAAAGAGTAAATGGCAAAGTGGTAATTCATTTGCTTGCAGCAAGCTCACTTACCAGGGCAGACGTCTTTCCAATATACATATGCATCCGTTTTTATGCCCCGTGTTTACAGCAGTTCCAACACATCCCATTGCCAGAAGAGATGACCGGAATTTATAAGATTTTTCCAAAATCTAGCCTATATTTTTTCAATCATAGTTGCTTTCCCCAAATGAATAGCAAGATGTATGTTGTACTCTGATCCTGGCTCAGATATTATTAAGATATGTTCCTTACTGATAGTTTTGCGAGATCTTGGTCATAAAAGCTACTTTCTAGAGATGCCACCCAGCCTATTTATTTCTTATGGAAAAAAGTCACGCAGCATCGTTTTTGCTCTTTCTATCGGGTCATCGATTAATCATACACGAGATGTAAAAAAAAATATTAGCCAAATCTGTCTGCCTTCTGGACCTTTTGGACTTATTTAGTATCAAGGATTATTTATTGATACTCCAAATATCCGTACAGATCGGGTGAACCATAGTCAAGCTATGAGCAAAAGAATGTTGGCTGCTGCAGAGCAGTAGCAACGCTGCTTTCAGATGCTACTGCAGCATCAAAATTCATACTGAGCAAGATCTGGCATTTTCTCCTTTTTTCGAAATGTCTTTTTTGACCCCCACTGGTTTCACTATTTATTCTATGCGATTTTTTTTTAAATTTTATTATATTAGCCCATTTAATTCTCCGTTGAACAAATGTCGGCCCAATGAATTTGGTTACCGTTGGACGAAGCTATTTCCGTTTTCCTGAGTACTCATCGACAATCCAGTATTTTTTTTGAGTGTGCTTACATATTAGTATGTGTTTTAACAAAAGTATAATAGGATTTTTTGTTTGGCGACAAATTTAAATAATTGTTGACAAATACCTACAAAGTAAATTTACATTAACATCCTCCGAATAATGTTACCCAAGAAATATTAGTTTAGCGAATCCAATAGCATTAAGCAAAAGTGACAATTTTTATACCCTGTACCAAAGGTATGAAATGGTCCCAAAATTGCGAAATTTGCCAAACTAAACATTTCATCCCATTGGGATGAAACATTGGGCAATGGTAGGAAGCATGCCTGCGAAGGTTTCTAAGTTGAATTAATGGCCGGCAAATAGTCAAAAAAAATTCAAAATCTGCCAAATTATACCAATCATTCAATTGCGATGAAATTTTCGGGAATGATTGGGCGCTTGTCTGCGAAGATTTTTCATTTAAACAAATGTGCGGAAGATGGTCCAAAAACCGAGAAATTTAAAAACTCATAAGAGTATCTATGAAATACTGTTTAATAGACGGCTAAATAGGAGATGAGATCGAACGGTCAAACAAATCGCTATGTTTGCAATATTTTGTAGTGAGTTATATGAGTTTATTTTTAATAGATGTCAATTGTAGACGGGTAACCCGTCTTCATAATAATCTAAGTCTGTTAATTTAAAGCCTAGAACTACCTCTCAGCGGAATAAAGACATACCGTGAAGACTTGAGTGAGACATTTTTCTTGTTCTTTCTGGGAGGACTCAAGGGAAATTCATGTACAGCAACCACGCCTAAACAAAAAGAAATTAAATTTCTCTAACACCTGGCCCCGGGGAGCTACAGCCCCGGACAAGTATCGTTACATACAAGTGCTAAACACTCCACCAAGCTCAGCAACAAGTGAGCGAGTTACATCATCCTGTCATCATCGTGACAAGCATTCTCCTCAAGCATATTAACATAAAACAAATCAAAATCTAATCATACTCCACACTCTTCATAAGCATGACAAAAGAACAGAGGGCTGTGCTATTGAACTCAATCACAAAAATTCCTTTATGATAAAATCTGTACAAGAAATATTTAGAATAAATTCCACTCTCGACTTGTTCAGTCGCTCCCTGCGACTTGTTTTATTTTGATTTATTTTACTTTATTATTTTGACTATAGCCAACAGCTGGACAACTCAAAAGTTAGAGTATAGTTAGTTATGGCGTGCGACCATTCCGAGCTTAGTATGTCTAAGCAAATAAATCCCATAGGGTATATGTTGTGAAACAATTGCGTGCGAAAATTCGCAGTTGGCGGAACGAATGAATAATTTGAAGGCATTATATACTACAATTGAAATTTGGGTTGGAAAAAACTTTTATTTTTCGTTAACTGTTATAACTGCCTAAAATATTAGTATTTTCATGATGACGAACGTGACCTTATTTTTCCCATCTCGCTCTCGGCTCAGATGACAGCTCTCTGAGAGTCGGAGCACTCTACGTTTGTTATTATTCAAAAAAATTCAAAATATCAAAATAAGGCCACTTGAAAGAGGACAGCTTTGTTGAAAACAACACCTTCAAATTAAAGGCTTTAATAAATACTCATTGGTCGTACGCATTAAAAGCAGAAAAGGTCGAAATAAAATATTTAATTTAATTTTTTTTCTTCTGCCACTATTTTGAAGCACCTTATTTAGTGGCTAAGTTGATAGCAGACATTACTGCTGGTTCCAAGATAAAGCCAACCAAAAAGCGATACGCACGTGACCAAAAATGGAAGTGCTCTTTTTGGCATCAATATAAGTGCAGAGCTCAGCGAAACCTGCCAAAATTGTTTAGTAAGACTAATTATACTCTGTACCAAAGGTACATAGAGTATAATAAGTTTGTGCTAGCCATGTCCGTCTGTCTGTCCGTATGAACGCACAGATCTCAGAGATGGTTAGAGATAGAGGTTTGACATATATGGGACATATGCTTCTTATACTTGCAGGCAGATCAAGTTTATTTTCAATTTTGGCCACGCCCCCTCCCGCCCCCACAAATTGGTAAAAACGTCACATCTCCCACAGTTTTATAGATAGAAGGTTCGTTCCTTCTGGACATATTTAGTAATCAGGATTATTTATCCGTCAAAGGAATGGTAAAGATCGGATGAACGGTTGTCGAGTTATAAGGAAAACAAACAATTATGGGCAGCACAGGTCGCAGCGGTGATGGGCAGCAGTTCACAGGTGCAGAGTATGTTATAGTCGGGCTTGACCGACTTTCTTCCTTGTTTTAAAATGTTTTCAGAGCCAAAGTCAATACAATCTATAGTACCTTTTTTTAAAAAAAAAAACTTGCAAAATAAGTACCCAAATGAGAAAAATGAGACTTAGGAGAGTTGGTCCGAGGCAGCCAGCGCGAAGTTCGACACCCACCCTCCCGTAGTTATCGATAGGAGCTCGTGACTTGTGTGGGTAGAGCCGCCACAGTACCCTCCAGTGACCGTGTGGGAGCGAATAGAAAAGATAAGAAGAACCTGCAGACTTACGTAGTTGTGTTGATGGCCGGTGGTTGCTTCGAGTGGGCGTCGATAAGCAAGTTCGTTGGCTGCGGAATGATGTTGCCTCTTGTCGTGATTGATGGTTGAAGTCGCCTTTGGTCGAGGACTTCGTGTTACCTCGGTTGAGGACTTTGATGCCTCGCGTTGAGGTGTTTGCTGCCTTGCGTTGACGTGCGGACTTGCGCGTAGTAGACACGACAGAACCAGAATCGATGTGCCGCTGATGTGGACTTTATCGCTGCCTCGGAAGAGGATTTTGCCGCTGCCTCGGATGAGGACTTTGTCGCTGCCTCGGATGAGGACTTTATCGCTGCCTCGTATGAGGACTTTGTGGATGCCTTGGGTTCACAAACGTGCGCGTAGTAGACACGACTGAACCAGAATCGGTTGTGTTTTGGTTGAGGTGCGGATGCGAGAGTCTTTAGCTAGACGTCGTTCCTTGGCGACTGCCGTGTGAATTACACGACTGTAGGCGCAGACACATTTTTTCGAGAGCTTGTAGATGGCTCAGGCTGGCAGCAAATGTCAAACAAAGAGCGTTCCGAGGACTAGCTGGTCGTTTGTGGCCGTTGGTATTCGATCGAGTGATTGGAGATGAGGCCCAGGCTGGCAGTTTGCCAAAATTGGAGCTCTCCTCGTTGTGGTTGGTTACTTGCGGGTCAGGTATGCCAGCGAAGAAGGCAGTTGTCCAGCGGTGCAAGTAGGTGTGGTTCGCTGGACATGCAAGTGCATGCACGTTGTTCGTTGAGGGACGATTAATATTGCAGCCATAAAAGTTGATCAGGGCCGTGGATGCTGAACCAGGAATGGGTTTTTTTTTGGTATTGAGGGTGGTTTAAAGCTTGAATGCCTCCTCGGCGCTTAAGTCGACGTCCGAATTACTTTGCCGGGGGGAATGCCCAAGGCTTTTCTAGGATTCTCTCCATGAATGAAGTGAATTGCGCTGCCTTTCAGCTCTGCGCAGCTTTTGGAGAATTACTGTGGCCATGTGGCTTACTGCTGACCAATTTCGTTCCGAATCAAGCATGAAGTTCACCAGATTACAAACGGCTGGTGTCTTCCCCACCCTAATGCTGAGTTCATTACGTTCGTTCATGTACTGCGGTCAGACAAAATAGCAATGTTCTGCGTCTTCTATGGCCACAGTACTCTCGCAGTGAATACAGGAAGGGCTGTCTTCGTGTTTAAGTCTACGAAGAAAGGATCTAAAGCACCCATGTCCTGCTATGAGTTGCGTCAGGTAGTAGTCGGTATGATCATGTCTTCTGTCCAGCCATACCATAAAGCCTGGGATCAGGCTAAAGGTCTAATGTCCGTAAGTTGACTCTGTCCAACGCTGCTGCCATTGTTGCACGGCTGCTCTGCGCGCTTCAATGCGTTGGGAGGTTGCCAACGGGCCCGACGTCGATTGTCTCCTGATCTCTGCAGATTCGCGAGCCGCGAGATCCAGTGGGATGAAGTCAGCTATCACCAATGCTGCATCATGGGAGACTGTTCGGAATGAGCAGCTCACGCGCAGAGCACATAAGCGTCGTACCGAGTTCGCAGAGCGCGTATTGTTGCCGTGTCGGGTTGCTTTTGCCCATATTGGAGCTGCGTATAGGAGCGTAGAACTTACTACATTGGCGAGGAGTAGTCGCCTCGGCTGCTGTGGTCCTCGGGTGTTGGCCATTATTCGCGCCAGCGAAGCTGCTGTCGTGGTGGCCTTTTTGCTCGCATCCAAGAGGTGCTGCTTAAAGCTCAGCCTATGGTCGATTGTTACCCCAAGAAACCTCAGGTGTGGTCGCTATTTTATTGTAGACGTTCCTATAAGAATAATGGCAGTCTCTACTTTTTTTATGCTGCTTATTAAAACCAGTTCGGTTTTTTGAGCAGCCAGTGTCAAGCCTGAACTGCTGAGCCATTCGCTGAGTGTGGCTATCGTTCTGTTCCGAGTTTCTTCGGTGTTTGTGAGGTGTTTGCCGACGACAACTAGGGCTATGTCATCCGCAAAGCCTATAACTGTTGCGCCTTCCGGGAGGTCAAGCTGCAGGATACCATTGTACATAAGGTTCCACCCTAATGGTCCTAAGACAGATCGTTGTGGTACTCCTCCTGTCACTGCATAACGCACGGGGCCGTGGTCTGTCTGATATATCAACACTCTATCTCGGAAATAGTCCTGTACCATTTTTTGTAGGTGCGCTGGAACTTCAGCGTAGTTCAGTGCGCTCATAATGCAACACCATCTGGCCATGTTGAACGCGGTCTTAATGTCCAACGTTGCTACCAGAGAGTATTTCTTGGCACCTTCTAGCTATCGTTTCCCTTCGATCGCTCGGCTGGCTGTCTCACAGAGCTTGCCCACAGCGTCAAGCGTGGATCGCCTCTTCCGGAATCCAAACTGCATTGGGAACAAATACCTTTCGACAGCAGACACGATTCTGGTGTGGACTAGGCGCTCCTTCCTCCAGGCATGCATTGTACATGTTTACGAAAGCCTCTGGGTTTTGCTGTATAGTTAGCTTTAGCACAGAGTTTGGGATTCCGCCAGCGCCAGGTGCCTTCCCATCTTTTACACGCTTGGCAACAGCAAGCACCTCGTCTGCCGTTGCAAGCTGTTCCCCTGTTTGCAGAGGCGGTACGTTCAGTCGCTGAAGTGGTTCTTGGTGTGGAAAGAGTGTCTCCATTATGCCTCTCAGTTGTTCAGGCAGGATGGTGGTGGTTGCCCAAAGAATTTTAATTTTTTGGTCATTAGCTTATAGGCGAAGCCAAGCGGGCTCTCATCAATATCGTCCGAGATTTCTGAAAAGCAACTCCGCTTGCTGTCCATTTTTAGCCGCTTAAGGACCCGTCTTTATTCTTTATACTGCTTTTGGTGGTTTTGAAATTGTGGTGTATTCCTTGTCCGTTGATAACTTCGCCTCGCACGATTGCACGCTACTCTTGCATCCGGAATTGTTTTTGTCCACCAATAGGTAGGACTGCGTCGATAGGGATATGAGCTTTTCCTAGCCATGGACGCATCGCAAGTGGCTTTGATGTGGTTCGCTACTTGGTTGGCCATGTCCGTTGCTGAGCCATGCAGTGAAAATTCTTCCAGCATCATCGAAACCATTTGTTTGTCCAAAGTTTCCACTTTATATGTGCACGTGGGTGCTCTCTGAACAGCTCTTTTGCTGGGCCCATGGCGCAGAGTACAGAAAATAGCCTTGTGGTCACTGCCAGTATAAATATTGTTGACCTCCCAGCTTAGACACTACAGCAGACTTGCACTTCCAGCTCTTTCAAATGTCTGCTCCAGGCCATTATTAGCACCCTGGCAAATCCTAATGTGCTCTTTGGGCTGCGGATTTGTGATTTTGAACTACCACAAACCCAGATTGCGGACTTCTTTGCGGTGTCTGCAAACCATTCTCCTGAATTCCGATTTCGGTACTGCTCGCTGATGATTGCAAAATCAATTTTGTGCTTGCGTATGGTTTGCTAGAAGAGTTCTTGAGCCACCGCGCAGTGGTTAAGATTAGGCTGCAGTAACTTCATCTTCCTTTCATATTGCACAACGCCTTATTGTAGAACGGGCACTGGATACAGGCCAGTTCCGCTTTGCAAGCGTTGGCAGTATGTTTTTCTCCTCCACAGTTATAACGTGCCTTCAGGCAGTTATGTTTGCTCTTGCAGTTACCCGAGATATGCCCAAACTCCAAGCATTGGTAGCACCTCCTTGGTATCATCTTTGTAGTTTAGCTGCTACTTCGGGAGTAAACCCGAGTGCTGCAGACTGTGTTCGCCTGTAGGCGAGCCTTAGATTGGTGATTGCTGTTACCGGTAGGCTCATCTCGGTCTGGGCGTAGATGGCTTCGACAACCTCCGTCATATCCTAGACTTATGTCTCTCACTTCTATGAGGGTGGTCTCCGTGAGCGTTTCAACTTCGGCGTTAGTTCCCAGTACTTATGTACTGCGCTTTGCAGCTCTGCCGTCTTGGTATCCGACGCCTTATTGAGGACCAGCAACAAGGCACCTGTTGCTGTACGCCTCACTCCTTGTACGCTTTATCCAAGCTCTTTCAGATTTGCCTCGGTCCTGATTCGTCGAAGAATATATGCGTATGTCGACTGTTCCCCAAGGGACCTGATGACAATGACATCTTTTTTTGTCTTTCGTGCTTTCGGCTTTACTGTAGTCCACTCCTGACTACTCCCTTCGGTATAGTGTTTCCGCTTACTTATTCCTTACACCGGCTGCTTCTTCGCCATTGTGGCCGTCTCCTTTGCCTTGCTCTCCTCCTTAAGGGCATCAGACAACTTGATAGCTGGCGCTTTGTGCATTGCTTTCTTAGGCGTCGGCCTTTACACCCGGCCACACCTTTTTGCTGTTGGCGCCAGCATTGCAGTAATTAGCCATGAAAAGCCTCTCAAAAACTGCCGTTCGGATTCGGCGTTAAACTGTAGGTCCCTTTCTCTTGTGCTAAAATTAGAAGCGCACAAGCCAAGAGATTGAGAGAGGCTCGGCTTTGGCCCTTTGGGGCTGTGTCATTTTGACAAGCCGATTTTACTTTTACTTTACATCGTTGGCCCAAAGTGAGAAGCTTGTCCAGTTGGGGTTGTGTCCATGGACCGCTGCTGTTTGACTTGGGCGAAAAACACAAGAAGCTGCGTGCAGAACTTCGCAGATGTACGAATTTTGAATTTTCGCGAGTTACGTATATTCGAATTTCGATTTTTTTGTGGCGTTATGTTGGTACTCATGTCTCTCACTTATGCCGACAAGCTCGGCCATTTTGAATGTTCACTTAATTGTTGACAGCTGCTTTGCTTGCGTGTTTTGGATCGTCTTCGATTTTTACCTATTCAAAAAAATGGATCAAAGAACCTGTATCAAATTTTGTGTGAAAAACGAAATTTAGTGCGCGGATGCATTCCGAATGTTGACTGTGGCATACGGAGAAACTACCTTGGACCGAAGCAACGTTTATCGGTGGTACAAAATGTTCTCAGAAGGCCGAGAAGATGTGAACGACGAAGAGCGCGCCAGGCGCCCGAGCACTTCAACAACAGACGAAAAAATTAATGAAGTGGAGAAAATGGTATTGGCCAATCGTCGAATCACCGTTAGAGAAGTTGCTGAGGACCTAAACATATCGATTGGCTCGTGCCATTCGAATTTTATCAATGATTTGGGCGTGAGACGGGTCGCCGCGAAATTCGTACCAAAATTGCTCAATTGCGACCCAAAACAGCATCGCATGAACATTGCTAATGAGATGTTAAACTCTGTCCGCGACGACCCAAATTTGCTCCAGAGGGTCATAACTGGTGACGAATCGTGGGTTTATGGTTATGACGTGGAAACCAAAGCTCAATCATCTCAATGGAAGCTGCCGCACGAACCAAGACCGAAAAAAGCGCGCCAAGTTCGGTCGAATGTAAAAGTTTTGCTGACAGTTTTCTTCGATTGCAGGGGCGTGGTGCATCATGAGTTCTTGCCACAGGGAAGAACGGTCAATAAGGAATATTACCTGCAAGTTATGCGCAATTTGCGCGAAGCAATCCGCCAGAAACGCCCGGATTTGTGGAAGAACAAAAATTGACTTTTGCACCACGATAACGCCCCTGCTCACACATCGTTGCTTGTGCGCGACTTTTTGGCCAAAAACAACACACTAATGATGCCGCAGCCAACGTATTCCCCAGATCTGCCCCCCTGTGACTTTTTCTTGTTCTCTAAACTAAAGAGGCCCATGAAAGGACGACGTTACGCTACGCTTGACGAGATAAAGACGGCATCGAAGGAGGAGCTGAACAAGATAAAAAAAATGATTTTTTGAAGTGCTTCGAAGATTGGGAAAACCGTTGGCACAAGTGTATCTCATGGGGATTACTCATGGGGATTACTTTGAAGGGGACAAAATAGATATTCATGAATAAATAAATAATTTTTGAAAAAACACAAAATTCGCGATACTTTTTGAACACACCTCGTACATGCGTATGTGTGTGTGTTGGTCAGCGAGTGAATGTCAGAATTCGTCGAAAATCATTTTTTGCACTGCAAGTACGTATTTGTGTGTGGTCAAAAACGTTGCCAGTTGGTTGGCTGGCGGCTTCTGCTAGGATGAAGATGTCCATGTAGTCGAATCCGGGCCGCCGCTGTCGTCGATCGTTGGCCGAATTTCGCTATGTTTTTTGTGTTGTGTGTGTTCGTGTTTGCAAGTGTAGTATTTGTGCGCGCCACACGAACTTCGAATTGTCGGGGAAAATTGCAAGTTGATATTCAAAACTCTCCTTTTACTCCTGGAGGTGAGAGATGATTAGCTGCGTAGTTATCGAAAGAAGCTCGTGACTAGTGTGAGTAGAGCTAGAGTAGAGAAGGCCGGGTGTGGTGGCGGATGGCTGACATTTAATGTACAAACTTGTCCTTTGATAATTTTTCAGTTCGCTGTTTGTACATGCGGATTGAACATTGACATGGTTTTCAGAATGTTGGATCGCTTGGCTTCTTGGAGCCAAGCTCGCGCAATAGGGCAAGGCGGGAATGTCTTTGGCATAAACTGCCCTTAGTTATACCGCCATGCTACTCACGATAGGAGCCGTGCCTGCTCTTTTCGCAGCTGATCTGGCAGTGGCTGGTGGCTGGATGTCGTCTTAGTACTGATTAAGGGCAAGGACAGTCCTTCGTTTGTTGTATGGGCCATGCTGGACCCCCTTGTTCGGTTGGTCACAGCCTCAGGTTTCATATTCGAGCTCGCCTGTGTAGTGTTGTGGCCGGGTGGCTCAGCGGCTAGTGTGCTCGACCGCTGTGCAAGAGGTCGTGTGTTCTATCCCGCCTCGGAACATCTATTGAAAAAGTTTTTTCTTTGAATAAACTTTACACCCGGTCATGCCTCTCTGCTGTTGGCACCAGCTTTTTAGTAATTAGCCATGAAAAGCGTCTCAAAAACTGCCGTTCGGATTTGGCGTTAAACTGTAGGTCCCCTTCTCTTGTGCTAAAATTAGAAGAATTTTTTCGTACCCCATTGAGATGAAAAAAAAAAAATGATTTAAAAGTTCATTTTAACCATCGGATATCAATATGAACCTGAACCGCAAAATTTCTTTGTGTATTAAATTCAACTATCGATCAATCGTATAGCTAACGAGTGATGAAAATACATTATGTGAAAATGCTCTCTTTTCCCACCAAAAAAAAAAAAATAAAGCCCCAATGAAATAAGGTCCCAAATATTTAGATAGAAAACAAAAACAACGATTTTTCATAAAATTTGGGGTGTTATTTCCTTTTTTGGGGCATTATTTCCTAAATAATATTTGAAAATGAAATAAGCGGCCCTGTTCCCAATTCCGAGTCGGTTTTCGTGTAAACGTTTGCATGTACAGCTTAAACTTAACAACGTTATATGGAAGGTGACAAGAATTTCAAAGGCTACTAGATTAGGTTTGACGAAAATCGGAATTGCCTAAGCAGCTGAAACCGATTGCTCAATGCCAAGTGAATTCAATTCGTCAAAAAAAAAGGACCTGATCTAGTAGCCACAGACATTTTGCTTACTTTTCATATAAAATTGTGAACTTTATCTTAAAAAAAGCAACGTTTACACGAAAATCGACTCGGAATTCGGAACAGGGCCGAAGGCCCCAAAAGATGAAATGAAATTAGACCCCAAACTCATTTTTAGGTCTTTATTTCATTTTTTATGCGGAAATAAGACCTCAAATTTTAATATGAATATTTTTGGGTCTTATTTCATTTTATAATGAAATAATACCCCAATTTTTAATATGCATTTTTTTGGGGTCTAATTTCATTTTTCTTTTTTTTTCCAAAATATGCAATGTAATATGTGTGTTCAGAGACCTGTTTTTGATATGCAATGAAAAGCAATAACGGTTAATTTTCTTATCTGCAGGTCTTCTTAGACTAAGCATTTGATACGTAGAATTTTTGTACTGATTTGTCTCTTAAAATAATAAGCGATATAAAGGATAAGAAAACAACCGCCGAATAGGAGATATTAATTGTAAGGAACTTTTAAAATAGTTCCAATGGGTTGCTTTTACCAGCTCCTAGTGATCTGTATTCAATATTTTGGGGAGGTAATGATTTTAACAAAAATTTTTGCGCCGCAGGCGAAAACTTTTTACAAAAAAATCAAGCGATTTTTAAGTAAAAATTTTTCAATGTTTAAGTTTATTTAACTAAAAATCCAAATTTAAAAA
This sequence comes from Lordiphosa collinella, assembly GCA_018904265.1. Lineage (NCBI taxonomy): Eukaryota > Metazoa > Arthropoda > Insecta > Diptera > Drosophilidae > Lordiphosa > Lordiphosa collinella. The sequence continues at coordinate 254,382 of JAEIFV010000046.1, read as the reverse complement.
TTTTTACAAATTTTATTTTAGGTATTCCCGGTATTTTTTATAATGAAATAAGCGATAAAAAGAACAAAAAAAACAACTAAAAAAACACGCTGAGCATGAAAACCGAAATGAAAAATATCAGTCTAATAGCTATCGAGATATCGATGAGCCGTTTTTCGATTTTTTCAAAAGTTGCCTCCACTTAAACTCTCATAACTTTTTTGTTTTTGCACCAATTGAAAATTAAGGCATTTTAAAAAGAAGCAACTGGTCCGGAAGTTTTGTTATCAAACAATAATATGATAGAGAAAGGGCTTTAAATGCTATGCACTCAAATGTTAAAAAAAAAATTACCTTTTTGCCAAATTTAAAAATGGAAGGAAGGAACGTCGCCCATAGCAATAAAAGCACTCACCCTATCACATTATTGTCTGAAAACCAAATTTTTGGACAAGTTTTTTCTTTTCAAATATTTTGAGCAGTTTTGAATCGGTGCAAAACAAAAAAGCTATGTAAGTTTAAGTGGAGGCATCTTTTGAAAGAATAAAATAAACGGCTTATCGATAATATCTCGATAACTATTCGGCAGATTTTTTTTTCATGTCGATTTTCGTGCTTAGCGGTCCAAAATACTTTAGAAATAGTTGGTTGGGCGGCCACGTAATATTTGTATGGTCTTTACAGACATTAGCTTACTCCTTTTACTAAAAACCTGTTTTTCTTAACAATCTGCTTCAGAATGTTTGCACATCAAAGAGCATAAACTATTTTAAATGGTTCTTATATTTATATGTTAATCAATATTATTAAATGAAATGTGCTCTCCGCGTTCCAGTTCCACGTTTCTTTTGTGGCTATGCGCCGTTGCTTGTCTGAATCGATTACACTTACCATTATGTGGTAGTCAGGTTGAACGGAAGTTGTCAACTGCTATCGTTTTCTTCTTTCTTTTTTCCTGTGTCTTTTGGCGGTACGGTACGGGATCTATATTGCCCTTTGGTAATCATTGAATTTACAAGACATCTTTATTTTATAGCGGTCTATTCAACCAGGATACAAATATGCCTCCCAAGTTCGATCCAACGGAAGTAAAATTGGGTAAGCTTAAGTCGTACCTTTATGCTTGTATGTGAAAAAAAAGTAAACAATGTTATTTGTAAATATTTCAGTTTACTTGCGCTGCGTGGGTGGCGAAGTAGGAGCGACATCGTCATTGGCTCCTAAAATTGGTCCCCTTGGTCTGGTTAGTATTTGGCCCGTTGCATTGTTTACCGGATAAAATTAATGAATGAAATTCATTTACAGTCGCCAAAGAAAATTGGAGATGATATTGCCAAGGCTACATCGGACTGGAAAGGTCTGAAGATCACCGTTTGCCTGACCATCCAAAACAGACAGGCTGCTATATCTGTGGTCCCGTCTGCCGCGTCTTTGATCATCAGAGCTCTGAAGGAACCTCCCCGTGACCGAAAGAAGCAAAAGAACAGTGAGTAAACTGAATTAATATAAAAGCCACTCGTTAAAACAACAAAGTGTGTAGTGTGCGTAATTGTGTAGAGACTGGTCAGCCATGTGCAAACACCTGTTTTCATTATAGCGAATTGTTCGTGCTTGCAATTTACTAAATGAGGCTCGGTTGGAATTCTTTCTTTTTATATACTTTTCGATACCAATTGCATTTTGGAAAAGCAGAAACTGAAAGATTGAATTAGATATCCTGTGCCTAATCCTACAGACATTTAGGCGGTATTGCTATAGAGCGGCGAGGTCTTATCCGCAACTTTATATTTTGTTCCAGCTCCCATGATTGTTTCGTATTTGGCTCGATATTTCAATCACAACCGTTGGACGGTCTCGGCCGCTGCAATTATTGCCTCTCACTCGCCTCTGTCTTGTGCGAGCCGGCATCAGTTGGTCACCTCAAGCGCCTCAATGTTTTCCATCACCTGATCTTTCCATCTTATCATGATTGTTTACAATTGGTTAAAAACTTTTTATGAAAGACACTTCGACACATCTCAATTGAATACCTTCGGAACTTAACTTTCTGACTTAAACTTTTATGAGTTTCTATGAAACATTCATGCTGAGATAAATGTTATACGGTAACAACAGAATCTCTTTAAATTAGCCCTAAAGCCTCGAAGTAATGTGAGCCAAGATTATATTTGATTTATTCACACTCGACAATGATTGATTTTTCAGATTTCTCTAATGGCTTTATCCAATTCATTTTCATTACAGTCAAACACAGCGGAAACATTGCTTTCGATGATATCCTGGCTATTGCGCGAACAATGAGACCTAGATCTATGGCTCGTGAATTGAAGGGAACCTGCAAAGAAGTCCTCGGCACTGCCCAGAGTGTTGGTTGCACTGTTGACGGAAAGCATCCTCATGATGTTATTGACGAGCTCAATAACGGCGATATTGAAGTCCCTGCAGAGTAATATGTCAATCAAGTTGATAGAGAGTTAATAAACGTTACGTGTTGGAATACGTAATCATCGAAGTGCATTTGTGGATTCATTGGTGGAGTTGTGTGCGAGCAAGGCGATCTTTTTCAGCAAACTTAACTTAAAATGTTTTCACGCTCTTGGCGCGATTATTTGTTGTTCCTGATAGTAAACAACAATCACAGTACTTCATTTATTAACGGTAATCTTAAATATTGTCGCAAAATATCTTAAGGTGCTCGGATGATCAAGACAGTCCACATTCCCTAAAAAAGCTCCAAGACTAATGCTAGATATACAAGAAAAATTATTGGATTGTGCAGTCAGAGGGACAAAGTTAATCAATTCTCATTCTCCTACAGTTAAAAGTGAATAGGAAAAGTGTGAGATGCATTTTCATGCTTACTTAATTCACAGCTGTTGCCAATTGCAGGTGAAGGTACCCTGCTTTGCATACTTGTTAAAGAAATATTTCATATTATTTTAGAGGCGCAACGCTGCCACTTCACAACTGTTTTTGTACAACTGTAAGTTAAGGAAAAAATCAAATGGGGTATAGTTTTATAGGTTTTTGGGTGATCCAATTTCATTCCTGGTAATATTTTTCCGTTGCGGATCGATGAGCAAAAATGATACGAAACGTAATAAAATAATTTTTACAAGTTTTCCAGCAAACTATCATCAGCACAAATATGGAAGGAATTAAAAGGCATGGGGATAGGTTAAAGCAGACCACGACTCGACAATGACTTGGATGTTAAGATTAATTCGTTCAAATAAATGTACCCGCACCTACCCATAAAATGTATGTCAATTCTGTTCCCCTATGTGAAAACAGTTTTACGTGTGTAAGTTCCTGTGATGTCCTTGAAAGTATTCTTAAAGTCAAAAGCAGAAGGTCTTGATAAACTTAATCCTAAATTTCTAAAAATTCTGCTACCATTGCCATATCACACATATTATAAATACTGTTCTAACGAACTCGACATTTCCCGACAAGTGGAAAACTGGAAAAATTCTTCCTATTCCTAAACCTAACATAATACCTAATATATATAGACCTATATCCATCTTGCCATTTCTATCAAAAGTTTTTGAGCAAATAATAGCAAAGCAGCTGCAGAACTTCTTTAAAGCCAATTCTCTCTTAACCCAAAAGCAATCAGGCTTCCGAAAAAATAGGCATGACAGCGCTAGTGAGAGTCGCAGATGCCATCCGCAAACAGTTTTACGATAGCAATGTAACACTTCTGACATTACTGGACTATAGCAAAGCATTCGACACTGTAGACCATGATATATTATACACAAAGTTAATGAACCTATACAATCGTTCGCCATCTGCATTAAATCTCATAAAAACATATCTAAAGGGTGATTTTTTAAGAGCTATAGAAAAATTAAAAAACAAAAAATTCAGAAAAATGCATGAAATCTTTATTTGAATCGATAGTACGGTCCATATAATTTAATGTTTGAAGATTTTTTCATGCAAATGTTGACCGTGACTGCGCCTTAAATGGTCCATCCGCTTAGTCCAATTTTGGCATACTCTTTCCAACATTTCGGCCGGTATCTCACGAATAAATGCTTCAATGTTGTCTTCCAATGAGTCAATTGAAGCGGGCTTGTCTGTATAGACATGAGCTTCAACATAGCCCCACAAAAAATAGTCTAAAGGCGTTAAATTGCACGATCTAGGCAGCCAATTGACCGGCCCCGAATGTGAAATAAAATGTTCACCGAACTCGCCTTTCAATAAGTCCATTGTTGCGCGTGCTGTGTGGCATGTGGCACTGTCTTGTGTCATGCAAGTCAAGCTCTTGCATTTTGGGCAAAAAAAAGTTGGATATCATCTCACGGTAGCGCTCACCGTTCACAGCCCATAAACCAGACCAAACTGTGACTTTTGTTGGATGCATTGGTAGCTCTTGCAATGCTTCTGGCTGATATTCACTCCAAAATCGAAAATTCTGCTTATTTACGTACCCATTGAGCCAAAAATGAGCTTCGTTGCTGAACACAATTTTAAGGTAAAAAAGTGGATCTTCGGCCAACTTTCCAAGAGCACATTCACCAAAACTTCTACGTTGCGGAAGGTCGTTCGGCTTTAATTCTTACACCAGCTGTATTTTGAAAGGCTGAACACCTAAATCCATCCTCAAAATTTTCCACGTTGTTGAGTAAGAGTGGCCCAATTGCTGCGAACGGCGACGAATCGATAATTGATGGTCATCATTAACACTGGCCGATACAGCTGCGATATTTTCTTCAGTTCGCACTCTACGTAAGCGTGTTGGTGGTTTAATGTCCAACAATGTAAATTTGGTGCGAAATTTAGTCACAATAGCCCAAATAGCAGCTTCAGTGAGTCGATTAAACTGACCATAAAATGGAAGAAGCGCGCGATGAACTTTCTTAACAGAGCACGCATTTTGATAATAAAATTCAATAATTTGCAAGCGTTGTTCGTTTGTAAGATGATTCATGGTAGAATTATAGACCAAACTGAAGATGTTTGATAGTGAAACAAAACTCGAAACGTGCGTGAGCCGTTTAAACCAGTGTTGCCAAAAAGATAATTGCCAAAAAATCACCCTTTATATATAGTCTCGAGGGTCTAACTTAAAAGTTGTGGCTCTGACAGTTTTTTGCGCTTAAAGGGGGGAGGGGGAGGAATTTTCCAAATCTTAAACAAACTCGATTTGAATGTGGTATACACCTACCTACATCGACGCGTTCATACGGACGGACGAACAGACGGACATGGCTAAATTGACTCGGCTGTTGTTTATAGGGTCGGAGATGCTTCTACGAAAAAGCATAGAAAACCAATAAATTCGAAGTTTGAAGACGTTTCCATTGAAAATAGTGAGTGAGTGAACAAAATTGAGTTGTTCACTAAACTGAGCAAGTGAACATGTTCTTCATTAATTGTTCATTTTTGTTGTTACAGTTGTTCTTGTTCACTCGGTCTTGTTCTGTGAGTTGTTCTTGTTTAGTCAGAGTTGTTCATTTGTTATTGTTTACTCACTCTTGTTTTGTGAGTTGTTCAGTCAGAGTTGTTGAGTGAGTTGTTTAGTGACTTGTTCACTCAATTTGGTGACTCTTTATCTGTTTTTTGTCTGCGTGTCTGATTGTTCTATGTAAGCAACATGCTGGCGAGCAACCATTTAGAGATAAAAGTAAGTAAAATGACTTGTCAAGTTGACACAGCCCCAAAGGGCCAAAGCCGAGCTTCTCTCAATCTCCTGGCTTGTGCGCTCCAATTTTCGCCCAAGAGAAAGGGACCTACAGCTTAACGCCGAAACTGAACGGCAGTTTGAGAAGCTTTTTATGGCTAATTACTACAAAGCTGGCGCCAACAGCAGGGAGGGGTGGCCGGGAGTAAAGTTTATTCAAAGAAAACCCTTTTCCTGAGATGTTCTGAGGCGGGATCGAAACCACGACCTCTTGCACAGCGGTCGCGCACACTAGTCGCTGAGCCACCCGGCCACCTTAACCATTTAGAGATGGCTAACAAAATACACAACATTCCGCAGTGTGACCTGCAACGAAGGATTTAAATTAGTTTGAATGATCGCTAATCGTCACAATGCCCAGTTGAAGAGCTGGTGAACAATTGGAACAGCACAGATCCAACTAAACGGCCTACAATTAAAGCCAACACTGAATTTTACCCAGCACTAATTGAAAACAACAAAATTTTTCTCACTAAAAGTAGTTTTCCGACTGACCGTACTTATGGGAGCTATAAGATATTGTCATCCGATCTGGTAGGCTCTGACATATAATATTACAGAGTCTGTAGCTTTATTTATTTATTTATTTGGTTAACAATGATCTGCTAACTTAGGCTAAATTTATATAAACATAATACGAAAAGTAATTGGATTACAAGTTGGATGATTCAAGGTGATGGTAAATTTCATTTAATATAAACATAACTGACTTTTCAAATAAAAAATGAAGTGCAGGGAATTATAATTAGAGCATAAGACCCGAATAGGTTCATGTAAGGCATAGTTGGACCTGCAGACTGACAAGCGTAGTGGCCGAAATGTGCGAGTAAACCTCGAGGGAACTGTTAAGTTTATTGAAGATAGAAGCTTTAAGCCAGGGGCAGGTAAATTCCTATCTCGTGTGCATACGAAAAATCTCATAAGCTGTACAAGCGCAGCTGCATTGCGTGATTTGCTATTCCGAGACACAAACGATGCTAATGAAATTGAGAGCAATTTTTGCGCTGCTCTCACACACACCAATGCAAAAATGTGAGTGTATTGCTTGCCTGCCTCTGCTTTTAACTGAGCAACTTGTTTGCGTAAAATAAGACAGACGGATGGACAAAGCTCAACCAACTCAGCTTTTCATGCTGATCAAGAATATGTATACTTCTTATGATCGAAGACGCTTTCCTTTAGCTCGGCTCAGTACTAAGTCATTGATGAATCAGCCCTGAAATGGAAGGGATAGTACTGAAATCATGGCATCCCTTGAGTTTCAGCCATGAACACTGTTCATTGAACATAAGGCATGTCCTACTACGTCATGACCTTAGCTGATTTCAGTACTGAACTCCTGGGTGCTTTTCATGGGAAGTACTGAATCATGACTGGAATCATTCCAGATTTATTGGTTGCGTTCACCTGCATAAATCGATCACCAAAAATTTACTAATTTTGTTAGATTGTGCTGGCGAACGGGCGTGATGTCCTATCATGATTGCTAATTTTCGTGATTGTGTTAGATATCAATCCATCAAAGTATCTCTTTGTTATCGATAGCACTCAGCTGAGTAAAAAATTTTAATAAACGATCAATCAGTGGGCGTGGTTTCGTAAGTAGCTCACGGAAATTCGTGCAAGGCTCTGAGGGCCTTGCTGGATGTCCCGTGCATCGTTTGAAGTACTCTTAGCTCATTGCTTATAAAAATATTTATTAATTCGAATTTACATTTGCAGTATCTTCTTTGAGTAGTAGCTACCAAAGCAGTGACCAGGGATGAACCAATTGGCAACGTAACTCTGGAAAAAAACTGCTTATTGTAATTTGGATTTGGCACAACAGGAGTCCTTCTTATGAGTAGGTAACCGTTTCGACAAACCAAAAAGCTCTGGCCTTCGAATATTCGAGTTCGTTGTGTACATTATGCCCGGGCTTGCGACAACATACATCAAATGGTGGACATACAACGATCGCCCGAGCGTACGCAGTGTCAATAGCACTTGTTGACGACCTCCAGGAGAACGGCACTAATGCAGCCCTCAATGGAGTCGCATGTCTGCAACACCAGCGGCACCCGCTTGGATCCTCCCGCAAACTGTACAATGGTCTCGAGTGCTCGTGCTCTGCATCTCTTCCAAATCGGTTGGGAGAGATCGTTTTTCCGAGGCTATCATGGAGCTGTAAGGCCTCCTAGTTGATTCCTTAAACATGGCATGAAACTCCTCGAAAGAGAGCATCTGCTAGGCGTTCTCCTCTTCGCTTACAAGTGGCCAGTGTGAAACAGCCAGAGAAGAAAATTTTTTCCATATCCGCGTTTTTGACGACAGTTACATCCAATTTAATGGATTGTACTTGATTTCAAAATTCAAAACTTCAGCCAATAAAAAATATTTATAATTTTGTTGCCTGCATATTCTATCAAAAACCTTTCACCAGCAGCCAAAAAATTATTTTTTATTGTTGATTTATGTTAAATGATTGGTGTGTGCTGGTGAACGCGCTTATTTTACTGCAGGGTTCCTTCAGAGCAAAGTTATTATACACTTTTCAAGTGTATAAAACATCAAGAAGGGTTCACTCCGGGTGCGAAACATTTTGGATTAGGGTTTACGGAGGGGGGCAGAAGGTCGCTGATCCCACGTTCAGGCTCGAACCGGGGTTCAGGAATAAACCTGTGGTTTTCCTTATTCAGAAAGCATGTATGTAAATTGTAACAAACATTTTATTTCCACAAGGGGCATTGTTATTTTTAATATAAGATTCTAGCTGAGAAAATTCAAGAGGAAACTTATTTCAGTTGCGGATGGGACTTTTCAAAAATTCTGAAACCGTGTTGCATCCCTGGTATAAAAACTGTCTTCAAATCTATAAATTCGAGGCGGGAATATATATAAGAATATCCCAACTGTGCAATTCCGTACCCGGGCATCCATTTAAAATCTGTTAGATTTATTGAGCGTGGAACATGAATGATTTAAGGGGTAACGAATTTTTTGCCCTAGAAGGGATGTAAATAAGCGAACGAAACTTGGTTATGACATTAGGTATATATTCAACGATACACCGTTTTTGAAGAGAGGTACTCCGCGGCCGCAGCAGAACTGGTGAAAATTTGGACATGAGGAAAAAAAAAAAATGGTGAATAACTATATTTGGCAAAGATTTGAAAAATCTCGATTTCGTGCCTTAAAAACTACACGTATGTGGCAATTAAAAATCTCCTACTTAATTTATCGAAAACTCCGCACTGCGTATTGGCATCCTTAAGATGTAGCCAGAAATGCAAGCACAAATATTGAAAACTGTTCGAGTTCTAGTGCGTGCCGATTTCAAAAAACGTGTTTCCAGAAAAACGCGTTCAAAGTTTTTACATGTGGTATTAACATAAAAAATTGAAAATGGCTCATTTTAATATATTCAAACCATTAGTCAGCACTCCCAGGACCATAAAGCTGCCCTTCCAAATTGGAATATTCGTCCTCGAGATCTTTTTTGACGATTTAATGCTCGAGCGCGACGTTTTCGCAGCATCGGTCAGGGAGCTCTCGAAGTGTTGGATGCGCTTCGCATCGCTTCCAAGCAAAAAATTTAGGCCGGACACCAATATCCATCTCCAGCATGTTTATAATGTGCAGAATACTGGTGAGACCATCAGTTAACGTACACTTATGGACAAAATAATAGGTGTGTTTTTTTTTCTTTTTATTTTCAATTCATATCTTCTCTTATCTCAACAAATCCAAGCTTTTCAAAACTTATATTAATTGTATTTAAGCAAAAAGTAAAAACAGTTTCACAAACCCTTTAATATACGACTAAATTAAATATTTCCTTAAATTCGCCAATTTTGATGGACACAATAATAGGTGTACGAAGATAAATGTAGGATTATGAATATCCAGTGATTAGTTAGTAGTTTATTTAATATAATAACCCGAATGGGAGAATACAAGGAAAGGGATAATTAATGTTTGACTTCACAACTTTATGAGCAGAAGCTACGCGCGTTCGACATTTACGGCAGACTCTCGACGACTGCTGCTCTGCTTGCAGTTTATCGCCTCTCACTCTCTCTGTCAACCGTCTCTCTCCTTAGCGCTGCTGTATGGTGACTGTGCTTGACAGTGATGCCACCTTACATAAATGTTTAAACTAAATCGATATTTCACTATTTTTGGTCTTGTTTTAAATTAAACTAGCTGACCCGGCAGACGTTGTTCTGCCTTCCCCTTTTATAAAAATAAACCAACGGAAATAATTGTTTTTAGTGCATTTTACAATTGTTTATTTTTTCTTTAATTGACTCGTTCAATTCCGATGCAGGGGCTCTCGCATGCAGTTCTCGGTCGGTTTCCATTCTCGCTTCTCTTTGCTCGTTCGATTCCGATGCACGGGCTCTCATATAAAGTTCTCGGTCGGCTTCCATTCTCGCTTCTCGTTGCTTTCCGATGCACGGGCTCTCATAAGAAGTTCTCGGTCGGCTTCCATTCTTGCTTCCTGTTGCTCGTTCGCTTTCGATGAACGGGCTCTCGCATGCATTTCTCGGTCAGTTTTCAATCTTGCATTTCGTTGCTCGTTTGTTTCAGAAGCTCGTTTGGCCTTTTTCTTTTGTTCTTGAGACGTAGAACGACCAATCGAACGTTTTTTGCGAGGCATAACTGCACAAAAATGGATTTATGTGATTGAATTTATAAATGTTGAACGTTGATCAGAAATTAAAATTTCAAATTTTTTCGACAAAAAAGGCACACACTTACAGGCCTTACAGGTCTCACTTACAGGCAGACAAACATTAATTATTAGATTATATTGAGGTGATCTTCACCTCAATTTACCAGTCTTCATGATAATCTAAACTCGTATGAAAATTTTTCGAATTTCCCGTTTTATCCTATTTACCCGTCTACAGTTGCCGTCTATCAAGTCTTCATAATAATCTAGGCTCAAATGGAAAATGTTAAAATTTCGCAAATTTTGCTACTTTTTCGACCCTTTGGTTTACACCTCCTACCATTATGGACTTCAATCTGCATCTTCCATTTACCAACGACTACATTGTAATAACAAATTAATCGCCTTCATGAATAGGATCATTTGATAGTTTACCAAATATCGCGATTTTTGGATCATTTTCCGCCCATTAATTCAACTTAGAAACCTTGCAATCGGATGAATGGTACTGTTTTTTAAATTTCGCGGTTTATCGACCATTTCCCGCTCATTTCTTCAACTTAGAAATCTTCCCGGGCAAGCGGCCAACGATGTCCAAAAGTTTCATCGCAGTCGGAAATTCATTTCTTCAACTTATGCCCGATTTTTCAATGGGCGGTTAGTCAACTTGACAGGCAGTTTAATCGAGTTTGTGTGTCTCATGCTGTGTGTGGCGCAAACGGAGGAACAGACTTAACCGCTGCTCGAACACTGGTTAAAGTTAACCGCGAGTTCAGTGCTGATGGAATTATCGATATATTTTATCGTTACACAAACAGCTGGCTCCAAAATTTGATTTGATTATTTTATTATTTGCTGCCACAAAATGTTTATGAATAAACGAATTTTTCATCTCCACGCAAATTAAAATGGAAATTGAAGAGGCAGAGCAACGAATAAATAATGCAAGAGAGTACCGGAAGAGGATTAATTACTTAATTGATCTGAATGAAGCCACATTTGTTCAATGATTCAGGTTGACAAAATCTACATGTAAAACATTTTTAAGCTAGGATCAGAGATTTACTTAAAGCCTTAACTTCAGTTGCGATTCAATTTGTTGTGACTTGGATTGTTAGCAGGACTTGGCGGCGCAGCGTTCTTATGCATGCAACTACCTTAACACTGCGGCTGACTTCTGTGTAATCAGAATATTACCAGCAGCATTCAATAACATTAAAAAATCCCTAACAAAAGTACCTAATTTGTTGACCGTTTCTGGTCACCCTATTGTAGCGATAGAAATTTATCGATATCAAATGAAACTGCTGTTGAGAAAACCAAATGACTTGACCGCTTGTCAACTGGAAGAACAAATTTGACTGAAGGTTGGCCAACCGGAACCTTTGAGAAATCGGGCCTAAGAAACCTTTCAGGGCAAGCGTGTAACCAATCCCGAAAATTTCATTACAATCGGATGGACGGCATAATTTAGCTAATTTCGCGGTTTTTGGACCGTTACTCGGCCGGTTTTCGAACTTACAAACCTTCCCGGGCAAGCGGTCTACCATCTCCAAAAGTTTGATCGCAATCGGATGAACGGTTTAGTCAGGCATAAGAGACAGACAGACAAACATTCATTTTAATATACAAATATACAGGCCTGTTCCGAATTCCGAACGTTTTCAAAAAGTAAAAACCAAACGAAAACGAGCGTTTTACTATTTGCTGTTCCCAATTCCGAACGATTTGGTTACGTTTCGACTTTTCGAACTCGGTTTCGAAAACAGCTGGCTGGCTGGCCAGCGCCCGTGTTTGTGTACATCGTCAGCAGACAGAGTTGTCATTATCTCCCTAATTTAAATTTATAAAGCTTTAAATCCATTTATTTTTACTTAAACCAGTACTTAAATATTTCATTTGAATATGTCATATCAAATATGGTTAAACATAGCTAAGTGAAATAGAAAAAGTGCAGTCCGATTAAATAAATTCATATGCAGCAACCCTAGCAGCCGCCGATTGAATGTCGAAATCGACTAAAATGTAAAGTGGAATTAAGAACAGCTCGGTTTGGTCACGGCCGATCGGTTTTGTTTTTCATGCAATATTTTATAGAAGTTTATAAAAAAATTCTGTAAAATAATACTTAAACTTAAAACAGTTTAAGTAATGATGTTAAACGATCTTAAAAATGTTCAACTAATTTCGAGTTTTTGTTAATCATATTGGGGAAGTGTTTTACTGATTTAAATAGCAATTACTTTTAATTCCACTGACTGTGCAGCGCACGTTTTAAAAACGACAATTCTTGTCGATTTGCGGAATTCGGAACAGCAATCAACTCGATTTGCGACAATTCCACTCGTTTTCGGAATTCGGAACAGGCCCGATAGACTAAGTACATGGCAGTTAATAACCGGTGTATATGCCATTATTTTGCAAGACTTTCTCCATTCGTCTTGGCATGGAGGATATTAACTTGCGACAAGTTCCAATTGGAATGTTGTACCATGCTGTTTGGACAATATCCCACAGTTGATTTTTATTTTGACAAAAAGTCTTTCCGACCTCTCTTTTGAGTTCACCCCAAAAATTCTCAATGGGATTGAGGACCGGGGACTGACTTGTCTACTTAAGTACATCCACATTTTGCTCTCGGAACCAATCCTTTACTAATCGAGAGGCAAGCTTCGGGTCATTTTCCTGCTGGAACTTCCATAAAAGTGGCATATTATCCTAGGCATATGGTAGCATCACCGTCTCCAATAGAATCTGTCCATTATTCCGTCAATACGATGAATCGGACCAATCCACAATTTTTCCCAGAAAGCCAATTAATTCCGGGAATGTTATAATGTTATGTTTATATCGACTTAAATCGATATTAAAAAAAAAACTTCACACCTATTATATTGTCCATGAGTGTACATATAGCAGCGATGTCAGATGCGATATCCAAGACTGACTGTTTTAGCATAAATGTTTACGCTCCTCACATGTACCAACGTATTTTTCAATGGTAATGCTTTGAAAAGGTCAAAAATACATCACATCTTATCTGTAAGGGCCATTGATAACTCGAAACCCCGAAGTATTCCCAGCAAGTAGTTACCCGACGCAGGTAGGCGCTGCGGGACGGCCGGAAGCTCTTTAAAAAAAATCGAAATTTGGTGAAAAACATTTTTTTAAGCATAAACGTTTTTGCCGCGTAGCCGAGTTGAACTATTTTGTAAGCCAATAAAAAGATTTTTTGAAAATTCTACAGTGGCGTTACCCCTCAAGATATCTAGGGGGTTCCTGGGAAAAATTGTCGAGATCTACTCCACCTCAGCTTCCGACTGAGGTCCGTGATTTCCTCATCCACATACCTGGATTTTGGAATTATTGTTAATCATTTGTATATAACAGTAAAAACGAACGATTTTGTATTCTTTCGATTAATAAAGAAATTTTAAGAATCAGAATTTAAAGAACATTTTTATTTAGTATTCTGGGGAATTGAACAGCAATGTCAATACGAAAGCGTATCTGAAGACATGGCTTCTATCCAAAATAAGCTGCTTACAGCTTCAACTTGGTGCGCCTCCAGTGACGACGCTTAGCGTTGTACCTGTAAAGAGAAAAAGTGTACTTGTAAATAAGATGAACAATTTAAAAAATCCCGTGAGTCGAAAAGCTCTTTCTTAGCTTGTGCCTATTGTCATAATGGTTATGATAAAACAGCTGCTTTTTCCTCAGCTATATTAGAAGTATATAATTATTAGTTGAGAAAAGAATTGTTTTGGCCCTCCTGAACCATTGCAGAGAATAGATGTTATCAGTCTGTTTAAGACATATTTGGAGAACTTTAGTGTTGCAAGCAAATACAGGCACAATGTTTGTAATTCACTGTTAAAACCAAACTGTGGATTGCAAATCACTGATGTGCATAACTATGTTAATAAACGGGAGAACTTTCCAACGATTCTTGGTGAAACAGTAGAGCTGGCTTTAAGCATACAATTAATAAATGTATTTGTCAGCAATAGCAACTTGTTTAAAGTACGTATATGTATGTATACGTTCTAAATGTTTTGAAACTGCCCATTATGTGAATTCTTATTGTTGAAAGATTTTGGTGACGCCAGACGATTTCTGCACATAGTACGCAGCCTTCGACAACACGGCTCCAAAAACTGTGCTGCATTCAGATAATTATACTTGCCTTATTGTGTTTCCGGTACGCAAGCGAACCCACTGCGGGACAGATCTATTCTGTTTCAGCTTCTTAGCCAGCTTTTGCTTAATTCTGAACGATTTGTGTGCGGCCTGGTAAAAGAAACATGAATTAATGTTTTAAAAGCGAACTATAAATGAAAACGCAAATGATTAAAGAAAAACCGGCAGATTACATACCATTTTAATGCAATCCAATCAAAGTACCACACCGGAAAGAAAGAAGTTCCAGTGGTGGAAGTCTGTCGATATATTTATTGTTATTGATGACTGATTCAAAGCATATGTGTTACAGAACAATATCGATTGGTTTGTTCCGAATTTGGAACGTTGAAACGGAACGCTAGAATAATGAAAAAAGTGGCACACCGTTTATAAATCATTTTTTGGTCAGATTGATGAATTGATTAATAAAACGTCCTTTTCTAAACCTTATCAAAGCCGCAGAGCACTCATCTTGCCCCCTTTGCGTACGCCCTTGGCCAACGCATACACTTGCAATGAGGGAGCGAACAGGCACATTCCCAAAGCATATTGTGTCCTGTTCCTGTATCCTTTAGGTATTTTTTTCGTTTCGTACACACACATACACACACACACACATGTCAAGTTGCAGCTTTCGTATGCTGTTGGTCACAACATCATCAACTTGAAGTCTTTGTTGCTGGGTGAGAAAAAAGTGTTTTTTTATTTGGACTCTTGCGTCAAACGGATTAAAGGGTTTCGATTCTAAATTTTTTGCATCTGATTGCGTAAAGCCTCCATTAGCATTTGTTTTTTGTTTTTAATTGCTGGTTTTGTTTTGATACCATATTCGTCTCTCTCTCTCGCCTAGAGATTATCAGTTTCGGCTTATCACTGTGAAATTGGCCTATGACACATTCAACCAACACTCAATTCTCTGGAATTCGTGTTAAATATGTAGTTCAACTTGCAGAGATCGGTGGAATTTATGTAAACCTCTGACGTAAACAAGTTGATGATGACGTATGCCTCTGGCTGCTTTACGTTTTCTGTTCTGTTTACACACTCTTTTTACACTTGCTCATTGATTTTTGCCTTGTGCGTAGTATGTAGTAGTCTCCTCGGTGTGCGTGTGAGAGTGATAATCTAATCTAGTCGCTGCCGGCTGCCAACCGCCACCCGCTCCCTCCTCCTGCTCCCCCCACTAAATGCTCCTCTCTAGTCGATGTTTGTTTTTGTCGCGCGCGTGTTTGCACTCGCCCGTTGTGGGTCGCTTTTGGCCATGGGGCGAAAGCGCCACATTATACCTACATACATATATGTACATAGTTTGTCCAATGGAGCAGACGACGTACAAAACTCGCGGCAAAGATTTGAAAAAACATTTTCATGTTTGTAAACAGACCGGGCAAAAGTAATTTTTGTTTTTGGCATTTCTTTTTTCTCTCTCTGTCTCTGTGTCTCTCGCTTTGTTTCTCTTGACATACAAATTCTGCTTTCACATTTTCATTCATGTATTTTAATGTATCGTAGGACTTTGTGCATTTACCATTAATGATTAATCACACAACTTGGTCAAGAATTGGCAACATTTTTTTGTATAATTTTTTGGCTATGCACTTGCCTTTGATCTTTGTACATGCAAATGTGAGTAGTTGGTTCTAGAGCAAGAAATTCGAGTCGTTTGGCTGAACTGAACCCTTTCTTCTTTCGTGCAAGTGGTTATAAAATTGAAATAAGATTGCGGAGTGTCAACATAAATTAAGAAAAGTTGAATTACCCCCAAGAGCTCAATAGAATTGAGATCAGGTGATTGAGAAGGAAACTTCATTAAATTAATTTTGTTTTACAGAAAGTATTTTTTACGTTTTTACGAGATTTTGGGTTTTGGGTTATCCTGCATAAACTTTCACTTCTTCCTCGTCATAAGGCAGCTTTACGCTTTTAAGGATATCTTATAGCCTGGGCTACACATTTTGCCTTGTATCCAGAATATGGGACCAACACCCGCAGGTGTCATTGACCACATTACTACCCTTTCCAAAAAACCGGTTTGCTCTTCGGCTATGGCGTCATGGTGTCTCTCAAGCGATACAAATCGATGCTTGTAATGATTTTTTGTTTGTTGGGGTTTCACCAAGATAAAATTTTCCTAAAGAAAAGTACCCAAAATTTGGGATGGCGGGGGTTTGAGGTCTGAGTATATAATGAAAGTCAGGAAGGGGTGAACAAAGGCATTTTAGACACGTAGTGCAATTTGGATTTAAGAGAGCTAATCTGGAAAAAGAAATATTTTATTTTTTTATGTAGTTATGTTATGCAGCAAAATTTATGAGCCAAGAGCAAAAGCCAGTAAACATTTCCAAACGTTGCTCGAATGCAGTGATCTCTGTTTATAATTTTTTAATTCTTTGGGAGTCCTTGCACCTTCTTTTTTTTTTGCTCTGCTGAGCGCAAGCAGCGAAAAGCAAAATGGCTTAAAAGCGTTATGCGACGACTGTTGGTGCTGTATGCTTGTTGTTTGTCAGATATCAGTTTTTGTGCTTGCTTCGACAGCGACTTCTGATTTTTTTCAGAAGCAGCAGCAAGTCAAAGGCAGAGGAAATGAAACTTATTGCAGTTTTTTAAACACTGGTGGTGGCAGAATTATTGGCATGTGGAAAAATGTAAAGATAAAACGAAATTTCAACTTTTTAAATCTACTTATGGGACATTCCATATGAACTCAGCCCCACCAATTTGTTTTATATTTTAAAAAATTTGTTAATGGCTATTATATTGAAGAACTATAGATAGATGAAAATACTGCAACATTTTGTTCCCCTACCGTCAATGGTTCTACAGATAATCCCGAAACACATAAAACGTTGAAAAAAAAAACATAACTTTTGAACGGTGTAACGGATTTGATCGAATCAAAAACTGAGAGCAAGGGAATCAATTTTTTTGTATATCCACTTTTAGGTCTTTGACTGATTTTCTCAAATATTATGTACGAAATGTCCCAACAAATTAATAATTACCAAAAATTATCCAAAATTATAATACACTTTTCAAGTGTATAAAAATGCTTAAAAATAACATGCCCTACTTAGATTTGAACCCAGGTCTTGCTGCGTTTTAGGTAAAGGCCTTGATCTCTACACCACTGCCGGTAATACGAAAAGCTCACCAAATGTGCTATAGGAATTCAGGCAAGCAATGGGCAGCACTTTTTGTATTGTTTATCAACACTGGAAGTTATCATTTCAACCAGAGAAATACAGACATGTTCTCAATTCCACTTCCACTGCAACTTTTCGGAAACGGAATTGATTAATTTAAAAAGTAAGGCTTGCTGGCCGGTGACGGACTCACAACGTAACGAGAAGTTTCATACAAAAATTGAGTTTAGAAGAAGCAGGCGTAACGAATTCCTTGCACTTAACATTGTGCACGACGGACTTAAAAAAGTATTCTTGCGCTTAACAGAGCTTAACAGCACATACGTGAACTCTATGTTAATAGGCAGTGGGCCTTATTTTGCGTTGAGCAGCTGATGCAATATTGATGGCAATAGATGTTACGCGCTGTTACTCTACATCAGGGACAGGCAGATTGCTATCTCGCGTGTTGGAAAGTCTGGCGCGCTGCTCAAACCCTGTATAAGCTGTACAAGCGCCGCTGGGCAATGGCTGCCTCCCACCTTTAAATATTTTGCCTGCCTCTGCTCTAAGCAAGCCATCGATCAGCTGGAGTGAACAAAATTATAACAAATTAATGTTGTGAAAAATGGCTGAGAAGACAAAACGAAAGGGCCGCTTGAAAATGTTTTCGAATGAAGACAAGGTTGCGTTGTCTTTGACGGTGAGAGACCGGGATGCCATTTGGGATTTATCCGACTCCAAGCATTCGGACTTAAATTTTGTTATCAAGGCTTGGAGTGAAGTGGACGAGCTTGTTCGAAAAGAAGGTTGATAACATTTGTGAAAGACAACAATTTTGGAAAAATTGACTAAAATTTCTACCAATATGTGACAGTTGGTTATTGCCGAACTGGATTTAAGGCTTTGTGGGAGAGCTATTGTTATCATGTCAGAAGCACAAGCGTAAACCACTTGTCATCAAAACAAAACACAGGGGATTGAGTAGCGTGAACCACCACGATGCATCGGCGAAACTTTGTTGGTTAATTCTGGCCACACTAGGCATACGTTCCACGTTGACGCAATATGTGGTGGCGTAAGCTTAATTAATTACGTCGTTAGTCCGTCTAGGTCTTAATTTTGTAATCAATTTAAAACTTATTTAAGTACTTTGAATTGCATTTAAGTCTTTAACTTACCAAAAATCATTTTTTGTTAAGTATCTTAAGGTATTGTCAGCGCCTCCGCATGTTCCATTATTCATCGTTTCGCTTGACTCTCTCGTGCCAATTTCTTTTGGCCCGTGGTTTGCCAGATGTAAAACGTAAGCAATATCATTCGGAATTGAGAACAGCGATTTACTTTTCACAACGTAGCGGATTTGTGAACATGCCTCAAGGAGCTCAACTAGTAAGTGGGCAGGGCAGCTTACTTGTGGGAATTTCGGGCTTCTGTATTTTGTTGTTGGTTAAGCTTAAGGTTGAGTACTGAGAACGTTCAAATTTTCCTTCAAGAAATTTACTAGATATTCCTTTTTCGCGTGAAGAAGGCCCAAAAGAATACGCTTCGACCGCAGAGTGCACACCACCCACAACAGCCGAGCCAGCTCAGGTGACAAATTTAAAAATACTTTTGTGTGTTGCTTTGTTTTTGAGTTTCAAACAACAAAATCAGGCAAGGAAAAGTTTCTATAAGTAATTTTTATTCTCTGTACCAGAGGTACACGGAGTATATTAAGTTTGTGCAAAAGTATGTAACAGGCAGAAGGAAGCATCTCCGACCCTATAAAGTATATATATTCTTGTCCGTCTGTCCGTCCGTCTGTCTGTCCGTCTTTCCGTATGAACAAACGGATCTCAGAGATGGTAAGAGATAGAGGTTTGACATGTATAGGACATATGCTTCTTATACTTTCAGGCAGATCAAGTTTATTTTCAATTTCTGCCACGCCCCCTCCCGCCCCAAATTGGAAAAACGTCATATCTCCCAAAGCTTTATTCCTTCTTCGTTTCTTCTGGACATATTTGGTAATCAGGATTATTTATCGATCCGCCAAAGGAATGGTAAAGATCGGATGAACGGTTGTCGAGTTATAAGAAAAACAAACAACTATGGGCAGCACCGCTTGCAACGGTGATGGGCAGCACTTCACAGGTAGAGAGTATGTTATAGTCGGGCTTGACCGACTTTCTTTCTTGTTTTATATGGAATTTGACAGCTAAAGGAAAATTCGAACGTTCTCAGTACTCACCCTAAAGTTCGTATCCAGCACTCCGGAGTTTTGATTTTGTCACAAACTTTACATAAATAGAAACACTTTCAAGTAGCTCATGATCAGCAAAGCAAAGCAAAAATTCCTCAATTCAACTTTTTCTTCTAAAGAGAACGTGCGGTAAGCAGGGCGAACTATCTACAACGAGTGAGTGAGAATGTATTGGTGGGTGTGGGCAGCGAATGAAGGCAAACAGAGCTGTGCTTACGATCATATGCCCGACTTCGGCATGCGCTCGGCTCGTGTGCGTGTAAATAGCCGATTGCCCTCTGCCCCTGGGGACAATGGGTGAACATCGCTGATCTACAATCAACGCGCATAGAGTCTACGCGCCTTGGACAATTTGTTTCAATGGGAGACTACAACTTCAACGTTGTTAAGGATTTTGACTACCTCGGAACGATGATAACCAGACTTCAGTCTGGAAATCCGGAGAAGAACCACCCTTGCAAACCGATGTTACAACGGGATCAGTAGGGAGTTCTCTCGGAAAACGAATATTGCGCTATACAAGTCGCTTATTATCGCAGTCCTGCAATACTGCGCAGAGGAATCCTCTTTCGGAGGATCTATGGACCACTTAAAGTTGGCGATGAATTTCGCACCCGAATGAACCATGATGTGTATGAGCTCTATGGGGACAGCGATCTAGTCAATCGCATAAGGCAACAGCGGCGAGCGCAAGGCTCGGCATCAGACACCATGATTTCTGTAGAAGCTGCAATTCAGTTGATAGACAGGAGAGTGTAGAACACCCCTACTGTCACTGTCCCCCTCAAAGAGAAGTCACACCGTGTGGGGGGACTGGGGCTTTGTCTGGAGTCCCAACAGGAGAAGTTCAGGGCGTACGTAGTTTTGAGCCGACTGTTTCCATAAAATAAACACAACTCATAATTATTTTCGGGGTGGCTATAGTTTTGAGTCGGTTTCTAAACAGAAGTCGGAATCTCTCAGACTTGGCTTTATTAGACGATTTCAGGAACTTATTTGAGTTTCTGTTCATTTCGGGTGCCAATTGGGGTGTGCCAAAAAAGTCCAAATGAAACCAATTTGTAGTCTGTTTCTGTCGTGTGTCCTTCTATAAACTATAAACTAAGATCCTTTCACACAGTTCCAACTTAACTAACTTATTTTGCATTTTTGTTCTATTTCAGCTAACCGTGGAGCATACCATGGATGTGTACAAGTCAAGAGATTAGCCGAATCCTTTGAATTTTAAATTCAAGATCCTAACTAAATTTAGCCTAGTTTGTAGAGCCTGCTTAGCCTACAACAGACGGTTCCAAGCCACCAAAAGATAAACAAAACAAAAACCAAAACAAAACCACACAAAAACCATAAACTTTTTGCTAATCCAACGGCAGCAACAACAGCCACATCAACCAGAACATTTTTGTGTTTAATAAGCCCAAACATGACGACAGACACCCGCCGACGCGTTAAGCTTTACGCTCTCAATGCGGAGCGGCAGTGGGATGATCGTGGCACGGGCCACGTCTCCTCCACATTTGTGGACCGACTGAAAGGTACGTCCGAAGATAAATTGAGGGAGAATAGTCAAGACCGATGTGCTGATGCTCTTGCAGGCATTTCCCTGCTGGTGCGCGCCGAGTCAGATGGCTCCTTGCTGTTGGAGAGTAAAATCCAGCCAGACACCGCCTACCAAAAGCAACAGGACACACTGATTGTGTGGTCCGAAGGCGATAACTTTGATCTGGCACTGAGTTTTCAGGAGAAGGCTGGTTGTGACGAGATATGGGAGAAGATATGTCAGGTGAGTCTCTCTTGTCTTAGCCTTTACTTTGGCCAGTCAACTAATGCTGACACTGCTGCAGGTTCAGGGCAAAGATCCATCGGTGGAAATCACACAGGATATTGTGGAGGAATCGGAGGATGAGCGTTTCGAGGACATGTCAGATACAGCGCCACCCATAGAGTTGCCTCCCTGTGAGCTCTCACGACTGGAGGATATCTCGGAGACCATTCAAAGCTGTCTCTCCACGCCACTGCGCAAGGAGAAGCTGTCCATGGCCCTCGAATCGGAGAGCTATATCAAGAAGCTGCTAAATCTGTTCCATGTCTGCGAAGATCTCGACAACACCGAGGGACTGCATCATCTCTTTGAGATATTCAAGAACATTTTCTTGCTCAACAAGAACGCCCTCTTCGAGATTATGTTTGCCGACGATACCATCTTCGATGTGGTGGGCTGCCTCGAGTACGATCCGAGCGTGGCCCAGCCCAAGAAACATCGACAGTATTTGAAGCAGTGGGCCAAGTTCCGTGAGGCGGTTCCCATCAAGAATCAGGATCTGTTGGCCAAAATCCATCAGACATTTCGGGTGCAGTACATACAGGACATTATACTGCCCACGCCCTCGGTGTTCGTCGAGGACAACATGCTGAACACGCTCTCCAGCTTCATCTTCTTCAACAAGGTGGAAATTGTCACGATGATCCAGGAGGACGAACGCTTCCTGGTTGATGTCTTCACAGTGCTCACAGATAACGCCACCAGCGACAGCAAGCGACGCGACACGGTTCTGTTTCTCAAGGAGTTTTGCAATTTTGCACAAAATCTGCAGCCACAGGGAAAGGATTCGTTCTACAAGACGCTCACCTGCCTGGGCATACTCCAAGCGCTGGAGCTGACGCTGGTCAAGAATGATAAAAAGACCAAGGCGGCCTCCATAGACATACTCACCGCCATTGTAGAGTTCTCGCCGCTGGTGGTGCGCAATTATACCCTGAACCAGGTCAATCGGCCAGAGGGCGTAAGTTTGACTTTTCTCCATTGAAATTTCCCTCCTGACTAACTCTCTAATCCATAGGATCGCATGTTGCTAAACATTGCCATCGAACAAATGTTGAATGACTCGGAGCCAGAGTTGGGTATAGCCGTGCAATTGATGGGCATTATTAAGATCTTGTTGGAGCCGGAGAATATGCTGACCGAAAAGGGTGACTTTCTCAATTTCTTCTACAAATACAGTGTCCAAACGTTAGTTGGTAAGTCGCCCGAGCAGCTCTGTTATGGCACTTCCTGTTAACCAACAATTTTTACAGCTCCACTGATGCTCAACACCATGGGCGATCGTCCACAGAACGAGGACTATCAGACGGCACAGCTACTGGGCATTGTTTTGGACATTTTGTCGTTTTGCGTGGAACACCACAGCTATCATATTAAGAATTTCTTGTTACAAAAGGATCTCCTCAAACGAATTCTGGTGCTGATGAAGAGCACACACACGTTCCTTGTACTCGGCGCTTTAAGGTTACTGCGCAAGATAATTGCACTCAAAGACGAGTTCTACAACAGGTAAAAGAGATTGGGTATGAATCTGTAATGTATATTAACTTGGGTAATCACCATTTCAGACACATTGTCAAGTGCAATCTGTTTGCGCCCGTCGTGGATGCCTTCATTCGTAACAACGGTCGTTACAATCTTCTAGAATCTGCCATTCTGGAACTATTTGAGTTTATAAAACTCGAGGATATACGCACCTTGTGCGTTTACTTTGTTGAGAACTTTAGCAAGATATTTGATGAAATCGAATATGTGCAGACATTCAAATATTTAAAGAATCGCTACGATCAGTACCAGGATCGACTCAAGGATCGCGACAAGATGGAGAATCGTACCGATGGGTAAGTATTAGTCAAAATTTTTATTTCTTCACCAAATTATGTTTGATTTGATTCGATGGGATTCTCTTTATACACAGTAGCCTGCCATTAATTCGCAGCGGTGGACGATTTCGTCGCGATCAACGTCAAATGGAGGAGGAAGAGGAAATGTGGTTTAATGAAGAAGATGATTTCCCCGAGGAAATTGACTCCTACAACAATGTTATTAAATGTAAGTAAAAAGAAGGCATCAAATGTGCGGGTAAAGGGTAAACCAGGACGATATACATAAGGAAGGGTCATAAAAGTTAAAGATATGGTAAAATTGAGGGCGATCCAAGGACTGAAATGAGTTTTAAAACGTTTGGCTTATGGCCTTACCTTCGAACGTTTGGAAACAATAGCTTTCCTGACAGACTTAAGGGCAAATTGGGACTTTATACTTAAGAAGGGTTTTAAGAGTTGGGACTCGGTGAAACAGAAATGCGATTTTGTTAACTTTTCGCATATGTTCGAAGTCTTAAAGCAACCAAACCATGGTCCTAAATTCGATATCAGTTTTTGTGCCCCGCAGCCATTGGTTGTAGGCCTCCATCTCGCTTTCGGCTGCTAAGAAGAATCACCTTGGTATTTAGTCTTTAGTGTGTTTGAGTCTAGTAAAAGCCCGCATCGCGCTCTTCGGAATCAGTCCAAATTGTTAGGCATTCCTTTGATACTTAAAAGATTTCGATTACAAAGGAAGGCTGAATCAAGCCTGTCGGGGCTTCTCAGTAATGGGCAGTTATCAAATACTCTGGCCCATTACAGGAAATCAGGTGTTAGGATTAAGAAGATGGATTTGTTAGAGCGACCTACACTTGAGACTCTGGTAACACAGTGATGAATCATTATATTCCTCTTAATCTTTGCAAACTCAAACTAACCTTTCCACTCTATGTCCTTAATTCCTCTTGCAGCCGTCAGCGAAAAGAATGGCCCGCAGCAAACACAAAACCAGTCACAGCAGCAAAAATCCTCGCCGCCGCACAGCACGTCACCTCATGGCGGTCTGTTAGGCAATTTGAATTCCACAGCGACAGCAACTGCCACCTCAGTATCACCAGCTCCGGCGGTTAGTGGTAGCAGCAGTCCGGAGGCGAGTAGTGCCGATGAGCAGGCACAGGCTGCCGTGCATTTGGCCGCGGCTGCCAACATAGCTCTGCAGCATCACCAACAGCAGCAACAACAACAACAGCAGCAGCACCCATTCCAGCAACAGCAATCAAATCCCGAGATTGCAGAGCTGCAGCAGCAGCTGAGCAATGTGGAAACGGCACAGAATCCAGAATCAGAAACAGAAACGAGCACAGCGAATGCCTCACCTTCGCTTGAAGCCTCAACGTCATCTTCCTCATCGTCGTCATCATCATCCTCGTCATCTTCATCCTCAGCTTCATCATCGCCGCCGGCACCCACAGTGGCCACAGCTCTGTCCGATTCAGCGACTGTCGCTGCGGTGGCCGCCTCACAGTTTCTGACAACAATTGCCTCGGCCATGGCTGCCTCGGCGGCTGCTACCACGCCGGAACCGGCACCGGCAGTAACCGAAGCTGCCAGCTTAGAGCCCGCTGCCACAGCTGAAGCAAGTGAAGCCGCCGCCCCCTTAAAGGAGAGTGAGGACAAGAAAGCGGCGGCCAGCAGCAGTAGCAGCAGCAGCAGCAGCACTGAAGCGGTAGTGACTAGTGAAGCGGACAAAGAGACGACCAAAAAGGTAAGGTTGACTTGAGTACTCCAGATGAGCCAGAGCCTAATTTCATGACTCTTGCAGGGTCTGGTGGACTATGAGAGCGATTCGGGCGAGGATGATTACGAGGATGATGAGGACTCTGATGGGGCACAAGCACAAAAGCGGGCGCGCCTGGCATAGTTAAGCAATTACACCCCTAGCAACATCCACACCAACGAATGCAAGGATCGAACGGCACCTGCGGGCGCCCCTCCGGCCTGTTGAGACGTTAGAAGTTAGCAGGACGAAGCGGTACGATGTAAGATCGAACAAGAAACAAAAAAAAAACACATAAAATTAAATTTTAGCATAAAAAATTTATTTTAAAGAAAACAAAACACAAAATCCCTAAAAAAGTAAAAGAGGAAAATATAAATCTTACTTTACTAAATTAAATAATTATGCATATATATATATATATTTAATTAATATATATGTATACAGATGGAAAATACAAATAACTAAGAGTGTGTGTGTGAGTAAACGCACACAACCAGACACACACACACACACATGCATACATTTTGAACCCGCAATTAAGTGAGAAAGTTGGGGGCGGAAAAAGAAAAAGCATTAACGAAAGAAACCAAAATAATTATGTATTTAGTAGTTCAACTCACACACACACACACACAGTGACAATTACCAGGTCAGATTTACCCCCCTTTTACAAACAGATCCTGTAAAGTTGACCTTTTCTTGTGCAATATTTTATTGAGGGTATTTTAAGAACAATTGCAAATTCCTGTCATCCCCGCTAATCATCTAGAGAATTAACATTTAAGAATCTTTCCAAATATACACAGTATACAACTAGAACAACAATATTAGGGCATTGTCTATGAGCAACAGAGAGAAAGTGAGAGGAAAAGGGAAAGGGTGTCTTCTGCTTGTAAACAACGCTTGTAATTTTGCACAAAAATAAACAATTTTGTAATTAAATCAATGGATGTGAGTTGTTTGCAATTGTTTTTAGAAAATGCCAAGCACTAAATTGCCCTAAAGCGGCTAATGGGCAGTCCAAAAAGCAGTAAACAGCGAAATTGTGACTCTAAAACAGTGGCCGGAAAATATACAATCAAATTTTGGCATTGGTATTGGTGCGCATCATCAGTATGTCTGTTGCACTGTAGATACCGACGTTCGAACTGAGCTGAAAATCATTAATAAAAACAGTTCTGTTCATTGCAGCTCCTGCCAGTAAATTGTCTCAAAAAGCTATAAAAAGCCAGGGTTTAACCCTCCGTTTAGGAAAGGACCGTTTTCTCGAGCTCTTGACCAAATCGTGCATCGAACCGGCTAGGTATTTGGCTCAAAAATTAGATAAAATAACCAGTGGCTCAGCGGCTAGAGTGCGCGACCGCTGTGCAAGAGGTCGTGGGTTCGATCCCGCCTCGGAACATCTAATGAAAAGTTTTTTCTTTGAATAAACTTTACACCCGTTCACCCCTCTCTGCTGTTGGCGCCAGCTTTGTAGAAATTAGCCATGCAAAAGCTTCTCAAACTGCCGTTGGGATTCGGCGTTAAACTGTAGGTCCCTTTCTCTTGTGCGAAAATTAGAAGCGCACAAGCCAAGAGATTGAGAGAGGCTCGGCTTTGGCCCTTTGGGGCTTTGTCAAGCCATTTTACATTACAACCTTGTATGCAAATCTTATGTAAAACAAATCAATTTATTTATAAACATAGAACTTTTTTAATATTAAAATCTCTGAAACGATTCGTTTTTGAAACAAACCCTAAATCCAATCGTTATACCTTCCTAAACGTCCAACTAGTTGAAAAGCGTGCAAGAAAACGATTCGTTTCATTGCCACCTCAGTTCTTCGTCAAAAAAAAGCAATTAAAACACGGGAATGCAAATTTGTTCTGAATTGACCAAGTATTACACTTTTAACCACACCGTGGTGTTTCCGAAAAACGTCGAACTAAGATAAAATCCTTATAAACGGGATAAGAACAATCAAATACAAGGGCTTCTAATTGAGAACTGCAAGGAACCGCTTATAAACCGAACTGTTGAACTATTTAAATCGCTAGACCAAGGAATCGGCATGGTAAAATGCACTTAAAATCAGAGCTCGCCTATAACAGTTGACCCTTTTTCGTTGTCAAAAAATAACTGTTATTTACGGACCCCTTGATCAAAGAGTCGGAGATAAACAGTTTACATCGTCTCTTGAATAAACTTGTCTGTATATTTTGTATATTTTAATAAAACATCATTGTTTTTTTTACCTGCAAATGCTCACTTGTAAATGTACAGTGAATGTTCGAACCATAGTTTATCAATTGGGTTTAAGGTTTTGCGTTCGAACCTTAGTTCTGTTCACATTTTAGCCAATTTAAATAGAAACCCAATTATTTGGTTAACTTGTTATTCGAAAAAGCCGCTTAAACTTAAGTTGAAGATGATTTAGAAGGTTTGAAGACTCAGACAATATCTTTTCAGTAAGCCTTAACATCGATGAGGTAACTTTCTAGATCGTTGTTTGTTTTACCAATGTGTCGTTTAGCTTCTGGTTTTTCGAATCATTCAGTAAACTTTGGAATCGAGGATCTTACGAGTGCCGATTTAAACACTAGTTCCATACCTTTATCTCATTGTTTTAGAAGGAAAAAATCTCAAAGCGCAATAGTTCGACCTTTTTAATGTATACTTTTTGTTAAACCAAACTAAAATCTTGTATTCGGATCAGGTTCAATTATTGTTTCACCATTTGTTTGGTTTAAGGTCATATCAAATATGTCAGCTTACAGCCCTGATTTGAAGTAACTTTTCTGTCCGCAAAAGTTCTGATTTTAGGTACATTTACGAACATACTTCGAGAATTGTAACACAGCATCAGTAATTTACCTCTTTGCCTGTTAAGACTCGTTTTTGAGCTCGCTTGCGAACATTTAGAGAAATTTCCAACTTGTTCCAATTAAGTAATTAGGGTGAACATTTATCAAATATTTGACTGATAAGATGCGCTTTGTGCTCGCTGTCGTCAAAACTTAGCGAATCTTTGTGCGTTAAAATCTTGGTTTTTTTTTGTATGGGCTGCAAGCCCAACAAATTTTCCGGAGTTCCAGTTCGCGGGTTCGAACCAAAATATATCTATGGTTAAGGTTCGGAAATTTGAGGTTCAAATATGTGTACAAAAGACTCGCTTGCGAATATCTAGCGAATGTTCGTAAAATGCTTCTTTTATGTTTGTTCCCAAACACTGTTAAGAAACCGCATGCCACGGAACTGGTTCGATTCGGTTATTTTGAGTCTTCCAAAACCGAATTAATAGGCCGTATTTTCCAAATTTTATATGGCTTCCTCACTGAAGCACATTTTCAAAATAGTTATCGTCATCACTTAAAATGCAAAATGCTGTCCTCATTGTGTTGCTTCAGCATTTGCATTTTGAGAATATATGTTCTTTGTTTACAATTAACTAATCCTCTTCACACCAATTGCAATTTGGCGCGCTCTAATGTAGTGTTGGAAAATTCTTCAAATGGCGAAAATGTACATTTTGCCAAAATGCGAAAATGCAAAATGCAGTTGTAGTGAGGACAGGGCATTGGACACTACCTTACAGATGGCGCCCGAGCAGGGACTTCATAAAACTCAATTTTCTGCTTAGACCTTTTGAACTTGTCAGCTTTTTTTTTGGATACCAATTCGGATCGAAAACGACTTTGGAACACTTTTTAAAGAAGTATTAGGGCAAAAAGCACTTATTGGAAGCTACAATTTAGCGAATGTTCATTAAAAGAACTCATTTTCATAACTGTATAGGGACTGAACACTGCGGGAAACAGAAAGCAGTTTTAAAAAACTGATAAACTAACCAACCTGAAAACTAGTTGTTATTGCCTAGCCCTGCCCTTAGATGTGGGACAACTTTACAAATTTTGTTTGAAACCAAAAAACTTTCTAATCCCTTGAACCTTGTATATAATTTTAGTCAGACTGTCTCTGTCTCCTTACAAAATCCATTCATAAGCTGACCTGCTTCTACACACACACACACACACTTTAATGTGAGAGGACTGTAAAACGTTTTGTATAATAGCATCCTTAAAAAAAAAACAGAATAAGAAATCAACTTGTGGTCTGGGGGAGGTTTTTTTTTTACAACTTTTCCTTTTGTTTTCTTACAATTTTGTAAGAAAGCTTTGCAGCAGCAGCATCTTTAGACTGTATAATTAAGTTACTGATAATGATAATTACAATACAAAAACTAAAACGTAAACTTAAAATCAAAGCCACAAAATGGGGGGGCAACAGCTACCACAAACAATAAAATCGATTAGTCTGTTTATGCGTTTTCCAAAACAAAAGTTGTTCTTATTTCCATTTCTGTGTAATTCATAGTGAAGCCTACCCCACACTTACACACACACACACACACACACACTCACACATGCATGGATGATATTCACCGCCACAGCTTATTCTAAAAGTATACAAGTTATTTGTTAATAATCGTATTTGCCATGTGCGTAATATTTATTTTAGTGTTTAAAACCAATTGCAATCCATTCTAAAGGAACGGTTTCTCCACCACCCCCAGCCCCCTTTCACCCTACCACCCACACACATGCAACCATACTTACATATAAAACATTAACTGAAGAGTACATATATCCTTCCATGTTGTTGTTTTTGTTTGATTGATTGAACTGCAGCCGCAAAGTGCATAAAAAACAAAAACACATAACAAATAAATAAAACAAAAACTATAGTTTATACATAGTATTTATATATATATATATATGTAAAACAAAAACAAAAAAAAACAAATCGTGTATTGTATATGATATGCTGTCTAATCCCTAATCCTAACACACACACACACACATACCATTTAACATATATAATTTGAATATTTTTAGTTGTTTAAACACATCCACATGCATAAACAAAAGCGATATATATAAACTCTATACATTATGATTATGAGTAAATTAAATCATAGTTTTTAATAGTTTTTAAACGGAAACAAATGGCAAATGCTCGCAAAGTGTTTTATTTCCCCAAATTACAGACACCAGCTGTTTGTGGGTGGTAACCAGGTCAGGGCCGGAATGAGGTAAGTTAAAGGTAAAGCTTAAAATTTTAGCACAAGGCTTGGCATTATTGTCGGGTCCAGGACTAAAGACTGATTCAACCGATCTTAGACTAGACACCAGACAGTCGTTATTGAAGACGGGAGAACAAATGCAGCTAGAATGGGTAACCGCAATGGAAAACGCTGGAAAAATGATGCAAATAAGTCAACAATATCAACAACGTTATAAGCAGAAAGAAGAAGAAGAAAGAATAAGAAAGGCTATACATTTTTAAAAAGACCTCAAATACCGTAACTATCATCTACTCTAGAGTCAGTCTAGACCAGGGACAGGCACATTCCTATCTCGTGTGCATACGAAAATTCTCAAAGCAGCGCTGCTCCGACGCACACAGTATAAGCTGTACAAGCGTATAAGCTACGCCGCGACGTAGTCGTTGCTACTGAAATTGAGAGCAATTTTTGCGCTGCTCTCACACACACCAATTCAAAAATGTAAATGTATTTTTTGCCTGCCTCTGGTCTAGACCAGCGATGTTCCTCCATAGCCCCCAGGGGCCGCGTGCAATCGGCTATTTACACGCACAAGAGCCGAGCGCAGGCCTAAGTCGGGCATATGAGCGTAAGCAGCGCTCTCTTTGCATGTTTTCAATGCCCAGACGCCGAGCAGGGCAGTTCGAAGCTGGGCTGTGTCGCTTTAATGTCGCACACCAATACACTCTCACTTTTTGGAGTCGCTCTTCTTGAACATCGCTGGTCTAGACACAACTTTAAAACATGAAATCCCATAAAAATCTCCAGTATGGGAATAGTATTAAATCTAAATAGCTCAAGGGATAAGGATCACGATAACACCACACTTAAAGAGGCCTAACTGGTAAGAAGAACTTGACCAAGCAGCATACCTCTGTAAGCAGACGATATCGTGCTATTAGCAGAAGCTTTTGCCCTTAACATAGAAGAGCTTTTCTAGCCGTACGAAACCTGCTTGCCCCGCCGGAAACAATTAGTCTCAGATGCCCGCTCAGTTCCACCAATCACCTTCCCCGAGGTAAAAGTATAAATCAAGTATCTGGTGATACATTAGACTCCAGGTATCGACAACAGGTCGACGAAGCTCCAGACAAGGCC
This sequence comes from Lordiphosa collinella, assembly GCA_018904265.1. NCBI lineage: Eukaryota > Metazoa > Arthropoda > Insecta > Diptera > Drosophilidae > Lordiphosa > Lordiphosa collinella. The sequence continues at coordinate 222,910 of JAEIFV010000046.1, read as the reverse complement.
ATAAAGATCTTGGTGCTAATCTTTAACGGGGCTCTGAGACTAAGCCATTTCCCTTTGCCCTGAAAGAAAGCCAGACCAGTTTTCTGAAAGAAAGCCAGACCAGTTTTCTTCCACAAGAGTGGAAAACCACTCTCCTGCCTTGATTCCTACCGGCCTCCTATCCACCCTTGGTAAGATCTTCGAGCGTTGCATTCTTCGAAGAATGTTCGATGTAGGATCTATTAGTTAAGCAAAACCCAATTTCCAGTTTGGCTTCCGACTGTGCCATAGAACTCTCATGCTCAACTACATCCACGACGGATACAACGGGAAAGTAGTCTCGGCTTACCTTGACATCCAGTAGTTATTCGTTAGAGGTCCTTCTTCCGTCAAGAGCTCTCTAACGGACAGAACCTTATCAGGTACTACAGGACGGAGCGACATCTCAAACACGTACTATTCGTGCTGGTGTATTGCCCGTCGATAAGGGGGTGGGCCCTGACTTCTGAGAGGGGCCCATAGCCCGGATATTTTGGCGAAAACTTAAATAATGTACAACATGAGAAAACCCCCGGGCCCGGAATCCCCTTTCGACAGGCCTGCCTACGCTATACTCCCAATTCACCCAGAATATGCCCAGAGCCTATAGAAATCTCGCCCGCAACAAATGCATATACTCAGTCACACGGTCAGCATGCACGGTCAGCCCATAAATATCTTGGGTCACAATGGACAGAAGACTTTCGTTTGGGCGCCATGTCAAGGCAACAGCACACGAATGATTGCGTCTCCAATGTGAAGGCCTCCACCCGGGCATTCGTGAATATCGTTTAGAAACAAAGTGAAAAGGAGGGGCACCCTTGTCGAACTCCCGACTTTGCCTCAAATGACTCTGACAAATCTTCTCCAGTCCAGACCGCTCGTGCTTCACTGTAGATGCGCTGATAAATTTCAGCATTTTGCTTGAGACTTCAAACATGTGAAGCTTGTACCACAAAAGTTTCCTGCGAATTCTATCAAAAGCTGTTTTGAAGTCAACAAAGAACGCATAATCTTTCTCTTCATTCCACATCAGCTGTACTATGGACGTTAGGTTGAAAATATTATCCATAGTCGATTATTTCCGTCTGGAAACATCCTATTAATAATCGTAGCCAGTTCTTTGAGAAGTTCTATTGGTGCATTTATATAGCACTAGTAGGTTAGACTGTCTTCGCCAGCTGCTTTATTTAACTTGGATCTCCTCAACTGTTACGGAATTATCCACTCTCTGTCTTGTCAAATACCCAATGTGCGCAAATAGCTCCGCCTAATCTCAACCCAGTAATGATATCTTAAGGCACGCCTTAAAATTTGCATATTTTACCCACCATACTAAAGGATTAGTGGAAATTCTGCTTTAAAATTTAATGAATTTTCACATAGTCCGCCCCTGGAAACCTTTGTAATGGTAACCTTGACAACCCAACCAAGGACCAAACAAAAGCTGATGACCACTATTTTCGTTCTTTGCTATATATCAAGTTGATTTTGCGGAAGTCGTTTTAGTTCCAAGTAAAATGTCCGCTGATGAGTCTTGGGTTTTTGATTCCTTGGTCTGCTTTCTGCATGGACCCGTCTGGAATGCTCCACTGCAAACGTTCATCGAGCAGAACTCCTTAGGTGTGTGTGTGTCTCTGTGTAAACTAATGCAAGACGTTATACTGTGATTCATTGCTCCACAGTCTTCGACCCTAATCTGCAGTTGGATGAGAACAATGACGATATACGTTCGATACATGAGGAGTACAAGAATCTGGTGGACTTTATGCTGGGCAGTTTTATGGAGGAAATGCAAATAACACCGGATCAATTTGAAATGGCCTGCATGGAGGGTCGCCAGGGACAGGGCGAGAATCCATTTCAGTTTCATCAGGTTCTATTTCAGCAGGTAGGTGGTGGGTTCTATGCCGGGATTATATGCCTTCTTCACAATGATAAACTTGCAGATTTGGGCAGCAAATGATTTGAAAATCTTCATACGCATGATGACGCAACGCAATGTGGAGCTGCAGCTTCAGGCGTTGGATCTTATAGAGAAAAATCAATTGGCTCTTATCAGGAACGAAGCAGACGAAGAAGACGACAATAAGAGTGGGTGGGTTAGGTGACTTGTGAAAAATATGACTCCATACTCACTTCAAATTTCTACAGAGAAGCCTCCTTCGAGGTGGAACCACTTGCTGCACAGGCACTGGAAAGTCCAGAGGCGGCTCTCACACCCGAGCAGGAGCCCAATTTGGATTTGGTCAACGACAAATTTCAGCGACTAAATTTGTTCTTTGAACAAGAGGATAAGGTGGATCCCAGTGATGTGGTCTCGCGGCAAGAGTATCTGCGTGAACAGCGCGATAAAATATTGGAAATCAAAAAGCAAACTCGCGCCAAGCAGCTGCAGGAAACCATGTCACGCAGCAGTCCACAGAGTAGCGAAGCCGTACGTCCTAGTTCCGCACAGGTGGCACAGCAGCTGCTCGAGAATGGTGGCAAGACTCTGGAGCTGGCCATGTCTAACACAGAGAATGCAGCTCTGCAGCTGCGACGCACACTGGCCAAGCGACTGCGCAGTGAGGTGGTGGAACACAATTAAGATTAGTTTTTTTTTTTTTTTTTATTTATTGCAAGCTTCTTGGCCAGATTTGAATAGGGTGCGTCGTGATGTGCTGACTAGTTTGATCTTAAGGTACCAGGCGCGGCTACCGCCCAGTCACGCCCCACAAACACACATACACAGTGTCAGTATGGGTGTTGTGGTTGTGTGCCTGGACGAGTGCTACTTTAACTATCAATTTTGATTTAGCTTCTCATCAAAAAAATACAAATTAATACAAAATTAATAAAAATATCGCCTTAACTGGGCGACAATAACGGATTCGAAAATGTTTGTAGGTTCTTTAGGTGGGAATACGGTCGCGCAAATACGACATTATGGCTTCAGTGCCCTTCATCAGAACCTGATGACGCGGCTGGCGAAAGGGATTTCCAATGAGTTCCAGGTGGCTGCAAAGAACGGAAAGAGAAGCAAAAGAAACAGATTATTAATCAAAACAATAACAAGATTTTCTTACTAAAACTTGTTCTTAGATCGAACGGTTTTTATGGGAGCTATATGCTGTAGTCATCCGGTGACTCTGTGCAAAGTTTCAGCTTGATAGCTTCAAAACTGAGAGACTAGTTTGAGTAGAAACAGACGGACGTACAAAGCTCAATCGACCCGTTCGTCGCCTGATCAATAATATATATAGTTTATAATACCCTTCGCAATGGTATATTGAACAATTAAAGAAGAACATGCTCACTTGCTCAGTTTAGTCAACAACTCCAAAGAAACATGTTTTTGTTTCAAGGCTTGCCCCTGATCTCACATCTTATGATGTTAGGGCCTTTATTCAGGCTAAAATCCAAGCCACAGACAGTTTGGTGGAAAAGTTCCCATTTTCATATGAAAAAGATATTTCCTCCTTCAAAATAAGTGTTCCCGGAGAAATGTTTTCAACAATTTGCTCAAAAGATTTCAGGCCGGCTCGTCTTATAATAAAAGAATATACAGAGAAAAAGAAAAATCGATCTAACCTATCTGGTGCCTCTACTTCTAATGTTGCGTCAAAAAAACAATGTCCACTCTTTTTCTTGCCTATCAAAATGCACGAGGTCTGAATTCTAAACTTGCTAAACTTTTTGTAGATAGCATATCTTTTGATTATCATGTTACCGAGACGTGGTTAAATACAGACATCTCTGATTCTTCAGTTTTTCCCACCAAATACATCACTTATAGATGCGATCGCATTTGCCGTCTTGTTGGGGGGTTTTGATTGCTGTGGATTCTGGCCTTTCGTCGAAACTAACACATTTTTCAGCACCCCACCAAATCGAATTCATACATAGGTATTAAGATAACCTTTTCTAACTTTTCCGTTTTTATTACTTGTTCATATATTCCTCCACAATCCGATATCACAATTTACTCCTCGCACCTTTCTATCCAGTCGGTTTCTTCTCCGCTATCAAACAAGATTGCCGGAGATTAATTGGTCTTCAAATGAAGAGTCAATTGCGCTTCTACCTTCGAAATCCCATGACTTTATTGATGGACTTCTTGATTTGAAGAGTCAATTTCGCTTTTACCTTCGAAGTCCCATGACTTTATTGATGGACATCTTGATTTGTCAATGGCACAGGTTAACCCTATTCGCAACACGATAAACAGATCGCTTTTTTTTGTTTTGTGTTTGCTTTTTTTTTTCCCCGGAGGACCCTTTTCGCTCTACATTGGAGCTTACCATTGATTTGCCTTGTCGTGTGTGTTCTGCTTCTAGAGATTTGACGGTAAAAACCCGTTGTTTTCAAAAAAACAGATTTCACACCGATTGGTTTCAGTTGTACACTTGAACAGTTATTGACGTTGCCATACATTTTTTCTACGATACCTTGAACTCTCTTTTTGATGTTTGTGTTCCACTGGAACGCCCTCGCAGTCCTAATAGTCAGTCTTGGTCCTACAGGAAACTAACAAACTTGAAGAACAAGAAGTTGAGATATTTTAGAAAGTATACGAAGTCCGGTAAAAAATTATCTCACTCTTCCAACATGGATTTGTGAAGCGTAGATCTACTACCATTAACCTTTTATAATTCACATCTTCAGTGATCTGAGTAAGGCTGATTCTGTTAAGCACTAATTGCTGCTTCACGAACTGAGTTTAGTCGGCTTCCAACTAGGTCATTCCTCGACCTTTAGACGGCCTAACAATCACTTAGAGAACAAAAGTTTATTATGAATACCAGAAACAAACTTCAACTGCGTACTTTAATTCCCGTTACTCGTGGAGTAAAAAGGGTTTAATAAGTTCGTGCAAATGTATATCACCTTCTGACATTTATTTGGATACGTTTCGTCCTTTTCTTAAGGAGAAAAACTTTTGTCATATAGTTGGGGCAAAGACCCTATAACAACAAGACGCGTAACGGCAATAATAGTGGGGCAAGGGTGCGCGACAGCTGTGCAAGAGGTCGTGGGTTCGATCCCGCCTCGGAACATCTAATGAAAAGATTTTTCTTTGCATAAACTTTACACCCGGTCACCCCTCTCTGCTGTTGGCGCCAGCTTTGTAGTAATTAGCCAAGCAAAAGCTTCTAAAACTGCCGTTCGGATTCGGCGTTAAACTGTAGGTCCCTTTCTCTTGTGCGAAAATTAGAAGCGCCCAAGCCAAGAGATTGAGAGAAGCTCGGCTTTGACCCTTTGGGGCTGCATAAGCTTGAAGGCTGACTTCTCTAAAGCTTTAGTTACACGACCTTAGTTTTTTGACAAAACTTTGGTCCAAAATGGTACTAAAATTAAGAGCTGAAAACTTTAAGTCGGCATGAGTCGCAGATGATAGAATTTGTTAAGTTGATTGTTTTGATTGTAACGTAAAAGATTAGTTCAAAGGAAAATGAAAACTGCTTACGTGATTCTTGTCAGATTCCCCAAAATTGGAGGTATAAATTCGATATCATTATTGCGCAAATCTAACGTACTCAAACGTGGCATACTTTCCAATCCAGAAATGTTTAATACTTTCACATGATTTTCACTGGCAATCAATATTTCCAGACTATGCAACTCGTACACCGAATTGGGAATGAAACCAAAACTGCAAGAGAGTAGCAAATGTTTAGGATAATTAATATCAATTGGAGAGGTATGGACCACTCACCGATTGTTAGCTATATTCAGCTCACGCAATGTATTCAAAACACCAAACTCCTTGGGGAGATCTTGTAATACATTGTTGGACAAATTGAGAAAAGTAATTCTGGTAAACTGGGAGATAAATGTGGGCACATGGCTGATCATATTGTGGGACAAGACCAGCTCTGTAACCAAGTCTCGCATGTGCTGTAAGCTGAGAGAAATTATGATAAGTAAATGTGAGGAGTAATAGTGAAGATTTCCATACCCATTTGGCAGCGTACTTAGATGATTGCGTGCAAAGTCCACCACATGCACCTTCTCCTCTTTGGCTAGCTCAAACACTTGGTCGGGCACATGCGTGAGTTCCTCCAAGTTAACGGCCAATGTGCGTGTGTGTCGTAGTTTGTATCTAAAAGCGACAGGATAAATATTAGTCGGGACTAAGCTTAGAACTAAGACACACTACATCCAACGCGGTTGCACATAGTTCTGTGGAAAGATTGGCTGCTGCAGCTGCTGCTGCTGTTGATACATGGAGGGATAACCATTAAAGCGAGTGGGTAAAGGCATTTGCTGCTGCTGTTGTTGCAGATAATGCGCAGCATGACCATAGCGATGTTCTTGTGCATAATCCTCTGGCGCATATGGGCTCTCCTGAGTCTGACGATTGTACTCTGGGCTATTAAAAAAGCGTGCGTCCATACACTGCTGGCAGTAACAAGGCTGCGGCCGATAGCTGCTGTGGCTGTGTCTTGGTTTAGTCTACTGCTCTATACCGCCCCTCTACCTACCTGTCAGGATAATTTCCGGGTATTTGGTCATTATTTGCTTCACCGCCGCTTAGACGTACTCCACTGGCTGCAGCTGAAACATCCGCTGATCCACCTACTCCTCCTCCTTCACGAGGTCTGGCCAGTGCACGCTCATGCAGCACCTTTAAAATACGCGTCGTACCGCATTGCAGAATGTCGCGTCTTATGGTCTTAATGGGATTTCCATCCACCTGCAGGCTTATCAAGTGGGCCAACGATGCCAGCGTTACAGGCAGGACGCTTATAGAATTGTTGGACACATCCAAGCGGTTGATATTACGCAACAGACACAGCTCATCGGGCAGCACTGAAATTTTATTATCACGCAGATCGAGTATCTTCAAGTGGGGCAAGTTGCCACACAAAGCTTTCGGAATCGTCTAGAAACATAATGAAAGACACTGAATTCAATAATCCTCAGCCCAACTTACTTCAATGTAGTTATTGCTGGCGTGTAGTTCGGTCAAGGCTTCATTTCCCTCGAACTCGGGTAGTTCCAATATATTATTATGCTGGATATAGAGACATTGCAGTTTCCTTAGCATGCCCATATCATCGGGCAAGCCAGTTAGATCGTTTTGCATTAGATCTAGCTTTTGTAGAGCTGGAGAATTTGGAATGGGTACAGAATTACTTAAGGCAATTGATTGCAAAAAGGACGACGGACACAGTGGGGCCTTGGCTAGAAAAGCGTTGCAAAAATCAAAAACTTTCAGATCAACTCGTGCTATCGAAAACTCAACCCTGCATTGAATCTATCGTAAAGAGGCAAAGGAAAACTGTCGAAAGACTTTATTGTCAGCTAGGCCATGAAGCTTTGCCTGCATCTACTGCCCCACCATGGCGGTGGGCGTCCCGATTATTTAATATATTTTGCTTCCATTATTGTATAATGTTTGTCAGCTGAAGAGCGTAGATTAATAATGGGGCTCAAGAAAAGTGGCACTAAAATTGCTAATATAAGTAGCTCCCAGAGTCAATCGGCATAAAAACGCGACTTCAAACTTTTTGAAAAACCCCCATTGTTGTGGTGAAATCAAAGACAGAGTAAGTTCCACAGACATTGGCGCACGCTGCAAACGGGAAACTTGGCGTCATGCGGTACGGAAAGACATCAAAAGCCTGTGCCCGATCAATGGGCAAAACTTACTTTCACATAGCCAATCAATATCGCTTCTTTAAAACTAATTTTTTAACTCGAAATTGGGTTTTAAAGGTTCCCTTTCTAAGAATTTAAGTCATTTTTGTCACAATTCGTGTCTACTGTGTAATAAAAGATCGTCCTTGCGTGTTTTTAGAATAATTGTGGTACAATTTTCTGTATTGAACTTTAACAAATCATATACTAGAGGCACCCCGGATAGGTAGTAGTTCTTTTGAAATTATTAAATATTATCAATATTCCCAAAGTTTTGATTTTTGCAACAGCGCGGAGGCGTCTCCACTGTGTGTGACAATACAACTTACAGCGTATGTTAACAATATCAGGTGGTAGTTCCTTGATATGGTTATAGGGCAACAAAAACACGTTTAGACGCACCAGAAAACCAATGCCGCCGGGCAGAGTTTGAATTTTGTTATGGCCAGCATCCTTAGTGTTAAAATATTAAAGGTTAGCAAGCAATTTGGAGAGGGATTAAGGCTGTTAGATTGGTTCGTTCAACAAGAATGTATAAAAAGACCCACAACCTTCATAAAGACTTCCTTTGTTTAGCCACACTTACCAGAAATTCCAGCATATGCAGATCGCTTATATCCGGATTTAGCTCGGTGAACTCATTGTACGAAATGTTGAGATGCCGCAGCTCTGGCAAGCTGTAAAGCTCACGCGGTAAAGCGTTAAGCTTGTTGTGGCTCACATTCAAGCGCATGAGCTTCTCCAGTTTGCCAATCTCTCGCGGCAGTTGTACCAAGGCATTGTCGTGCAGCTGGAGGAGAGATATTTATTAGAATGTATTTTTCTTAAGCGGGTTTACTCACTATCAACACGGTCAGCGACTGCAAATTCTCAATCTTTGGTGAAATGTGCGTTAAAGCATTTGAGCTTAAGTCCAGATTGTTCAATGGTTCCTGATTCCACCAGGCATCTTCGTCTTTGATTGTCAACTTCTCCAAATTCGCAGCCTTGCTGTCGTCATCCGCCTCGTTGATGTCATAAAGTCGTTCGGGCACTGAAATCAATGAAGAAAAGGTATGCCAAATTAGTGGGCTACTCATCTGGAAGGCACTTCTACACTACAGGCATCTGGACTGGGCTGCGGCTCGGGATCATCCAACTCTAGCTCATCATCGGGATCCTCGCTCTCCAGTTCATCGGCCGAAGAGGCCATCTGAAATTCACGTATCTGATAGTAGCGTCTACGTCGCGGATAGGGACCACACATGCAGAATGATGTGAGTTGCTTGCGAGTGGGTTGCCTGGAGGATGCAATTTTGAAGTCCGTTTGAAGTTCCGTCAGCAGCAAATGCGCAGCGCAAACTAAAACTACGACTGGCGCGCCACCTGGAACACCTTTATGAACGCACCGCCGCTGCTTGATGAAGCGTTAAACTAGCTGGACACCTTTTAAGGCCCGCCCCATGGCCTTTCTCGTGATCACATGAACTGGAACCACAAGGCGCTGCTATCGATGATATCGTTGCACATTGATTGTCGCTGTCGCTGCTGCGGTACGACCTTGGCCTTCGACTTCCAGCGCCGCATTTGCTCTGGTGTCACCACTGCATCGGAACAGTGTGTTTGTTTGTGTGTGTGCGTGTGCCTAACAATTTGATGACTTACCACGTGCCATACCCTTGTTGGACAGATTTAGGGTGCCTGTCTTGCGGGCCAGCTTCCACAGTTGTTGGGATAGCACTTGCTCATCTTCCTTGCTTTGCCGCTCGTGGAATATGGGTAGAAATGAACAGTTCGGCTTGGGGCGTGCGCGTTGAACTCGACTAGTTGGTATACGGCTGGCCGTAGCACCGCTTCCTTGGCCACTGGTTGAGGGGCATGGGTTGTCGTTGCTCATTTCGTTGGGACAGCCGTAGTGCGTGAAACAGGAACGTACCAAATCAAAATCCTCGCCAAATGCAGACGTATTGCATTCCTGTGCCAAATTATACGAATATAAAGAGTTCTCGTTGTTGTGGCAGCTGTCGTTTGGAGAAGAGGAATTAAAAATTTTGACAATTGTTTAATTGTTTTTGCGCCGTTTTGGATTGTTATTCTTTGACTTTGCTGTCGTTCTCCAGCTAACAGCTGTTTTAAGTAAACGGTGCGTTAACCAACACTGTTGATTTCGTATAACGGAAATCGTTTTAAATTTGAAAAAGTAGTTGACCAGCCAGATTTTTGATATGTGGTAGGGGACTGTCTATTGGAAAAAGCGAATTGGTCTGTATCTCTGAAACTATTGCTTTTAGACAAAAATTTTCAAAGACAAAATTATAGATAATTACACCAGCAAGGTTCAGCAAGGCTACCTTAAATCTAAATTGAAATTTAGCACAGGTCGGACAAGAGGTGTTGGTATTATTTTGATTATTTCTGTACAGACTTAAGAAAAATAATCCAAAGTAATCCTTGGGAGCAATCCTCAAGGAATTAACAAAATCGAAATTTGGAGGAACAGAACTATGATTTTTCTTAAACAGCCGTACCCAAAGAAGCTTCCGCTCAGACTTAATCAAAAGAAAGGCGATACCTACACAGAAATGGGTTTTTTGAAAGTATTCAGACTGCCGGACTTCTAAAATTTCAGAAAATTTACTTTTCGGGAAGATAAAAGAAAAATCTCGGTTGTTACCTTAAAAGACGGGCTTAAAAATTTGAGAGTCTAAAGAAATTTCGTGCTTCACACGTAATACAAAACGTAGGACCAGCAGTACGCGAAGCATAATGCGGAATATACAGCCTTGTTCTCAATTCCACTTCCGCAAAAGTTTTGTGACTTAGAGAAAAATTCTAGTACAAAAACCGGTTTTAAATCACAAAACTTTTGTGGAAGTGGAATTGAGAACAAGGCTGATAGTCATTCAGAAAGTCTGCCCATGTTGATGTGAAACATCTTTAATTTTGATATGGAATATTTTAGTAGAAGTAAAATTTGATTTCAACTGCACGCATTAGGTTTGGCACTCAATCGCACAGTGTACGGAGTATTGAGAACTAAGAATCGAGTACTGAATATTAAACTTAGGATCAAGAACTGAGTATCGAATATGGAGCATCGAGTTCTTAGTATCGAGTACTTCAAATCGAGTACTTAGAATCAAGTACTTAGTATCGAGACCCGAGTACTTGGAATTAACTACTTAGAATCGAGTACTTCAATTAGAGTACTGAGTATCGAACACTGAGTGTCGATTACTTAGTATCGAGTTCTTAGAATCGATTTGAGTATCGAGTATTATGTTTCGACTACTAAGAATCGTGTACTGAGTATCGAAAAGTTAGTAACTAGTACTTGGCTGTGAGTACTTAGTATCGAGTACTGAATATCGAATACTGAGTATCGAGTACTTCAAATCGAGTACTTTAAATTGAGTATTGAGTATCAAATACTAAGTATCGAGTACTAAATATCGACTAATTCGTATCGAGTACCATAAGTATGTGATAAGCGGAGCATATCGTATTCAACATGTTTCACATCAAGGCCCGTAAATGTTACCCACTACACTCTTACTTTTTTTAACATAATCTTACTCGGAACTTTTTGTTATACGGTCACTCAAAAAAACTTTCAAACGTGTAATGGAAATGCATATACCCCTTGCAAGGGTACTCAAATCACATCAATTTATCTGGGGCAATGTACGAGATGCACCGGTGTTGCTATGTAAATTGCTTGGAATAGGCTTAGCTTGTGGCTACCAGCTGGTAATTGATTTGATCATGAACCTAAATCCATACACGTGGCGTATGCGCAATGTGCAATCAGCTAAAAGGTTTACATGGGCTAAGCCGGCTGTATTACAGTATTAGTACTCACTTCATCATCATCAACTGGTTGCAACTTAATTCCGCTTGCGCTCGCTTTGTTGTGGCTTCCTCTGGGGAAGAGATCAAATAGAATGCAAGTTACTTTAAACCAAGGTCGGTTAGAAAATGTATTAAATTTCGTCAAATGTTTTGTTGGCAGACTTAAAGTGGGAAGGGGATGGATGGGTGGATAGGTGGAAGCGGCAAAAATGCCGAGTCTTTGGCCAGCTAGCCACCAGTACAAAAAAGTCTGTCAATCACAATTATGAATAACACTGGCGGAGGGTCAGTTGCCTCCAATTGGTTGTCAGACACCCCCGCCACCCCCTCATAGAATGTGGACTTAGTCGACGAGGTGAGACCGCTTGGGAAAACTTGCCAGTTGTTGTTTGGTTTTCTAGCTGGCTGTTTGCGTGGATAACTTACCTACAAATGGCAGCTGGCGTCTTGAAAAGCTTTATACGCGATTTCTTTGCGGTCAGTTGAAAGGGCGTAAAAATACATAAGAATTTGGAACAGTTTTAAAATTTTGTTTGAGCGATTCCAAAAAAAAAAATGTTTCTAAATGTTTAATGACAGAATTTTAAATGTTAACCCAAGCTCAAAGCGAAGCTTTAAGGTGAAGTGCTTGAAAAGTGCATAGAAAGGAAAAGTAGCAAGAAGTAGTACATGCACCAAGTGATATATCTTTAAAAAATATAATATATTTCCAAAATTAATTGCACAAGCCACTTATGACGAGAAAATCGATTATCAGAAGAAAAAAAATCGGAAAGTTAACTTCGGCTCTGCCAAAGTTTTGTATATCCTTGCAGGTCGGATTTTTTGCATATAGATTTATTGGAAAGATGTTCGATTTCGGCCAAACTTAGTGTGGAATCATGGAAAAGCATAACAAACTAACAATTTGGAGGTGATCCCATTTCTTTTTGAACGATCATTAGTACTGCAGCAATATGCTATAGTTATCCGATTTGGACAAAACATTTTGTAGAATTGTGTAAAAGTATAAAAAATAAGTAAATGCAAATGATAAGGACGTTTCCATAGAAGACAAAAAAGTTTCAATCACTAGAGCTAGTTTTTCGACCGATCGTTCCTATTGCAACTATATGCTGTAGTCATCCGATATTAACCAAAATTTTTTCCTTTTCAATGAATGAGATTCTATATAGATGTCCGATTTCGACCAAATTTGGTGGAATCATGGGAAAGCACAGCAATAAAAATTAAGAAATACGAAGTTTGGAGTGAGAAAAAAGTTTTTCTCACTAAACTAGTTTTTGACGATGTTCTAGAACTATATGTATAGACATCTTATCATTAAGCAATACGTACTTTGGAGGCGTTTCAATCTAAAAATAAAAAGTTTTTTTCAAAAATAGTTTCCGACCGATCCCTTTAAAGCTATTTGTTTTAGTCATCCGATCCGGCCGGCTCCAACAAATGTGCAGCATATAGTTACTAAAGACATCGTGCAAAGTTTGGTGAAGATAGCTTTCGTCGTGCTGATCAAGAATATATATACTTTATGTGGTCGGAGATACTTTTTTCAATGCGTTACAAACATCCGGACAATTTTATAATACCCTCTGCAAGGGTATAGAAATATTTGTTTTCTTGGATCCCAAGATTCAGATGTAGGAATTTGTATTGAATTTAAAATGTGAGAAAACTTTTTCAATATGATTATAAAACGATGCGCCAAAGTGTTGGTAAAGATCAGATGAACGATAGTCGAGTTATAAGGAAAACAAACAATTGGCATGTCATAAATTTTAATTCTTTTTTTCGGGATTAACTGCCTGTAGTTTTGTCCATCAAACTGATATAATTGCAAAAAAATGTATGAAAATAGATGGGTCTTTGGTCTTTGACCACCGCTCTGTCTTTTACATGACGATCAAATTTGAAAAATTTGCCATAAACTGGAAACAACTCTCTTCAAAGGCCAATTTGGGCACCTTCGGGCTTGCTGATGCTGCTCGCTTGATTTTTTGGGTTGCATTGATATGTGTTCTGTCGCATCGGACTCATAAACCCAGATATTTTTGCTCAGTGTGACCTCCATAATTTTTCAAATCAAAAAAACGTTCAAAACAAATTTTCCTGATGGAGACAAACCAAAACCAGTTTCGTAATCAGTGGATTCGTACATTCAATTGCTCTACAAAATAAACATCTTCATTTATTGATTTTGTTACTTTATTGTTAAAAATATATTACTTTTTTTTCAAACAATGATGTCCGCTTTGTTAATGAATAATGTACATTGAATTGAGAAAATAAATGATTGGTGTTTTTTTCGGCTGTCATCGTCTTCTTCAGCTAGTTTTCTATATAATATTTGAGCTAAGCTTACGCATTTTCAAGAATTTCGCTCTTTGGGAAAAATTGGTCAAAGAGAATAGCGTTCAGTTCGCTCTCACAGTTTTTTTTTTTATGGGATGCGTTAGGGGATTTTTTTTTATGAGCGGTGTTAGGGGATTTTTGCAGTCATGTTGCTTTGGGATTCTCAAAGAGCTATGACATTGCTGGCATGGAGAGACTGCTGTTGGACGACGTTTGAGAGGCAAAGACTGCTGCCGCTTTGTGGTGTTGTGTTTCTCGAGTCGTCTAAAAATTGCTACATAGTATAGCAATTAGTTTTCTATAAAATAAATTTAAGAAAAAGGAAAAAACAACAGATTTTACTTTTCAATCTGTGGAGCTCTTTATTCAAGAGTGAACCATCTTACTCTTGAACCTGAGCTCTTGATACAAGAACGAACATTCTTGGTTTTTGACAATGCACTATGATATTGATTCAAGAATGAGAAATCTAGGATTTGAGTACGTTAAGTACTACTTGATTTGAGAATGTTTCGTACTTGGTTCAAGTATTAAAACTATTGGATCAAGGGATCAAAAATTCATACTTGGATCCAGAATTTCGCTCTTGGATCCAGAATTATTATTCAAGTATGAAATTCACTATTTTTTCTTTGAGTGTAGGTACTTGATCTGGTCCAGATGCAAAAAGATGAATAGAAGGAAAATTAAACTAGATTCAGTTAATGGGTACGGGGACTAGAAAAACCGATCATAAAACTGGAGAGAGTGAGTAGTTGGGAAAACGTTTGCGAAAGTACAGAATTCCTAAATTCATTGTAATCAGTTACACCCTTGCATCGAAGCAATGATGGAAGTCGTGAGGACTTGCGCTTTTAATTTACAAGCTTTGAGTTGGCTTTTTGTGTGTCCACTGTTCAAAGGCTAGTCAACTGAAACTGACTTGGGTGGGAACCACTACAGCTGATGGCACATGTGGTATGCGTTAAAGCAACAGCATAGAGGGATAATCCAACTTAAGCCATTGCCAATAGCGAATGTAGCTGGGATTAGTGCACAAATCTGAATAATCAATACTTGATTCATTCCATCCAAAACAGGTCAAATACGATGGCCAAGCGCAAGATCCCCAAGCTGAAAAACTGGATGGCAGTGGTCGTTATTATCCCAACTGTTCGTCGGATGTCTGGTTGCGTTCGTGTGAGCGTGAGATAGTGGATCCTATTGAGGGTCATCTGAGTGGAAATATACCCACTTGGCTAAATGGCAGTCTGCTGCGCAATGGTCCGGGTAGCTGGAAGGTCGGTGACATGACCTTCAATCATCTCTTTGATTGCTCCGCGCTGTTGCATCGTTTTGCCATCCGGCAGGGTCGGGTGACCTATCAGAATCGATTTGTGGACACAGAAACGTTGCGTAAGAATCGTGCAGCGCAAAGGATTGTGGTGACGGAGTTTGGGACGGCCGCAGTACCCGATCCCTGTCACTCAATCTTTGACAAGTTTTCAGCCATATTTCGAGCGGACAGTGGAACGGACAATTCTTTGATTTCTATTTACCCGTTTGGAGATGAGTACTACACTTTTACCGAGACGCCCTTTATGCATCGGTTTGTATCCTAAACCCAAGCTAAGATATATTAGCTTACAGATTTCTGCTTCCTTACAGCATCAATCCCTGCACCTTGGCCACTGAGGCACGCATTTGTATTAGCGACTTTGTGGGCGTCATCAAT
Organism: Lordiphosa collinella; assembly: GCA_018904265.1. Classification (NCBI taxonomy): domain Eukaryota; kingdom Metazoa; phylum Arthropoda; class Insecta; order Diptera; family Drosophilidae; genus Lordiphosa; species Lordiphosa collinella. Next base: position 207,369 of record JAEIFV010000046.1, on the reverse strand, counting down.
CACACTTCTCATCCGCATGTACTGCCCAATGGCACGGTCTACAATTTGGGCACCAGCATGACCAAATCAGGTCCCGCTTATAGTATTATATGTTTCCCGCATGGACAGCATATGTTTGAGGATGCACATTTAGTGGCCACACTACCCTGTCGCTGGAAACTGCATCCGGGCTACATGCACACTTTTGGTCTGACCGAGCATTACTTTGTGCTGGTGGAGCAACCAATGACTGTCTCCCTGACGGAGTATCTTAAGTCTCAGCTGTCTAATCAAAATCTCTCCGCCTGCTTGAAATGGTTCGAGGACAAGCCAACGGTGTTCCATCTCATTGAAAGAACCACTGGCAAACTTTTTAAGTCATACGAATCGGAGGCCTTCTTTTACCTACACATCATCAATAGCTTTGAGCAGGATGGACATGTGGTGGTGGACATTTGCAGCTATAAGAATCCTGAGATGATCAACTGCATGTATCTGGAGGCCATAGCCAATATGCAGACAAATCCTAACTATGCTACTTTGTTTAGAGGACGTCCTCTAAGATTTGTGCTACCACTGGGTTCCCAAGCTAAGCCTGGACGTGGCCTGGTAAAGTCATTCTCCCTGGCGGGTCTCAGCACACCGCAACCCAAGCGCATGAAACATTCCGTATCACAGTTTATGGATATCACCTATTTGCCCACCAACGCTCAACAGGTGGAGGAGGCGAAGGAGGAGCAGGAGGCTAAGGAGATAAATTGTGTCAATTTGGTCACCCTAAAGCATAGTAAAGCCGAGGCTTATCAGGATGCCAACAGTATTCGCTTGCAACCCGAAATGCTGTGTGATTGGGGCTGTGAGACACCCAGGATCAACTATGAACAACATATGGGAAAAAACTATCGTTACTTCTATGCTATTAGCTCTGATGTGGATGCAGAAAATCCAGGCACGGTAGGTTTAAGAGAAAGTTTTTTGGTCCTTTGGTGCGGACTATAAACTGAATCTTTAGAAGACGCGATGCATATTTATCACGTCTCGATAAGAAAACCAAGCTTTCAAATCATTACGTTTAGTACCGATTCCGACCTACCGACCACTCCATATCTTTCCGATTCACAAATTTTAAGTTCAATTTCGTGCCGTCCCGATCCCATAGATTTTGAACTAAATCTTTCAATTTTTTCCAGTCCTGTACCTATCTGGTTTGTAGAAATTCGTGACCCAAAAAATATCAATCACAATATTTTAAATTCAATTTCATTCAGTCTGTACCTTATCGAATTTTAATATGGTGCGAAGCCTAGTTTTAAATTCAATTCCGTACCGTTTCTTCATCAAACTTACATAATTTTGACCAGATTCCAAACCCCGATTTCGAACCCATATTTTCAAACAAGTCGGTCAAGCCCGACTATAATATCCCACCCAACATTTGTAAGATCATTATAACAAACATCATATTGAGGAGTCTTTTTCGAGCCCATTAGATGAAAGATTACTATCATTTGCGATTAAAAGAAGACTTGAAAATGACTCATGCATATGCTTAAAATGTGATTTATAAGAAAACGACTCGAAAATGTTTCGCAAATGACTCGAAAGTGAGTCGAAACTGATCTGATGAACGCGTTTAAATCGACCCTTCAAGAAGAGCCGCGGCTAGGGTACCATGTTCTCCCGACAAAAGTATCATTTATAATCAGAAAACGAGCGCATTTATTAATATTTTAATCAGACCGAGGATTCGAAAAAGACTCGAATGTGATCCAAAATTTCATAAAATGTTTGCAGTGATACTCTGTACCTACCAAAGTTTGTGTTAAGGTGTGTGAAGTGCTGCCCTTTACCGTTGCGACCTGTGCTGCGCATAATTCCTATAAAGCAGCAGCAGTCGTCGCACTATGATCCCAAATCCCAAAAAAATAGACTTTTAATTGTTGGAATAGTTGAAGTGGTGAATCTAGTTTGTATTGTGACCGTTAATAAGCGGGAAGTGTCCCTACCTGGCTCAGGTATGAGCTCCGTTCGTAAGCGACGAGCGTGCCTCATCGTTTACTCGTCACCCATCGAAAGTAACACATCGTTCAGAAGCGTATAGAATCGCGAAAAGTTAACCGATTTGGATTCTACAAAATGGATTCTACATATTCCAGAAAGTACGTAAAATTTGAATGTATAGCTCAAAACTATTATTAGCAATGCATGAAATAGTGAGTCATTAATAAAAGTAGAGGTTTTTTCTTAATCACATTCTGAAAAGTCGTGTTGGAAACAGCAATAGGTCAAAACTCCTATCAGATCCCACTCTGAAACAAAATAGAAATTGTTGTTTAGACAATTCCTCAAAACATATCCAAAAACTAGCTGCATCTAGCTGCGACTTTAGTCTCGATGATGATTTTTGTGAGGTACCACAAAATCCAGAAAAGCGGGGGTTAGGTGTGCCAAACTGGTATTGCCGAACAGAAGCAGATACGGCAGACTGGGAGATTGAGCCATCAGGGTGTGGCCACGATGGTTTGAAATGGAAAACCCCCGATTAAAGACTTTTACCCGAAACAATTAAGTTTTTGACGAAATTGTCCGCCATATTGGACAGGGCATTTTGTTTTTCTGAATTTTGACTTCGTAATCAGCGACCCCAAAAACCCCCGAGTTCAAACTTTCAGCCAAATCAAATACGTTTTTCGGATTTTTTCAAATTTTTTGGTATTTGGGACCACTGTGCGTCGCCTCTTGATTTTGCCTCTGCTTTCAATCAGGTGCGCCAGTCGGAGCTGCTGCTTTCGATCAAAAGCAGAGGCAGAATCAAAAGCTGAATAAATGAAACTTAAACACTTAATTTAAACGCAGTTCATATTTTCATTATTCACTTTTGAGTTTATATTCGCTATATTGTTGCAGCCTTTTCAAAAAGTTGGTTGTTGTGTTACTTTGGCGGATTGTTAAGCCTGCGATGACACCAACTTTCATACCGGCTTCAAGCAAGGCTTTAAATTTTATCTGCTCTTCATGACAGAGTTCTTTTCCACGGGATATTTAGAGCTAGAATTAAAGTTTGTACCTCTGGTACACAGCTTTACTAAGGGTTCGAACTTATTGAGAGAAGTTTCTATGAATTAAGTTCAGGAGATTAGGGCGGCTTGATAACTGCAAGATAAACTTTCCCATCAGCTTAGTCTTCATTCTTATTATTCTTCTAATTGGTTTAAATCTTCATTGAGATTACTTAAGCAAAGTATGGATACATTTTTAAAAAATATGAGTTCTGTTACGAAAATTCCATTAGTTTAAATTAACTTAACTTACTTTCTTACAGCACTAATTCCTTAAATTCTTCCTTCAATCACAGCTCATCAAAGTGGATGTTTGGAATAAAACCAGCCTGACCTGGTGTGAGAATAACGTTTATCCTAGTGAGCCCATTTTTGTGCCTTCTCCACAACCGCAGAGCGAAGACGATGGTGTTTTATTAGCCTCCATGGTAGTTGGTGGTCTCAACGATCGTTATGTGGGCTTGATTGTACTCTGTGCCAGGACTATGACCGAGCTGGGACGCTGCGATTTTCATACCAATGGACCAGTACCCAAGTGTCTGCATGGTTGGTTTGCTCCGCACAATTCTTAGAGATTAGCTTTAGAACTTTGGATTCAAAATGTTGGCAATAAATTCTTGCCATTTTCTTTGGAAAATCCGATTGATTTTGCGTCTTTCGTCGGAGGTGAGTATCGCATATTTGAGGGAGTTCAAGGCCAGTTGCTTAAGGAAGCGCAAGTCTGCCTCGGCCGGAGCCAGTGCCATGAAGGCATAGTAGAAATCATAGCTTAGACCCTTGGCACCCCAGGTGCCGGGATCATCTGCCGATATTACAATGGGAAAGTTTTCGGCAATCAAAAAGCTGGCCGGATGATTGCGCAAGTCCCAGACAAATCCCAGAACTTGATTTGACAGAGGATTCACCTCGATGGCTATGTTACGCTTCTTGATGGTGGACCACAGTTGGGGATGTTTCGGCAAGGCAAAGGCATGTCCTATACGCTTGGTATTTAGCAGAATGGCATCCATCATATTCCAGTCGGTGCGACCATTCCAATCTGTGGGGTAGATAAGTGTAGTGCTCTTGGAAAAGATTTAAGAGTTTGATGGAGTTACTTGTCTCTCCTGCATGAAAGAAATAGTTGGCAGTGCTGGGCAAATCCGACAACTCATTAACATATTTGCTCAAAGGATCGCCTGTATCCTCCTGACCTATCAAGTCGAAACCTATGACAAAGTTGGGCTTGGCATGGCTAAGGAAGAAAGGAAGCTGGGTTTAGAGTGTGGATCATGAGTGAGTGAAAAAAGTGAATATATTCTGGTTTAACTGCAGATAGGAACAAGTATGTAAGCAACTGAACAATAAAGAGCAAGCGAGAGCTACTGATTATCACAGTTACTCAATTTGTTGAACCGAATTTACTTACTGCAGCTGCTTGAAAGTGGTAATACGTCGCGACATTTCCTCTTCGCTGGCTCGATTTCGTTTGGCATAGATCACCTTAAGACCCACAAAGTCATGATGCTTGGCCTTAAACTCCTCCACTATGCGTTCCAGTTCGTTGGCCACCTCCAAAGTGCTAAGTGTGCGATTGTTGTCATCATACAACTGGAAACATGATCATGCAAATTTAGATCCTTTTCAAAAATAAGCTTGGGTAATACCTACAGGTGATAGGGAGGCTCTCACTTCCGCATAGATGATGTTATCTTCACAAAGTTCCTCCAATAGACGCTTGTGATAGGCGCAGTAGGTGGGTCGATACTTATAAAGGCGATCCACGGTAGTGAAAATATTCTCAAAACGTTCCCAGATCTTTTTACGATTGGGTAACAAAGCTGTGAATTATAAAGCGAACCCATGATATCCATATACAATTTATTTTGACTATTTTGATATTTCGCATCGTATCGTATCGTAAAAAGTTCGGAAATTTGGAAAAAGAAACTGTTGTGTAAATATATCAAGTGGTTCACAACTGAACCCATCCAGATCCGCTAAGACGAAACGGTGGATTAAAAGGTCTGCAAAACGTTCTCGCTGCTAATAACTATTAAGTAATGATCCATTGAACCTTTGAACTACATTCACTTAAAATTCAAGTATGAACATTTTGTAGGCTATTTCCGTTTTCCAGAGTCTTTCAAGACCGGCTGGTCAAATTTGCTCGAAACCCCAAGAGATGCATTTAAAACGAACACTTTCTCCGTTGTCAGTGGCAACTTATCAGCTTCCATTGCCGACCCCTGATGTGTTAATCAAATATTTACCCTCTGGCCTGGGACAATGCATATTGATATGCTTCTCCAGCTGACGTTCGTATTTGCCACGATCCTCTGCATTGATCCGTTCCGTGCACACATTTTGCACCTCACTGTGACATTTCGCCTGATCGTAGCTAAACACCAGTAATCCATTCACATCCCGACAAGTGTACAGATTGTTCGTATTGGTCAGATTGCTCACAATCCATTTGGAGCTAACCATACCCGTGTTGTGACCATGCAAAAATGCTCCTTTTGGCATTTTCTGTATGAAGCGAAATACCTCGCTTTGGCGTACATACTGTTTGCCCTGGAAGAAGTGCATGGCCGGCGGATACTTCTCGGGTTGTTTGATACCCTCGGCTATCTCCGCACGCTTGGCATTCATCAGTATGCTGTTGGCCTTCTCCTCGTCGGAAGTCAGCCAAATATTGCCACCCAGCGAGGAAAGGCGTTCGGCCTCCATTATACGCTCGCGCAGTGTTTCATAGGCTGCTGAAATCACAATTTAACTCGATGAATGGCGAGATCCAGTGAAAGTCCCCTTGAACTTACGTAAGTCTGCGCCCTGCAGACCACCCATTAGGGTACACAGCAGACACAGCAGTTGGAGTAGCATTTTCTATGCAGTTCCTTTACTTTAAATTCGATGTGCGTCGTTTGGCGTTCGCCAGCTAACTGATAAAGCCTCCAATGCTGACCCATAGCTCACAATCTCCCAGCTGTTCATGATCTTGGACAGCAAAACCAGCTGCAGTTCAATGCTAGCGATTAGTTCGTTTTATGCTGATGACCAACCGGGGGCGCGAAATAATGTTTGCATGCCCCCGGGACAATTTGCAAACATATGTCATGACGTAGGGGTAGCTCATACCCTACCCCAATCTAAAGGGGCACCAAGCTTTGTTCGAGATCATTTCTAGATGGAAAGAAAAAAAAATTGTGTAGAGGAGTTTAAGGGTCGCATATGCGCATTAAAAAAGACCACAGCGTTTTATCAGCACGGCTTTTTATATATGTAGGTATATTATATGTTTGTAGAGTACAAGTCTAGTTTAATTTTTTTGCATATTGTTTACTAACCCAATTCGTTGTGCGGTCACTAAATTTGCTACTTGACATTGAATATAAAATGGGGGCTGTGATATGGAAATGGTTCTCAAGCAAATGAATAATTGAATGAACACAGATTTTGAAAAATCAAATGTAAAATGAATTAAGGGACGATTTCTTATCCTCTGGATAGCTGCTATGTGTCAGTTAAACTTAGATTTTACTGTGCTATGAGTAAGCTCAAGTCATATATATGTAGCTGATGGCAATAAGAGAACACTGATATGTGTCAAAGCAAAACAACTTTAATAATATATAATTACTATAAAGAAGATTAGAAATCGGCCCTTGAAAATGTTTATTATAGAAATTATTTGTTATAATATCTTTCTTTACTTTACTAACTTTGAACAACAAAGGTTCTAATATTAAAACATGAAGAGCAGGCTTACTCTATATCTCTTTCAGGGATCTTTGAATCCTCTCATCAGATTACCGCTAAAAGCATCGCAAGACCCCTGGTCTCAAGTATTGAAAAGTCTGATAAAGTGTTTCGGATAACAGCATTACTGAAAGCATCAAAAGAGATCCACCTTCTCTGACAATGATCAGAAAAAGATTAAGCGTATTTGGACAAACTCTTCTACTCAAACTCTTTCGGAAACATCCAAGGTAAAGATATCAGCTCAAATGAAGAATATACCTCCACACAACGGTTTAGTTGAGAGAACCTCCCCTTTTTGAATTCAGCGAATACATATTGCATTGGAGAATGAAACTTGTTGCTTTCAGCCATCTTATCATAACTAACATAATGATAACACAGCGCAAAACAGTTGTTCTTCAAAAGTTTGTCACTCAATTCGATCATTTTAAGCTCGGTTCAAAAGTGGTTCAGAACCATATCTTAAATACTTGAAATTTAGTTTGTGGCTTGGCATTAAAAAGGTGAATACTTTTCCGTATAAAAACCGAACTAAAAGTGGATCAGAGCTGAGCTGCAATCTGGTTTTAAGCCGCTCCAGTAAGAACCCTGAGTTCCTAAATATATGAACCATGAACCAATCCAAGTGTGAGTTGCACTCAACTGATTGTGTAAATAAACCATTAATATATTATTTTGATCATTCTTAATTTAGAAAATAATAGTTTTAAGTTGTCTTTGGCTGGAAATACAATGAACTTAATTTTTTGATTTACGTTTAATTTTTTAAGTTAACATCATCTGCTTGAATTCATTGAATGCGGCACATCCTACCAAATAAGTAAACCTTAAGTCATCTTCAATTGCGTATCATTCATTTCTCTATTTTAAGACTTCGAAAGAATCGCAGAGAGCTGATTCGACTTGGTCACCAAAAAAACCATTCCTACGTCACACGGCATTCTAGTCTAATCAACGATTTTGGTTTTGCCTTGGGCAGACGAGCTCAGTCATTCCCAAACATTCATGCAAAACAGAGCTACAAAAGTCATTTGTCTGAGATATAAAGGTCCAAAGTGGACACCAGTTTCGTGAAATTCGTGAAGTAAATATATTTAAATTGTCAGTGAAATGTAGTGGACTAAAACTATTACCTCGCAGAGACCATTTTAGATACTAAGTGCCTGTATGGAAATACAAATTGAGTCTTTTTCACAACAGAAAAACAACAGATAATTGGTTCATCTGCAATTACAATTACCGTAAATGACACACACCTAGCACATCTACATAGTGTAAGGGGGAGAAGTGCCGCCTGAGATTAGTAACCAGCTAGCGCGTCCGCAAACGTCAGTGAAAATTTGCCAAAATCATCGAGTAATGGGCGCGCGCCGTCGTCATTTTGAATCACTTAAAATGCACGGGCTGTTGTCTAATCGTAAAAAAAAATCTAGCAAAACGTCAGCTATTAGAACAAAATTGTTCAAACAATTCCAAGTGGCGGTATGTACCGAGGGCTGTCACAGAACAAGTGGAGCGAGAGGCCTAAAAAATTAAGGAAAGCATTTTTTGGTGTTGAATGAAAGAAAGTGATTTAATTGTGGTTCGATTGGAAGTTGCAACAGCATCAAAATTTGATTAAAATAAAAAATCGTTAGAGCTAAGGTGTACGGTTCTATAAGTTCAAACCAAACCGGACTTATAGGGATCGGTTCTATACCGATTTTTATAGCGAATCTCTTCTACGGACGTTTGACTGAAGGACCAGAACGAGATAAATTTTGCCTTTGCAACAGATTTCTTTGGTTACGCATTTGACTTTGCAAATTCAACCGCTTTGAGCCGCAGCTGCGTTGTGTGTTTTTAGGTGGGTGGTAAGAGGGGGAAACGGTGACCTAAACAGTGACCAAAACAGTGACCAAAACATTGGCGAAAACTGTGATCATAACAGTGACCAAACAGTTACCAAAACAGTAATCAGAACAGTGACCAGTGACCAAAACAGTGACCAAAACAGTGACCAAAACAGTGATCATAACAGTGACCAAACAGTGAACAAAGCAGTGACCAAACATTGACTAAAGCAATAACAAACACAGTGACCAAATCAGTGACCAAAACGTGGACTAAAACAGTGACCAAAAAGTGAACAAAACAGTGGCCAAAACAGTGAACAAAACAGTGACCAAACAGTCACCAACACAGTGACCAAATATTGACCAAAACAGTGACCAAATATTGACCAAAACAGTGACCTATACAGTGATAAAAACATTGATCAACAGTGGCAAAAACAGTGACCAAAACAGTGACCAAACCAATGACCAAACAGTGACCAAATTGTAAGCAAAACAGTGACCAAACGTTCACCAAAACAGTGACCAAACAGTGACCTATACAGTGACCAAACATTAAAAAAAACAGTGACCAAACTGTGAGCAAAACTGTCACCAAACAGTGACCAAAACTGTGACCAAACAATGACCAAAACAGTGACCAAACAGTGACCAAAACAGTGAACTAAACAGTGACCGAAGCACTGACCAAAACAGTGACCGAATAGTGACCGAAGCACTGACAAAAACAGTGACCGAAATAGTGACCATTACAGTGACCTAAACAGTGACCAAACAGTGACCAAACAGTGACCAAACAGTGACCAAACAGTGACCAAAGCAGTGATCAAAATAGTGACTATATCAGTGGTCAAAACTGCAACTATATTGTGCCCGAAGGGCTGAATTCCGGTCAAATTGGCATCCCTAGAAGATCTTAGAATCCCGAACAACTTCAAACTCCTTCAAATGCACTACTGCTTGTGTTTTGGTTGATGATTGAAAATGAAGTTTCGCTGTTATGCTCTTAATTTTACAATTCGAATTGTAAATTACATTTTTAATTAAATTTATCCGGTTGTAACTATACAACAACAAAACTATTTTATATTCTTTTGCAAGTAATGTAACTTCAAATCAGGCTACCCCTGGTAAAGAGCTTCGTTCGTACCGGGTGATCCACTCTCTTTTTTTGACTATGTCGGGAATCACACGATGAAGCAAACTTCTTGAAGTGATCCAAAGTGAATTTATACTTTTCAGTAGAAAGATCTGGCTTAGTGGTTCTCAAAACCAAACCAAAGCAAACCTTTGGCATAACTTTTTCGAAATAAACTCTATATAAAAGCCGACTAATTCAGTAACAGCCCTCGTACGTTGTCAACCGTTAAGAGCAGCCAAGAGTGTGGAGGCTTCTGCTTCAGCTATTAACGAGCTACGATTGCAGAGACAAAAACCACATAAATATGTATAATAATTGTGTAAAAAATAATATTGTTTATTTGGCAACAATGAAGGCCCAGGCGGTGTGTCGGCTTCCACAGTTCTGGACGGGCACTCTTACCAAACGGGCGCTTGAAAACAGCCAACGAAAAGGAGAGACGAAATCAGAGCCCAACCCAAATGGCAAACAAAGTAAAGTCAACGTGTCGGCACTCGAGTCAATATTTGTACAATTGTTCCTTTCACAAAATGAGGCTGTTGTTGTTGTTGATTCTATTGGTCAACCATTTGCATGCCGAGCAGGACACTACCACTACCCTAAGTAAGCACTACTTGAGTAAGTCAGCTCTACTTTTCAGATGAAAAGTCATTAATTTTTCCTTTTAGGCTACGAACAAGCTCGCCAAGCGGTCCTTACAGCCGAGGAGCAGCTCATGACGGGCGGCCACCTATATCTGACTAGTGACGAAACCAAGGTAGATGATCTCTTCATGCAATACAAATTGGGTGAGCTGGCGCAGGGATTTCGAAATGCTGAACAAAATGCAGCTGCCATGCATTTCTTCAAGGCCAAGCCGCTAATCGATCGCAGCGGAGTCTTTCGATTCCTGCAGATGATGCCCAAAGGAGCGTTACTCCATTTACATAACACCGCCTCCGTTAGCTCCAAGTGGGTAGTGCAAAATTTGTCCTATATGCCGGGTATGCTACGCTGTACCAACGCACAAGGACTAAGCGTTTTGACCTTCCGAAGAGCAGCCCAGCTACAAGGTTGCCAGTCGCAGTATGTTCGTGTGGCAGATGAGAGGCGAAATTCCATAGATCCCAAGTTGTACGATCAGAATTTCGAAAGGCTGATCAATTTGTATACACCGGTGCCGGAATGTGAGTCACAGTAGTGGGTTTTGAATTTTGATATATTTTATTATTTCTATTTGGTTCTTTGCAGTGGAATATCCCACGATTACGAAAGTGTGGACCAAGTTCCAGGATATGTTTGACGTTATTGGCGATGCCCTTAGTTATTTGCCCGCCTTTCGTGCCTATCATTGGCAGATGATGGAGGAGCTGTTTAATGACAATGTGATGTATGCGGAAGTACGCACGAGTCTAAAGGAGGTAAGTGACTGAAGAACGTCGTTTGATTTATTGAGGAATGAAAACTTTGTCATGGATTAGGTACTTAAGGTGATCCGAGGTTGATAATAATGCAATTGGCCTTTTTTATTAGGAAACTAAAAGTCCTTTCTACTAGATTTAAGCAAAATACCTGCAAAGTTTGTACCTGCCAAAGCTTGTAAGTAACTGAAAGCTTTTATATGAGGCGATGTAAAATTTTAACTGAAATCATTATTTTGGTTATATTTTTCCGAATTTTGTTTTCCATTTGACTGTTTTCTTTTTGTCCTAATTTCTTAAAAAGATCGACATCGGGCTTCCTTTTCCTGTTTCTGATGTGTTGGTTCAATATTTTCTTTAACGTCTTGTGTAGGAAGAAGGTGAGGCTGATAGGTTTGAATTTCTTGGGTCTGACCCAGATGTCCTCCGTTTTAAAAGGAAAATCTAGTAGTCTGACAGACATTGTAAATCCCGCTAAGGGGATTTCGTTACCTCAAAAGAACGAAATCCCCCCAGCGCACTGCGCAGCTTCGATATTCTCAGACGACCTTGGTTTCGGCATATCGAACTGACATGGTCGCCTTCGACTTCCTAGTGTAGCGAATAACATCTATCGAAATATGTCAAAACTGTAACGGCCAAACGACTGTGTGGCCCTGGATTTTGTGTGTGTTTTAGCCCTTAGGGTCGATAAATTCTCTCGCATCCAAAAGGGCACTTCCGGTTGCGCTACCTTTTAGTTATATTATCATGATTCTGTACTGAGTAAGGTTCAAAAAAGGAATGCCGGAAATAGTATCGATATATCAAAGTATAGATGTTTTTGTCAAAATAAACGATATCGAATATTTTTATATATGTCAAATTTTCAAAATTTTAAAACAGTATTCAAAATTTGAACTCAACATTTTATGCTTAAAGATAGCAAGGCTGCCATCCTCAAAAATGTTAATGTAGATCCGGTCCGCAGTTCGAGTTCGTTATAAAGTGTAAGATTTTGGTTCGAAAATGGTCGGTCACCCTCACTGCTGTTGGCACCAGCTTTGGAGTAATTAGCCAAAAAAAACCTTCTCAAACTGCCGTTAGGATTCGGCGTTAAACTGTAGGTCCCCTTCTCTTGTGCGAAATGTAGAAGCACACAAGCCAAGAGATTGAGAGGAGCTCGGCTTTGGCGCTTTCGAGGCTGTGTCAAGCCATTTTACATTACATAAAAGTTCTTAAGAATTCAAAGTGAATGTTAGCAGGCTCAAGGTCGAGGTTTGCACTCACGAAATTTCAACTAGCTTTAAGCTTATTCGCCGGCTGGGTAATATAAATAGGACTTGCAAATAGCTTGTTGGTGTGACAGCAACTGAAAGTGTACTCACGAAGGCTTTGCCATGGCGGCAGCCGAAACGGCCGTCTACACAGTCACAGCTATTGTTCATGTTCATATGTATTCTCTGTTGAATTTTCTGGTTGATTATTGAACTATAATCAAACCTCTACCTTGAGCATGCTTACATTCACTTTGACTAAAATCAAACAGGTAGTTAAACACATGTTCTTAAGAACTTAAAAAAAAAATATTTTTTATATATTGGAATGGTTCGGTGCGCCGGATCTTCTGGCTTATTTTTGATATCCTTTGGTAAACTTATAAAAATGACTTTAATCCATATTTTGTAGTGTTGTTGAGCTTTGATCTCTAGATTTTGAACGCAGTCAGAATCAGGGCTGCAAACCGGTACCGGTTCAAACCCGGAACTCCGACTATTAATTTACTGAACCTCTTTGAACCAAACCTCTTTAATAATTAAAGCTGAACCTGTTCAAAAATGATTGACATAAAACAATTGTGACCCAATTCCTAGCGACTTCTTCTGTTATATGGTCGGTTTTGGGCAACTCATTCTTACTCAGAAAAGTTTAAAAAAAAATCGTGATAAACGTTCAGAATTACTTATAAAGCCCCCAATAGCCTCTGCCTTTTTAAGATCTTCGACTTCAAAGCTTTTAAATGATACACAAAAACAAAAGTTTAACATTACATTGCTAATATTTTTCAGATTACGAAACGAAATTGAACTCAACCGTAAATTATGTTTTGAATATTTCCATGTGATCTACGAATCGCGTCCGATTGAGTGGAGCTCGGCTTTGGCCCTTTTGGGGTTGTCAAGCCATAAAAAAGGTGTTTTTGCTTAGGGCATTAAGATGGTCGTGTAGGGGAACTAGGACTACTTAGTATTGAGTACTGTGAATTAACAACTGAGTATAGGGTATCGAGTGTAAAGTATCGAGTATAGAGTAAAGAGTAACTAGGAGTACTTAGTATTGAGTACTATGAATTGACTACTGAGTATAGAGTCTTGAGTATAAAGTATCGAGTATCGAGCTTAGAGTATCGAGTATAGAGTATCGAGTAAAGAGTATCAAATGCTTAGTATCGAGTACTTAGAGCCGAGTACACTCAGTACCAAATACAGAGTATCTACTCGATAGTATTGAGGTCTTAGCATCGAGTGCTGAGTTTCAAATTATGTCTATCGTGTATTTAGTATCGAGTACCTAGTATCGAGTACTTAGTATAAAGTTCTCAGAATCGAATACTGAGTAAAGAGTACTTAGTCTCGAGTACTTAGTATCGAGTAATTAGTGTCGAGTTCTGAGTATCGAATTCTGAGAATCGAGTACTTGGCATCGCATCGAGTATGTCGTGACGAGTACCTAGTAAGGAGTACTTTTATTTATTACTGAGTATCGAGTTTTGAGTATCGAGTATATAGTAACACACAACCACAATACGTTTTGTTCCTCAAGGTGGTGTTAGTCCCATCTACTATTTTTTATTAACACTGGTATAGCGGGCTGAACCAAGTTAACAAAGCCTTCGTCTAAAAACCTCGAACGTCAAATTTTGGTTCAAACCCAAGAGCCGGAAATCCGGAAAAGTTTTTTGGTTTGCAGCCCTGGTCAGAATGTAGTTTTGTATATGACTTATTATTTAGCTAAATAGAGCTTTCTATTCTAAAGACATGGCTATTATTTTTAAATATCGAAAATATCGGTTCTTTTTACAACAAAATATCAATATCAAAATGATTCTTTTCAATATAGATAAATAAACCCATCTGTTTGGATTATAAATGATTTTTACAACCACTATTATGCAGCCAAATATCAGATGGCTTCTTATTATTGTACTTCTTCAAAGCCTGCGGACTCTCAGTGAAATAAATCAAGAAGATTTTAATCAGTAATCAGCAGAAGCATTGGAATCAAGAATTAATGCCAAGCGCTCTTTAAAAAGCCTTGTATCCACGACTTAAGTAATCCTTTTCTGTTGATCTGTCTTGCATTTTTTCCAATAAGTTCCCATTTCAATAGCTTTGAATACTCGTCTTTAGCACGGCAACCTCTCCTTTTAGTTTTGATTCGCAAGCATTGAAAAAAGATATTTTCTCGTCTCCTTTGGCATTCGATAATCTACTGGCCCTTTCTTGAATGCCCACTTGACTTATAGGAAGATTCCGTAGCAAATTTTGTCACGGATAATCCTCGGATAATCGTATGTATCAGAGAACTGCTCCGAGCCGCCACGAGTACAATCGCTCAGCGCTCAGGGCTTGTCAAACTCGAGTATTGCCCGTACTTATACACAAGATGACTAAACAACAATTTGTGAGAGCAAAAGAGATAGTAACAGCCAGAAGGAAGCATCTCCGACACCATAAAGTATATATAATCTTGATCAGCATCAACAGCCGAGTCGATATAGCCATGTCCGTCTGTCCGTATGAACGTTTAGATTTCCCTGCCCCTCAGTGAACTCAGTGTACAGGTCAAGGTAAGATTTAGTTGAATCGATTAGCTGTTATACAAGCAACATGGGGCTGGTTTAAAATGAAACTTTCGGATGTACCAATTAAATCTTGATTGGTTGTCAGAGTTGGATAAGTTGGTTCTCTATATATAATTCATTGCCTTACTTATTCTCATTGCATGTACCCAGCAGCTGTACGATGCCAGTGGACGTACTTTTACCCGGGAGCACACAATTCGCGAACTGCAGACGCTCAATGAAAAATTCATTCGGTTGCATCCCGATTTTTTGGGCATCAAACTTATTTATGCCGCCTATCGTGGCCTGAATGTGGAGGAGTTGAAACAGCGTGTGCAGGACTTTAGACAATGGCAGTAGGTTTAGCTTGAACTGGAGCAACGCCATTTGGTACTTATTTTGTTCGTTTTACAGCGAAGCTTTTCCCGAGTTTATGGTGGGTTTCGATTTGGTGGGTCAGGAGGATAATGGTAAACCGTTGTATGCGCTATTGCCTGCTTTGAGGGATTTGCCAACTACATCACGCTTCTTTCTGCATGCCGGCGAGACAAGTAAGTGGATTATGCTTAGATTTATTTTGATTTAATTTTGTTTTCTTTTAGATTGGTTTGGTGCCTCCACGGATATTAATCTACTGGACGCTCTCTTGCTGAATACCACACGTATAGGTCATGGCTTTGCCTTGGCCAAGCATCCGATACTGCTGAATGCAGTCAAGACGCGCCAAATAGCCGTAGAGCTAAGTCCCATTTCGAATCAAGTTCTACATTTGGTCTGGGATATGCGCAATCATCCGGGAGCTCAGTACTTGGCTCTGGATGTCCCCTTGGTGATTTGCAATGATGATCCCGGGTTTTGGAATGCAAAGGGCTTGAGTTATGATTTCTACTATGCCATCATGAGTCTGGCACCCAATAATGCAGGCCTAAGGGTACTCAAGAGTCTGGTATGGAACTCGGTGCGATATTCTCTGTTGACAGAAGAGGAACAGAAACGAGCTTATCAAATTTTAGAGTTAAAATGGTCACGTTTTATGGACAAAGTTATGCAGGGCGGAGTTTTTTGAAATTAAAGCATGAAATTGGATTTATTTAGCTTTAGAACAGTTGTCATAAGAGAAATTCCAGTTGCTCCAAATGTTTCGTTACTTGTGGTTCCTACTGCTCTTGCAGTGTCTAGATGGTCAGCCTGCCTATAACTTCAGTAGGAACAGACTGATGAGCAGGGAGAAGATGAGGCTGACTGGGGGAACGCTTAGTCTGGATAAAAAGGAAAGGGTAGTAAATCGCTTGCTAATGAAATACAAGCGAGCAGAAATAATAGCAGGAATAGAGAATCCTGAGAGATATCCGCCCGCTCTAGACTTTTTTAGCGGTAAACCATTGGTAGAGCAAAGTCATGTGTTTCGGTTCCTACGAACCATGCCGAAAGGTGCTCTACTTCATGTACACCATGCAGCTGCTGTGTCGGCTGGGTGGCTGAGACAAAACATTCTGACCATGAAGGATCTACTGATGTGCACCAATAAGAACAAAGTGAAGATTTTAAGCTTTAGGCGTAGTCCGCAGCTACATGGATGCATCGACCAATATGTTCAACCGAATTTAAAACCCAAAAAAAATTTTCCTTGTGGAGTTATCGGTCAATTCTGTGGTCCTAACGGTAAGTCTAAACTCCACAAGTAGTTCACTTGCCTTGACGCTTCCTCCAGTCAACATTAGCACAAGAGATGCAGCCTGGTTTCAATTCGAAAGCTATTTTACCTCCATTCATGATGTTTTGGTTTATCGGCCGGTGTTCATACGATACCATCGACAAATGCTTGAGGAAATGATCCAGGACAATATCATGTATGCTGAGGTGCGCATGAATTTTCATGCACTCTATGGCCCAGAAAACCAAAACTTTTCCAGCCAAGAAGCCATTAAGATATTCCAAAGGTTAATAGCCCTCTATAAGATAAAATATCCCAGTTTCATGGGCGTTAAGATCATCACCCAGGGACGTAAACTACACAGCAAAGAGAGAATTCTAAAGACCTTAAACGAGGTTACAATCCTAAGGTTAGTAGTTGCCCACACACCACACAAACAACTAAGTTCAACTAACAGAAAGCGGTTGAAGTGTACTTTTATTAAAAAGTTTAGGGGTACAGATCACGAAAAATAAAAAAATTATATATGAAAAACTTTTATTAAACTTAAAAACTCATGAGAAAAGAGAATACTTCGATGGTCAGTACTCGATGCTCAATTCCTTATATTTAGAAATCGATGCTCACACAGAACAAAAATCCCAATATCCGGTATACAATCAATCCAAAACGGTGTCAGAAGTCGGTCAGAAACGGATTTTCCGATTCTAAGTAGTTACGAACAGGATTGACTTGATCTCGGATTCTTCAATCCCAAATGGAAATGAATTTAGTTTGTTTTCCGAACTCGACTTGATCCCTTAGTAGGATCAAATCAAGAAGGACCGATATTGACTTAAGATCGAAATTAGCACTTGATTTCACTTTGAAATAGGCTTGGTGCAAGTTTGTCCGAAATTAAATTGAGCTCGATATTCGTAGTGCACTCAATCCGAAAAAGAATTTCGTTAAGTTGACCGTTATTGACTTAATATCTATATTCAAATTCTATGTTATCCCAAAATGAGCTTCTCACAAGAGCCCCATGCGACTTATTTAACGACCATTTTGATTTTCAAACCAGCAAGTTCTTGCCGGCTCGAGGTTATTAGGTGTTTGCATACCCCCGGTTCTATCTTTAATAGACTTCAGCTTCCTCCTCATGTCAGCATTGCTATGACTGTTTGGGAATTCCAAGTCTCTATTTACACGACCAGATCGCTCAGCTGAGTTTTCGACTGACTTGCAGTCAGCTTGTGAAAACAATCGTCTGAGTAGCAGCCTGACCTGCTCAGCTGAGCGATCAGGTGAAATAGAACCGGTTCTAATTGACCTGGCCGCTAAGATAAGCTGTCATAGGGTTGCCTGAATGAAGTGTGCTAGCGTTGCCACTTCCTGGCTTTTCATACAATCGATATACGAAAACAAATTCAAAAACAAACAAAAAACACAAACACAAGAACAAAGACAAACACAAAAACAAAGACAAAAAAAAGAAACGCTAAAACAAAGACATTTTCAAACACAAAAAAACGCAAAAGCAAACACAAAACAAAAACAATGGCAAAGACAACGACAAAAACAAAGACAAAAAACAAAAACAACAAAAACACAAAGAATAACAAACACAAAATCAAACATAAAAACAAACACAAAAACAAAGACACAAAGAAAGACAATAACAAATAACAAAATACTGAGTATCTAAAATGTATCATCGACTGCTTGGACCCGAATTTTTATGGAATGGAGTACTAAGTACCGAATACTTAGTCTCTAATACTTAGTATCGAATACTTAGAAGCGAGTACGGAGAATCGAGTACTTGGTATCGAATAATAAGTATCGAGTATTTAGTATCGAGTACTAAGTATCGAATACTTAGAATCGGGTACTGAGTATCGAGTGCTTGGTATTGAATAATAAGTATCGAGTACTTCGAATCGAGTACTGAGAATCAAATGCTGAGTATCGAGTACTGAATATCGAGTACTTAGTATCGAATTCTTAGAATCGAGTACTGAGTATCGAGAACTTGGTATCGAGTAATGGGTATCAAATACTGAGTATCGAGTTCTTAATATCGAGAACTTAGTTTCAAATACTAAGAATCGAGTACTATTATTGATTACTGAGTATCGAGTTTTGAATATGGAGTATAAAGTAACGCACAACCGTTGAGGCCCCGTGAGTGTTAGCCACACTCACACCTTTTTTTATTTTTATTTTCAACTTTTTTCGAGCATTTATAGCCGGTACCCATTGAAAATTGTGAGCTGGTGCGTGAAATCATAGAAAATCAATGAAAGCACACGAAATCAGGGGAACAGCTTATTTTAGTGTCGGGGCACTCGACTTCAGCGCCCTTACATGTTAATAACAGTTCTTAGCTAGAACATTTTTTTGGTTTTTTCTTTGTTTTTCGTGCTCTGCAGTGCCAAATCTTTATAATAAAATCCACATTTAAACCACTTTCGCTTTTGGCTTTGAATAAGTGTAATCTTTGCAGCTCACAGTATCCCAATTTCTTCATTGGCTTCGATCTGGCAGGCTATGAGGACAAGTCACCTACTTTGTTTGAGACCCAAAGTATTCTTCAAAAATATCCCAAAGTGCCCTACTTTTTTCATGCCGGCGAAACAAGTGGGTTCTTGAATATATCCTTTAGTTAACTCTACTTACATAAATCTTACAGCATTCTTCGGTTCGAACGCGGATAACAATGTTCTGGATGCCATTTTGCTAAACTCAAAACGCATTGGACATGCTCTAACGCTTACCCATCATCCCAAGCTTATGGAGAGCGTCAAGAAAAATGGCATAGCCATAGAAGTCTGTCCGCTGTCCAACAAAATTCTTAAATACGTACCCGATCTGCATAATCATCCAGCCAGAGATCTGTTGGCCCGTGGAATGCCCTTGGTCATATGCAGCGATGATCCTGGTATATGGGATGCAAAAGGCTTGAGCTATGATTTTTACTATACGCTGATGAGTCTGGCTCCGGAATATGCGGGCCTGTCATTGTTAAAGCAGTTGGTGTGGGATTCCATTAAGTATTCCACGCTAACGAAAATCGAACAATCATTGGCTTTGTGTATATTGAAAGCAGATTGGCGGCGATTCATTGAGTCCATATATAATAAGAATAGGGGCTGAACCTCCTGTAATATAAATATCCTTGCTTCTTTGCTTTTTTTCTGTTCTTTTAATTGTGACGCCTTAGCGGCAGGCCCTAATTTATATGCAATATATATTCCCTAGACCTAAGCTAATATCCAGGTATCTTACATTGGACGCAAGGAGCGCCTCATCAGAGCAATAAGCTTATCCTTTATTATTTTCAGCTTGCCCAAGACACGCTAAACTTTTTCCTTCTCAGATCAATTTATATACGAAATGATAAGAAAATGTTTTCCATTTCTTTTACAACATCGAGTTCTCTACGTTTTGATAAAAAATAAACAAAAAATTTAAGAGATTTTTTCAAGCAACATAGTAACTCTGGTTTGAATGGATCTTTAGCCAGCACACGTCCAAGTCTGGACGCTTCACAGGTGCAAGCAATATCCTCGCAAAATTTTGCCCAAGAGTCTCTTCTGACCTCTCGGCATGCCGCTTTGAGTTTCGAAAAACCCAGTCGGTAGGCGTGCCAGTCTTTTAGTTTGTTGGTCGATTTTGGTTTATCCAATAGCTTCCCCGTTTCCTTCCGAGTCTGGCCGAGCTCTGTTGTCTACCACGCTTTGTGGTTGGGCTTTGGGGGTCGACTAACCGGGCAGGATTTAAGAAACGCTCTTCTTAGCACGTCTGTTATAGTCTGGGTGCATTCTTCAAGTGTGCCAGGCTGCAATAATTCTCCGTCCGGAGGGTGGGGGAGTGTTTGACTGACTGTTCTGGCAAATTTTTTTCCAGTTTGCTCTTTTAGGGTTCCTGTCTGCACCAGTTTACATCAAACAGTATTCTGTAGTGGTCCGAAAAGGAGCACTCGGTGGATACGTGCCAGTTATCGACGGTCAGAGACCTCTGCATAGCGCTACGGTTAAATCTATAACCTGAAGACTGTGCTCATTTCGGAAAGTGTTTGCTCGCCCCTGTTACACAGAATAAGGGTTGTGTACAAAATGTAGTCCAACTGCGACCACCTGGATAATAAGTAGCATTTTTTTTTAAAAACTTGTGTTATTTTAAACAATATTTCCCATTTAGTTCTCATTCTTTTCCTTGCTAAAATCATCTTCTAATTAAGTATGCTGCTGTATAAAACGCTCACAGCTCTCCCGGATCTGTAGATAGACAGCATGAAAGCTGCCCATGCCTTGACTCTGTAAGAGAAAACTTTGATTTAGTTCATACTTTACAAAATGTGAAGCATTTTCATTACAAAATATGGATCTGGAATGATTTCATCTTCTGGACGTCCCAGATAGCTGCCCAGCAATTCGAGGTGACAATTTGCCTGAGGCTGCAGTCTAGCTGCCATGTGTTGCAGTTCCTCGAGGTTACCGCTATCCATGGCGAGTATATAGTCATAGTCATAAAAATCTTGTGAGGTTATCTGCAAAATGAAATCTTAAGTACGTGAAATAGTATAGAATTTCCACTGATAATACCAGACGACTCAGATGCTTTGACTTCAGACCATGCTGTTGCAGTAGCTGCTGCGCTCGGCCCTGCGGCTCCCTGCCCACATTCCAATCTCTGAGGCCAGCGCTGTCCGTGTGCCAATTCTGCAGTTGCCTTTTGCGTATTAGGTGTTCCAAGATGGCCTCTGCCATGGGCGAGCGGCAGGTGTTGCCTGGGCGAGGGAAATGAAATGCCATTTAATTAATATAAGCGAAATAATACTTACCTAAGCACACAAAGAGCACTCTCATGGCGAAATGCTGGGTTCTATCGATTATCTGATATTCTGACTCATTCGATGATTGCAACAACAAACCGGTTCACATTTTGTACTTGCTGTTTATTACAAATTAACACAAACATATCATAACAAAACAAAATTAAGTCTATTGCTGCAGTCGCTCCTTAACAAACGCTTCACAGGCCACCACACACTGCTGATAGGCCGTCTCGAAGCCGGCTGCTCCCTTTTCCTGCAAGATCAAATGGAGGCTCGTGAACAAATATCCAGAAATGTCTAACAAAATTCAACTTACAAATCGACTTACATAGTAGGGATCCTCTATAATGCGATTCTTCTTCTCCAAGCCAAAGTCACCCAGCATGAGTAGCTCCGCCTTGGAACCCTTGGGCGCCAAGCGGCGTAGGTCGCTCATGTTGTCCTCGTCCATGCCAAAAATATAATCAAACTCGTTAAAGTCTTTCTTGTGGATTTGTCGAACAATATGCGTGCCCTTCAAGCCGTGATTTTCCAAGGTGCTCAATGCGCGGGGGTCGGAACGTTTACCCACATGCCAGGGACCAATTGCGGCGCTGTCCACATGCAGCGCAGTTTCCAGTTGAGCCTTCGCCAACGTATCTACCATTACAGTCTCGGCAATCGGCGAGCGGCAAATGTTGCCTGCAAATTCCAGGCGGGGATGTAGAGTGGGTTTTAGGAAAAATAACGTTTAATTACCCAAACAAATCATTAATATTTTCTGCACCATTCTTAATAAACACAGCGGCGTTTTGCTTATAACGGAACCAGTTCGATTTAACAATGAACTGCAGCGAAACTTATCGATAGTGAGTAATGTGAAAACATATCGATACTTCTGAGTTTATCTAAATTTGAGTAGAGCGCGTTTATTTAAATATGTAAATAGTTTATAATTTAAATATTGTAAAACAGAGACGAAACAGTTTTTTAAGAACTCGGACAATGAATACTAAGAATACGAAAATTCGGACACCTAAATTAGGAAAACAAAATTAAGAAACTTACAATTCAGAGTGCTTGTTTAGCCGTCTCAAGGTCGGGGAGAAATTATGACTCAATAATTCTCAAGAAATCAACAGCAAATGATATAAACATATGGACATATGGACATCACGTTCCGTTTGGTACCAACTAAAATCGTCAGTTAAACACAAATGAAGGAGCGAAAATAAACTTGTGAATCGTAAGCAAAAATTGAAAATAAACTTGATCTGCCTGCAAGTATAAGAAGTTTTTGTCCCATACACGTCCATCTTTGAGATCTGTTTGTTCATACGGACAGATAGACAGACGGACGGACAGACGGACATGGATAGATCGACTAGCCTTTATTAGTTCGCAAGTGCTTCCTTCTGGCTGTTACATACTTTTGCACAAACTTAATATACTCTGTGTAACAGAGTGTTAAAATTGTTATTGAAATCACAAATCGTAATCTAGGATTCCGTTCGGTTGTGATAAGCATGACCCGATTGCCCGCTGTTTTATTGATTTTTTCTATAGCGAACAGACTTCCGATCTTCCTCTTTTTTGGTAGTGGTGCCGTTTGGGATTTGGTTTTAGGTCAGAATGTGTCTCCTAGAACCTGCTCTTTGCAAGTCACCTTTATTGGTCTGAACCTTAAACAATCGCTAGAATTTCTTTTACATAATAATTTGATTTAGAAGGGCTTGATTCAAAAACTGTTGACACGCTTTGTTGCACTGTTCGAATATCTTCTCGAAGGGAGCCTCGCCCATTTGCTGCAGGACTTGAGTTAATACACAAATAAACACAATTAAGTGAAAACACACACACACACATACATAGTAGGGATCCTCCATTATGCGCTCCTCTGGTTTCAATCCAAAATCTCCCAACAGCAGCAGCTTGGCCGTGGCATAATGCGGCGCCATGCGCCTCAAGGAGTCCATATTACTTGGATCCATGCCAAAAATATAATCGAATTTCACAAAGTCCTCGGAGATGAGCAGTCGGGCCGAGTGGTTGTACTCAATGTTGTGATTGGCCAAAACACTTAGCGCACGCTGATCTGGCCTGGAGCCAGTGTGCCAGCTCTCAATGCCGGCGCTGTCCACATGCCAATCCTTTTGCAGTCCCGCCTTCTTGATGACTTCACGCATAACCGCTTCCGCAATGGGGGAGCGACAAAGGTTGCCTGCGTATGAATTGCATTTGCATATTAATAATTATGTACAATGGGCTAGTTAAAAGAGGATGGGGATGGGACAGGGATGAATACGCACCCACACAGACCATCAGCACGCGTTTCTGGGTTCTTCTCATTGCCGGGGTGGTTGAAAGGATTGGTAGAGTCTCGCCAGACGTGTTTCAATTAACGAAAAGACGTGGGTTAAACCAAAATGTTATCAGAAAATCGTACATAAACTATAAATGTAGCGTAAAGTGCATAAAAAATTAATTGAAAATGAAATGTTGAAGTGTAAAACAAAAACTAATTTGTGTTGGTTGAGACTTAACAGAAAGCCGATTTTTTTTAAAACTTTTTGAGAGTTTGGGGGGTACTCTCCGAATGTTAAGAACCAGAGGATGAAATAGGAACCCGAGAACCTGCTTAAAATTGAAGTAAGAAACTGAATATCGTAGCGGTACAGTTTCGCTTATGTAAGCCGATATGTTATGGTCACACTGAACTAGTTCCTTTTTAAGCAACATACCTGATGAGAAAGCCTTGTTACACTTGATCGTGAGAGATGATTAATTAAGATGCAATTGTACGAACTTAGGCATATACGTATTACCGTTAGGCCGTTAGATCTTGTTGCTCCTGAAAAAGCTTAGTTAGTTTCATGAATCATATATTGTGAATCCGAAAATATATTAAATATATGTGATACCTCCCATAGGATAGAAACCACTGGAATCTGAAAACAGGGATCTGGGATCTGAAAACCGATATGTTAAAAAGTCGCGTTGCTTGTATTTTGTTGTTGTGTGCATTCAATTGCGTTCCTAGAGAAAAAAAAGGGTGGGAGGTTTTTGTTTGAGCTCTGGCCTCGTTGCCCTTGAACTGAACACGAATGGAATGCCTCCTCAACGCGTTGCGCCATCGCACACGCTGGTTGCTACACGCCTAAGATACTACTTATATTGAATTGAATCTACCATCTGCCTCAAAGTATTCACCCATATAAAATTTGACCATAAATGAGACTGCTTGTAATTCTTAAGTTTGAGTTCCGTGGGGAGTATCAATGGGTGTTCGGTGTTTAAATATGCTTTTAGTCAAATAAGCTCTTATTAATTAACTTTCGTCCAAAAAGGGACAAAGTCAAATCAACTATGATTGTCTTAGGTCTTACTCTGCGTTTTTCCCTAAGTGTTCCACAATTTTTTAGGAACAATTCGCTCTGAATATTCTTACTTTCAGAAAGAATCGAATGCAGAAATGGTCATCAAGAAATTCCGGTTGAACACTTGTTTTACTAAAGCTGTTCATCCATAGTGGCAACATATCCTATTCTTGACTAGATTAGTGTTCTTAAAGAGCTCACACAGTTCGTGGCTTTTTAGTATGCGATCCCTAAATATTTAAAGTTCTTTTTCTTTCGAACACGCCAATCGTCACCGTGCTTATCCACCATATTGCAGGACTGGGACGAAAAGCCGAATTGTATGAGCTTATTATGCCTTTGCAGAGGGTATTATAAAATTGTCCGGATGTTTGTAACGCACTAAGCGAAGCATCACCAACCACATAAGTATATAGGTTCCTGATCAGCACGAGGAGCTGAGTTGATTTAGCGATGTACGTCTTTCCGTCCGTATGTTTTTATGCTATCTGCTCCGTCAGTTTTAAAGCTATATTAACCAAACTTTGCACGAAGTCTTTTAGTACAAATACGCTGCCCATTTGTAGGAACCGGCCGGATCGGAAGACTATAGCGTATAGTTGTCATAGGAACGATCGGCCGAAAAACTAGTTTAAGTGAAAAAAACTTTTTTGTTTTTAATGGAAACGCCTCCAAAGTTCGTATATCTTAGTTTACTATCATTTTCCATGATTTCATTAAGTTTGGTGCAAATCGGACTTCTATATATAGTATAGTTACCCATAGAAAAGTTAGGTCCGAAAAGTAGTCTTAGTTGGAACAACTTTTTTGGTTTTCAATGGAAATGTCTTTAAACTTGGCATTTATTCATTTGGAGTGCTTAAACAAAATTCTACAAATTTTGGTCAAAATCAGATGACTATAGCACATAGCTCCCATAGGAACGATTGGTCGAAAAATCTAGTTCTTTAGAGAAAAACTTTTTCTTTTCAATGAAAAGGTCTTTATCATTGGCTTATACTTATTTTATATACTTTTTACACAACTCTACAAATAAAATCGGATGACTATAGCTTATAGCTGCAGTACGAATGATCGGTCCGAAAAAGAAGTTTCAGTGAGAAAAAACTTTTTGTTTTAGATTGGATTCCTCTAATTTTTGTCAGTTTGTTATGCTTTTCCAAAAAAATGCATTATATCCAATAACTTTGGTCGAAATCGGGTATCTATATATAGTATAGCTCTCATAGAAAAGTAAGGTCCAAAAAAAGTCTTAGTTAGAAAAACTTTTTTGCTTTCAATAGAAGCTGAACGGGTATAAAAAACTTCGGCCGAGCCGAAGATAACTTTTCCTTTAGAGACCCTTTAGAAAAAAAATGCCAATATATCCAAGCTAAAATCAATCTCGAACGATGTCAAAAGTCAGTCAATCCTGGATTTTCTCTAACCAAGTTCAAGAGGATTAACTTGAGTACTGTTTTTCAATTCCACAATTCTTGTGTTGATCTCGACTTTAGCTCGGGAGAGCTTGATTTTGCTCAATAAAGGCTTATTTCAACAAAACATGGGATTTATATTTGCTTCCTATTCAAATTCGACTAATGAAACCCTGCATTGTTCGGTCACTGCTTTTGTTTTCACTGTTTTTTTGGTCACTGTTATGCTGGGCTTATTCTACGTCACAGAGTATCACATTTCAGTGTCACCGTGTCAAAATTATATTAGCTCTTGATCGTTAAAGCTGATCCCACGGTAATAGTTTTAGGGGCAAACTGCAAGAGCTCCTTTTTAAAATATTGGGCAAAGTTCACTTAGATTTCAATTTTGAGCTTGTTGTGCATAGAAGTTGGTGCATGTTCCTTAACGATTCCTTACCGAAAATTTTGTACCGGTTTAAGCTTTGCCAAACTAGAACTAGTCCCTATAATCGAGCCCAACTTTGAAAGATATACAAAATTGTAGAGACAGGGGGATCAAAAGCAGGGGAGACATGATCGACTAGACCACAACACCCACAACCCCGTTGGTCTAAGCTGTAATAGATTTTGAAATATCATAATTTGTATCCTCTGTACCAGAGGTACGCAGAGTATAATAAGTTTGTGCAAAAGTATGTAACAGGTAGAAGGAATCATCTACCTGTGAAGTGCAGACCATCACCGTTGCGACCGGTGCTGCCCATAATATCGTTCATCCTATCTTTAAAATTCCTTCAGCGGATCGATAAAGAATCCAGAATACTAAATATGTCCAGAAGCTTTGAACCTTCTATCTATAAAACTGTGGGAGATATGACGTTTTTTCGATATTGCGGCGGAGGGAGGTGGCGTGGCCAAAATTGAAAATTAACTTGATCTGCCTGCAAGTATAAGAAATATATGTTCCATACACGTCAAACCTCTATCTCTTACCATCTCTGAGATCTGTTTGTTCATACGGACAGACAGACGGACGGACAGACAGACACTTTTGCACAAACTTAATATACTCTGTGTACCTCTGGTACAGAGTATAAAAATGTAGCCGTATCCACTTATCATACTGAGCGAGAAGCTTTGTAGTCCAGTGGAAATCTATTGCTGTGGGGGGGCCGAACACACTCGGAAATTCACACCGAATGCTTGCCGAAGTAATGCATCAGTGAGTGTTAGAGAGAGACAGAGAGTCTCTCTTCTTGGGGAACCCTGCTCTATTGCATTAGAATGGCGAAATCGAGGTTTTAAGTCCCCGTCGATGCATAGCTTTTTCCGATTCTTTTTTATTTGAGGTTTCTTTAACATTATCCACAACATGACCCCCACATGACCTACTACGGGCTTAGTAAGTAGTTCAAGAGCAGAGCCCTCTCTCCAAAAAGAAAATCGCGCTATACAAGTCGCTTATTATCCCAGTCCTGCAATACGGCGCAGAAGCATGGAGATTAACAACAGTGGATGAGGAGGCGATCGACGTGTTCGAGAGAAAAGTCCTTCGGAGGATTTATAGACCTGTAAAAGTTGGCGATGAGTTCCGCACCCGTATGAACCGCGAACTGTATGAGCTCTATGGGGACACTGATCTAGTCAAGCGCATAAAACAACAGCGACTGCGCTGGCTTGGACATGTTGCTCGTATGGATGAAGAAACTCCAGTAAAAAAAGGTACAGGCGGAAGGCGAACGAATTAGGGAAAGGAAGAAGTGTAGGACGACCGAAACTTAGTTGGGAAAAACAGGTGCTGGAAGACATTAAGGCGCTTGAACTGACCGACTGGTGCCAGCTCGCACAAGACAGAGGCGAGTGGCGGGCATTAATAGCAGTGGCCGAGACCGTCAAACGGTTGTGATAGAAATATCGGACCAAATAAGAAGAAGTAGACCCCCCCTTGATTAATTTATTTTTTCGAGCACAAAATGTTCTTGAAACATGACTAAGCTGTTCATAAAGTAAGAACAAAATGTTTATAAGACAAGTCCAAAGTGTTCATGAGTGAGAACACTTTGTGCAAGACATAATGTGTACAAAAAGCGGGCGTAGCAGACTATGATGTTATGATTTTGGTACATTTTGGTACCTTTTCAACATATTATGTTTCATGTATACGAGTAGTAGGCACCCAGAAAAGTCTGTAATTATCAAAACACAGCTCGTCATTTCCGGATAGTAGGCCATCTTAACTACATAAACATTAATAAGTGATTATCTGTGTGTTTATTCATATGTAAACACAAATTGCCTGCACATTGTCACGCCCCAGAAATGTAAACATAATCCCAAAAGACACTGAATCTCATGACACAGATTAGCTTGCATTTGTCTCTGCTGTCAAGTGGAGGATGACTAAAGATTTGAGAGGATCATCACCTATAAAAGTCATCCTGTTTACTTTTACTAACTCCTGGTCTTAAAATAACTTTAACTATTTACGTTTAATTAAAGTCCATTTGTTTTATGGACAACTCGGCTGCACTCTGGAAACTTAAGCAAGGGACACAATGCCGAAAGCTCGGTCCATGAATATGCAAAGGTGCCTTTGGGGCTGCATCCGGCCGGCACTGCACAGGTGCTCGACCCCTACCAAAGACAGTCAGGTCTTCAAAATTTTTAATGACTTTCATGCTCCTCGGCTGAGGATGATGATGATGACGACACCGGTCAAAGTGCACATCTGAGCTGGTCAGCATGTGTCGTCTGGGTAGTTGAGCTTTAAATAAATTTTTGGCATGCCTGTGCGGAGGAGGAGGCAAAGGATAACTCAGCTTTATGCAAATGGTACACAACAGAAAGACAAACAGAGAGCCAGACGTATTTATGTACATAAACTTTTGCCAAGTTCTGTAGTTTCAGCTGAAGTTTTGGGGGCGTTGGGGGAGGCGGCTTTGATGGCATCAAAGTGAGCTTGTCGTGGAGCAGACAAATGTTACGTACTCTCATCACACACTCTTACATATGCAAATGGCTTTGCAGGCGTTGCTGCAGTGCATCCTCAACAATTGACAATTGTTGAAAATGCAAATGAAAATGGAAATGCAAAGACATGTGCACACATCCCCATATGTATGTAAGAGGGTAGATGGAGAAGTTGATGAGCTGGTATCAGAGTAGCATTTAAGGCTAGACATTGGTACTTCTCAAACAGCCTACGTGTGTTTACTAGAGGAAGGAGACGGCGACGTAGGCGTTTTGTGTTGCTGCTGGCATTGCTATCATCATTCCGGCGACGACATCTGCTTAGATAAGATAAACGACGACAATGACAGCTGCAGAATCAACAAATATGGAAAGGTCAGTGCAAATAGGACTGCACCTTCATCTCCTTACCGCAGGCCAAGACCATTTTTCAAGTGCAAATGAGGCAACTGATAATAGGTAACTGAACTATTGAATGAACGAATGAATGACTTATGAATACATTTTGCAAATGAACAGCGAACATGCTTCATGCTTAGCAACTGGCAGACAGCTTGTCTATCCATCTATGTATCTTCTCTGCAGCTTCATCAAATATTTAGCGCCAGGCAGGCGTCTCGTTCTCCCTCTATCTAGTCGGCGGGTGGGTCGTACAAATAAGCGCTTCCATTGTACTCTATGTGAATGTAAATACAAAACGGACCACGTCGCATTGGTTTGAATAGTATAACAAGTTGGAAAAGTGATAATGAAGTTGGCTCGACCATGTGATATCTCTTAAGAGACCTTTATAAACCTACTATGTGCGCCAATTGTCATATCTAAAATTGTAGGTACACTGGGAAAAATAATTTTCTCTATTTCACATAAGGTAATCTCAAATAAGAATTTCACTCGTAAGAACTGAAGAAATGAATTTGTGCCTCTTCGGATCCCTTCCCCTCCCTCATGTGCGCCTCCATGGTTCACGAGAAGTTTATCTAATCTCAAAAACATTAAGTCTCAACTCTACAAAAAATTTAAAAAATCTGGATCCCGCGTGGACTTTGCCAATTATTCGGTGGCGCGATCTAAGTTTATGGTTTTAAACTCTGAATGTTATAAGGACTACTTGGTCAAGTGTAAGTTAAGCTTTCAGGATGACCTAAAGATGTTCTACAATTTTGTTAATGCTAAAAGAAGATTCTCTCAGTTTCCGCCCTCCCTTTCGCTGGATAATATAACTGCAGATAACAACTCTGATATTTCCAATCTATTTGCATCATTTTTTCAACGATGCTACTCCGCATCGTCTAATAATTTTGTCTCTAATTATCCTTATTCTGTGATTAGCTCCAACAACATTGTATGCCCGATAGTAGAAACCGATGTCGTGTTATCCAGCTTGCGTTTAATCAAGTCATCTTTCAGTCCTGGTCCTGACAAAAGTTCCCAGCTGTGTGTTGAAATATTGTGCCGACTCCTTCCGCTTGGTAAACTATTCAACTTATCTCTTCAACTTGGAGATTTCCCTAGTCTTTGGAAGGAATCTTTTATTATTCCTATTCATAAAAAAGGACCAAAGTGAATAGTCTCGAACTACAGGACTACTACCGGACATTCCTAAGCTCTTTGAAAAGATCACGACCTCCCAATTACTGTCCATTATTGTCGCTCGTTAATATCCAAATCTTAACATGGTTTCATGAAGAAGCGGTCTATATCTACGAATTTACTTGAGTTTACTACCCTTGTTAAAGGATTTGTCAATAAGCAGCAGATAGACGTAGTTTATACTGATTTCAGCAAGGCTTTTGACTCAGTCAATCATGTGTTTTAAATACATAAATTGGGTTTGCTCGGCTTCCCTCCAATCCTTCTCAACTGGACCAAGGCGTATTTAAGCAAACGTTTTCAACGCGTTCGCTTTAATCAAATTCTATCCAGGAACATTTGGGTTCTATCGGGGGCTTTTCGTTTATAACTGCGTCTCCTCTCCTGCTTTAATCCGATTTAAACTCTTTTCACGCCTGGTGCTCGGTTAATAGCCTTCCTCTTAATCTCAGCAAGTGTAAATGTATGACTTTTAGTCGAAATCAACCTTACGAGTTTGATTATACGATTGATACCATCCCACTGGAACTTATCTAAATAGAATCTCTTGATGGTCCTTCTATCCGGATATTCTGGAAACAATTATTTGTAGGATAGCAGTTTATCTAAATGAAAAATGGCTTGTTTCATTAATAAACACTTTTTAAATTGTTTTTAAAATCTCTAGAGGTTGGAGAATCGTATACTTGAATTATTACACTGTGAACCATTCTTCAACAATTTTTTTTTGATACCAACGAGACTCACCAAATTTGAAAGGTACTTATGGTAGTAGACAAACCCAGACTGGAGATGGTCTGATTGGCTAAGGAGCTTTAGTAATAGATAGTAATAGATTTGGTTTTAAAAAACTACGAATTATACATAGAAAAGAAATAAATGTAATACTTACTCTGTGGGGGTCACGAACACGGGGCATTTGAAATTGAACACAATTGGGATGCCGTCTCAACCAGTTGCGCTATCGCCAACGCTGGTTGTCACACGGCCGAAATTCTACTCATATTGAATTGCCTTAAGGCAGTGGTGTCCAAACATAAATTTTAGTTTTTTTATGTTTGAATCGCACGCATTTTATTTTTTCAGTGTAAAGCAGTAAAACGTCACCTTGCGTTGGTGTTTCGCTGCTTCGCACACAAGCAAACGCTTTCATTGTGTGAGTTTGGACACCACTGAATTATAGAATACACATATTCTCTCTCTGTCACTGCGACGCCGGCAAAATTTGGCTTGCCAACCACGCGTGGCTGCCTTTTCAAATTTTGGACATCGCTGCCTTAAGGTATTCATCAAAATATTTCTGGCATTTTGAAATATAAAATAAAAGGAGTAACTTATACTCTCCGTATAAATATGTTTTTAGTCAATTTAAAGTACTTTTAAATTAATTTTTGATTGTTTTATATTCGATCGAGTTTCCTTTTAGGTTCTTCGTGTTCCGGTTAAAAAAATATTTTCTCCGGTGCTAATTCCACAAATTTCTATTTCAAATTTTTCTAAATCAACTTTCTAGGCTTAAAAACAAACGCGATCTCTCGAAAATATAGCGACTTGCTTTTCAAACTCAGCGGGAAAAGTCATCTTAAACATTTTCAACATGTTTGCTTTTGTTCATGTCATAAAATCTAATAAACCCTAACAACTCTCAATTTAAGGACACAGCATGAAGAGCAACTACCCTGCAATTTGTCAGAGGGTGTGTGTGCTGCCATAAAAGAATAACAACAACAACAGCAACAACACTGACTGGCAACAAAAAGCAGCCAAAAAGCCGGCAACAACAAACGTCAGCAACAACGCGGCGAACTGTTAGCAACATGTTGCCAGTGAACAAATGTTGCTAGCGTGCACTCGGACCGGCAATACAAACAAGCCGGTCTGTGCATGTGTCAGTGCATGAGCCTGTGTGCATTTATCTTGTTTCGACTTGTAATGTTGCTTGACGGCGGCAGCGACAGCGACAGAGCTAGCGGCAGCGTTTCAAAAACTTGTTTTCAACGTAGTTGGGGTTTTAGTTTACTTTGAGACGGCTTCGCAGGTGGACGTGGTGCGTGCGTAAAGAGCTAAAGCGAATGTAAGAGCGCGCGCGTGTACAAACGGAACGCGCGTTATAAAAATATACACCACCAGCAGCAGCAGCGCAGCAGCAACAACAACAAAACGTTTCAGTGTTTGCTTTGGCGCGCGGCGCGTCAGGTAGTTTTTTTAGAAAATATTTTTGTTAACAACAGCAAGTAAAAAATTGTGTGTCTAAAAGTGTTAAGTGTAGTTTCAATCATCCACTTGGATTACTCATCATCATTCGGCCGCATCAGGAGCAGGAGCAACGACCACCTCCTGGCTAAATTGGTTGTCTCGTTCTCGCTTGAAGCCTTGTGCCGTGGTTACAGCAACTTTACGAAATCACGAAACCAGTATCTCAGCCAATGTATCTGTAAGATACAAAGCAACGCAGAGCACATATTGGAATTTACTTAACGCACACACACACACAAACACAGTCGCTGGTCTATTGGATTCTCATTCTCTAGGTAAGTCCAAGATTTGGTTACCATTTTCAGTTCCCAGGAACTCACACACACATACACACACAAGCGTACACTTGTTCAGCTGCGTTTTTCCACCCTCCTGACCTGCCTAGCTGACCGCGCTAGCTACCTGTTTGTATTGACCCGCTGTTGCTTGAGGTTTTCCAAGATTTCACTGCACATATTGAAAGCTATTTATAAACGCCATCCAAGATCACTTCCCCCACCCCATCCCTGCGTACGCTCTTGCGTTTGGAGCCACAGAGCCAAAGCCGGTTTTGTATTGTACCCCGTCTGTCTGGCCCGGGCCACATCAATTCAATTTCTACTGGCTGAGTGAGTTTTTTGCGTTGCGTTGCCGAAGAACCTCCAACCTCAACATCAACATCTCTTGCCAGCGGTTGCGTCTTCAGTTCAATCTCTCAAAGCTGGTTTCGTGCCGTTTTCTTTCTTTTCGTTTCGTTTTCGATTCTTGTGTTGTCGTTGTTGTTGTTGTACTATTTTGCTGATTTTTTCAGTGGCTCCTCGAACCGGCTAAAGAAGGTGTGCATGGCCTTCTTTACCCAGTTTCCAAATTGCTCACCGATTTGTGCTCTTTTTTTGTGTGTTTTGCCACACATTTGCTGAATCATACTTTGGCAGTGTTTGAATATTTTAGCCAGACATTCGATTTGGGGTTAAATTTCAATGTGGTCAAGGGTGTAGACTAGAGGGGACGGCGGCTTGTGCTTTCAATTCTGCCTCCAAAGATCATTTTTAACAAACATGAGACCTAAATCTAAGTCAAACATGGATTTAGGATAATAAAACTGAACGTTCTGGACTCCTTAGAACCTGTCTTATGCTTCCACTGAACGACTTTTCTTAAGAAAGTGACTTATCATATCTTTTCCGGGCCTAGGAAGGGGTGTGCCATCCCGAAAAAACAACACTCGTAAAACAATTTGAGACTATAAATCTTTCATGAGGTTGTCAAATATTAAGGTTGGTTAAGGGAAATGAGCGTTATATCTTGAAGGTATCCAAGGGACTTACATTATGTGGCCTGTTCCAAATGTTCCAAATCACGAACGTTTCCAAATAGGTAAAGGGAATCGGTTGGACAATTCTTGCGATTTGCGAAATTCGGACTGCAATCATCTCGAAGTACCTACTCCTCGTATGTACCTACCAGAGACCTGCTACAAGCCTCTACTGTTCGATCATACTCGTGCGTTTACTAGGCTTGGTTGGGCTCGCCGTCTTGGTTCGACACACTCGAAATGATCGCAAGCACATTGAGTCTGAACGAGCAAGCTCTTTGCTTCGGACGAGTAATAGTTCATATAATATGAAGAGTCATATAATAAGAAGAGTCATAACAAGCCTTTTGCCAGCAATGGACAAGCCTTTTCAAGCTACACTCGTGCTTACTCGCAATCGCAACAAAATTTACTCGCATGGACTTTGCTTGTTGACAGCGAGCTTCAACAAGCCTCTTATGCGATTGTTGTTGTGCTTTGAAAACTTCAAACAACAACATGCCACAAGAAGATAAGAGAAAGCATGCAAAAAATAGGGGAAAGTAAACTTCGGCTCGGCCGAAGTTTTGTATACCCTTGCAGCTTCCATTGAAAACACAAAAGTTTTTCTAACTAAGACTTCTTTTTGGACCTTACTTTTCTATGGGATCTATACTATATAGATGTCTGATTTCGACCAAACTTGGTGAAATCATGGGAAAGCAAAATACACTGTTAATTACGAAATTTGGAGGATATCCCATTTAAAACAAAAAGTCTTTCTCACTAGAACTTCTTTTTCGACCGATCATTCATACTGCAGCTATATGCTATAGTCATCCGATTTTGATAAAACTTTGTAGAAATGTGTCCAAAGTAAATACAATAAGTGTATGCCAATAAAAAGGACGTTTTCATTAAAAACAAAAAGTTTTCCTCACTCGAACTAGTTTTTCGACCGATCGTTCCTATGGGAGCTATATGCTATAGTCATCCGATTTCGACCAAACTTTGTAGAATTGTGTAAAAGTATATAAAATAAGTGTATGCCAATGATAAGGACGTTTTCATTAAAAACAAAAAAGTTTTTCTCACTAGAACTAGTTTTTCGACCGATCGTTCCTATGGCAGCTATATGCTTGTTCCGTTTCGACCAAACTTAGTGGAATATGGGAAAGGATAGTAAACTAGAAATACGTACTGGAGGCGTTTCCATTAAAAACAAAAAAATTTTTCTCTTAAGACTAGTTTTTCGACCGATCGTTCCTATGGCAGCTATATGCTATAGTCATCCGATCCGGCCGGTTCCGACAAATGTGCAGCGTATTTGTACCAAAAGACTTCGTGCAAAGTTTGGTGAGGATAGCTTTAGAACTGACGGAGGAGATAGCATAGAAACAGACAGACAAACTGACAGGGCTAAATGAACTCAGCTCGTCGTGCTGATCAAGAATATATATACTTTATGTGGTCGGAGATGCTTCCTTCTATGCGTTACAAACATCCGGACAATTTTATTATACCCTCTGCAAGGGTATAAAAATAGGCCATCAAGCTATCTCTTCTGCTCTCACAAATTGTTGATTTTTGTGTGCTTGTGATGATTGTGCACAAGCGTTGATCTTAACAGCTCGCAGCAGATTTTTGACTTCGGCAACTTGTACTCGCGGTGACTCGCGGCCGAAGCTACGAGTCATCGCGAGTATTTGTACTGAACGAGCTTTTCTTATAACGGCTCGCAGCAGAACTAAGATTTTAGCAACAAGGGGCTTGCGACGACTCGTGGTCGAAGCTCAGGGTCAACGTGAGTATAAATACGGGCAATAATATAGGTACCAGAGAGCAACGAGTACACTCGCTCAGCGCTCAAGGCTTGTCAAACTCGAGTGTTGCCCGTACTTATACTCACGTTTAACTGAACTAACCTAAATTTTTTGCTTAATGTCACGAGAAATTGGCAACGCCAGCCAAACCGAAAAATAAAACGTATAAGTCTGGCTCTCTCATTTGCGCATGTTCCTTTTTAGATCTTCTCGCCCGTGGTTTGCCAAAAGTAAATCGTAAGCAATTTCGTTCGTAATTGAGAACAGCAAATCCAAACCGAAATGGAATTGTGTTCGGTTTACTTTTCAAAGCGTAGCGGAACTGAGCACATGCCTTAATATATTTTCTTATATAGGCACGAAAACTACATTTTCTGGGCATCAAGAGAGTGTAAAGTCTATAGTTTGACTTGCGGACCGATAGACTTTACTATAGTTTGACTTGCGGACCGGTAGTCCAGTATGTTTCTAAAGCAGGCCATCCACCCACGGATTTGTTCGTCGAATTTGTTCAAAATGTTCGTCGTTAGTGGAGGTGCTT
The DNA here is from genome assembly GCA_018904265.1 of Lordiphosa collinella. Lineage (NCBI taxonomy): Eukaryota > Metazoa > Arthropoda > Insecta > Diptera > Drosophilidae > Lordiphosa > Lordiphosa collinella. The sequence continues at coordinate 170,703 of JAEIFV010000046.1, read as the reverse complement.
GACACAAAAATCTGCACTGAACACCTTCACTAACGATGAACATTTCGTCAAATTAGTGTGTGATTCCACTTTTTTTTTCTCATAGATTTATTATTCTAATCAAAGCCCCCCAGTTTCAACTGTCACTGCCTGTCTGTTAGTTCTCAGCATCATAGAGAGTAAACTCCAAAAAAAACTTCAAAGCCAAAAAATCCTCAAAATTTGTGTACAAAATTCCAGTAAATAGCATTCTCCACCTGGCTATACTACAAGACAATTCCGTAAAATGTCCGAAGTGCAAGCATCGCTACTGCTGAAGCGCCAGCTCACTGAACTGCAGCGCAGTCCCGTTGAGGGTTTTTCCGCTGGCCTGGTCAACGATGTGGACATCTTCAAGTGGGAGGTGGTCATCATTGGACCATCCGATACACTCTACGAGGGCGGCTGCTTTAAAGCGCATCTCATATTTCCCAAGGAATATCCATTGCGACCACCGCGCATGAAATTCATTACCGAGATCTGGCATCCCAATATTGACAAGTCGGGCGATGTGTGCATCTCAATACTACACGAACCGGGCGATGATAAATGGGGCTATGAGAAGGCCGAGGAACGTTGGCTGCCGGTACACACTGTGGAGACCATTCTGCTGTCGGTTATATCAATGCTGACCGATCCCAATGACGAGTCAGCTGCCAATGTGGATGCAGCCAAAGAATGGCGCGAGGATTATGCGGAATTCAAGCGCAAAGTCACACGCTGTGTACGTCGCAGCCAGGAGGAGGTCTAGAGCGATGCTAAGAAGAGGAGTGGTATATGAATAAAAATAGGCGACTACTTGAAAAATGGTTCGATAGTTTAATAATTGACCAGCTTAGCCAAGCGAAAGTGTTGCAGCTGGAGCTCAACTTATAATTGGCTTCTTCAATTATCCACAAATCTCTTGGTGATTGCGCCAATTCTGTGTATGTCAGCTTTAATTGGACTTAATCGCCCTCAACATTGAAGCGGTTCTTCTCTCAATCTTAGGCCATTGGCTGTGCTTAATAGGCTTAGACTTGGACCTCTTCTACTTGCACACTGACACAGTTATGTTGACTTTTACACACTTTTTATATGGCTCATGGATTAGACACATTTGCCACAACTGGTCTGCTTTTGCTCTGTCCAGGCCGGGCCTGGTCTGAAGTGCTTCTGGCCAACGACTCTAAAATTGTATTTGCTTCAAGCATTTTTGTGGTTAACTGAAGTTGCTGTTGTCGCCGCTGCTGCTGTTGCTTTTGTTGTTGTTTATTAGCAACAAGTTTTGCATTTTGATTTTGCCTTTTAGCTCGTTGTGGTCAAAGGGGTGCAGACGGGGGCTTGGTCATGCCTCTGGTTCCACAACAATTCTCCACTGTCGCATTGTTAAACTGTGAGTCAAATTCTGTGTTTTATTTGTAATTAACATTTTAAGGGAAACTTGAAAAATTTCAGTCAATTGGGTGTGTCACGGCTCAAGGGCGTAGTCTACTTTTTAGTAAGGAGGGGTCTTACAAATTCTTGGCATTGCTTGTCGTATATTTAGCTTAATTCTGTCTAAGTATGAGACTAATCTGGCAAAATTTTAAGGTTTTCAAAAATAAAAAGGTGGGATTACCTTCTACCATACGAATTCCTTAAAAAAATGCTTATCAGCGCACTTGAAAGCGTACTTTTGAGGCTTTGCCGTGGTGGCAGGAAAAACAGTACGCAACCGCTGCTGCTGCTAATATGTAATCTTTGTTGATTTTCTGATGATTATTGAATTATAATCAGTCCTCGACCTTGAACCGGCTAACAACCACTTTGACTAAAATAAAACCAGGTCGCTTAAATTCATATTACACATAAAATGTTAATGGGAGGACGACTACATTCGTACTTTAAATTTGTTTAGGAACAATTAAAAGGCTAATTGACTCAACATGGAATTTGTGAAAATGACAGGCAGCTGTCAACAAATAACATTCAGTGTATCAAGAACCTTGAGTAGAAGAACACATTTAAGACATATCTTGCTACTGACTATGAACAATCGTCAATCACTTGAACTGTAGTGCTCTAGATCAAATTGTATCCTCGATATATCTGGATCTTCAAAATATCCACAATATTTGACTTATAAAATGAAAAATTCTTGAAAAATGAATAGTCCTACTGTTGTCATGAAAATTGCCATTTACTCTTCATTCTACTGACTCTAAGGCAAAACTTTTGAAACCGAAAAAGTGCATTTTCAAAAATGTGGTCGCATTACTCGTTAGCCATTCAATTGTGCGATAGATTCTATTCGGTACTCTATTATTTTACTGAGTTTTGATGAAGTTTCCAATACTGGATTTAGTTTTCAATACTGCCAAATGGCAGAAGTGGCTGTGGTGCTCAGCGGCTTGGGTGTCGTGGGTTCGATCCCGCCTCGGGACATCTAATGAAAAGTTTTTGTTTAAAAAACTTTCACACCTGGGCACCATCACTAGCTGTTGGCGCTAGCAGAGGTTGGGCAATTGCAATAAATCTATGCTTCCTTTAAATAATAAAAAAATTAGGGGAAAGTTAACTTCGGTTCGTCCGATTTCGACCAAACTTAGTGCAATCATGGAAAAGCATAAAAAACTGTTAATTACCGAAATTTGGAGGCGATCCCAGTTAAAACACAAAAGTTTTTCTCACAAGAACTTCTTTTTCGACCGATCGTTCCTATGGCAGCTATATGCTATAGTCATCCGATTTCGACCAAACTTTGTAGAATCATGTATAAAACAAATATATGCCAACGTAAGGGACTTTTTCATTAAAAACAAAGTTTTTCTCACAAGAACTAGTTTTTCGACCGATCGTTCCTATGGCAGCTATATCCTATAGTCATCCGATTTTAACCAAACTTTTTAGAATCGTGTGGGAGCATATAAAACAAATACATGCCAATTTGGAGGACATTTTCATTGAAAACAAAAAAGTTTTTCTAACTAAGACTACTTTTCAGACTTTACTTTTCTATGACAGCTATACTAAATAGATGTCCGATTTCGACCAAATTTGGTGGAATCATGGAAATGCATAGTAAACTAAGAAATGCGAAGTTTGGAGGCGTTTCAATTGAAAACAAAAAAGTTTTTCTCACTAAAACTAGTTTTTCGACCGATCGTTCCTATGACAGCTATATGCTATAGTCATCCGATCTGGCCGGTTCCGACAAATGTGCAGCGTATTTGTACCAAAAGACTTCGTGCAAAGTTTGGTGAGGATAGCTTTAAAACTGACGGAGGAAATAGCATAGAAACAGGCGGACAGACGGACAAGGCTAAATCAACTCGGCTCGTCATGCTGATCAAGAATATATATACTTTATGTGGTCGGAGAAGCTTCCTTCAATGCGCTACAAACATCCGGACAATTTTGAAATACCCTTTGCAAGGGTATAAAAATGCCTACTACATTTTGTGTTCTCCCAATTCTGGTCGCAATTTGTCTTTGGCTCAAATTGACTGACCCTTTTCCATCTTTGTCAAGCGCTTGCCGCTTCCCACTTCGCATTTCGCAAACTATTAACAAAATTTGTCAAATCATTTGTGAAATAAACGAAAGCCATCTATTCCGAAGGATAATCCAAAGACAACTAAAGTTAATTCGCTTGAACCTATTCAAAAGACTAAAAAAAATGCAATGCATTTCTAGAAGAACACACTCATAGCAACCTTAGAAGCAAAGTTTTAAGGTGTCCATTATCAACCGTTGAATCAATCATTTTTGAACAAAAGTACAAAATATTTTGATAAGCGTGCGAAATTTACTTATAAAATAGAATGTAAAGGAAAATTCGCATAGTTTTAAAATTCCCATTCGATTTTAACATTTTTCGTATGAAAAGATGGTAGATTTTGGACCTACAGTTGCATCTTTTTGATTTATTTCATTTAATACAAAGACCATATTTTAAAAGAAAATTGATATTTACTTCAGAGTTTTTCAGTTTCAGTTTTCTTATCAAGAATTTATCGGGATTGACTTAAGAATATAAAACTCTTCATAGAAAAATATTTTGTACTTATTTCAAGTAGGCAATCGTAGGTTTAAATAGGTATTTTATAAATATATTCTAAAACATTTCTAGTCCAATTAATTTGTACTTAAGAAAAATGAGAAATTTTCATACTTCGATTGAAACAGAAAAAAACCGGCCTACTTTGTTCGATTTTTGAGAAAGTCCTTTCCAGCACTAAAGTCGCATGACTCAGCCTCAATGGCTACATTGTACATTATGATAGCTGCTGCTGCCACATTGTAGCCGTTGGTTTTTGTTGCCTTTCGTAATTGCGCACAGTTGTTGGCACAGAGTTTTGCAGGCTCAGTCTGTACATGGAGTTACTTCTTTGACCACGACATGTGTGTGAGTGTTTGTGTGTCTGCCTATGCTGGAATCCGCTGTATGTGAGTGAGCGTGTGTTTTTTGGCCAATTTTGCATTTTCCACTTGCTGTGCTGCTGGCATTTCGGAATGAGCCAACGGCATATCTGACTATCGCTAACTGAAATTATGTTGCCGCAAATGTGTGAATTGTTAATGTCTCTTTGGCAGTTGGCCTATGGAAAATATGGTTGTGGTTGCCACAGCCGGTTTTTCAAGTTTTCCCTGCAACGCTTTTCACAAATTCCAAATTCACTCCCCCTTCTCACCTCTCTCTCTCTCTTCTTCACCATCTTGTGATAATATTTTGCTAGGCAAAATAACACAGAACCGAGTCCGATTCGAAATTTGCTAAATTATCAGGCAGAAAATGCATCCACTGAGCGAAACATGTTTGGCCACAACATAACACTGACAGCTGCTGCTCAGGCCAAGCCCATTGCGAGTGCCACATGTGGAGGCAAGCGACTTGGCAGAGTGTCTACACGTGCCGCTGCGTTGCATCTCGAAGTAAAACTCAAATTTCCATTTGTGAGAATCAAAATAAATGTGTCGCACGCCCAAAGTGATAAAGTGGCATTTCGGTTAGTTTTGTTAAATTGATTTTCATATAATGTGTTTGTAAATTTTCATTAACGCGCGCCCACACACAGAAAATGTTTGAGCGTTCGTTGCCATCGAAGTTGATGGTGACGGGGGAAGTGGAAGTCATTGATGCGGGGGATTTCTGGCAGTTCTGTTTGTTTTGTGGGCGTGTAGTCGCATGCGACAATTGCACTTCCGGCATCACGCGAAGTTTTACCGGTCGTACATACAAAATGTACGAGGGTGGATCAAGAGGCAAGGAAAGAGCAATGTTACCCCCTGAGAAGTCTACTAAAGATAGCTAAAGGGTGATTTTTGTAGCAACTTCCTTATTGGCAACACTGTCTTTGGCAGATTGTTTTCGTGTCACATGTTACTGTCAAACATGTTCAGTTTGGTCAATTATTTAACCATGAATCGACTTACAAACGAACAACGTTTGCAGATTATTGAATTTTATTATAAAAATTCAGACTCGGTTAAGAAAAGGCATCGTGGTTAGTTTGGGCGACCTTCTGAGGCGGCTATTCGGAATCTTTTGACTCAATTTCGTACCAAATTTACATTATTGGACATTAAACCACCATCACGATGAACTGTTATTAGAGTTGGCTGAAATATTCACAAGGAATTTGCACAGTGACATCTAGACGACTCCTTTATAAAAAGCAAAAAAGGGGACCCAAACAACGTCGAAAATTACAGTGGTATCTCTTTCATGAACTGTGGAGCAAAAATAATGATGGGCGTCCTGAATGATCGTGTGTATTGTCGTAGGCCAATTTTGTTGATCGTCTATCTGTATGGGTGACAAAATATGGAAAACTAAACGATCTGGAATCAAGCTGGATTCCGAAAGAAGTACTCGACAACATCTACAATCTTGCATCAATAGTCAAAATTAGGTTCGCAGAACCTATATATATTCTTGATCAGCATCACAGGCGAGTCCATTTGTCTGTATGTCTGTCTGTCCGTATGAACAAACAGATCTCAGAGATGGTAAGAGATAGAGGTTCGACGTGTATGGGACAAATACTTCTTATACTTGCAGGCAGATCAAGTTTATTTTCAAGCTTTGCCACGCCCCCTCCCGCCCCCGGTTCGAAAAATATATGCTTTATTTAGGTAATTGTTCGGAACGATAATGAAAAATGCGAATCACTTGAAACAAAAAAGACTATAAAAAAAGACTCTAGGACTCATAAAGATGTCTAAAGGCCTTACAAATGAATGGCAAGGGGAAATTTCAATGTGGGCCTTCGATTTGATATGCGGGTCTTGTGAGTATGTGTCAAGTCTCCCGCACAAGCTTTGCACACACTCAGCACACATAAGTTAAAATCGTAGGGCCACATGGTAAATTTTCCCTAAAATTTTCCGGACATTCTTTTAATGGCAGTTACTTATCTTTGTGAGTTCTAGAGTCTTTGGTATAAAAATTTAGTATGATGTCTGTATGAATAATTTGTATACCCTTGAAGAGGGTGTTATCAAAATGTCCGGATGCTTGTTACGCATAAAAGGAAGCATCTCCGACCATATAAAGTATATATATTCTTGACGAGCTGTGTTGATTTAGCCCCGACCGAATGTCCGTTCGTCTTTCTGTTTCTATGCTATCTCCTTCGTCAGTTTAAACGCTATCTTCACCAAACTTTCCACGAAGTGTATTAGTATATATACGCTGCACATTTGTCGGAACCGGCCGAATCGGATGATTATAGCATATACCTGTCACGAGAACGATCGGTCGAAAAACTTGTTTAAGTGAGAAAAACTTTTTGTTTTCAATGGAATCGCCTCCAAACTTCGTATTTCTTAGTTTGCAATGCTTTCCCATTAGGTTTGGTCAAAGTTGGACATCTATATAGTATAGCTGTCATAGAAAAGTAGAGTCTGAAAAGTAGTCTTAGTTAGAAAAACTAGTTTGCATTCAATGGAAATGTCCTTAAAACTTTCATTTATTTATTTGGTTTGCTTTCACACAATTCTACAAAGTTTTGTCAAAATCGGGAAAGTATAGCATATAGCTGCCATAGGAACGATCGGTCGAGAAACTAGTTCTTGTGAAAAAACTTTTTTGTTTTCAATGGAATCGTTCTTATCATTGGCAAATACCTTTTTTATAAACTTTTACACGATTCCTCAAAGTTTTGTCGAAGTCGGATGACTATATCATAAAGCTGCCATAGGAACGATCGGTCGAAAAAATTTTTCTTGGGAGAAAAACTTTTTTGTTTTCAATGGAAACGTCCTTATCATGCTTTTCATGATTCCACTAAGTTTGGTCCAAATAGGAAATCTATATAGTATAGCTCCCTTATAAAAGTAAGGTCCGAAAATTAGGCTTAGTTAGAAAAACTTTTTTGTTTTCAATGGAGACTGCAAGGGTATAAAAAACTTCGTCCGAGCCGAAGTTAACTTTCACCACTTTGTAACTCATCCACTTACTTATAGATCACCCCTCGTATGGTCATACATATATTTCCCTTCTCTCTCAAAATGAAAATGAACAGGTGCTGCACTTTGTTTAGTCTCGCCACTGGACGCCTTTTGCCGCAGGCCTTCAATTGATTGCTCATGGGTGCGCACGTTCAACATGAAGCAGCTGATGGGCATCGTTCAATTGGAATAGGTTGTTGTCTTCCTCTCTCCCCCCCTCTCTCTCCATCTTTCTCTTTAGGAAAAGTGCTTGTAACGGCCGAGCCTTGCGGTTAGTTCTGTTAGAGCTACCTGCAGATTCTACATGTAAACATGTATATAATTATACTTAATCAAGTTTATTGTTTCTACTCAATGTTAATTTGCTCTTCTCATAAATCCGACTTAAGCGAGTGACCAACATCATTTTACCTCTTCATTGAGACTTTGAGTTATGTTTATTTCCACACCGATTTACCCCTCCTTTCAGTTCTGTTCATTATTTCCAATTGCATGCAAGAGAAATATGAGGAAAAAGTGCATTGCTCAGAGTTTTTCGCCAGAACAATGCCGGCAAGAAAACTAAATAAATTGCAGAAAAACGAAAAGTGGAAAGAACGAAAACAAAAACCTCTCCACTTGCAATTTTAATGTGTTTTGTGCGTTTTTTTTTTGTAGTTGTTTTCATTGTGCATTTCGCTCCGCTTTATAATTGAGTTGGCAGTTGGAGCTGGAGCTTAAGCAAAGGCAAGTGGAGCACTACTCCACCACCGGGTGGGTGGGTGTTCTGGAAGTGGAGTTGAGTTTGCTGGAGCTGGCTGTGCGCTCATGTGCACTGAATGGGAACAAAATTCTGCACTTTTCGACTGAAACGCGATATTATATTTTTATTATTATTTTACTTTTTTTTTATAACATTCAGCCACATTGAGGTCCGGAGTCCGGACTTACCTTTATGGTCATGCCAAGTGCCATAAGCATTCTGTGCTAAATTGAAATAGAGACGCTGCAGCTGGAGTATTTGACAGACAAAAGCCGCAAGTGCACTGTGGTTCAAGAGTGATTCGCTGTAGCACAGAAAGAACTGAAAGTTGGAAATAACATTTTTCAAATCGGCTAGGATTCTGCTTGTCTAGTTCCAAGCATTTTGTATAGAAACAAGTAAGGGCTTTGTAGTCGGGTGCTCCTACTCCAAAATACCCTGTACCCTTGATTTCGTGTGTTTTCATTTATTTTCTAACCTAATTTCTTAGTCCAAGTTTAATTATATTATACAGATTTTCTTGAAACAAGATTTTTAAACATTTTTCTCCACAACTTTGCTGGCTTTCTTCATTATTCATTGCCGTTGATTCAAAATTTTAACCACAAAAACCCCACTTTGTCGCCACAGTGCATCACCGGTGTGGTCCATAATGAGCACTTCCGCCAACTGTAGTCGAACTGGGCTGCATTTAAAAGCGCATTTTCTTTCTATCACACCAATACACTAGAACACACTTAACTCTAACTTAAAGTTGACTTTAGACACACTTTAATTACTCAATTTGTTGGTTCATTAGCGGGTCTTGCTGTGCATTAGGGCCAGCAGCCTAGTCGAGTGGTGTGAAGCGTAAAACGTTATGCGTATTTCATAACTTGGGCCAGACAAATGGCCAAAACTGTCTCTCCTCATGCCAAATGAGCCGTTAGACAACACACTCTTCGGAGTTCATTTACTTCACCAAAGAAAATTCTATAGAAAAAACGAAGCAACGCTATTTGTAGTTTTTATTCCATTTTGTGTTTTGTTGTTGTTGTTTTTTTTTAAATGCTTGGCTGTCGCTTTTTTTATGTTCGTTGGGAGGGGAAAATCCAAGCTTGGCCTAAAAAAGTGCTTATTAAATTTAATGACAGCACGTTTGCTTGCGAAAAGCGTTTCGACTTTTTTCCAACCTTTAGTTATATCGTTTTTTATACTTTTTTTACGTTTGGTTTGGTTTATTGGGAGGGCTGGAACTCATTGGGAGCAGAGACCATAATAGCACAGTCTTTAAGTTTAATTACGTGGCATGGCGGGGCTGACTCTAGGAAGTACGTTTTAATGAACATAATAGTCCGTCCGTCCAGATGGTCTCAAATGAAATTGTAACAAATTTTTATTGTAAGCGCGCATTTCACTCAAGTTATTTGTGGAACAACAAAAGGGTTTTTACAATGGGACAATTGAAAGTTGTTATTAAAATGATGATAAGAAAATTGTTGTTAATTGATATGGTATGTACAAAGAAATGCATTTCCTTGGGGAAAGTGACAAAATGCTGACTAAAGCTAGCTTTTGCTTTAACATTTATTAAATTTTTCATTATTTTTATACTCTGTACCAGAGGTACATAGAGTATATTAAGTTTGTGCAAAAGTATGTTACAGGCAGAAGGAATCATCTACGACCCTATAAAGTATATGTAGTCTTGATCAGCATCAACAGCCGAGTCGATCTAACCATGTCCGTCTGTCTGTCCGTCTGTCCGTCTGTCCGTCTGTTCGTATGAACAAACAGATCTCAGAGATGGTTAGAGATAGAGGTTTGACATGTATGGAACATATGCTTCTTATACTTGTAGGCAGATAAAGTTTATTTTCAATTTTTGCCACGCCCCCTCCCGCCCCCGCAAATTGGAAAAAACGTCATATCTCCCACAGTTTTATAGATAGAATGGTTCGTTTCTACTGGACATATTTAGACATCAGGATTATTTATCGATCTGCCGAAGGAATGGTAAAGATCGGATGAACGGTTGTCGAGTTATAAGGAAAACAAACAATTATGGGCAGCACCGGTCGCAACGGTGATGGGCAGCACTTCACAAATACAGAGTATGTTATAGTCGGGCTTGACCGACTTTTATTCTTGTTATATTCAGTATTTTGTTACAATTTTGATATATTTCTAATATTTGCTTATATATTTATTTGCAGGTAAGTTTGACCAAGTTAAGTTGAACATTAAAGTTACAAGCGCAAGAAACTCTGATGATCCGACTCACTGCAAGAGCCGGAGAATGTGCAGGTATACATAAAAACTTGGTTAAGGTAAGGTATAGTTTAATACATGATACAATTATACAGGTACGGCGGATATGTCATTGTGCTCTCAATTTAGTCCAAATTATTTCAGTCTGTTGCTGTCATTCCATGTGAAAGGTTGTCACACTCTCCTCTCACCGATTGCAGGCGGCAAATTTAGGGGAGGGTTTTTGTTTGCACAGCTCACTTTGTTAGTGCTGATGTTGATTTATATCAAGCTTCCCACCCGACAACCGGTATCGGGCGGTCCGTTTCGTCTCGAGATGTGTTCCGTTGGTCGGTACTGTCGCTCAGTTTGTGGCGCAAACTAGTTCGTATCCGTTTCGGTCCGTCTCGACACTTTCTCGATAGGAAAACGGATCGAAACTAATCCGTTTCCATACGTTTTCGCTATCGAGAAGTGTCGAGAACGGATCCGAAACGTGTTGCACGTTTAGTTCGCGAGTTGAAAAAGGGACCCCCTCCCCTCCCTATATTTCGGATTTTTTTAAATACAATTTTTTTTTATTATTATTTCTTTTTTTACTTACCCTTACTGGGACTCGAACTCAGGGCCTCGGCACTCTAACACGAACGACGGACATCTTAACACACACCGATACAACAGTGTCGCGCGAAACGGTGGCGAAATGACAGTAAAGAATGCAATCAAGACCGGTGGTTAGAATGGCAAGACATTTGCCGTGCAGCCGCGGGTCGTGGGTCAATCTATTCAAGGCATTGAAATTAAAATTATTTTGATTTTCTCTTTTTTTTTTTGTTTTTTAGTTTTGTTGTTTTTAAAATTTTCTATATTTTTCCGATTTTTTTTACAATGCTCTGAGGTCTCAAATACGTTTTTTCGCAGCTGAGTTTCTGTGGATTATTCTTTTTCCTTTGTTTCTCTTCTTTGCTGCTAGTCACATATAAAGAAAAATAGCTTATGTCCGTTTGAAACCCGCATCTCTTAAGAAAAACGGATTTTGATTATAAGAAACTATCGTAATCTGTCTCGTATGTCCGGATACATACGAGAAATTGTCGGGTGGGTTATGAAATATCATTTTTTTCACACACACACACACACACACTAAATTTGTGTGCGCGTGCCCTGTCAGACTCTCTCACTTACCCACTCTCTCTAACATACTCTCTGTAGCTCTCTTAGCAAATGCTGTCAGTCCACATTTTTAAATGTGCGCCGTATCATGGTTAAATGTGCGTCATCATGGTTTAATATATACAATCGAACTTTCTCGAAAAATTTAATTCCCGACGTCTTTACTGTTCGACAAAGATCAGTAACACAGGTTCATCGATAAGAATGGCTTCAATTTTCTTTCTAACTCTCTCATGCTGCGCGATCAAAGTAAAACTACTCCTCTCTGAAGTGAGCAAATATAATGGTGTCATTATTTGGAAATAACCAGGGACAAATTTGAGGAAATATGAAACTAGGCTAACAAATTGTCTAACTCCGGTGCAGGATTGCGGAGGAGGCAATGAGCTCGAAGCACGAAAGTTAAATTTTCCCCACATTTAACTAACTCAAGTCCAGCTTCAGTAAGTACGTTTAGAACAATTTCTTAACTTTCAAAACCCTGCTCCTTTTTCGGTAGTACCACCACAATTTCGCCCGTATAAACCAGGCATGCCCGAAAAAGCATAGGGCAGAGCACTCACCAATAGTTACAAAGAAAAGCACATTGAAATTGGGTAAGGCAACAACAAGATCACATGAAATTGTTGTAGGTTAGTTTTCTTGCGCCAATCAACGAAAAGAACAAAACCGGTTTCTGTTCTACGCGACGCACACACACAAAATCGTTTGCATATGTGTCGTTTTTTATACCTCGCGCCCTGTATGTACAGGATGATTGTCTTCTAATCTTCAGTGCAATTACAAAAACAAAACGTAGCGAAAGAGCATAAGACTGGGCATCGCCGATATAAACAATAAAAAAGAGTGAGCAAGATCTCACGGTGCCTTACCATTTGAACGCGGGAAAACAGATGGCGCATCTTAGTCTTTACCAATCATCTGTTTCAAGATCGGTCAGGCTGCCTGATTTCTCAGACGTCCTGCACTACATGAAATAAGATTTCCATTATCATTTCATTAATGGCAATGCTACCTAGAATATGTGCCCTTAAACATACCAACATTATTAAGACGTTCTTTTTAAGAGTCAAAACAAATCGGATAGATCTCTCCCCATTGCTTCTTCTGCGTTTCGAATCTGACACGAAGCACTGGTTCACCGTCTTCTTATTTCATAGATTCCTTTAAGTGTCCCCGCAGTCCATACCGAAAACAGGTCACTTTGGTCTGCTTGCGTTAGGGTCTCCACTCCAAACTTTCTCGCTTCTTGACTCTGCATTCCAACATTTTGTGTCCTGGGTTTCCACAGAAATGTCACAGAATGGTTGAGGGTTTTGGTTTCTTGTGATCAGGTTCACTCCTATCCTCACGGCACGGCATAGATCCCACTTCTGATGTCGGGTTTGTCAGTTTAGCACTATTATTATCCGTTTTCTAGCTTGTTTAAAATGAATATAATTATCATTTGCTCTATTTGAAAACATTCCATCCTCTGAATCGCTTTTATATTATGTTTTGATTTGTCTAAGTTAAAATTGACGTAGTGGTTCTAATTGTTAACATAGAAAGTTTTTTACGCGTATTTGGCATATATTTTGCATATATTATGCCTATGCATTTACAGTAATTGCAATTGATGTTGATCCAGATAACCTCGAAAAACAAATAGCTTAATTTTGCACATATATCAATTTTTTATGAGAAGCATGGCTGGTTCGCTGTTTGCATAATAATTTAACAAAGATAATTAATACACAGACTGATATTGAGTTAATATCTATAACTGTTTCTGTTTTCAAATTCTTAAAACATATCAACATATATCATATCTTTAACTTAAAAAGCTCTGCAACGTGGCACTTTATGAGAGTCATGGCTAATATGTGTAAGAGAGAAAAAGTATAACTGTAAACTGCCCGCAGACCTGAGGCTAATTACAACCCCTCAAAGAAAAGTCTTTTACTATAGCTTAGTTAATCCATTTCTGCCCTGTCATCTTAGTTTCTATTTCTTTTTTACAGCCACATAATTGACTCTAAGAAGTATCATTTCATTCTACTACACCTGTCCACCTGTCCACATCTTATCCCGCATCTACATCTCAATTTGAATTGTCATAATATGATGACTCCAAATGTTTAGTCAAGAAAGTGGAGGGCTCACTTGTGGCCAGCCTCGAGGGCTGTGTTAATTTCCGCTCAACTGTTAGTTTTATGACTTTTTCAAGATATTCCCACCGGCAGCCGAGCCTAAGGTGAGGGGCCCAGATCTTCGACTGTTTGCTGCGTCACAGCGAAACGAAAGCTGCGGGTCAGCATTGAATAATTTATGACAAACCGAGTGGGATTGAGCATTTCCATGTGGAAATGGTAAACAACAAATGAAACTGATGTCAAAAGAAAGCTAATTAGATGAGGAGGCAGGGAGTGAGGTCAGTGGGTAAAACTTACACACATTGTCCAACCCTCGAGACAATGTCAAGGGTTCGACTCTCAGTTGTTAACAAGTGGAGCGTTGCCCGACTGACTTAACTTGTTGTTAATGGCAAAGGGGGAACCCGAGGAAGCGAATGCAAATTCGCCGGCTGTAATTGTGTGAATAAAAGTCAACATTTGTGGCCAACGCCACGGCACGCAATCGCGGCAGACTCTTCCGTGCTTTGCTCAAATGAAAATGAATTCATTTCGTAAACTCTAGGAAATTACCATAGTTTTTTTTTCCATCTTTGCGGGGAACTGTGCTAATGTTACGAAGTTGCTTCCTGCTTGCTCGCTGAGATTTAAGATCTTCTCTGGTACAGTTCATTAACTTGGCAACAATGTGAACTGAATTTCACTTTTTTCGCGCACAATTTGAAGTTCAACGAGCTTGTCTCGCGTCGCGGGGTGCATTGCATCGTTGGCATAGTAAGAAACCAGTTGAATAATCACCCAGTGAGCCGTGCCTTTGATGTGGTAGGGAAATTGCAAATTACCGGCACATAACCTGCGGGGTCTAAATGGTCATTGGTGGCCCTTTGGGCCAACTCGACTCTCTTTCGCTGTGCGACGCCACGGAAGGGGATTTAATTAAAAATACTACTTACTTTCACTGCCTGTTTACTGCGAATGGCAAACTGACAGCTAGTTATAAAATTTATGCCAGTTTGTAGTTTATAATTATGTGAAATGTTTTTAATGCCAAACTATGGCAGAGACAGTTTGCAATTATGCTGGGCGAGCCCCCCCCCCAGCCTTCTCCGTTGAGGGGATAATAGAGAAGTGACGGCAGGATGTTGCGATTAAATCGTGAATGACATGATAATGGCAGAGGAGGACCCACAATATTGAAATGTTTAATATTCAATCGGAGTTTGTATTAAAAGCCGGTCGGAATACAAACCTCCTAGTAAAGGTTTGGATCGAGATTTTTGATTATCTTAAAACGGTTCGGGAATAAATCTTATAAAGTTTTTATTCCCCGTGCCCAAACTAGAAGCGGACCTCTATGATATAGATTAAGTACACAGAAATGGGATATATATCCCATGATTCTTTCCTCTCGTTCTCCCATATTCACTTACTTTTTCTGGATAGTCAGTGGCAATTCATCCTTAATGACCCTTATTATATTATTATACTATACTAAAAGAAACCAAATTATAATAGCTAGTATTTAGAATCGAATTACTTCTATTTAAAATTTCACAAAAGCTAGAAATCGAAATATTTTTTAAGTTGTAAACCGAAACCTTTGGTTCAACGTTTTTTAAACAAGTCCGATAACTCAAACTCAACTCAACTCAACTGGCTAACTAGTATACAGTTCTAGTCCCTTCCTTGGACCGTTTATTGGTTTCTTGCTTTTGCAGTCACAAATGCCCTAAGCACCTCGAAAACGGTGTTTATCTATTAAGACAGCAAACACCAGACAGCCCAAAAATGTTGGTACCCGAAAACTAGAACAGTCCATACAAAAATCTCTACAAAAGCTGGATTCAGAAATGAAAATAGAGAAATGTATATTTTTGACTTGATAAAACCTGAATAAATTTGTTGTTTGGTTTTGTTAGCCGGCTCCTGGTCGTGGTTTTTCTAGTGTGTTTAATAATGTTGTATGTGTGTTTAACTGTATGTTTAACTGTATGTAAAAATGTTTTACATGTAGATTTTGTCAACCTGAATCATTGAACAAATGTGGCATCATACAGATAAGTTAAGTAATTAGGCCTCTTCCTGTACTCTCTTGCATTATTTATTCGCCGCTCTGCCTCTTTCAATTCCATCCATTCCATTTTCATTGCGTGGAGTTAAAAAATTCGCTTATTTATAAACATTGCCAAAAAAATATGCAAATAATATAATAATCAAATCATATTTTGGAGCCAGATGTTTGAGTAACGATAAAATTGATCGATAATTCCATCAGCACTAAACTCGTGGTTAACTTTTACCAGTGCTCGAGCAGCGGTTAAGTTTGTTACTCCGGTTGCGCCACACACAGCATGAGACACGCAAATTCTGTTAAACTACCTGTCAAGTTGACTAATCGCACATGGAGAAATCGGGCCTTAGCCGGCTAGAGCTCATGTTATGTTTTTGCCACAAAGGAGGCTGGTCAACTGAACAGGAGGATTAAGAATCCCCCGGTTCTATCTTCAGAGCAGAAACAGAGGTTTCCTCATGCAATAACTGCTTGGAAATTTCAAAGTTGCATAAGTGCAAATCCAACACCAAAACACAAAATGTTCATAATTTTCGAACAACTGTGCGCATTTTGAACGGACGCGCTTGTTTGTTGTAATGTAGTGTGACCATAGCGTGGATATAAAAATATTACCTGGTGTTTTTCCGTAAACGTCGGGCTTGTTTTGTGAACAAAAATTCATGAACGAAATGGTTCAAAGAGGAGTCCACTTGGGCTGCGTTTTGGAGCGTAGTTTTTTTATTAGTGTGGTAGCCAATTCTTCGAACCGCCATTTAAATGTGTATTTTACATCTTAAAAGTTTTCCATTTCTTCACTTCATTCCCCCATAATATATATTACATCGTTATATACTTCTAGATCAAAACTTCTGAAAAACAAAGAAATATAAATATTTTTGTTGGATTTTTTAACTAAATCTGGGAATTTACCCCGCGGCTTCGCACTGAATTCGTAGAGAATAGCTTCTCCTAACCCTGCACCATCGTACACTTCCAATAATTCCAAGGTAGAGAACTGCGCAGCTTCAATATTCTCAGTTGGCCTTGGTCCGATGATTCAAAGATGTAGTCCGATTTTTGGAACTTACATGGTCGCTTTCTATGGAAATGTAAATGTAAATCATTGACTTTGTGGCCCTGGTTTTTGTGTGTATTTCAGCACTGAGGTTCGATAAATTCTCGCGCATGCGAAAAGGCTCTTCCGGTTGCGCTACCTTATGTTATGGTTATGGTATTATGGATGCGATACGAGTAAAGGAATTTGGTTAGATAGTTCTTGCTACGCTCTCTTTGCATAATTTATATAAAAGTAAGATCGAAAGTAATGGGTTAGTAGAATAGTTTCTAAGATGAGACTAAAATTTAAAACACTTGCAAGCCATTAAATTGAGTGCTATCACGCTAAGATTCCCGTAAATTTAACTTCACCAACTTCAAATTCAGTTCAATTTATTCGTTTCCGCTCTCTTAATGAATTTCCATACAATTCCAAGGGCTGTCAACACTTGTTCTAATTAATAGAAAAGAAATCTTTAGATCCATATCATTTGTAACCTGCATTTCCTGCTGCTGCTGCTGCTCCCTCCACCAAATAGTCTTGTTGTTGCCCCAGGCGCAGCTGAGTGTTCCATTTCGCTTGTCTGAACTTGTTGAAAAGTGAGTAAAATGTGCCAATTTTTATATACTGCAAATGCAATTTATATCCCTGTAGAAGAATCAACAACATGGAGCAAACCAAGGCGGGGGAAGTAATGTAGACATACATGGCCACTTCATCACGCAGCGTTGGCCAAGCGTGCTGCTGCTGCTGCAGATGAGGCTTCTCTTGTTGAATGCAACTAAGCGTCACCAGCCGTTGGCGGCCACGGCCTCAGCTTTAGTTCGTGCTTGTGCCCGTGCCCCCGGGGCCAGTCTGTTTCTATTGTTCTGGCCGCTCGCTCGTGCTTGTGCTAGATTTATGCACTGGCAACTGGAATCCTCCCCTGGATGGCAGTTTCGATTTCAATTTAAGGCGGATGTTCGCTTTAATTGCAGGCCTAACAAATTACAATTCATAAATGGAACATGTTGCCTTCTCAGGTTGCCCCCCCAAAGTGCCGATGAACTTGGCCAGATCAAGTGAGTGGTTTGGTTTCAATCAATTGAAAGCCGGTTCACTGACCGTTGCACTTGACACTGCGGATGGATGCCTCACTTACTTACCTATGTGTACTTTCACTGATCGAAAGCGTCCAGCAGCAGCTGCTGCTGACCATTGGCCAACAATAATTGGTAACATTCAATGGCCATGGCTCTTACCAACTTTCAAACTTGGCCATTTGAAAGTTTATTGGACGCAAGTGCTCAGCTGCCAAGTTGCCAGCCACAAAATGAAACTTTGATTCGGCTTTTTAACTTGCGACAAAATCAATAAGAAACGTAACGCAACTCAAATAGAGGTTTGGCCCTTTGGCATGGACATGGGGCGTGCCTCGGTGCAGCGCAATTTGTTATTACGGGCGTCGCCTAAAAATTGGGTCAACCCAAAAATGTTCAATTATTTAAGCTGTTCTTGTTGCCGGTTGTCAGCGGCGTTCGGGCGAACTGCAGCCAATACCCATTGGAGCAAGTCTAAGGGGAGTGGGAAAGTAGGTTGGGGGCAACACTGATTTTTAAAGGCTTATACAAAACTTGTTTTTTTGGGTTGATGTAAGCAAGATTTGGAAGCTGCAACAGAGTTTCAACATGGTTTTATATGCGCTTTATAAGCGGAGGTCTTTAAGATGGCGAGGAATTTTGTCACAGGCCGGGGAAAGCATTACACTTGCAGAAAAAGGGAGTATTTTATACTTGTGTGGAACAAAATAGAAGAAAGAATTATATAATATCCTTGCCACAATTTCGACTATCAATCAACTTTCTTGTACCAATTACTGCAAAACTTTTGTTGTTGAAAGCCATCTTGAAAGCAGACTTGTTAAAGTTTGAATAAAATTGTTTTCTATCCCTTTGTCCACTTTCATTACTAAGTTTAACATTATTTATCACAACCTTTCTCAAAACATTTTATGGTCTATTGTCTTGAAACAAAAAATGCCCACAGAAAAATGGAATTAATTTGAGAAACTGGACTCCTCACTTATTTATGACTTATTTTAGTTTAAGTTAAAGCCTTAAAAAACCTTGTTTTAGAGGTTCCAATATCTCAGTGAAAACAGGTAAGAAAGTCGGTAAAGCCCGACTGCACTTTGCTCTGCACCAGCGAAAGTGTATGCTCAGTATGTTCACTTAGAAAAAAAAACGGCTGACATCGTTCAAAATGAAACGGGAACGAATTTAACCCTTTTTCTACTTGAAATTTCAAATGTGATTCTTTATAGGGTTTACTTAAATTGAGTACGAAACATTCTCAAACAGGAAAACGAGTTCTATTATTATTGAAATGAGGACAAACGTTCTTGAATCAAGAACATTTTTACTTGCAGTAAGTTCAAGTACAAAATATTGAAAATTGAGTACAAAATTGACTTATAATGCTAGCTCCTTAAAGTGTGCAACGGAATTTCTAGCTGATTCGAACTATTTTGTTATGGAGTGATGGTTGAATTTCTGACATACAGTAGTTCTACCCAAGGTATACTTAACAAGGTAGGCGCACTCGCTCCCTTGCTCTCTTTCAGGGTTGCCCAAGAAGAGAGGCTCTCTGTTTCTCTCTAACACTCACTGATGCATTACTTCGGAAAGCATTCGGTGTGAATTTCCGACCCCCCTCTAGGTCCTCTAGGTGATCTTCTCTCTGCGTATCTCCGCGGACGAATTTTTTCGTTCTGCTTCTAAGTCTTGAAGAAAAAATATGTCTGTCTCTCTTTGACACTCAGTGATGATTAATTTCGGCAAGCATTCGGTGTAATCGGTGAGTGACTTAGGGTCCCAGGGGCTATGGCTGGCCAGGCCTGGTTTTGTTTGACACTAGCGCTCTCTTGCTCTCGCTCACTAACATAAAAGGTTGTGAGAGAGCGAGTGCGCCTACCTTGTTAAGTATACCTTGGTTCTACCAAAGAGGTTTATTTATGGCCCTTGGATGTTTTCTGCCTACTTTGGTTCAATACAGATGACTCGTTTTAGGAGAACTTGGGAATGGGCTCAAACCAAGAACATTTTGTACTTGTTTGAAATACTCATTTTTTTACCCTTGCAGAGGGTTTTATAAAATTGTCCGGATATTTGTAACGCATAGAAGGAAGTATCTCCGACCACAAAAAGTAGATATATATTCTTAATCAGCATGACGAGCTGAGTTGATTTAGCCCTGTCCGTCTGTTTCTATGCCAAACGTTGCACGAAGTCTTTTGGTACATATACGTTGCACATTTGTCGGAACCGGCCGGATCGGATGACTATAGCATATAGCTGTCATAGGAACGATCGGTCGAAAAACTAGTTTTAGTGAGAAAAACTTTTTTGTTTTTAATGGAAACGCCTCCAAAGTAATTATTTCTTAGTTTACTATCCTTTCCCATGATTTTACTAAGTTTGGTCGAAATCGGATTACTATAGCATATAGCTCCCATAGGAACGATCGGTCGAAAAACTAGTTCTTGTGAGAAAAACTTTTTTGTTATCAACGTAAAGGTCCTTATCATTGGCATATACTTATTTTATATACTTTTACACAATTCTGCAAAGATTGGTCAAAATCGGATGGCTATAGCATATAGCTGCAGTTTGAATGATTGGTCGAAAAAGAAGTTTTAGTGAGAAAAACTTTTTTGTTTTAAATGGGATCGCCTCCATGATTTCGTAATTTTAAGATTGTTATGCTTTTCCATGATTTCACTAAGTTTGGTCGAAGTCGGACATCTATATAGTATAGCTCCCATAGAAAAGTATGGTCCAGAAAAATGTCTTACTTAGAAAATCTTATCTTTTTGGTTTTCAATGAAGGCTGCAAGGGTATAAAAAACTTCTGCCGAGCCGAAAGTTAGCTTTCCCCTATTTTTTTGTACAAACTTTATAAAAACTTTATGAGCCCAACGCCCTCAGTAAACATGGGAATGCCATCGACTACATTATTTGTTATGTATGTGCGCTTGTATTTGTGTTTGTGTTTGGGCAGCGACTTTCCATTTGCACAGATTTCCACATTTCACATTTCGGATTTCAGATTTCAATATGAAAATGCCGCTTACCACCAAATGCACCATGAATAAAATTCGTCTCATCTGGTTTGACTGAAGGGTGGAGCCCAGGGAGGGGTGTCCAAATGGGATTTGCGTTTATGAATATTGACAGATATGGTTGGAGCTGGTCTGCCTCTGGGCATATTCGAATGGTGCACAAATCAATGCGAACGCACGCAAGTTTGATCGATGCACCACCATCTCCACCCCGTTTGACTCGGTGGGGGAAAAGCACTTTAAGCAAATTGTAACTGTTGCGGTTGGTTTGCCTGGTCCCGAGGGTTGGTTCACAGGGAGCGGCATGCAACGGTTGACTAAATGTTTTGGAACACTTTGTGGTTGGGAAAACTGTCGGTTTACA
Organism: Lordiphosa collinella; assembly: GCA_018904265.1. Lineage (NCBI taxonomy): Eukaryota > Metazoa > Arthropoda > Insecta > Diptera > Drosophilidae > Lordiphosa > Lordiphosa collinella. The sequence continues at coordinate 149,438 of JAEIFV010000046.1, read as the reverse complement.
TTATTGAGTTATTTTGTTGACATCATTTGGTTGATTTGCTCAGATGAAATCAATTTATTGCCTCATTTCCCGAGCCGACAAGCTCTTATCGATGTGACACAGATTTTCAGTTACAAAATTGTTGCTGATAAGCGCATCTCAAATGTTGCAAGCCAAAAAAGGTTGACACAAATGTGCTGTAAATTTACTAAGCAGACACTCAGACAGATGCTGCTGCGCTGGCAATTTGCTGTCAAATTGTTGCAAATTCTTGCAAGTGCCGCTCATTAAAATTACCCAAATGCCAGCGCCAATTGCCAGAGTGAAGGAAGTCACAGAAAAAGCAGCATCGCATGACAAATGGCTGCATTGAGTTTCAGACAAGTGGCACTAACTTGGATGCTCCTCCACCTCCTTTTTACCAACGCGCAATGCTTTTACTTTTTCGCCAACTATTTTGCAATGCAATTTTCTAAGACAGCACAGTGGGACAATGGCAAACTTTAAGAAACGAAATGGTGGGGGTGTTTAGTTAGCTTTAGAAACTGAACCCAAATCGAACCGCTTGTATTTTGGAAAAAGGTTTAATACATACTTTTTGTTTTGTTTCAATTAGTTAATTTCCACTAACATTTCCCACTGTGCACAGCTGCAAGCAAAATTTCTTGACTTGCCCTGCTGATTTGTCGGTGGCATTTTGTAACGTGATTTTCTGTAACTTGTAAGCCATCTGATAAGCGAGCTCTGCTTGTTTGGGGAAATGATACAAAAAAAAACTTGCTGATGAGTTGCTTTTTTCCACACAAAATGTGCTGATCGAGCGCTAAATTGCTTAATGAAGCGTGGCATATAGAAATAACGGCACTGGCATTAGTTAACTTCTTGCAAGTCCGCTGAAACTTGCCCAGACAACAAAATTGCTTGCCACAAAAACAAGCTGCACGATCGCTGAAAATTGAATCGATCAAGTCCCAGCATCGCATCGTCTGCGCGCGCAGGTGCAAATCCAATAAATTGTGTAAGACCCTGAGCCAGGTACGTGCTATGGGCCACAACAACTGAGCAAACAATGTGGGAATTTAATTTAATTTTTTTTTTCTTAGCTTAGATCTTTGCTAAGATCGTGGCCAGATTTTCAACGGGTTTTTGCTTCGCATAAAAATGCCATTCAGCGCATTGAAATGGAAAGCTAAAAATTAACATAGCAGGCGAACACACAGTCAACTGAATTCGAAATGAGAACAACAAAAAAAAAAGAGAAAAAAACTAATTGCAAATGAGAAATGACTAAAAAAAGTATGCAGAAATTGATTAAAGTTGAGGAGCCGAACTGGGCATACCCTGTGGAAAATTAATATAAGAGAAATTCACATTGAAGAAACTACACAGAGGTAAAAAACCCGAAAGCATTGCACTCAAGATGAGCACAAACGTTAGCAAAAACAGTGCCAGAACTGTTGTACCGTGGTGGAACTAACAAGGTGAAGCCGTGCGAGACATCGCTCTCTGTGTTTGTAGGGCCAGAGCATGATACAATAACCAAGATACGGCGGTGAGTTTTTTTTGAGTACTGAGCTTTTGCTTTTGTACCAAGAGTAAGCAAAGCATAAACTTTTTGCGTACTTTTTGATTACTTTGCTTAGAGCGCACAGTGAGAGTGCCGTACCTTGGTTTTTGTACCATGGTCCAGAAGAGGCGTTGTAAATGCTGCACAATACACAAAGCGGAGGCAAACACATGCTCTGCTGTCTCTTTCTATCACACAGGCTTATTGATGGACTGGCCCTCAGCATGTGCTGACGGCTTTACCTTGCCAATTGCACCATGAGTTGTACAATGTTCTCACTTCAAGAAAAATTTTTTGAGAATGCAAAAACTTGAATTGATTTGATACACTTAGTTCCGTTTTTAAAGCATTTTAAACTCAACTGGGTAAAAAAATTGATTTAGGGCCGTTTTCCTATGTTCCTATTTTGGATTTCACGCATTTGCATAGCTCATGCTCAAAATGAGCAGTGCAAATTCACCAAATCCACCTAGATTTGGCAAAACAGGAAAATGAGAAACGGCCCTTAGTTTGGTACAGGCTATAAATGGTGCTCATTACACCATCGCACGTCCAAATGGCTACTTCTACTTTTCTGTGAGGTGTTTGAGTGTAGTTAAACTGTGCTAATTTTTATGCACTTTTAGAACACTTGTTCTTCATATTTTTGAGAAAGTTTTGTTCTCATTGTGATGTTTGATATATCGAAATATCGATATTTCCGATGAGCGCCGTGGCGCGGCTGTCTTTCTTTTCTGAATAAACTTAACACCCGGTCACCCTTCTTGCGTTGGCGCTAGCTTTGTCAAGCAAAAGCTTCTCAAACTCGTTCGGGGTTAACGGGTCCCTTTCCATGGGAAAATTAGACAAGCCAGAGATTGAGAGGCTTGCTTTGTTTGGGGCTGTGTTAACTTGACAAGCCATTTTACTTTACTTACTATGTATTGATAGAACCATCGGTGGTATCCAATCTAATCCATTTTCTGAAGGATAGGATTTGCCGAAACTAGAGCGCTTGAGTAAACTCACTCAAATTTTCAGAAACCCTTTAAATATCATGTGGATAGTTTACTTTGTAGGAGTTATTTGGATGGGCTTCTTTAAAAATATTAACAATTGATACTTAATAATATAAACATTCGATAAAACCAGCTTGAAAATGACTGATTTGAATTACGTGGGAAGATACAAATGTACGAACGGCCAAATTTTGTTCTGATATATCGTTAAAGGCAATATTATATCGGAATATTGCATATCGACTTATTGATAGAATATAAATAATCCTACACTGGACCTTAAGTTGGAAAATTATGGGTATTTGGACAATATCATTGGGTAATATTGCCTTGCCACAAAAACAAGCCAATCAAAAGGATATATTAAATTTTTCTAGGCGCAACTCTACTAAACAATTACAATTTCTTTTCAAAAAACAAACAATTTTTCTTTTCCAGTACTACATAAGCTTACGAAATTCTAGTTTTGTATCTTCGAAGTATTAAACCAGTCAGATTGTAAAAGAGCAGCTGCATTCTTATATCGGGCCACACCCTGCAACACAATCGGGAATCATTTTTTGATTGTAAGACAATGCTAATTTCGGTACAGAAGATTTTAGTAGGAGCGAAATTTGATTTCAGCGTCACGCTGCCAAGGCATATTTTGTGGTGTGGTTGTAAAGCGCTTCACGGTAGTCGAGTATTGAGTATCGAGTACTTGGTATGTAGTCTGAGTATAAAGATCTTAGTATTGAGTACTTTGTCCTAAGTATGGGGTACTTAGTTTTGAATACTATGTATCGAGTGCTGAGTATCGAGTACCTAGTATCGAGTTCCTTGTATTGACTACTGATTATTGAGTACTTAGTATCAAGAACTGAGTATCGATTATCGAGTACTGAGTATAGAGAACTGAGTATCGGATTTGAGAATGGAGAACTGAGTATCGAGTATTCGTATCGAGTACTTGATATCGTGTACTGTGTATCGAATACTAAGTATTGAGTACTGAGAATCGAGCTCTGAGTATCGATTTTGGAGTATCGAGTACTCAGTATCGAGTATAGAGTAGGAGTAAAGTATAAGAGTCATGTGAGCACATCTTATACAGCTTGTTTCACATTAATGCCTCGTGAATGTTAGCCTCACTCACACCCAACCACAACCATAAACAAGAAGACTTTGAATGAGTAGAAAAGGACTGGTTCTTAGCACGGACTATTCGATCTTCAACTACTGATCCGTATTTAAAACAAGTTTTTTAAAGGCTAACCAAAACTACACAGAAAAAAAATCTTAAATCAATCCGAAACGGGATTGAATGCAGGGTAATCCAGGAGTGGCTTAAAGTGATCCTGTTTTATGGGATTGAATTTGGGATTTTTGGGACAAATCAATCTTTTTTTCGTCTCGGCTCAAATAGTAGTAGAAGTAGTATTTATTTCAAAATTATTTGGCTTGGCAATGCCGTTAGCCATTCTTGTGGGTGTTCAGCATGTATACATTTTTAATGTTTTATTTATAATAGCTTCAGCTTAAAATTAAAAATCTTCTGTTATTATTTGACGCCTGTACTTAAAAATTTCGCTTATGTAAGAACCAAGCAGCGACCAGCTTGGGCCATTTAGCAGATTGACAGCTGATTCTGCTGTCAGGGTGTATGTACCGAAGTAGCGGAACCTCATCTCTTTTAGTATCGGGCATACAGCAATAAAGTGCAGCACGTCTTCTCGTTCGCCTAAATTGCAGAGGGTACAGGGATCATCACTAATGTGGGGCTTCCAGACCAGTTGCAGCATCTCGCATCTAGCCTTAAATATGATGCTTATTGTGTTGGTCTCGAAGTTGTCACTGAAGTAATTATTTTCACCCAGATTGTAGTCCAAATTTTTGTATATGAGCCTAACATCACTGCTCCGGGCCATATTCTCGCATCGGACTCTATGTTCTGCATCCATATTGGACAAAACTGTCTCATGTGATATTCGCCAGTTTTCGATTTCGTCGATGTTGTTTCCCTCTCCGTATTCAACAAAAAGCGGCTCAAATATATCCGGAATTACCCAGTTTTCAATCCCGTTCGGATTGATTTTTTTTTCAGTGTACGTTCTGAATAAGTTTCAGGAGGGTTTTAGTCAGAAATATTCGTCCATGGATAATATTTTCAACCTAAGACTTTGATAAAATATCCAGACAGCTTCTGTGATACACGCATTACATGGAATAGGTTCTGCACGGACTCAATGGAATATAACATGCGAACAACTACGGGGAACAACCCATAAAAGCTCGCATTGAGATGTACATTTATGTGCATAGGAAGAGCAATAGTATCACTAGACTCTATAACAAACTAGCTGAAACCAGCTGTGCGTTGCTGTACCCACCCCTCAAGGCATGCCAAGCTCGAGTGTTGCCCGTATGTATACACCCGTTGACTCAGAGCTTCGGCCGCGAGTCGTCGCAAGTCCCCTGTTGCTAAGATTTAAGTTCTGCTGCGAGCCGTCATGTGTAAAGCTCGCTCAGCACAAATACTCGCGATGACTCGTGTTAAAGGTCTCGATAATTTTGCAGTGCCAGCAAAAACGAAAAGCAAAACGTAAAAGTCAGCCTCTCTCATTTCCGAATGTTCCATTTTCGATCGTTTCGCTTGTTGCTCTCTTGCCGATTTCGTCTGGCGCGTGGTTTGCCTTAAGTAAAATGTCAGAAAATTTCATTCGGAATTGAGAAGATCTAAACCATACCGAATCGGAATTGCGTTCGGTTTACTTTTCAAAAAATAGTGGAATTGAGAACATGACTGAATGATTGTATTCAATTTTAGGCTGCACGATACACAGCATTTTGTTGTTTTCTGCTCCGAAGCGTAAATGAAGAGAGCGGATTTCTTTCCAACTCGTGAACAAGCCACATATATCATGATATTTCATTGGAAATTGTTAAGGTTTGAAATGGAACAGCCCCTTTAAAGTCGTTGCTTCTATAATATTGTTCATTTGCTTCGTCACACGAAGTCGGGTTCCATTGCACAGTTTCGGGGTGATGAAGATGCAAGGCAAGTCCAAAGGGCTTAAGAATTCCACTGGTTCGTCAGAAGTCGCCCGTCGACAGTATCATCACGCTAACAAAGTTCAATGTTCGATGGAGAGCTTCCAATGATCGTTTGTGCGCCATCGTGCTCTCATCCTAAATGATAAATTTACAATTTTTTTGCACTTAACCCATAGCTGATTGCTTTGAAACCAAACAATAGCATTTTTTTTATATTGAGAGAGAAATAAACTAACTTACAAATGCTTCATCAGCAAAGACCGACATGAACTGAACTGTTTTCGTTTTCAAATATTGTAAGCCCAACAATCCGGTTCTATTTCAAACCCTTTAACAATCTCTTAAAGGTATTTATTATCTTATAACCTAAAATACCCCTTGCTACCCATCAAAATGGGGGCATGTAAGTACATACAAAAATTTATAGAATAAACGTCTGCTCATTTGCCAAGTTTGCCGGCATTTTGTGAGTGTTACGCGACTTTGAGCGCTCTAATTGTACGCTTGTTTGGTTTACATATACAAAAATAGCAACAACAACGCTACGATATGCAACAGCGCACAACAGCAGACATGGAACATTTAAGAGCGCTGAAAAGTCCAACGAAATACACACAACATGCGACTGCAGATAATTTGTTAATAAGTGGAGTGGAAATGCGTAGGAAAATATGATATAATCATAACAATGTGCAGGCAAATGGAACCAATTTTCAAGATCAAGTTCAAGTTGAAACCGATTACGGCTTAAATTTACAGGTAGCACCCAGAGAGAGATCACCAAATTGAGCACACTGAATGATGATGGGAAACTGGCAATTGGCATTTTCACAAACTGAACAAAAAGTGTCTAAGCGGGGAAATCACCGTTTGACCCACTTTTTCAGAGCTGGCTGGGAAATGAAGTTGCCGTCTCGAGTTTACAGAATGCCAAACCGCAAGTTGGTACAAATCGATCCGAAAGCCCTGTGGCTGCTGGGTGCAAATCAACGGAACGAACGGAAGTCAAGCGCAATTTGTGTACGCAAATCGAACAATTTCCCGCCGATGGCCTAATGTTGTTAGTTAGTAACGGCTGACGCTGATGACGTCGTCTGCCGTACACTTGAGCTTCCATGGGCAAATGTCAAATGTGAAAACGTGGAACGTGACATTTGCATTTGCAACCGGCTTTAACTAAATGAATCCCTGCCCGTAGCAAACACTAAAGAAGGGAGCTTAAGCCAGCGTATGGAGGGGGATTTTAAGTGTGTCAGGCATTTGCATTGCCAGCTACAGCGGCATATTTTACGCATAGCTAAACGCAAGTGCACACCCCCAAACACACACACACACTTAATTATGCATTAGGCTGGCTGCAGCATTGACAGCTGCACTAGAGTGGGAAAGGACAGGGTTGAATGTCCTCTAGCTAAGCCAGAATGCAGGCAGGACCTTGTCTATTTTAGGAATGTACAGTGACTTGGGCTCCATTTCTCCAGGTAGAAACTTTGAGTAAAACTGTTCCTGTTTCTCTGCAAACATTTTGTTATGTTTCTTACCTCTAAGTGAGTTAGGCAATAGTTTTTGGGGACAGTTTGATGACAATTTGGCGATTTAAGAAACATTATACTTAGGGTATATCTCTTTACCTCGTCACGAGATCTCCGTCCGTTCACATTAGGTTCTGTGAATAGCTCAGCCGATCCATTACGATGGAATATTATAAATAAAGTGTGATTTTTTAGCAGCTTTCTTATTTCAATACATCGAATTCAGAAAAATGTTTGAAATCTTTATTGAGTCGATAGAACGATCTATACAGTTTAATGTTTAAAGATTATTTCATGTAAGTGTTGACGCTGGGTTCAATTTGATATACGAATAAATTCTTCAATATTGGCATCCAGTGCGTCAACTGTTGTGGGTTTGTCGTTATAGACATTAGGGTGGAGTAAAATAGTCCAAAATAAGAAAGATAGTCGGTCAAGCCCGACTATAAAATACTCTGTATCTGTGAAGTGCTGCCCATCACCGTTGCGAACGGTGCTGCCCATAATTGTTTGTTTTCCTTATAACTCGAATATCGTTCATCTTATCTTTAAAATTCTTCAGCGGATCGATAAAGAATCCCGAATACTAAATATGTCCAGAAGGTTCGAACCTTCTATCTATAAAACTGTGGGAGATATGACGATTTTTCGATATTGCGGGGGCGGGAGGGGGCGTGGCAAAAATTGAAAATAAACTTGATCTGCCTGCAAGTATAAGAAACATATGTCCCATACATGTCAAACCTCTATCTCTTACCATCTCTGAGCTCTGTTTGTTCATACGGACAAACGGACAGACAGACGGACGGACGGACACTTTTGCACAAACTTAATATACTCTGTGTACCTCTGGTACAGAGTATAAAAACTGTGCCAGGAATTTTCTGCTTACGATTTCGTTTGTTGTGTATCCATTTGAACGAAATCCACACTTTGTATAGATAGCGGCGTTTCGAAAGCGTGTGTGGAACGAGAATTAGCTGATAGACAGCTCAGAAAATATACCCGGATCGCCGTTGACGTCATTCAACTACTCCTGAGCGATTCTAATGCGACGTTAGTTTTGCTCAAAACTTAGCAAAAATTAGTCCAAAATCGAAAAGCACACAAAAACGTCACTAACCTTCTCAGTTGCCAAAAACAAACTACTAATCGAAATTGGCTGCTAGGCTGCACTGAATTCAAATCAACTCATAAAGCCTTCATGCTCAAAATGAATTGAATGAATTTTGACACTCTCTCCAATAAATTTGAAAGAATATGAATGATGGTTGAGATTCAAATTCATTCAATTCAATCAATTCGTTTGTTATATTCTTTCATTCACATTCAGTCGTTTTGAGTATTCAAAATTTCACATTCAATGTGACCGAATGCAAAAAAAAATTCATTCAGGTGCGTTTGAGTACTCAAAAAATGGAGTCATATTCTTGAGTACTCCTTGTTTGCTCACAATTTGAGTGTACTCATGCGAGGTTTGCATGCATTTGCAAACATTTGATAAACATATGTGTCCGAATATAACAAAAACAAAAAATATCGATAATCGAATGTACACAGCCCGCGAAAATTCAAAGTTCACCTTTTCCTTTGAACACACCTCGTATACTTAGTTCCCTGAGGTATTAGCACGACATTATGGCGTTTGAGCTCATTTTGACCTACCGAAACTTTGGTGATGGTTTGGTCCGCTTTCAGCGCTTACAATCGGGGCCCCATATGCAAGGTTACAGGTCGCATGAGTTTGGAGTGCTATCAAAACTCATTGGATGAGATCTTAAGCAAGAGCCGAACCCGGATTTCATCTTTCATCTAGATAGTGTTTCCATACACGTGTCAAGGGCCAGTCCCGAGTGATTCAGCGAAATGAAGAATCGCGTCAAAGTCTGACCTGAGAAAGATTAGAGCGGTCCAGACGAAAATCCTTAGACGCATTACGGGAGCTGAATGGTACCTGAGAACCAGGGATATTGAAAAAGACCTTGGAGTTTTCATCGTTGGAGATGTTATCAACAAGCATGCCGCCATTTACCTTGACGAGCTATCTCACCACCCCAACAAACTGGCTAAAAACTTGTTAAGAAGACGGAGAATCCAAGGTGTATGTCAAAGAAGAAGGTTAAAGAGAGTCTTACCCAAGGACCTGAAGTCACGGCGACTCTAGCAGGTCACCATTTACAACAAATTCTAACACTTTCTCACTAAATACCTACACTAAAACACTTATACATTATCTGTAAGCGCAAATGGACACTGCCAAGTACTGTTAAAACCCTATATCACACTAGCATAAGCGGCCAAAAAAAGGGTAGCATAAAGCTAGTTATTGAAGGATACTTTACCAATAAAAAGTTCAAAATCGTCGATAAAATAAAGCTAAAAGAAAATAAAGCTTTTAGAATGGCCAGCGCGTTCCCATTTAGAACATGTAGGTTACCCTTGTACGTGTTGTTTATGGTGGCGGATATAACTAAGTCCCGACTAAGGTGCATCGAAAGACTGATACCGAGGAATCAGATGCCTTTCCGTATTTTCGAGTTAACATATAAGTCATATAGACCCTTTATTAATTGCATTTAAAAAATTTGATTATTTTCCCTTTTTATTTTTTTAAGACTGGCTTTCATTTAATTTCGCTGTACAAATTGCATTTTTTGAAGAAAAATGGAAAAGATCGCTTAACATTAATAAATATTTTGAATATTGTTGATTTAACTTAAATCGAAAGTAAACCTGCAGTTTTTTTAGCCGGATCGAGGTCATGTTATGCTTATGCATAACTTTAAACACAGACACACAATACCACAAAGGAGGCAGGTAGATCATACAGCTGTTTCATGAGGGCCCAACCTCAATCATCAATGCCTGGCTGTGAGTTCAAAACCGATGCCTCTCCAGGCCTGCGACGCTAAAATTGTTTGGGAATTCTAAAGCAGCAAGCGTGCAAAAAAACGTGACAGAACAAAACAGAAATCTGGAAAATTTGTTGTGTTTTTAACACAACCCAAGAGAATATTTTTCCAAGCATTGCTGTAACTATTTATTGCTAAAAAAAGCCTTAGTTGTTTTAAGTGCTTAGGTGTAACCCTTGTACTTTCATGTACTGCCAGTTCATCCTATTAGTATTTCATTAATGATTTATTCACCTCTATTATGGTCACTTGCAGGCTGGTTAACCAACTGGACAGCCCGGTGTCTCCATTAAAGCTGCCCCACTCATTGTTTACGACAATCAATTGCCGCCTTCAAACGGTCGCCACATTGAAAGCCATGGCTGTCGGTGTGCTCCTGGTTGGCTGTCAAAGTTGGTTCGTATAATTGGCAAAATACGTTCAGCGTTTGCTTTCGATGTGGCGGTTCAATGAAGCATGGCGAAGAGGTAGAGGTAGAGCAGGCTGTGTGGCTGGCCACACTTCAGTGCATAGTGAAGCTGGATGGAGGTGGTGGAGGGGCATTGTGTAGATTTGAATTGAAACCAAAACGCGGTTGTTCTTGTTGCTGTTGTTATTTACTGTCCATTGCACTGGTCAACGCACAGAGTAATGGCTTAATACGTGCGCGCGTGTGTGGGAGTGTGTGTGACACAGGGCAGCTGTGTGCAAAATTTATATTGCCTACTTTTTGGGGGTGGACGAACTAAAAATGCAATTGATTTTGTTTTGCTTTTAAGCCCTGCTGTCTCTGATTCCAAGTCTGTCTCTGGCAAGCCCTGGAGACAGAGCACGGCTCGTTGCACACACACACACAGAGAGAAAGAGAGGCAGGAGCAGAAGTGAGTGTGTGCTGGCCCGCACGAGTGCCTTGTTTATTGAATTTGGGCCGCCTTTGTGTGAGAATGACAACGATGTCGGGCTACTGCAATCGAGGATGTAATTTTTGCATGTCTCCGGCATTAAATTTTGCGCCTCCCTTTGGCCTGACTGTGCACTCCTGGGCAATTAGGGCCATGACATTCCGCTCTAAATCTTCTGCACACTTTGCTAATTGTTTCCATTTGCACACACACACACTCACACACTCGCTCACACAGAGATAACCCACAAGTAATTGCATCTCAGTTTGGCTTCTGGCTAATTGGCTGTGAAAGCTTATAGAAATTTTTCAATTATAATTGGCAAATTGTATTTGATGGGCTTGTTATTAATTACGATTTGACCCAGTTGCAGATTGCAGCTGAATGGACTTTTGTCTTTTAATTCAATCTTTGATCTGTGGACTTGTTTTCTATAATTCCATTAACTCTTCGTGTTGACTTTCAGTTGCAGTTTTATCCACCATTTCCATTTCGAAATTCCGTTGCGATACAATTCGACTTGGCTTAACTCATACCCAACTTCATGTGCGGCACATTTGAAGCGCGTGTTTTGCCTGGGCACGTGACTTGGGTGACTAAAACACTTGCCTTGCCCCCATCCCTTGGCTGTATCGCTTTGCATTTGCGTGCAACGATTTTTGTGTTGATTTCTGCTCTGCCTTTTGCCCAAACTCGTGTGTGTTTGCTGTGTATCCGTGTTGTTGTGTTATAGGCTTTTAATTGACATACGCGTTTTTTACACGATTTCTCAGTCGGCTGGCCCGGACAATGGTACCAGCTGCATACTAATGACTCCTTTCTCTCTCTCTGTCTTTCTCCTTTTGTTTGCAGTGTGCCCAACATGATGACTGAGTTACGGAGCTGTGCCTAAATTTACCAACTAGTGTGGAGCCAGCACCAAAGAGGTGAGTTGACTTGAGTTATTATCGAGGTCTGAGTTTAGATAATTGGCCCGACATGCGTTCCGGCGCTAATTAAAGCGTTTTTACCAGCGTGAATTATTGATATTAACACAGATTTTATGGCCACTCGCTTTACTCAAAAGCTTAGCTTTTGCATTGAGAGAGTGTTTTTTACTAAGCGAGGGTTAAACTTTATATTTCCAGCTCTGGTTACTTTTATGAAACTGTGTAAAAAAGAAAGTATTTCCGATCCTATAAAATATGTGTAGACCAGTTAATATAAACAGTCGGAGATCTAAGAGTCTAAGAGATGGTAGGAGCTGTCAAATGCGTGTTGGATATCCAAGTACGCTGCCACAACGTACTCCATGGCGTGGAATTCTTCCAGGATGAAGTTAAACACTCTGTGCTTTGCTGTTCTGGTGTGCCGTGTCCCAGCCGAAATACCAACTGGAACTTTGGGATCCTCCGTTTGATTGCTGGAGTTCCTAGGATTCTCCGCAATAAACATCACTCCAGCTGGGAGGAGGCTTATAGGTCTGTAGGCATCCAGTTTGTCTGGGGGCTTTCCGGGTTTGTGAAGCATCACAATGTTGGCACTTTTCCATGCAATGGGGATGTAGCTGAGGCGTAGAGCTGCTTTGAATATGAGCAATAGAAACAATACCGCCTGGCGAGGGAGTAGTTTTATTGTCCTTGTTGCTTTTAAGCGAGCCTATCTCACTCTTGACCTCCTCAAACGTGATGGGTTCGGCTGGCAGCGTCATTTGTAGAGGGACGACCAGTGAGTCCTGAACCAGTTGCAGCCTGTTGGTTGAGGCAGAGCTAAAAGGCTGGCATCTTTTCTCGAGATTGCAGGCGAAGGCTTTAGCTCGGTCCTGTGGTTGTTTGGCCCATGTGCCATCAGCATTCCTGACCGGAAATCTCGGCTGCACCTGCCTCTTGTAGTCCTCGTTAGGGGTGGCATCCTCGAGGAGCTTGTCTGTGGCCTCTTTCTTGATTGTCGCCAAGACTTTCCTTACCCAATTCGCAATCCTCCTGTACACTCTGTCGATCGCAAGGACATGGGTTCTCGTGTACTCCCTCCTCAGGCGTTTTTTACTGCTCTATTAGGCACCTCTGCAGCCGGGGTCAACTCCAAACTTTCACGAGTTGTTTGTGTGGGTTTGCTGGAGCAGTGTTCGTGGCAGCAGTTTTGATTTTGCACATGAACGAGTCAATGGCATCATCAACGTCCTGAGTGGACAGGATCTACATGTTAAGGTAGAGGGAGTCACTCAGCTCTTAACCTTCTTGAAACCTGCACAAGTCAGACCCAGGGAGAAAGATTCTTTTTCTGCTTGGGGTTGCTTGGGGACTCAGGCCCACAACTGCCAGGATAGGGATAGGGAGATGTCCTGACAGCCCCTTATACATGTAGAAATCCTAGCTGGTGGGTGAATCTCGCCTATTATATGGATAGTAGGTGGGTCTTATAGTGGCCAGGACTTGTGTGGAGTCTCCACAAATCGGCTGGTGCAGCGCTGTGCCTCTTGGGTTGGCCCTGAAGATACCCCAGAGCCGGTGCTTTGCATTAAAGATGACAAATTTTTGGCCAAGTTTTCCAAGAAACACCTCGAAATCAGGAGGTGGCTGGTACACAGCTTCCACAAGCACTTCACCAAACATTGTCGACACCATTTTTGCTAATAATTGGGTATACTTAGTTGTTGGAGACTAAATGGAGGGGGTAATGAATCAGCTCCTGCTTCACCGAAACTTAAGCTTCTTCTTTAGGCAGGCCTCCAGGGTGATTGTTTGGCCGATAAAGCCTAAAAACCGACTTTCTAACAGAATTATATCCCTACAAACCTATTTTTAAGTTCAGTTTCAGGACGGTCGTAGTTTTTCTATGCAAACTTTTCCGGGCATTTTCCCCCTATTGTGGGAGAAATCTTCAGTCAGTGTGAATTAGTCAGTCAATCAGTCAGGACAGTTTTTTTTAAATATGTGGAAAACTGGTAAACAGTCAAATGGGAGATAAGGAAAATATCAACAATCAAAGGCTCTGCTGCAGACATATTTATATATTCTTTCTAAGATATATATTCTCTGTGAGAGTGAGGTGGTTTCTGCCACCAAGGCAAACATTGCCACATACAGTATATATTACAAACGAGCTTGTCCGAAGAAACCAAGATATCCGAAATGAAATCCATTCTAAACTATGTCGAAATTCAGATGAATCCGAATACCCTTTGATATTAGCTATAAATTGGCTTATATCAAAAACATTCGAGATTGATTTAAGCTTGAAATTTGAACTTGACTTAATTCCACTTTCGGATCCAATCAAGATGGTCCGATTTAGTATGGATATTAAACTTGGTGCAAGAATACCGGAGATTAAATAAAGCTCAATAGAAAAGATAGGTCCGAAAAATAGTTTTGGTCAGTTTACCATTTCGCTCAACTACAATAGCATTGAGCGCGTTCACCAGCACACACCAATAATCTAACATACATCAACAATGCCGATATGGCGACATGGCTGTCTCTGGTTGTCCCAGATTGGCTACTTGTAAGCGAAGAGGAGAGCGCCTTGCAGATGCTCTCCATTGAGAAGTTTCATGCGGTCAGGTCCCATTCAAAGTCAAAGGTTAGTTACCTTCAAAACTGAACATTTCAGACCTCGGCGGTTAATTGGCCACTATTTAAGCCACTTAATGCTCCTAGACTACAACCTCAATTTTCAAATTTCTGCCGGTCAGTTTTCCATTCTGTCCTAGTACTGGTACTTCTATTGAAGACTTCAAAAAGCTCGTCTTAGAGGGCTTCGAAATAGCTTAGTTGGAAAGCTGAATTCAGCTTAATGAGAAATATTTTCAATATTTCAATAGGTTGTCCGCCAAAGAAAAGTTTTTTGTAGGGTAGGGTTTTCAAGTGATTGTGTGTTTGCCTCTCGCATGTACACAGAGATGCAAAAATATCCATTGGATGATTTCCTGTATCCATTTGAACTGGATATGTCTCTAATATCATTTTATCATCCAATGGAACTGAAAAATCATTCAAAGGATATGAAAAATGATCATCCCTTAGATGATTTTTCAGCTCTGTTGGATAATAAAAGGATATTAAAGAAAGATCCAGTCCAAATGGATATGTTTTTGGATCTTTTTTTTCTGTGTAGCAATTGTCAAACGCTCTCTCTTTCTTTCTCGCAGTGACTGCCTCCGCTCACGCACCACCACAACAATATAAATTAATTACATACCCCTTCCATTTTAAGCATTTGGGATTTCGTCAGGCACATTTTATTTGTGTATTCCACTAACAGCGTCCATGTTTATGGGTATTGGTATGGAAAACAGGGCCTAGAAATCTAAAAAGCAACCCTCGCCTGGTAGTGCAACTTTGTCTTTTTCCATCATTTTATATGCTGCCGGTGTTGCTTAGACTAAATTAGAAATAAAAGCTTCACCTTTAAGCAGGTGGGGAGGATGTATTTTTTCATTCTTCGTTTCTTTGCCTAAACAGATGTATCTACTTCTGGATAACTTTCAATTGACGAAGCTGAGGGTGAGTGTGTGTGTGTGTGGCCAAAGCTTTCAGTCCAACCGAAGTGCAAAGTTATTCGGCCATTGCTTAGGCAACCCACGAAGCTTTCGCTTAGCTTTCACTCCGCCAAAGCTTTCACTCACAACTCCTGCTGGTGTCCTTGTTTGCCGAACGCTCTACGATTTGCTTGTCGCCAGCGAACTGCCGTAGTCTGCTCACGAATTTGGCCAGGAACGACAAGAACGCGGACAGTTGCCGTCGTGTTGTTGGTGTTGTTTGGTGAAACGGTGAACGCGCAACGCGGTGTGGGCGGCGGTGGGAGCCTTCCCACCTTCCAGAGCTACGCAAAATAATAAAAGTAAAATGAAAATGAATTAGAAAATGTGCGCGACCACGTTACATAAAGGCGCAAATATTTCGCCTGCGTATGTGTGTGTGTGCCCGAAAATCGGGTCCTGTGAGAGTGAAAATATTGTGGCCTCCTCCTTGGCTTGGTTTGTTGTGCCTGGCGGTCGGTCGTGCTGATTGTGCCTCACGTATATTATGTAAATTATTATGTGCCAGAAACGGAGCAACTCCCGAAGCCAGCCGAATGGGGCTGGCCGTGTCCACGTTTCAAGACTACTTCGTTGTCCACTAAAGTTCTAGCGTCTGCTGTGTGTGAGTGAAAGCGCCAGCGAGTGTGAGGACTCTGCGGTTGCCTTTGATAGAAAGTATCAGTTTTTCGACTTGGGCCTTTGTGGTGCTTTTTCGCTTAACTTTTTTGCTTGTTATGTTGTTGTCCTGGTGTATCCTTTATTTTTTTCCACGTTCCTGTACACACGTCTGTGTGGGCGGAAGTACCAAGCACAACAACAACAAGGACGAGTCCTGCTATCTTTGCCAACTTTTAAAGCAATTTATGCTGCCTAACAGCGCATAAATTACACACGCACACTTACCTATACACACAACACACATCTAATGAATAAGTTATTAAAAAATGTGTATGTACACACTTGAGCAGCGTTTAATACCAATTAAATTAAGGCATTAACTCGTCTAATTGCCACTCGAATGTACAAGCTGTTGTGTTTGACTTGGTTTAAACTATTGTTGGAAAATTGAATGAAAAGCCTGTCCAGCGGTTTACAACGAGGAATTAAATTAAATTCCTCATGCTGCCTGCATTTTCCTCCCTGCATTCAATTAGCGTGTGTGTGAGTGTGTGTGTGTGTGTGTGCTAACGTCAGGCAGTGGCTTTTGTTTTAGAATTTAAGCCATGCTTGTGTTGGGCATTTGAGTGGTTAGAAAGTTTAGCACTTTGCCCAAGCTGATTATAATTCACTTAGATAAGAAGCAAGTTAGACTTTGAGGAACGTCAATGTAAATGTTGAATTTACAAAAACCCATAAATTCCGCTTAAAACACACATGAAAACTCAGAAACTTGTAAAAACTGATCCGCTTGAGGTATATCCTGAAACCCCGTTCGAATATGTTCGGTTCTATAAAGATTAACTAGAATTATCTTAAATCACTTTAAACATTAAACAAGCGCAAAATATTTACTTCGAAAAAGGTCTTAAATCATTTTGCAGACTTTCACAATAAAAACATAGTTTTCAGCAAAGTTCGGTATCGGACTTGCAACTGAAGGATAAACTTGACTGTTGATCAACTTCTAAAAAAATCTTTCGGAATGTGTTCTAACCGATCCTTGACTGGAAAAGCGAATATCTAAGCCTTCAATGTATTAGTTATCAATGTTAACCAAGGTTAACCAATACCAAAATAGGTCAGGCTATGTCAGTTTAGAACCCTTGGGCCAAACCCTTTTATATGGTAATCGAAATATATTTCTGTTATTTTCAACTTTATACTGGCTTTAGACCAAATTCTGATTACTGAATCGTTCAGCTAACGGAGAAAAAACTCTAAAACACAGGCCAAATTCGAGCATTTGCGTGAGTCACAGTAAAAAACGCAATCAAATGTTAAGCACTCAGCTAGTCGAATTTCAAGTGAATCTTTTTCTATCCTCATTGCAGGGAATTCGAAAATTACAAGCGGTGACTCTTCTCTCTTTTTTATATTTTTCTAAATTTTAGGGCGAATTTCTAAACTAGTCTTTTGAAATTTAGGAAAGCCACCGAGATCAGGGTATTCAAATTATGCCTGGAATTTTACGTTTACCTTTTCGTTTGTTGTGTGAACGAAATCCGCACTTTGTATAGATAGCGGCCTATCGATGGCGGCGTATTGAAAGTTTGTGTGGATCGTAAACAGCTGATAGACAGCTCAGGAATATGATGATTACAATTATTTTGGATGTGATGAGCGAATAGATAGAGCAAATGGAGGGTGAAGAGCAAAGCAAAACAGAGATAATGTTTATTTTAATAGTATAAAAGATTTAATTTAATTAAATTAAAAATACAGTTTTCACAATCTGCAGATTCACTTTGAAAAAGTGCTGACCCGACTGCTGAGCTCTTGCTCTAATTTTGTACTCAAATATAGCAGACTTTATTTAATTGGCTAACAAACGTGAAGTCTTACTTATTTGGTGCTACACACGCTCTTTTCGGGCCACACTGCAGTGTCCTACTCAGCCATCGGCCCAATAATTTTGGACGAACATTGTGAGACCAATGTGGCTGATGTCGATTATACCTTCGTCCGCTTGTCTATCTATCTCGGAGATAGTACCTCCTTCTTCAGCTTTTAATGTTACTAGACACATGGGCATCTTTCTGTGCTGACTGCGCAGATGTATGTGAGAGGATTGATTAATCTGCTTCTTTTATTTATGGTACATTAGAAAAATATACTTGGCTCTAAAATTAAATACACGTGGCGTCTTAATAGTTTTAATATTCGGCTGCAGCTGATGTTCTGTTTGACTATTGTTTGTCGACTTCTCTGTTCGAAGGCTTTTCTCGACTGTCGCCTCTACTTCGGCTGCTTCTCTGCTGTGTCTGCTGTTAGTTTTCTGCTGTTAGCCCGCTGTTAATCTGCTGTTACTTTGCTGCTCTGCTCTGCCGTTTCTGTTGCTCAAACTCCAATAGGAGTCTACATACAAAATTTGGTGGCTCTAGCTCTTCTAGTCTCCGAGATCTAGGTTTTCATTCAGACTCGGCTGTTGATGCTGATCAAGAATTTATGTACTTTTTGGGGTCGGAGATGCTTCCTTCTGCCTGTTAGTATACCCTTTGCACGACTTTAGTATACCCTTTTTACTCAATGAGTAACGGGTATAAAAATCTGTTCTAAATGTACCAAAATCGTGACCATTTGGTGACGATAGTCTTGTCATAAGAACAATTACAAACTCCTAATCATTATCAGCTGATCCGATCGAGAGGTTAGACAATCTGGTCACACCATTGCAACGATTGCACTTTATCGATATTGGGTGAACCTGAACTTGAAATCATTCAGCCTAAAAATAATAACTGTATATCGTCCTTTAAGAGGTATTGAACAAGGAACACAATTACTTTAAACTCAGTTTTATCGAACCTTTTAACAGAGAGAAAGCTAGACTTAAAATTTAAATAATTAAGGGAAGAGCGTAAATGGGTACTTAAGGTACACAGTATTGGATACTCAGCAATCAATTCTCTACACCAAGTTCTCGATTCTAAGTACAGAATATTCAGTATTTGATAATAAATACTTGATACTCAGTAATCGTCACTAAGTACTTGATACTCAGAACTTCACACTCTGAGCTCGATACTGAGTAATTACTACTTGATTCTTAGTATTCGATACTTGATACTCAGTGCTTGATACTTAATTCTCATTACTAAGTATTCGACTCTCGTACCTTATACTCGATACTAAGGAAGCGACTCGATATTCAGTACTCTTTATACTAAACTAAACACACAATGCTATATACTTGATATATAACTTGTACTCGATACTTAAAGACTCAAAGAAATGGGTAATGTAAACTAAGTATCAGAAACAAAGATTACTTTAATAAGTTTCTCATCTTCTTATGTTCTTGCAGAGCCCTTCGGTTTGATTTTGGGGTCCTGGTGGTTATCAGAAACGAAGCAACTAGATGTAATAATTTTTTCTTAGAACTCTATTTTGTTTGAATTGAGTTTTAACGGAACTTTAAAACTAAATTAAAATACTTTCCTCTTAGCTAAATGTGGCTTCTGGTATCTACACTTACTTTCTGGCTTACACCTGACGGTTCGCAAATAAACGCTTGCTCATTTGGCAACACCACAAACAGTCGACATTCACACAAAGATATATTTACCGCAGTCTTCACATGTTTTGCCATCGTTCGCATTTCAGGCATTTCAATTTACATTTTCATAATTTACATAATGGCCTTGCGCCTAATTCTGTCTGAAGATTTACCCACCATCTTATGCATTTCACAATTTTCTCATAATCTCCGGGCTAAATGTGGAATTAGATTTCCACGCGTTAAATGAAGTGGCACAAGAAAACTGCAAAGTCGCCGCACTGCGTGTGCTTTGCTTCTGCTGATTTTGCTCCCTTTTTGGCCGCGCGCTTATTTCGCATGCATCAGCAATTAAAAGTTGGACAGCCGATTCAGCAGGTAATTGCCAGCAAGCAACTCATCAACGGGACAACGGGACGGGGTGGAGTAATTACAAAAGTCATTATGCCTGCGTCACCGATTGACGCAGCAGGCGTGGCCTCTCCTGGCAAAAGTTTTTTGCTAAACTGTTTGAGTTTTGCAACCGCAAGCAAACTGTTTGCTAAACTCCACATGACAGGCTTATGTTTGCCTGACTCCTGCAACTCCCAATCGACTCAACTTTTGGCCTCAACTTCTAAGCGGAAAGTCAAGTAGTCAAAGTGCAGGGCAGATTGAATTTATGACAAAGGGGCGTATGCGTTATATTTCAGTTTATTCTCAAAATAAATTTCAAAAGCAGTTAGCCAAACGAACCCTAAAGGTTCTGGGTCAAAAATTGCAAATGCTCAAATTTATTAAGGCGCCAGGATACACAATAAACCCAGGACGATAGTCCTGTGACATGTGCTTGTGTGTGTGTCTGTCTGTCTTTTATAGCTTTATGTGCAGCATAATCAATAACAATTTGCATTTATATACAATGGAATGGAATGAATGGACGACATCAAGCTGTATGGGCAGATACTCAAGCAATCACACACACACACACACACACAAATCTACATAAATGTATATTCATATGTATATGTATGAAATCACAGAACAAGGAGCAAAAAATAAACAAAAACAACAACAAAAAAATTGAACAAAACAAAATGGCACACAAAATTAACGATGTAGCCAAGCAGAATGTTGCCCAAACGTGGGTGGTTTAAAGAATAAAGAATTCAAGGAATTTTGATTTCTGAGAACTACTTAAGAATTTTGTGGATTTGTTTTTTTGAAAACTTTCGAGCTTAAATGATCCTTTAACCCCTTTCAATCTGACTGGACCAGTCTTGATCTGGGAATATGTCTTACTCCGTATTATCAGCCCAAACACCAAAATTTAAACTCATCGCTCATATTTCTTATTCTTTTAACTGGCTTTTAATGTTTGGGACAGGGTGTTGCCCATAGGCATCCCAAATATTTGGTTATATACGGTTCCATTATGTGTAAAATAGTAGTTGTCATATTAGCAGAGCTTCAATAGTTCTTTAAGTTTTCTTTTTGGTATGTCAGTGTGAGGGACTACTTCTAGCCATCGTTCCATTACGATGCTTATAGCAAGCGAAGTCGGTGTATTTGTAAAAAAATGATATCACATCAAATGATACCAGTATCTCGTCAGTCTCTATATTTAGTTTCTGCAATCTGTTCTTTAGTTGTGAGGTGTTTAAAATGTTGTGCTCTTCCGATGCTATGTTCTTTGATATGTATCCTAAATGTTTGGCTATTTGGTAACAAGGGACGTTTGTCGATGATGCTATTGATCTGAGTGGTGTATTTTCTCTGTGGATTTTTGGTAATCCATATATCCGTGGGGCATTTCCTCCTGAGCAATATAGTTGGTGTTCTAGTTTAACGTCTATGTGGTTGTTTTTGAACAGTTCATTTATCATCGTGTTGGATTTCCTAACTAGTTGTGTTGTTGTATCCATTCTCAATGTGCTGTAAGCAACTTTTTGTTGTAGTTCTCTCTAAACATTGTTACTGTTTTGTTTACCTTGTCTGCTTGGGTTATTATCAGAGTGTCTTTAAGCGAGTTTAAGAACTCTTCAGTATCCTTAGCTATTTATACTCTGTACCAGAGGTACACAGAGTATATTAAGGTTCGTTTCTTCTGGACATATTTAGTAATCAGGATTATTTATCGATCGGATGAACGGTTGTCGCGCTATAAGGAAAACAAATAATTATGGGCAGCACCGGTCGCAACGGCGATGGGCAGCACTTCATAGGTACAGAGTATGTTATAGTCGGGCTTGACCGACTGTCTTTCTTGATTTAGAATGATTTCATCTTTTTCGTTTGTCCTATTGTGTTCTTTGTATTTAATATTTCTCTGCGTTAGATTTTTATACCCTGTTCCCATTGAAAATGGGAAAGGGGGATCATGAATTTGTGCAAAAGTATGTAACAGGTAAAGGGAAGCATTTGCGACCCTAAAAAGTATATATATTCTTGATCAGCATCAACAGCCGAGTCGATTTAGCCATGTCCGTCTGTCCGTCCGTCCGTCCGTCCGTATGAACGCGTCGATCTCAGAGACTATAAGAGCTAGAGCCACAAATTTTTGCATGTAGGTAGGTGTATACCCGATTCAAATCGAGTTTGTTTCAGATTTGGAGAATTCCTCCCCCTCCCCCCTTTAAGCGCAAAAAACTGTCAGAGCCACAATTTTTAAGATAGACCTTCCAAACTTTATATATATCAAGAAAGGCCCAATATCTATCTATTCTGAAAAGATCAATATGATCGGACAAAAAACACCGAAGTTATATACGAATCAATTTTGCTTGTGGGAGAGAGGGGGCCTTGCATTGTCAGTTACCGCGTTTGCGCGTGCGTGTGTGCGTATGTTAGAGTGTGTGTGTGTATGTGTGAGTGTGTGTATATATGTATGAAAACACAAGAAGTCAAGGGAACAGGGTATTTTGTAGTCGGGGCACTCGACTACAGCTCCCTTACTTGTTTCTTGTTGTTTCTTTAATTTTTCCTCTTCTTTCGTATGAATTCCGTGTTCCAGATCTGCAATCACGCAGATCGGCGAAATGTTCTTCTTTGTTGTGGGTAGAGCGGTTTTTGGGCCTAATGACAGAATCCATTGGGATTGTTCTGGGATCTCTATGTTGGTTTGGTTTACAAACCAGTCTTGATTGAGAGCTATACCAAATGTACACTAGGACTGCGTTATGCATCAATAGCCAACAAACAGCTATTTTTATATGGGGAAAAGCTATTTGTTATCTATTATCGCATAACGCACTCCTAGTGTAAATGTTGTATAACTCTCAATCAAGACTGGTTTCTAAACCAAACCAACATAGGTGGCTCAGCGGCTAGTGTGCGCGACCGCTGTGCAAGAGGTCGTGGGTTCGATCCCGCCTCGGAACATCTAATGAAAAGTTTTTTCTTTGAATAAACTTTACACCCGGTCACCCCTCTCTGCTGTTGGCGCCAGCTTTGTAGTAATTAGCCATGCAAAAGCTTCTCAAACTGCCGTTCGGACTCGGCGTTAAACTGTAGGTCCCTTTCCCTTGTGCGAAAATTAGAAGCGCACAAGCCAAGAGATTGAGAAAAGCTTGGCTTTGGCCCTTTGGGGCTGTGTCAACTTGACAAGCCATTTTACTTTACTTACTCCTAGTGTAAATAGCCTATTAGTCCGTATTCCCTAGTTTTCTCGGAAATCGCGTTGTTAAGTTTATTTTTAGATGCTTTGTCCGTTCTTGTTCTGATAGTCTGGTATTGCTACTTTTTGCCTTTTTCCAAGTTGTCTGTTTCTTTTTTATCAATTCTGGTTTTTAACTTTTGGTATGTATGAGTCTGATTTCCATAAAATATATGAATTTGTCTGTGTGTTTCTGAAATTTCTAAGCTAAGTACTTTTAATAAAAAGGTTTTTAATCCAGTTTCTCTTATTCTCTTTGCGTATCATGTAAGGTGAGATTCTTTCTAAGGCCAATCTTCTTCTTCTTCTTCTTTGGCCATCACAACCGTTTTACGGTCTCGGCCGCTGCCACTAATGCCCGCCACACGCCTCTGTCCTGAGCGTCATTCCACCAGAAGGACACTCCCAGGTTCGCAATGTCTCCCTGCAATGTCTAAGGCCAATGGTTTTCCCTAATAGGTGTTTCGGTACAATGTTGTAGTCCTTATAAGTATATTTAGTTTGTACGGTACCCCTTCCAAATTATCATGAAATTTAACCTTTTCATGTCTCTTCACAAGCAAAGTCATTCCAATTTAGTTTGAAAAACTGTTTAACGAAGGTCTTTAGAGATTTCCAGGACATCCCAGAATATATAGGAATCACATTCAGGAAGGAAGACACGTCCAGGGGCAGAGTGATATTGCCACAACTTTTTAGACAAATAAATTGTAATTCAAATGAAATTATGCTTTGGGACTTGAGTTTTTGTTTCTGTTAATGCTATTCTCTTAATGGGTTGCACTGGATTGATAGCAATATTTTTCATTTGTTGTTTTTTTTTTCAAGAGACTTGACCAAAAATAGATCGAAGCTCTTAACAGATTGATTTCTAACTCACTGTTTACCATTGTTTTCAATTCAAATTGAAATATTCCATTTGTGTTCGGTTCAGTTTGGTTCTTCAACATTTCACTCTACCATTGGAATCAAAGCTTGGTTTTTGTAGATTTTTTTATAACGAAAACCTGTACAAAAATTGTTAATCCTAGCGATTGTAAATCATCAGACAAAGCGTAGTCCTTCGTTTGGTCAACTCTCGTTGTAGTTTTGGGCAAGCTGCGCAGGAATATGCCAAACAAATACAGAGTAAACAAAAGCAAACACACACACACACAATAGAGGAAAAGTTTTGCGACAACTGAAAACAGCAAAAATATTTTTGCCCGTCTTTGTTCCCACACAGACACGAAGGGCAAACTGCGAAACGGGGGGAACGGGCTGAAGACTCAGCCATAAACATGGCACACATCCTGCAGGCACAAGGCGGGCTCGAGTGGCTTTTGTGCTGCTGCCAGAAACGGAAATGGGTAACAGCGCCACATGCGGTAGTGGAATGTGTCGTAGTCCTATTCCTCCCAAACCAGCTCCTGGGTGTGCGTGCAAAGTATTTAAATTAGTATGCAACATGAATGACAGCCGCCATAGCCATCCTTCATGTTTGTGTGATAAACTCCTGGCACTTGTGTGTATGTGTGAGTGTGCGGCATGTCCTTGCCTTGATTTGAATTTTTAACTTTTGCAACGCGCAAATGAGTGCGCGCATTAGCAAATTCCTGCCAATGACATGATGAAATTTTCACCAACAACTTATTCAGCCTTCGTCTCAATGTTGGCCTGAACTTTGCCCTCATCCTCCAGCTGAGCCTCTATGTGCCTTTGATAATCACCTGAAAAAGAGAGAGAGAGACAGGAGACAGAGTTTCCTACTGCATTGACACCTCTGCTGCCATTGCTCGTTTGTCTGCCTTCCAAGCACGTGCCATGTTTGTCAATGCTTAAGAGAGAGAGAGCAAAAAAAATGATGCAGCCATCCACCATGTTGGCTTCAGACTCGTTTTGCTGTGCCAATCAAGCCGACGACAAAAGTGAAAGCAACAAAATCTTCATCATCAAGTGTCATTCTGTGCGGAAGTTGACACACACGCACACCCACAGACACACACCACTTAGGTCTGTGTGTCTATCTCGCCCGCTCTATTCTATTCCAATGAATATTTATGCCCTGTTGTTGGGATCCCCATCAGTTGTTTTGTATGCGAACGAAAAGGTTGAGTATGGAGGTCACTTGTCTCTTTTTGTAGTCTCCTGTTGATGTTTTCAAGAGCTCCCAACACAGCCTGGTTGTCTGGGCCAAACAAGTGTGTGCAAGTTTCAATTGCTTCTGCTGACCAACTACTGTGTGAGCCCCAAATGTTATTTAAACATAACTTTTTAAGGTTTTTTTTTGTTTTGAAATTTTGCAATTTGGCAAATTAACTTGTAGCCCAAAAGCCCAAATGTACTTCAAATTTGAAGCATGGTTTTTGTGTAGGTACTTGAAACATTGCCATTGGAAAAACGACCGTTAATATTATTTAAAAAAAAGAAAAAACAATTTCTTGAATCAAGATCTTTTCGTACTTAGATTAACCCGAAAATCGTATAAAAAGCGTGTTCTTATTTCAAGATCAAGTGGTCTTGGATTGAGTACAAAAGAGACTTTAAAATGCCAACGAAAAATGTGATTTTTTTAAACGAATCGGTTCTTGAAATTGCCAACGGGTTCTAACACTTTTTTTTATAAAATGAAGGTAGATTTTCGACCTACTGTAATACCATCTTGGTCTTTTGTTAATTCATGGACCTTGGATCTTTCCAGCTTTCTTTAATTCAATCAGAGATCTTATCTCAAGAACAATTTGGGAAAAGCTATAGCATTTTATGGGATTAAATCCCGAACATTTTGTACTTATTTAATGTACTCTTATTTGGTTTCAAAAATGCGCTGAAAGAAATATCAAGAAATTTCGTACTCTTATCAAGTATTTTCCGCTTTAAAACTTCTATAAGCCATAAAAATCTTGATTTAAGAACGAAATTCATGATTCAAAAGCGTTTTTTAAAACTTTTAATTCCTTAATTTCAAGATCGATTTTGATATGTTAAGTTTGCCTCGAGATTTTTTTAAACTCTCAGAGCTCATCTTAAGCATAATCTACACTAAATTAAGTACTTTATGGAAGTTGAAGATCGAATAACTCCTGGTTAAAAAACTTTCATACTAAAATGAGAATCAATCAAATTTAATTTGAAATTCTAAGGTGAATCCTCTTTGATATAAAACTAATACTGATAAGTATGTTCTTCAAACAATCCCTATTTTGCACTTAGTTCCATCCTATTGCGCTCTTAGATCAATTCTGTTTTATGCTTAAATTAATCCCGATTTACTATCAAACATATCTTGAACTGTTTTTAAATCCTAAACTGTATTTATATTTTCGAATTTTTAACGGGCGATTTCGCATTTTCAAACGTTTCGCACTCAAAGTAAGAATTTCCTAGAGCGAGTCCTTCTTACTAAAATCTAGACGGAAATAGAAAATTTTTAAGAGACGTCAACAAAGAATATTTTGTACTTATATTGAGACTTTCAGACTGGATTTTACGTAAGACCATTACAACCATTACAAAATATGATCACTAGAGCGGACCCTAAAACGACAGAATGGAAAAAAGTAGGTCTCGGCATTCCCAAAGCTTATATTTGTTGTATAAATAAAATTTCTGGAAACCAACAAATTTTATTTTAATTTTCAATGGGCAGGCCATGGACATAGAAAGATTGAAAAAAAAATTACTCATACGACCTGTTCACCAGATCAATAATTTTTCAAGAAAATCCTTAGAACATTTCAATTGTTCAATTGTCATCTTTTGAAATTCAAACCATCTTTTTATACTCTGTACCAGAGGTACACAGAGTATATTAAGTTTGTGCAAGTGTCCGTCTGTCCGTCCGTCTGTCTGCCCGTCTGTCCGTATGAACAAACAGATCTCAGAGATGGTAAGAGATAGAGGTTTGTCATATATGGAACATATGTTTCTTATACTTGCAGGCAGATCAAGTTTATTTTCCATTTTTGCCACGCCCCCTCCCGCCCCCGCAAGTTTTAAAAAAGTTATATCTCCCACAGTTTTATAGATAGAAGATTCGTTCCTTCTGGATTATTTATCAGGATTATTTATCGATCCGCCAAAGGAATGGTAAAGATCGTATGATCGTATGTTGTCGAGTTATAAGGAAAACAAACAATTAGGGGCAGCACCGGTCGCAACGGTGATAGGCAGCACTTCACAGGTACAGAGTATGTTATAGTCGGGCTTGACCGACTTTCTTTATTGTTTTTCTGTGTGTATTATGTTTTTGGCCTTAGTACCGATTCCAAGTTTTCCAGAATGAACCGAAATCAGAGTTTCGGTTCTTTGTTACGGTTTTGGATTCCGAATCGGATACCTAAAGCTCCAATAGTTTTTGAAAGAATTGGCCTTTTAAGTTACTGTTCATTTAAAATGGTCACTAGAGGTACCAGAGTACCGGAATCGGTACCGGAACCGATAACAAAATTTTTTGATTGAACCGAAAACCTTTTTCGTTATTATTGGAGCCGATAGAACAGGAGGGGAAGCCGAAGCGATAGTATCGGTATAGTTTCAGTTCTAGTTGAACTTTGCAGAGGGCTTATGCTTAGGAGCAATTGGAAACGCGATATAGGCAAACGTGGTAACACAATTTGGACTAACCGAATGCCGAGTTTCGCGCCTTCTTTCGAGTTTTCTTCCACTGTACACTCACTTGTTAAAAAGAGACAAATGTAAAGGCTTCTAAGAAGTAGTTCTAAGTACCAAGTCGTAGAGAAAAATGAAAGTGTGTCGGATGGCTGATCGATCGATAATGAGTGTTATAATAACGTAAATAGTTTTGCCTTGATATTCAAGCCAGTGTTACATGTTAACTCCGAAAAATGTTACGAAAGTTAGAATAGTCTCTAAAATTTCACTTTAATTGTTAAATGTAAATCTTTTGATTCTATTATGCTGCGGCATTTGTATTGGATGAAAAAGAGTCA
The DNA here is from genome assembly GCA_018904265.1 of Lordiphosa collinella. Lineage (NCBI taxonomy): Eukaryota > Metazoa > Arthropoda > Insecta > Diptera > Drosophilidae > Lordiphosa > Lordiphosa collinella. Next base: position 121,314 of record JAEIFV010000046.1, on the reverse strand, counting down.
AGAAATAATTAAAGAGTATGTCTCTTGAGGTGCAGTTGTGACCTAAGCTTAAGTTCGATTTCATTTCCAAAATTGATGCAAATTGCCATTCCACTTCCTTCACTTCCATAAAAAAAGTGTTTTCCCTTTAAAGAATTTAGATAGACAATTGACCATAATCCTTTCCAGTCTACAAATATATATGGTTTCACAACAAATGTTGCTTTTCATGATGTATATTTCATGATAGTTCAAAAAGGCTTGAAATTATGTTTAGTTTTTGGAATTTTAGGTATGAGTTTATCCAAATGAATTTAAAATAATTTTTAATCAGACTTCTTGTTATCGGCTGGCCCAAGACTCCATGTTTATATTCTTTTTCTACTGTTTTAAGACATTTTTTTAAGATTCAGGTGTGACCGTTTTTTTTTTTTTAAAAATTTCTTTTTTGTTGCAGCTAAATAAGAAAACTCATTTAAGCTTTCTAAGGGATATTCAGGACACCCGTTGAGTAGTCGCACACTCTACTACTGAACCACAACCTTTCACTTAAGGGTCGTTTCGAAAGTTTACAATTCATGAAATTTATATGAATTCAATGTACAAGGGTTTAATTTAAGGTTGAAATTTAGAAATTATTAGGTCAAAGTCGAACACTTTTGTGCGCCTCAAATGAGGCTACGAGTATTTTTAGCAGTCTTTCTCTCTATCTCGTTAATTGCTGCCACATATGCAACAGCCACGGGGTCCGCCATCAAACCGCCAACTGTCCGCAATGACGTCATTACCATTGGCAGCAAGTGCCACTCAAGCCAAGAGACGACTACCAGCCACTCAACGAGTCATTTCACTTTGGATTGCTTGTAGCCAGAGAGACAGTGGGCCAGGCCAGGCAACCGACCAATTTAATTAGTATTGGCCTGGACTCGCTCGTCTTGTTGTATTGCTGTAAGTGCAATTATAAATACTCAGCAAGTAGATTTCAAGTGGAAGCGGAGGAAAGTGGAGAGCTCTGACAATAAATTGTGAGAGAAATGAACAGCAGGAGCAGCAGCTGAAGGAAAATCAATAAGCAACAAAAGACAACAAAGTGTGACAAAGTTTGGTATGGAGAAAAGTGGCTCACACACACACACACAGATACAACCGATAAGACCTTTTTCCGTTTTCCCCCCATTTCTTGAAAGCCTCTGGGGTATTTGGCGCATCATGACCTTGCCACTCGCTTTGATGAGTTGTCAATGGGTGTGTCTCTGTGTGTGTGTGTGTGTAACTTGGCCGCTGGCCATAGCATACTTATTGGGGCAAAAGTGTTGCATAATATTAGCAAACATGCGAAATGGCCAGCCATTTTTCAAATGACTTTTGTAATGTTACACACACCATTTTCCCTGAATACACAAATATTTGCTTCTTCTGCGATTACAATGACATTCCACAAACAATTGAGGGCAATTAAACTCAAATCAATCATTAAACGGAGCGAAATGTGCAATTTAAATGCGTGTGGGTATCATGCATAATGACATTCCAATGCAATTTGTGGGCTGAATCCATAAACAAGGCAAATGATCAAAAATTGTATTGTTTTTTAAATATTCAAATGACTTTTCGCCAGCTAATTTCTAAACTCCGACCTCAAATTAACCCTCAAACGTAAAAAACACATTCATTATTGATGCCTGTGCCACTCTGCGTATGCGTAATATTTAAAATTTTATTCCATTTCCAATCGAATTAAATGCTGTCATTATAATCCACTAATTTCGTGGGGCTGCTTTCAATTATTGAGTTCAAACCGAATGCCAAAAATGCAAACAATAAACGAAACAAAAAGCCAGCATACGCAGTTGGTTCTGTGGAAGAGTAAACACACACACACACACACACACATCGAGAGATGACCTCTAATCAGCACGCATTCTAATTTGCTGTATAAATAAGCATAATATGTTAGGCATCATCATCACCATCATCATCATTATAATCATTATGGTTGGGATGGGCTCTATGCCAAATAAAAGTATATATACATGAGGGTGGAACTTATTAAGGCTGAAATGGGAAAAGGTTGAGCGCTGCACTCACTTGGGTAAATTTTTATATTAATTCCGATCAAACTTATGTCCAAGCGGAAGTTGAGATTGCGTTGCAATCAGCAGATTTCGCTGTATTCCAGGCTTTTTTGCTCTCATTCTTATCTCCCTTCTCTATTACACTTCTGGGAGGTAAGATAGCGTTTTTCAGTTGGGATATGAAAAAAACCCTTCTGATAGATAACAAAATGTTTCTTCTGAGCAATGGGATAGGTTAGGTTGAGATGGTAAAAGTGGTGAAGCTTCTCTACTCTACGTTAGTAGCTCGAAGTGATGGAGTAAGGCAATCTCAAATTCAAATATTGCTGAATGATAAGAAAGGCTTAGCTTGGAAGGCAAACTCTCTTTTCTTGAAGTGCTTAGTTAAGGCTTCCCTACGCAAAAAAACAAGTCAAAAAGTCGGTCAAGCCCGGCTATAACATTACATAGCATGATTGATTCCTCAAGTGAACCAAAAAATCTTTAAGATGTTGTATACTCTTCTAGATGACTGGTAAATACTACAATAACCGGGGAATACAAATGAACTTTTCTACTCTAAGGTCTATACTGAAAAGTAAACCATTTGCATAAATGGTAATGGCCTTGAGTTTGTTTTAAGAAAGCGAGATTAAGTCCAAAGGTAATATAGTACCCTCTTGGAGTCGCGGGAACCCGCTCATCTAATAGCCGATTCTTTAAGCCTATGATCAGTCTTATTACACCTAGCCCTCGCTTTGCGCTCTCTTATGTACCACGAACTCGGTGATTATAAATTTCCTCTTTTGCCCCTTTTAACAGGCTGAAGTCCACGCCGAATATGAAGGAATGTTAATGCTCTGTTAATTTCCATAAAGGATAGCTATTAAAAACTTCTTTCCCTGAGTAACGGGTATTTTTGACTTTTGAAACCTTCGCGGACAAGTGTCCAACCATTCCCCAAAGTTTTATCGGAACCGGATGATCGGTATAATTTTCAAAATTGCGCGGTTTTTGGAACAATTCCCGGCCATTTCTTCAATTTAGAAACTTTCCCATTTAGCCTTTTCCCAAAGTTTCATCGCAGACAGGCATCGCCCAGTATGAGTAAAAATTACCTTGCTGTCAATTTGTAATCGTGGGCATCGTAGGGATCGTTCTCGTTACAATCAAACATAATCATTTCTCTCTGAAAATTATTTAATCAAATCAACCCTTTTTAATGTAGCCTTCATATGCATAGTAGGCTGGTGATTATACTCTTAAGATGCCATGATTAAGTACTCGGCATTGTAAAACAGAAAAAAAAAAAAAATCATTGGGCGTGTTCACCAGCATAAATCAATAACCAAAAATCGACTAATTTTGTTAGATTGTGCTGGTGAACGGGCGTGATGTGCAATCATGATTGCTAATTTTCGTGATTGTGTTAGATGTCAATCCATCAAAGTATTTCTTTGTTAGATTGATTTGATTTGTGATTGTTATCGATAGCAAACAGCTGACAACAATAAACAAAGAATTAATTTTGTGAAAATTAAAACAAAATGGCCAAGGAATCGTCTTTGCTTTTTGCAGTTTGGACGTTGGCAAAACGAGAGTCCCTCTCATCAGTAGGTGACCGTTTCGACATACCAAAAAGCCCTCAATGGAGTAGCCAATGTTCCTAATCCAGGTGCCCACACCCACGCACACCGCGTCCCATTCACTGCGTCTCATTTGCAGCTTTAAATACATACGTCTCGCATGTCTGCCACACCACCGGCACCCGCTTGCCCAGCTCAGCCCTAAAGATGACTCGCTTCACCGAGGTGTGTATAACTTCTGCCTCCTCCGGTATGGCCTGCAGCACCTCTAGCATGATCCAGAGCTGCATATCTTCACTGACATATGGTATACGCTGCTGCTGGAAATTATTGATCACCTCAATGGTACACGGCCAATCCTGCTGCAGCATGTGCACTATATAAACTCCCAGTGCAATGCATTGACGATGCAGCACAATCTTGGGTCCTCCCGCAAACAATGGTCTCGAGTGTTCGTGCTCTGCATCTCATCCAAATCGGTTGGGAGAGAGCTTTCCTCCGAGTCTATCATGGAGCTGCAAGAAGGCCCCCAGTTGATTCCTCAAACCTGGCCGCATGAAACTCCTCAATAGAGGTCATCTGCAAGGAGTTCTCCACTTCGCTTACAAGTAGCCAATATGGGACAACCAGAGACAACCAAGTCGCCACCGAAGAGGTCGAAATTTCGCCATATCGGCGTTTTTGACGACAGTCACATCCAATATAATGGATTGTACTTGATGTTATTCATATTTTAATATTTTTTTTACTTGCGGTCAAAAGTTCAAAACTTCCGCCAATAAAAAATATCGATAGTTTTGTTGGCTGCAAATTCTATCAAAAACCGTTCACCAGCAGCCAAACACGTTTTTTGTGATTGTTGATTTATGTTAGATGATTGTTGTGTGCTGGTGAACACGCCCATTCTACTCATAATCATAGGAAGCTAACTTATTTCGCAGCCATAGCAACTAGGCCTTCACCAAATATAAATTTTAATAAAAGAAATAACCTTAGAACGATACTGACCATTTAGGTAATCAGCAGTTTTACGAAAATATGCAATTATTCTTATTGTGAAACGCTTTATTCCATCAAAGAAAACGTGAAGCTGCCTTAAACTAAAGAATTCAACCAAAAAAGTAGTTAAATGTCATAAAGTTTTTGAAAAAACTTTTATTTGGTGTCACTTGTTCGTTACATACGAAAGCTTTTTGAAAAACTTTGTGACGTTTGCTTCGTTGTGTAAATCATGATTGATTGATGCGACATGAGGGAACTTCTTCTGATGAATTGCATAATTATTCGGAAACTTAATCCATAAGAATAAGGGTCTGCTTGTGTTTAAGCGGTCGTTGTTGTCCGCCGGTGCCCGCTGGCTGGGGTCACTGACGCTAAAACAACGGCTGCCGGCTGGCTGTTACTCGTTGGGTTTAAGCGAGTCGTATGTAAAATAAAACTGCATTGCCATTGCTTGGAATTCAAACATTTGACCCTTAGTTCAACCTACCAGAAAGGTCCACCCCAAAACAAACATCTGATATATGCACTCATGTACAGATCATGTTTAGTTTTAATATTTCGCAGGGCATATACTGGGTATGTGGGCCATTTATATGCACAACGTTCTTTCTTTCTTTCATTTTTTTTGGCTCTCTCTCTCTCGTTGTGTGCATAAAATATTCGTGCAGTAATTTTTCATGCTCACATTAGCGGCAACGTCTGTCGCACACAGCATAAATGTTGCAATAAATAAACCCGCCAAAGGCGGACCCGGAGAGCGAGCCAAGTCCTGTTTCGGTGCACATTTAATCGGTATTGATTTTGTATTGTTTGTCCGTTTCGGTTGCCAATATTTTATTGTGCGTTTCTCCTTTTGGCCTGCGTCTTTTCCTTTCAATTCAATTCCGCTTCTGGCCCTGTTGGACTGAGCGTTAATTGAAAGCCATACAAATGGTGGCTCGGCTTGAAGGCAATTATAAAATTGTTTGGCCAGAGTTGATTGTAGCATGAAATGGCCTGCCGCCCGTCGGGCATAAACAACTAATGGCCAGGCCACCACCCAGGCCATGTGGTCTAGTCTGCTCTCACTCACTTACCGCCGCACAGAAGCAGTTGCCATTTGGGCCCGGGATCAATTGTTTATTTATTGCGCCACATTTTCAACAGGATTTGGCTTTTAATGCTTAAACGTCGTCGGTACGGGCAAGTTTTATTGTCGCAAGGACACACATTATGCGCGCCGAGGCATATTTCACTCGATTTGTGTATGCAGTAGGCAGTAATTTAACGCATAATCGAACTTTTATTCAATAAATGAATGTTATAATTGATTTATGCAAAGGCTTCCGAAACGAACTAACTATAAATTTCCATGACTTTTCGTTTTTAATTGTAATTCGAGTAATTGTATTACTTTAACTGGCAGACAGCGGTCAATTGCATTAAATGCATCATTCGAAATGGACAGTGGCACATGCGGTGTGTCCGTCCGTCCGTCCGTCTCTGATGGATCGAGTGTGGTGTGGTCAATACAGTTTACATGAGACTGAAGCTGTCTGCAGGCATTACCGCTGCCATTACTGTCATCTTTTAATAGTTTATGATCTGTAAAAAAGGAAAATTACAAATTCAATTCTTTTATGCTAGTCTAGAAGTCGGAGTGACTTGCCCTCTGAATAAATATTTTCATGCTAGATACTGGACTAAGGAAAAAGCGACTTAAGAAAAATTTTCTAGAAATCCTGGCTACGCCCTTGTATAAAACACTTACCAAGTCTTCAATCGACTAAATAGAAAACTAGCAGTTACCCGGCGAGTGTTGCCTTGATGCTTACAAAACTTATTTTACAATTTCCATCTATCAAATCTCCATGAAAATCTAAACTCAATATAAAGTTCGATCTTCACCACCCGTTCCAAACGGGTGTCTTCATAATAATATCAACTCATAAGAAGAAAGAGCAAACCATTTTTTGAGCCTTTCAATCTTTACCTTCTATTTACCCGTCTACAGTAGTCATCAATTGAATCTTTTTCCCAATCAAAACTTATATGAGAATTTAGCAAATTTCGCGACTTTTCGGACCGTTTGATTTACATCATCCGACTTTTGTTCCCATCTTCATAATAATCAAAACTTAGGTATATTTTCTTTGCAAATTTTGCAATTTTTAGTTGCTTTGGTCCTCCTATTGGTCGCCACTAGGTCGCCCTTTTCAGCAACAGCCTGTCTCCGTGCTTCTACTTCCACTGTTGTCTTAGCAGCTTTCTAGAATTCGATGTGTTTAGCAAATTGCTGGCGTCGATTGCACGCCTGCTTCGGCGTTTCTACAAATCTCAACCTGTCCTGCCGGTCAACTGGTTCATCGCGCCGCGCTTGCGATTGTTCCGAAGTCTCATCAGCTCACTTGGATGCGATGTGCATAGCAAATTGTTAGCATCGATTGCTCGCCTGCTCCCGCATTTCTGCAGATCTTGCGATTGTTCCGGAGACTCAGAAGCACTCTGGGATGCAATGTATTCAGAAAATTGCTGCCGTCAATTACTCGCCTGTTGCAACGTTTCGGCAGCTCTCCTATCTGCTTGACGGTTACCTGCTGCATTCTCCTGAGCTCTGCTTGCGAATTAGATTCTAAAGACAAGATACATTGACAAGATACATTGACTAAGAAAAAGTATCACAGTTGAACAATCGACGATAAGGAAAAAGTCATAGGCTGTGTCCCATGAACAAAAGTGGTTCAGAGACATATCTCCAAAATTCTTTATGGGTTGGTAATAGGGACCGGTTCAAAAGTGGTTCAGAACCAAGTATCACATAATATTTAAGCAATGATCTTCAAATTAGCTGTACAGGTAGCATGGAGTTTGATATTTTACAGTTTATAGACCGGTTCTGAAACTGTTCAAAAGTGCTTCGGAGCCATATCACAGAAATTAATTAAGACTTGAAATTTGTTGTGTAGGTTATTCATGTGGAGTTGAATATTTTAATGGCACAGACCCGGTTTCAAATCGGTTCAATAGTGGTTTAGAGTCATATCTCGGAAATAATTTCATCTATTAGCTACACAATTTGGTATGAGGATTGGTAGTATAAATTTAGATATTTTCTTGTTATCGAACTAGCAGGCTGAACCGGCTCAAAAGTGGTTCAAAGTCTATTTAAGCTGACAACTTGAAGCTCGGTCTGCAATTTAAAGTAAGACATATTACTGGTTCAGAACTTGTTTCGAACCGTTTGAAAAGTCATTCGGAGCCATGAGCTATGAACTGGGAATTTTGAGTAAAGGAATGAAATATGGAGCTTAATACTTGCCAAACTCAAAAATGGATCCGAACCTGATTGAACAAGTTCAAAAGTACAAAGCGATTTTCAGCCAGTTCAAACTTGATTAAGCGACGTATCCACACAAATGAATAAACGAAAGATTCGAATGGTGTACAGCTTCAAAGGTTATAATAAACGAAGACTAAGATGGGTGGCGTTTTTATTTCTTGTTCAAGACGTCTAGTGGCCGGGTAATGAGTAGAGGCTTACTAATCAAATCAGGTCGCTAAAGTCCATATTTATAAATCGGAAGACTCGTCGAATGTTTGTTATAAGAAACCTTATTGGTTTCCCTATTAAAAAACAATAACAAAAATCTTAACGAGCTGTTTTGATTTTAATCAAAGTGAATGTTAGCTTCTCAAGATCGAAGATTTGACTATACAGCGAATACTTATGAACATGAACAGAGTAGTTAAGCATACTCTCACGGAGCTTAAATCTTGTGGAAATTTCGTGCTATTTGTGCACTTGAAATTCTCAACTTTTTACTCGCCGGTCTGGGTTACTTAAATAGGATTTGCAAATGGCTTGTTGGTGTGACAGCAACTGGAAGTGTACTGACGAAGGTTTTGTCATGGTGGCAGCCGAAACGGCCGTCTACACAGCCACAGCTACTGTTCATGTTCATATGTATTCTCTGTTGAATTTTCTGGATGATTATTGAATTATAATCAATCCTCGACCTTGAGCCTGCTAACACTCACTTTGACTAATAACCGAAATCTTGATATTTTGAATGGAAAGTTTACCCTTTTTTGCAAACAAGAATGAACACATAGAGGATTTTACTTGAATTAGCGACTCAATGTAGCGATCCTGATAGTCCCCAAGTACTTAATTCGTGATAAGCTGGCTTAAAAAGGAACATGCAAAACAACTTGGAGTGTGACAGCAAAATAGTCTGCTGTTGAGAGGACCGGGAGGCCCTTAAAACAGTACTGTACAGACAAGTGCAGTGTTCGCATTGAAATGTTTTTAATTTATTTAGTTCCCTAGAATCAAATGATTGCTGTTCGTAAGTGACCTTCTATTCTAAGCCTAAATTGAGCTGCGTTCCTTATAGTTATTATTTCATGGGGTAAATATTGCCAACAGCTTGACAGTCTGTATTTTTGGTACACAACGATGTGGGTTCTTCCTGAACGGTTAACGTTGTCTTAGATATAGGGATGACGGTTCATGTTTCCAAGCTGTTTTATGTAACAAAACAAGGCTTCGCACAACCATCCACGATTGATGTAGTAATTCAAATACATTAATATTAACGTCAGATAGTCTATCAGAACGTTTTCAAATGTAAATGTATTCTGCTATATTGTTAAGTGCTACTTGAATTTTACTTTTACTTGTTGAGTCACAATTATTCAACACTTCAACACCTCAGAAAAGAACACAAATTAGGACGGGTTTTGGCTAGCATGCATACGAATCTTGACTGGTAGGAAAAGCTTGATCACATACTGGTTTCTCAGGATTCCATACAGGTTGCCTACGGATCCAAGAATACGGTCATTCTATGAGAGTGCTGCGGAAAACAGAGGTACACAGAGTATATTAAGTTTGTGCAAAATTATGTAACAGGCAGAAGGAAGCATCTCCGACCCTATAAAGTATATAGATTATTGATCAGCATCAACTGCCGAGTCGTTCTAGCCATGTCCGTCTGTCCGTCCATCTGTCTGTCTGTCCGTATGAACAAACAGATCTCAGAGATGGTAAGAGATAGAGGTTTGACATGTATGGGACATTTGCTTCTTATACTTGCAGGCAGATCAAGTTTATTTTCAATTTTTGCCACGCCCCCTCCCGCCCCCGCAAATTGGAAAAAACATCATATCTCCCACAGTTTTATAGATAGAAGGTTCGTCCCTTCTGGACATATTTAGTAATCAGGATTTTTTATCAATCCGCCAAAGCTATAAGGAAAACAAACAATTAGGGGCAGCACCGGTCGCAACGGTGATGGGCAGCACTTCACAGGTACAGAGTATGTTATAGTCGGGCTTGACCGACTTTCTTTCTTGTTAGTTCGTCGTTTGCTTGTTTTAGTTTCAAATTGCTGTTCTTTTGGAATTTTCATACCGCGGCTCAAGGGGATTAAAAATGTATGCTACCCTTTGGGTTTGGCCTGGCTAGATAAATCAATAAAGAATCTCTATAAATTGTATAAAAAAGTTGCCAACATTTTACTGAAATGAAATTTAATCAAATATTTTGCTAGTAGGCGGATTGAGAGAAGCAGGAGATGTTGAAATAATTTGCTCATTCTGTTTTTGGTTCGTTTGTGTGAGGGTTGTTGGTTTTGGCAGACGAATAAATCTGCAGTCGTCCTCAATAAAAATAGACACATATTCACAGTTTCATTGCATCTAGGCGGCCACAACGCACACACACACACAGCACACACACATATCGGAATCGAAAACAAAAAGACTTGGCCACATTTCAATTGAAAAGCGAATTGTGAAAAATGTAATTGAGTTTTACCACCCAATCAAATAATACAACTAAAGCTTAAAACAAATAATAAAAAAAAAAAAAAAAATAAAAAAAAACTAGTGAAGTTGAATTAAGGCTGAAATAGGCCTAATTATACTGTTAATTCATTGAAAAAAGAAAACACGGTGCAAAAATGTTTGGCTGCATTTATCAGCTGTGGGACTGGTGAGTATTGACAAAGATATATGCAAAATATAGATGGGGCATGATAAATAAAACTTAAGTAAACATTAACGTCCAAATAACTCTTGAGAGCTGTTATGGAATGCCAAGGCTTGATATAATCCGACTTACTCTTAGATCTATTGGATATGACAGAAAGGTAGTCATTGAAGCCACTTGTGATCTGTTGGGTTGTTAAGAAAGTTCGTAAAGTTTTCATGACAAAGTTTTTTTTAAACAAAATACAATAAATTAATCAATGATGTATTCTCCGTTGCTGTTCACGACCTCGGCCTACCTCTCGACCAATTTGTTGATGCCGTTTCGCCAAAAATCGGCTGGCAGTTTTTGAGGTCCTCTTCTTCGTCGAATGTAACACCCCTCATTTAGTTCGGCATAGAGCGGAAAAGGTGATAATCCGTTACCGCAAGGTATGGAGAGTACGGCGGGTGTTGAAGAACTTTCCATTCGAGTTCTTGAAGGGCAGATTTGTCAGTTGACATAAGAGTCCCAAAATTATTCATAAATAACCGTCCACACATATGATCTAAGTGAACCGCAAACAGTGAAACTAGAACTTTGAAAAAGAGTCATACACAAGCACGAATGTATTAAAGATTCCAACCGCACATCTACTATATCAAGAGTCTTTGGTTTTACCTCTCTCTGTGTCTGTGGGCCAGCCTGGCCTGGTCGCTGCAGTTAATCAATTACGTTCAATTAAGCGATGAGCCAGTGCAACGTTTCGGCTGATGTGCCTCTTCCGTGAGCATGGGGCTTAACGCTTGCTCCACGCAATTAAATTAAACCCACTGACCTCGTCTAATTGAATCACATCCACCCCTTTTCCCAATCTCTGACTGAATCAAATCTGCTTTTGTTCTCCGCTCTTGCAGGTTAGAGGCACCGCCGCTCTTCACTGCCGGCACCATGGATGCCAAGAAGCTGCAACAGTTGCAAGAGGCCGCCGCTTTGGCCCAGCAGCAGAAAAAGCTGCCGCTGGCCTATCAAACCAATCTGGTGGACTATCGCACGGCCAGCCATTCACCCGCGGGCTATCATCAGGCCTTGTATCAGCAATCGCCCACGGCCACCAGTTCCAGCGGTGGTGGTCCAATGTCACCCATCGATATGCAGCCGCAGGGTAAACATCATGGCCTGCTGAAACATGGCCATGGTGCGGGCACCTCGAGCAGTTCGCACAGCTCTCCATATCATCAATCATATACGAGCAGTGGTGGGGAGCAAATCTATCAGTCACCCACGGAGCGTACCTATTTGGCTGCTGCGGGACGTCTGCAGGCCAGCAATGCCACCGCCGGTCATCATCCCATTTCGGCACTGCAGGCACAGTACCAGCAATTGCAGCAGGCCAAGATGCAAGCACAAATAGCCACCCAAAGTGAGGCGGCACAGCAGCAGCAGCGTACCTTTGCCATGCGCCAGGCCATGAATCCACCCACGGGTCACTATCATATGAGTCAATCCTCCAGCATGGTGTCTAATCTAACACTGCAGCAGCAGCAGAGGGCTCCTCCCTCTACTTTAAATTTGGCGAATCAATATCAACCCGCGCAGGGACCCTTGAAATTACAACAACAAATGCCCAAACACTACCAGGAGCAGCTCTATGTACAGCAGCAACTGCAACAGCAGCAGCAACAGCAACTCCAGCAACAACAACAGCAGCAACATCGTCACAAGGCGGAGCTACAGACACCGGGAAGTGAGCATGGACCTGTCTACATACAACAGAATCATCCCGGTCATGTGGTCAACCAGGCATGTCAGACCCAAATCTCAGCCGTCAAACCCAAGGCCACACCCAGTTCTGAGGAATCCTCCACCACCACCAGCAACTCCACCAAGAGTCCTACTCATGCACCACTCGATCGCAAGAAAAGCGCTGGCTCCATACAAGCGCTCAAGTCGCCCATCACCAAGCGACCACCCACCTCGCCGGTGACTCTTTCCGGCTGGCTGCACAAGCAGGGTTCGGATGGCCTCAAGGTGTGGCGCAAGCGTTGGTTTGTGCTGGCCGAATACTGTCTGTACTACTACAAGGGTCCCGAGGAGGAGAAGCTGTTGGGATCAGTGCTGTTGCCCTCTTATAGGGTGTCCGCCTGCCTGCCCGAGGATAAGATCTATCGCAAATTCGCCTTCAAGTGTGAGCATCAGAATATGCGTACCTATTGGCTTTCCGCGGACAGTGCGGATGCCATGATGCAGTGGGTGAGATGCCTGGCAGCGGCTAGTCTAATGCAGGCTCCCAGTAGTGGTGATTCAGATCCCAGTGTGAGTTCGTCTTTCAATCAAAGCGGGGAGAACTCGGACTCGGGTATACACACGCTGCAATCGCAGCCCAGCAAGGGACAGCCCACCCCCTTGTCGGATCAGGCAGGCGGCGGTGGTGGAGGAGCTCAACCCCTTTATGCCAATGCACCACCCAAGCCGCGACGCATCAATGATGGCGGCTACTCCTCACCCTCGCCGGAACACAACGAGCAGCAGCCAGCCTCTAGTCGCCATTTGATGTCCCAGTCTCAGAAGCTCTACCAGCAACAGCAGCAGCAGCAACAGCAACGATCTCAGCCACAACAGCATCATGCCATCTATGACACCCGCACGGGTCATGTCTCCTCCGCTCTACAGCTGCAGCAGGCTCAACAGCAGTACTCCCTAGACCATCTGGAGGCACAGTTCCAGCAGCAACAGCTGGACATGGAAGAGCAGATAGCCCGTCTCCAGCAACAGCGTGCTGTGGAGGAAATCTATGGCGAACGGGAGCTGTATGTGGCCAAGTTGATGCAGCAACGTGCCGCCAGCGGTGGCTATCCCACGCAGCAGCAGCTGTTGCAGGCCGAGCGACGCACTCCGGACGCCTATGGAAGATCGAAACAACAACGCATGTTTGCCGCTGCAGCAGCAGCCGCCGACTATGAGGATATCTATAATATGTCCCAGCTAGGCATGTCAGCACAAGAAGCTCTGCTACAGGAGGCGGCCAGCTATCGTCGTCCCTTGAGCCCGCCCAGCTATGATGGCAGCAAGCATATACCGGCCATGCCGCAACGCTACACGCCCAATCACTTGGAGGTAAGTAGCGGGCGGGTTAGGGGGGCAAATGCAATTCTTTCTGGCAATCAAAAATGCCATAGCTTCAGGCACGAACCATTACTGACTTACAGTGAAGGTCATTCTGGCTGGCTGGTTGCCTGGCCACCCCCTTTCCACAAATCATACTGTGTGTGGCACTTGATGCTGTCTGATTGCAGCAAATGGTGGAAACTTTCGCAAGTGCAGCTAATATAAAAGGCAAAAAGTTGAATGATACTCCTAGGGGAGGGATGCCACGAATGCGGTGGCAAAAAAAGTATATATGTCTCTGCTGACCCACTTCCCAAAATTGCAGGTTGCACCCAAACAAAATCAAAATTATTCTCAAATTCCACTCGTTTGAGTTTATGAAACGGCATCTCCAAGCAAACACATCTTTCTCTCCCTTGAGAAAAAGTCCTTTGCTCTACTGACTTAGATTTTACTTAACTTTTAACTTTTGTTAAAAGCTTTGTGCGAGATTTAGAACATCCGTCGTTAGAAAATCCAAGACTGCCTGTTTAAAATTGATCCAAGCTCTTCCAAAGTCAGATATGCCTTGCCCCCTGAGCGTTCGATACCTGGTTCATGGCGTCTTAATTCGTTGAAACTTTTACCCTGGTAACTTCTATCGATAAATGTCTGAAATGCACTATACAGAGGGACATAAGCTGTTCAGATGATAAGTTTCCTTAAACTCTATGTAGAAACCAAACTTTATCAAAATTTGTGAGTACAACAACTGACACTCAACACAAACGCAAAGAAAAGTATAAGAGAGCATTTAGAAGCTTAAGTTCAAACAAAAGTGTGCGATGGTACTGTGCGATTAGATGCCGTTCACTCAGACCCCAATACAGTGAGGATTATAGCATTCCCGACAGTCTATTGAAGATAGAACCGGAGGTGTGCAAACAACTAATGACCTCGAGCCATCTATAACTTGCTAGATTGAAAATCAAATAGGTCGTTAAATAAGACACATCCCTGTAGTTCAGCTGGTGTCAAGTGCATCACTGAGCGTCAGTCGCGTCTTTGATGCATCACAGCGCTATTCTAGTACTTGAACTATAGTGTGCATCCATCCCGATCGGTACGTTTTCCGGACATTCTCATACAAAATTCGTTAGGCAAATACTTGGGTGGTGGTTGGTCTGGTGGCGAGTGCTCACTACGAAGAGCTAGGGGGGTTCGTTAGTGCCGCACCGGTGCAGACGAACTACAGGGATGGGGCTCTTGTGGGAAGCTTATTTTCAGGTAACATCAAGTTTGAATATCAGTCATTTTTTAAAGCAATTCTTTTCGGACTAAATGTATTAGCTGAATTGAGTCTGCGGCATTCTTGCACTAAGCCGATTTCACGGTCAAACGAAGAACGAATCAACATCGCGCATTCTTGACTTGTTTAATAAGCCAAAATCAATCCAAAATCAACCTCTCCCTAGCTAAAGTCGGGATAAAGACAAGAATTCCGGGATTGGTAAATCCGCTTTTGATGAATTATCTTTAATTTGAAGTTCTTATGTGTCTCGGTCAGTGAGCAAATAACTCTGGTTCAGTGACTCAAGGTTAAGTGACTATTTTTGACTGTTTCCAGTGACTTATTTCTTGGTTACTCTTTTTCAATGACTCTTGTTCATGATTCAGTGAGTCTTTGTGACTATTCGTATATTTTTTCTCGTTCGTTACATTATTTCTTCGGTTTTGTTAAGGACTATCGTTCAGGACTTTATCAGTCTTTTCAGTCACCGAGTCATAGCCGTTCGTACGTGTTTCAGGGCTCTCGTCTTTCGCTCTAGCCGGCCCCAGAGTGACTTAACTTGAGATAGGTGAGCTTGCTTAGTGACAGGAAACACCTTCACCCAACACTAACCCAAAGTAAATGTGTGCAATGTAAAACTTGGTTAGTTTCTTTTAGAAACCGGTCCACGAACGCTACTCTAGTAAGAACTTTCTGCGAAATGTCAAACCCTTTTATTAAGCTCCCACTAAATTAATGGCAAATTTTATCCAGCAGCCAAGTGTAACCGTCGCTTCAAATATCAAAAGCTCTTCTCTTAGCTAGCTGGTAGTAACGATGTCTTAAGCAGAATTGTTCATTATTTCAAGAGCATTCGCTACTCAAATTGAAATTTAACTAAAGTCAAAAGAAAGTTTTACCTTCTTGTTTGGCAAACTGAAACTTTCAGTTTCCAACAATGTGTTGCCAGCCAGCACCAGCGCCTCCAACCCCGCCCCCACCCCCATTAAGACGCACCCGATGGTAGACTTCTTCGTTGCACTCTTTAATTGGACTTTAGTATGTCAGTGGGTTGCTAAAGTGCAGACGTTTGTGCTCCCGTCTAACGACTCGTACCCGGCCGGCAATTTCGCGCAAATGCAACTTTATGGCCTGCTGCTAGCCCTTTGGCCCCTTCCCCAGAAGCCGGCCCAGCTGCTTTTGTGGGTCAGGCGAGGAAATGAGTCGCGTGCATGATTTATGCGCCTGGGCAGGGAGCAGCTGCGACTGCCAAGTGTCGAACAAGTTATGGGCCACGCCAATTTCCCAGCAGCAGTTTTAAATGCAAGCCAACTACATGAGTTAACTGCCTGCTAACCTAACTGTTACACAACAACCTCCTCTCTTGCAGGCCTCCTCGGGCGATCAACTAATCAATAATATGGACATGGATTTGCGTGCTCGCTCCGCGGCGACCATTGTGCGGCCGCATTCCGCCGACTTTCTGGAGTATGAGGCGCGTGCCGAGGCTGCTGCAGCTGCGGCTGCCGCAGCCATTGCCCAAAGCAAGCACGAGTCCGGACGTGCTCCGCGACCCAAGTCCAGTCTGGATATCAATCGCACCCCGGACAGTTTTTACTATTCGGAGGCCAGCTATGCGGAGAAGATGCGCAAGAGTGCGCTCTACTTGCAGAGTGGAGCTCAGCCGCAGCCTCAGCAGGCGGGCAGCTACCGCACAGCTGGCGGCGCCGATATGGTCAGTGGAGTGCATACCATAGGCTATGAGAATCCCTATGAGCGTGCCTACAAGCGTCAGGAGCTATTGGCCGAGACACAGCAAGGCAACTCGGCTAGCAGCATGCCCAGAATGAGCCGTTCGGCCAGTCAGGGAGCCGGTGGAGCACGTTCGGCCTCCACGCATGCCCAGTCACCACAGGCACAAGAAGACTTGCCGCCACTCAACGTACACCCGGGTTCCATCTTCCCACCCTCCATGTCCACGCAGGAGATTATCAGCAAAAACGAGCAGTTTCTGCGCTCGGCCAGTGCTCGACTGCCCAAGCGTAGCGGTGGACTGGACGACGACTACTCGGCCAGCAATTCGGCGACCACATCACCCACATCAGGAGCTGCGGCCTCGCCGCAACATGCCCCTGCACAGGATGGAGAACGCAAGCGAGAGGAGTCCATGAAGCGTCTGTTGGAATGGAAGCAACGCATGCTGCAGTCTCCGTTGACGCGCAAGGGCATACAGCAAGGTGGCAGCAACATGTCGGCCATGTCCAAGCTGGGTAGCAATCCCAATATACTGCTGGCTTCCACGGCAGTGGCCAGTGGAGCACGCTATGCACCGCAGGCGGGCAAGACGGGCTTAGTGGGTAATGCGGGGCAGCCAGCCAATTCGACCTCGGGCATACAACGTTCAAGATCCGAGACTCAGGCCAATGTGGGTCCGGGTGGAGTTTACAACAGCTACTCCTCGGATGATGAGGGTGAGTACCAGTTCGATTTAAAGGCTACTACATAATCCCCATATTGCTTGGCTTCAACTCTGTTACTGTCTCTCTCTCTCACACTCTCTATCTCTCTGTAACTGTGACTGTATCTGTATCTCAGTATTTCATCTGTATCTGTAGCTGTTGCTGTTGCTAACCACGCTGCTGTTTTACTTTTACTTTTATTTGCACTTTGGCTTTGCTTTCAGTTGCATGTGGCACTGGTTTTTCCCCCTCGGGGAAAGGGAGGCCTTCATCTGTCATAGCCCTCTGTCTATCTCTCTCTGTTTTACTTTGTAGTTTCTGTTTGTTCGCCTGGCTAAGCCTGGAGCTTTCCTGTATTACTTTGAGCTTTAAATAGTCTAATATTCTTTTAGTTGCGGCTGCAGCTGAACTGATTATCATTGCATCTCCCCTCTCAGTACCACAGCCTCTGCCCACTAACCAACCTAAATCTAGTAACATATTGTATTTTACGGGTTTTCACTTACACTCCGCGCCACTTGAAAATAATAAGACAAATTGTAACGCCTTAAATTTAGTTTAAAGTTAAGAACTTCTCAATTTTGTTCGGTCCATGATTAGCGCACTATGTAAGTGGAGTATCCCAGGTCCAGGACGGTATGATTACTGACTTGATTAGTCAAGTAGAAACTGTTATCATTGGCATAAGTGAGAACTACAGCTTACTTAATGTGCTCCGAGCAAATAAGTCTCCTATCCAGTGTCAGAGGGCGGAGATGGGGCCTCTCTCTTTCAAAATGGTGCAATGATGACTCTTTTTCTGTTTCCCAACATTTTTTAACGAGAAAAAAAAAAAAAAGGTTCCATACTTGGATCAAGAATGTTTGATGCCAGAAGTTCGATAAGAATTAAAATCCTTGATCCAAGAGCGAAATTTTTGATCCAAGTAGGAATTTTGAATTTTTGACTTCATCCAAGAGCTTTAATACTTAAACCAAGTATGAAACATTCTTAAGTCAAGTAGACAAAATTCTTGAATAATGTGCTAAACATACTCAATTCCAAGATTGCTTATTCTTGAATTAATAATGTTCATTGTTGTATCAAGAGGTCTTCAGGTTTACGTCTAAGATCGTTCGCAACAATTTAAAATCTGTTGTTTTCCTTTTTCGTTTAAATTTATTTCACAGAACATTTATTGTCAGACTATGTAGCATATTTTTAGCTGGCTCTACGAACTCATAAGCACGACAAAGCAGCAGCATGTCATACACCAGCAATGCCATAACTGCTTGGGAATTCCAAAGCAACATGAGCGCAAAAATCGATGGGTAGTTTTCCCGTTAAAAACAAACCAGTGAGACCGGACTCAACGCTATTCTCTTATAAACACTAAACTGAGAACGAATTTAGCTTGATTTCAATAGCGAAATTATTGGAAATTCAGAAACAAATAGACTTTTTCAAGCGCGTTCGAACTTAAATTATTCGTTGTGCTTTTTTCTTTGTGTACTTAAGCACTTAAGCCGTCACTAACGCTCGAGGGCTTTCCCCTATTTTGGGTCCAAGGAATCGAGCTTCATCATTACTTTTTTGAGTTATCACAATAGTTTCATTTTCATTTTGTATGAGCAAAAATCTAAGAAAAATGAAGTAGGTTTACTTCCCCCAAAACCTCAATATCGGGAATTGGACTGTTCCCGAAACTTGTAGCTTGGAACCAGGGATGCAAGCCGGTTTTGAACCGAACCGAACCGCTTTTTCTAGCTGGTGAACCGAAACGCAAACCTCAAAGAAAAACGGTTTGATTCGGCTCAGTTCTCTGATTAGTTTTAAAACATGAATCGCTTTCCTTTAGACAATGATACTTATTATTATTTTTCCTAAGATAATTTGTATTCGATCCTCTACAAAGGGGACTACTGATAGACAGAATAGATCCGGAGAGATATAGCTTTTTAGGATGACTTGGCACCAATTTTACAACATGTACTCCTTTAAGTCTACCGCACTAACTCGCCGGTCTCTTAATATTCCTTTCATCAGTTGGCATTCTGTTTTTGAAAGTTGATAATTGATTGGTCGTCTTCTACAGGACAAGAGAGTTTTTTCTCATACGATTAATTGGGTGTGTAAGATGCATAATACGTATTCTTTTCTAGCCGACATTCTCCGATTTCGAAGTGCATTCCTAAGACTTATGCAGGCCTGTTCCCGTTTCCGTATTCGATTGATCGGAATCCAAGGAACGGTTAAAGAATTTGTATAAAACGATTTGCCTTCAAAAGTGTCAAATGAAAACCAGTGGAAATTTGGAATTAAAAGCCAAATAACATAATCGGATTTTGAAAGCTGGAACATTTAAAAATTTCGATTCCGCATGAATTAATCGGAATCAAAAAGAGAACACCCCTGTTAGATGAATCCTACAAATCCGATTTCATAAATTTTGAACATTCTTATTAAAGAAGAATCTTAAAGATGCTCAAATGGTTTATAGGAATTCAATTTCCAAAGCGTGCGTAAAGTCACACTACGACAGAAATCATAATATTACATCATATGCCTTTATGAACCACTGAACCGAACCGAAACCGCGGTTCAGTTAGTTCCAAACACCATGTAATGAGCCGAACCGGCGGTTCCCAAACTGTGTGAACCACTGAACAGACCCATAAAAAAGTTTTTATGGGATGATTTTTGATTCTTTCGATTTACTTGAAACGTGTTTTGTAAGCCAAGTACGCAAAATAATTGGACACGATTTTTTACGATTTTTAGGAATTTTACAATTTTCCGATATGGGAAAATGCGCCTCCGATGTGGAAAAATATGCAGAAAATTTCGAATGGAATTAACTATTTTTCAGCCGATTGACTTAAGGCTCGGGTTGTAAGGACTGTATTCGAAATAATTTGATATGAGACTTTCCGATTTGGGATAGTCCGTCCTAGGGACGGATGTGAAAATGAACGGAAACTATTCTTAATTCGATTGTCTTGAACCTCAGTTAGTAGGGATAGTATAACTTGTGATATGCATGAAGGCTTGCCACATACATAGATGGACTACAAAGTTATGAACCATGATCTGTTAAGCAAGGCTACAAATTTTTGACATTTTCTAAGAAAACTGAATTGTAGAATTATTTACACTGCACAATCTAACAAACATCGAATAAAATATTATAAAGAAAAAAGCTTTCTTAAGAAGTTTGCTATTCCTGTGGCTCTAAAACGGCAGTGGATTTGCTATAGCTTGAATTAATGCAGATACAACCATAATATTTCCATTTAAAATGATATTTCCAGAGCATGTGCTAATGTCGCGCATTGTACAATATATTTCCAATAATAAGTTCTAACAAAAAGCTTGAAATAGTTTATAATTTGTTTTTATTAATATGACTAAAAAATCACAAAAAGGCAATTTGTGCCCATAACCTATTTAAAATATGATTTCAACAAGCCAGAAGCCTTCCTGCCGTAAGCACAAATACCACGCTCACAAACACACTCACACACACACACACACAATTATGAAAGCAATTGGCATTTAGCCTTAGCAAATTTTGAGGAAATGCACAAGGCGGTAACATCACAGGCCACTGCAAGTTACAGGAAAACTGATTTTTGGCAAGAATTTAAATTATTTTGTTGTTAGCTTTGGCTCTTGAGCATATTTTGTTTACATCTTTCTCTCTCTCTCTCTCTCTCTCTCTGGGTATTTCTTTCAAGGGTTTAGTTTGCAAATGGTTACTGAAACTTAACTTAAATAATACTTTTCCCTTTTTTTTTACCCTGTTTATATACAAAACAAAATATCATGATAAATGCGCTTAAAAGTAGGCTTAATTAAAAATCGGGAAAATATTTAAACGATCAAAGCCAAAAAAGATAGCATACTTTTATGGGTTTTTATCATGATATTTATGTGTTGTTGTGTATAAACCGGGTATGGGTCTATAAATTTCAATCATCAACCAACTGGGTGCTCGGTTTTTCTACTTTTACTAAAAAAAAAAAAAAACAACAAACAAAGCGGCGGTATACTTCGCACTAAACCCACTCCCAAAAAAAACTCTACTTATGGCTCAATCAAATTCCCATAAAAATATGAATTTCTTCTTTTCTTTCCACATATATTTTTTGTGTATACGTTTTTTTAATTGGTTTTGTTTATAAAATTTCAATTTGTAAATGTTTTGTAAATGTAACGAAAAGCTGGGCCTGTGGATGAGAACTTGTATAGTGCAACGGCAGGAAGGGCAACAGCAACAGCAACTGCAACAACAGCAACAAGCACACAAAGCACAACCAAAATAACAACTACAACAGCAACAACTACAACAACAACAACAACTACAACAATAACAAGCACTAGTAGCAATAGCACAAATTTAAGCAGCTTAAGTTTAACACAAATAGACGAAATACCAACAGCGAAAACGGCGCAACTAAAACCCATACTGAAAGTGAACATCATACAGGTGCAACCCAAGCTAAAGCCAGAGGAGGAGATGGAGGAGAAGGAGGAGGTAGAGTCTGTGCCCATTTTGCCCAAAAAAAGTGCACCCAAATCGCCACAGAATACCAACTATAAGCCGGTGTATAACAATAACCTGGTTAGTCGTAGCAATGGCAACTATGAAAACCTGGAATATGTTAAGGATAATTTGGCCATTAATGATGCCGAGGAGACGCCCATGCTAATGCAACTGAAGCTATACAAAGAGCAGCAGCAGCAGCAGCAAAAGGAACCAGAACAGCAGGTGGAGGAGCAGGAGGAAGATTTAACACCCACCGCCGAAACTAAGCCAGGACTGGGAGATTTAGTACAAGAGCCTGAAAATTTAGTTAAAGATGAAGAAGAAGATGAAGATGAAGATGAGAGCACCGCCTGCGAGGAATACACAGATGATGACATAGACGAGGCCCTGGCTTTGTATGTCAATGAACCACTCACCCCCACAGATCAGCAATTTGATGAAAGTCATTATCTGCCCATGACACCCAAAAAAGTGGAACTGGGTCAAGCTGGTCAACTAAGCTTAGTCTCTGCCGAGTTGGAGGAAGAAAATCATTATGTAGAAATGACCAAGGGACTGCAGGATGAAGAGCAGGAGGAGGATAACAAAAGTAACTATGAAATCATGTGCCTGGCCAGCCACAGCCTGAAGCTTTCCACCAAAACAGAACCCGTTTATATGGAACTATCAGCCGCCTTGGAGGAAGCACACTGTTCCTCGGGTCGTTCTACCTTGAAAAAATGCAAAAAGGCGGCCAAAACCAAGAAACGTGCAACCAAGGACATGCCGGATATACTCAAACCGGCCAAGAATGTCAGCGATAGCTCAGATGCAGATGCGGATGATGAAAGCAGTCGTAAGAAATTGCGTTCCCGCACTCGTTTTAGTTTATCCGATACTTTCAGACCGGCCTCATATTACTTGGGTGCCTCCACTCCTCTGAGCAACTATGCCGAAAGCTCGGATAGTGAGATTCTGCCACCACCACCCATACCCGATTCACCACCACCCATGGAAGAGTTGAAAACCGAAGAGATTTTCAGCTCGGAGCACTATGATACCGTCAAAAGAAGAGATAGCAAGGTTACCCTGCATGCGAGTAACATTTCCTTGAATTTACCCAAACAGACCACCCTGAAGAGCAGTCGCCTGTCCCTGCCCGATCATTTTGTCAAGGCCAAGACCACACCCAGGCTACCCATACTGAAACAACATGCACGCACCTTATCCGACTCGAACTACAGCTGCCAGACAGACACCTCTTCGGATTTGGAAATCTATCGTCAGCGTTGTCCCAGTCACAATTCTTTGCCGCTGCGCTCTAAAGCGGGCGATAGCAGCGAGAATGAGTCGGTAGAGTTTCGTCCACGTTCAGACTCAGAGCTGGAGCGTCAACGTTCCCGACGTCCACTCTCGCAGGAGTCCATAAGCGAAATCGAGTCCCTGAGTGAACAATTCGAAGAGACCTTGAGTAGTCATGATTTGGATACGTATCTCAGTCATTTGCAGGTGACGGGACAGGTCACACCTCAAGAAGCCGGAGCTGATCTCATGACAAATCTCATCAAGCCACCCAAAACATTTCGTAATGCAGACGATGCAGATGTACACTATGGCAATATTCACTTTCTCTCCTCCACGGATTCCATACAACATTTGGGTGAAGCGGCGGCATCGGTGGGCTATCTGACTCCGCTGCACAGTAGAAATAACAGCAACATTTCCACTCAATCGGCTCCCTATTATTACTCAGAGTTGCCCAATCCCCTGACGCTCAACAATCAAAGAGAAATTCACGCTCATGGCTTGAACATTAATCACATACACAATCCCATACACATTGATGCTTTGGTGGACAAGGATCAGGCCATTGATAGTAAAAATCTATACAGTGTCAAGGCCAACAATGAGAAGCTTTATAAAAATCTCCAGGCGGGACAAGCTCAGCTTAAGCTAAATAACAGACATCCGCCACAGCCTGTGGCGTTGGAACCGCAGGTGGGCGGGGGCAGTAGTACTAAAAACACAAATCTGGGTACAGCTGGTGGTGTGGGTGCAAAGAGAGAGAGCATTAACCCCCAACAACTTTCAGTTTTAGGTGGCGAGCTGCTCTGGGAAGAGGATACACTTTGGCGTGAGAGTCTGAGACGTGTGTCGCAGCGTCATGCACGCTCGCTAGATGATCTCGATCGTATTCCCTTGACAACTAGCACTCCCAAGACCAAACTTAGCCGCGAGGTGACCTATGTGAATGATAGCCTCAAGCCGCCGCGTCACAGCAGCGATGAGAATGATGTCTATGTAGAGTTGGTGGCCAAGGAGCAACAAACCGAAAGCGATGTGTATGAGGTGTTGCGTGAGGATACCGCCTCCAATCTATCACACAAATCCCAAGAATTGGATCGTGAGACCATACGTCAGTGGGATGCCATGTCGTGTGGCCTAATGAAGAACTCACCCAGCTCAAGTGGTCCCGTACTGCCGCTGACCAGCAATGTGCGTTCCATTATACAGCAACTGAATAGCAATAATAACGATGAGGATGATAATCAGGCTACAAAAGTTCAGAAATAAACGCCTGAAAGTAGGCAACACTGTTGTGTGCCTGTGTGTGTGTGTGTGTGTCTGTCTGTGTGTATGCGTGTTGTTTGCCTGCTGCTCATGTTTTGCATGTAAAGAGTTTAGAGAGCGAAAGCGTGAGAGATGTTTGTTAATTGTTTTTGTTGTTGTTGTGGTTGTTATTATTGTTGTTCTGTTTTGTTTAAGTTAATCAAAATGGTAAGCAAATTTTAATTTTTTCATTAAGTAACACTGTCACACAAAATTTTACTTTTTTTTTGGGAAAGCGGTTGAAATTTAGTTTTTCTGTAACAAAAACCAACAAATTTTATAATGGATCAAAAAAAAAACCATAGCAAAGAAACTGTTTAAAGTCAGAAAAGTGGTTTTATTTAAGCTTCTTTATAGATGCGCCAGCGGGAAGGTGTAAGTGACCGTGAAATTTAAAGAGCCCTACAAAATCTTCAAGCTTAAAATCGGGCATGTTTTTCTCACTAAAACAGATAAAAGAAAGAACAGCAAAATTTTGGAAAATATATTCTCTACG
Source organism: Lordiphosa collinella (assembly GCA_018904265.1). Taxonomy (NCBI): domain Eukaryota; kingdom Metazoa; phylum Arthropoda; class Insecta; order Diptera; family Drosophilidae; genus Lordiphosa; species Lordiphosa collinella. Next base: position 96,311 of record JAEIFV010000046.1, on the reverse strand, counting down.
ATCTGATAAATACAATCCTATAATAAATTTAATTGAGCTTTCAAGAAAAGCCCCAAAGGGCCAAACGACTTAGCACAAGGGGGACCGCCTAGCCGACCTACGCAGGTTGGAGCTTTACGAAAGGTGGCGGTTGAAATAAAAGTTAGATGAAGAGATCAATTCAAAAAGCTAAAAAAAACACTTAACTATATATATTTTTCTTGACTTGAAACACTTGTATAACTTGAGGTGGTTGAGTTGGTGAAATAAAAGGTAGAGAAGAGATAATTAAAAAGCTAAAAACCCTTAAAAATTTGGTAAAACTTGAGGAAAGGTCGAAAGTAGTCCGTAAATAGAAAACATGGTGGAAAAAGTAAAAAAAACTTTAGGAGAGGTGAGAAAGTAGCTGTTCGAATAATGGAACAATGGCGGTGGCACTCAAATTGATTCAGGAAGAGACCTGCTTAGCAGTGCAACTCACTTCAAGGATAATGGCGGCTTCCACCGGGTACAGTAAAATGATGCTGCCGATACCTACGCAAAAAATTGGTTATGAATATGGCAAACCATTTAGAGTTTCCTACCCGGCATCATTAGAATAGACAGCCATTTTAAAGCAACTAAAATTAAATTCGGAATTACAACAGATTTATGCGTTCTCGAACTATGGCATCTCGATAAGATCAATGCAGTTTTAGTGTTCTCTTTGGTTAGCTGTTCTAAATAGCCTTATAAATCAGACCCTAAATCGGCAGAAATTCACACAACTAAAACTTCGAGTGGAGTTGGCCCCTCGAGTTTCTGATCATCAGAAGATTGTCAATCAGACTGAGAATAAAGTCAGGCGAAACGCTGTACTACTTACAATGCCTTGCATGATCCGTTTCTTGTCCTCTGTGCTGATTTCAACCAAACTCTACCGCTTAATCAATTCGGAACTTTATCTCTCTGCTTTAAAATCATCCATTTTAACTCTATTGGCCGGCAGTTAACACTATTTTGTACTTTTCCAACCGGTTTTCGTGGCGGCTGCGCCTCTCGGTCGGTTTGGCTTCGGCTTGGTGTCGCATGGGCCACTTGAACGTACTGTGCGTTGCACATCAACGTCCATCTTCAAAAAAAAAAAAATCTGCAACAAGCCTACATAAAGGATGTATAATCAAGTAAGAAAGTCAGACGAACAGACGGACATGTTTGCACAAACTTATTATACTAGGTGTACTTCTGGTACAGAGTATAACAACGAATTATATAAATTTGTATTTAAACTACCTTGTACTTACTCTGGGATTCGAACTCAGGACCATTGGACAGAATACGATTGCTTCAACGCACCACGCCATCGCTGAAGCTGGTGTAGCAACAGGCCTAAGATATCATGCACTTATATTGCATTGAATCTATGTATCATCTGCCTAAATGTATCCAACAATATATTTCTTGCATATCGTATAGATTAGACCACTTGAAATTCTCAGTTTGGAAGTCCGCACTATGAGAGGAAATAACAAAAATAGGGGACAATTAACTTCGGCTCGGCTGAATTTTCGTATACCCTTGCAGTTTGATTTTCTAAATTAGACTACTTTTCGGACCTTACTTTTCTATGGGAGCTATACTATAAAGATGTCCGATATCGACCAAATTGAGTGAAATTTTGGAAAAGCATAACAAACTAACGTGTACATTTTTGAAGGCGATTCCATTTAAAACAAAAAAGTTTTTCTCAGTAGAACTGTTTTTTCCACCTATTATTTATACTGCAGCTGTAAGCTATAGAAATCCGAGAACTTCGTAAAATTATGTAAAAGTATATAAGAAAAAAGTTTTTCTAACTAAGACTTCTTTTCTGATTCTACTTTTCTATGATAGCAATACCATATAGATGACCGATTTCGACCAAATTTGGTGAAATCATGGAGAAGCATACCAAACAAAGAAATACGACGTTTGGAGGCGTTTCCATTGAAAACAAAAAAGTTTTTCTCACTAAAACTAGTCATTCGATCCGGCCGGTTCCAACAAATGTGCAGCGTATTTGTACCAAAAGAAATCGTACAAGGTTTGGTGAGGATAGCTTTAAAACTGACGGGGGATATTGCATAGAAACTGACGGACAGGGCTAAATCAACTCAGCTCGTCATGCTGATCAAGAATATATATACTTTATGTGGTCGGAGATGCTTCCTTGCATTACAAACATCTGGACAATTTTATAATACCCCTGCAATAGTATACAAAGAGTCAGGTTATGTTTTAGTCTAGTCTACTTAAATGTTCTTTTTTTGCACTTTCACTCTCTACAACGGCTTTCGATAGAATGATCTAGTCGCGACTCTTTAAGCATACTCGTTACAGTTCTTTTACAGAGTACCCAGTCGGACCAGACCTAATAGGCACATCTTTCGTACTTCTTTTTCACCGAAGAAGTAGTTCCCATGAAGTAAAAAGTTGCTTAGAGGCGTAAAACCCTCTAAGAATGCTTTCTTGAGAACGTATTCTAGCATGTGTTTTGGTTTAAAAAAGGACAAGAACTGTTGTTGGTTACGCATGCCAAAAACGCAACCCTTAGAAGGGACGGTGTCTTGAAAAATGGCATTCTCTTGCGAATAACATTCTGCCCTACTGGGTAGTCTTATATCTAGGTGTATGCGAGAAAGAGTTGACTATGTACAATAATGTTATGACTATGTTGATGTTAAAGGCAATATCCGTTAGGTTGAACAAGAAAGAGTCTTTGAATATGTCGTCTCTATCCTATTACTGTACTCTCTTAATATAAAAATTGCAGCTAAAATACGGTGTTGAAATATGATTTTAATTTAGTCAACCCAGCAAACATTTTTATTGCAGAAGATAATGCGATTCTCCCAGTAGGTATGTTACATTCTCATCTCCCTACTGGAAGAAATGTGACACTATGCGAAAACCTCTGGGCGATAAGAAAGCAAGTAAAAAATGCTCCTAAAACATGCCCAAGCCATTCAAAAAGTTGTCACAAAATGTTCATAACATGACAACCAATGTTGATGCTTTAAGAAAAAGCGGGATTACACTACTTTTGTCGACGAATGGGCTTGACTTCGGTAGATTCAAAACGATTTTTTCTTAGTGTGGCAAGGAATTTCGTATTTTGAACACGTTTCAAATTAAATTCTTAAGAATAAGATTAATAAGCCAATCTTTTATACTAATTAGGCAACGGGCATTAAGAGTTTGAAACATTTCATTTGATATCTTTCCCTATGAAATCTGAGACACCTTTTAAAAATACTTAAACGTTTGGTTTGAATTCAACGCCAACTACAGAAATATATAAAGTTAAAAGGCAACACTGCGTATGAGTAATGTCAAACACTTTGGAGCCCCGTCGCGTACATTAAAACTTAACCTTTTAAATTTATATGATACAAAATTTTCCTTAAATTTTCCATACAAAAAAAGTGCGCTCTAGTGAACACTTGCTTGGGAAGCTCCAGACTTTCATTAAAAGACAGTGTGGTCAGACATTGAATGACAGCAATTTCAAAGAGTTTTTGACTGAATTTTACCTTTGCTTGTTTACTATCTTAAGTATCTGCAAGGCCCAATTTCTGTGTAGATTTTTTCAAGTTATAATACTTCCCGCTATCGCACCTAAATAAAATTTTAAAAAGAATTTAAACCAGATTAAACTAAATTTCCAACGCTTTCATTTTTAAGTGTGACATAAAGTGTAACTAATACGCTTGTAAATATACATTAAAGCCCCTCCCATCCACCCCCCTCACTTGCACACTTTCGCACACATCTACACGCTGTAAAGATTGCCACCACTTGTAGCATACGTTTGTGGGCAGCTTTTCAATCAATTCCTGGGCGAACTCTTAACTGTTTTGCTTATTTCTTAAATACTTCGCATACGCATTTAAACTATGATTAAATCTTTTATTTATTCAAAATAAATCAAACAATTTCTCTCTAAATTTTAGCTTCGATTTCGGTGCGCAATGTTAACAATTTGCCCAAGGGTAATCTGACTGTAAAACCAGAACCCTCCGATGGGCTGCAACAGGAGTCAGCATTTGCGCCCTACTATGGCAGCTCATCAGTGGAAACCAAATACGCCAAAGCCACCGTACTGACGGATCGTGGTCTCTATGCCAGTGCAGCCTTGGCAACGTCCACACCCCAGCATCAACAGCAGCAACAACAACAGCAACATCCACAACAGTTCAGCATGAGACGCGCCGGAAGTCGAGCCGAAATCGATATGTTGGAGCGCGAGACCAGCACTCAGATCAGGGTAAGCTGTTAGATATGTACGAGAAGGAAATTAATAATGATATAAAGGGTGATTCAATTGGGGGTACTTTTTTGAAAGAAACAAAGGCCAGCTTCAAACTTTTCAGGGTTCCAGGCCAGGGCTTAAACTTTTGAGCCGAATTTAGAAGCTCGTAGCCTTGAATGAAATATAGCGAATTGTCGATCGGTAGGCCGATTCCTATACCCTAGCAGCCAATGTAAAGCACCGAAAGCAAACGGTGAGGAAACCTGCAGTAGCCGAGTTTGTTTTAAATATTTATTGAGGTTGTTGTAAAGTCAGATGTATTGTCTTCACTGCCATAAGCAATGTGTGAGCATCCCTGTATATTTCTCATCTTCACACAAAAAAAGAATAGTTGTTGATGTTCCATTGAATGATTTTGGTGTCCATTTGGACTGGATATAAATTACATACTGCTTTGGACAATTAAATATCTTTTCATCCAAAGGAGCTGAAAATGGTCAGAATGATACCAAAAAAGTATATTATATTCCAAATGGATCTGTTTTGTGATGCAGTGCCAATTTGGGTCTAAACAATAACTTCTGAGAAAAGAACTCCTAAATGAATCACCCCTTATTTAAACATTGACCAACAGGACGTGCCTTACTTATTGTTCCACATAACTTTAGAACTTGGATGTATCGGCGGGCGATTTATTGAGTCGCACGCACGAGGAGTTGGTGCTTTTGTTGATACAATTGCGACGCCAGAGCAGCCATACAGCGCGAGCCATTGAGCAGTGTTGCAGTGATATACACGATGTCCAGGTGGTTACTTGAAACTTAACTTTTCCCCCCAAAGGTGTTGGTTTTTGGGCTCCTCTCGTGGTTGTGGGTTCTGTGACTAACCTAAGTTAACACTCAATTGCGTTTACCTAACACTTTGGTCTTCTCATCTCTCTTACATCTTGTTTAGAATCGTCTCCGTAGTGCCGAGGGCCTTACACGTGCCGAGAGCATTCAACGTCTGGACTATTTGAAGCAACATTTGCTTGACTTGGAGCGACAGTATGAAAAGAGCAAACCGTTGGTTAATCTGGTGGACAACATGGTTAAGCTGGGCTCGCTATATCGCAACGATGTCAATGGCAGATCTCAGCCAGCTACCTTGGATCGACTGGAGTTCAATCAGCGCATGCAGGAGCGTCAAATGATGCAGGAAGAGCAAAAGCAATTTGAGCGTCTAAGTCCAAATCAAACGGAACTACAGGTGTGGTTTTGCTTGCCTTAAGTCCTTAACTACGTTTATTTAATCTTGAATTCTAATTGACAGGCCAAGGTGCGTGAGCTCTATCAGCTGGATCAGTTGCTGCAGGAGGAATCTGGCATATTGCAAGGACTTCAACGTGACAAAGAAGATCTTGAGCGTGCTTTAGGCGGTCTTAGGGCCCGTATACATGACAACAATGCCACGCCCATGGCTCTGGAGGCAGCCAAGAAACAGCAGCACATCTTGGAGCGCGAATTGTCACGCGTTCATCAGTTGCTGGCCGAGAATTCAAAGGTAGCGAAGGTGCCTAGTAGAAGTTTTTTGCATATCCTGTGTGTGTCTACTCAGATAATTGAGTGTTCTTTGTCTGCTTAAGCTTCGCATGTTGCTTTTTTGTCTTGTAACTAACGTGAAAAAAAAACAAAGTCTAACTTCAGAGTCCTAGGTTAACCCTCAACGTGTTTCTCAGGGACTGATTGTAGTCTTCTGCGGCATCAGTACTGCATGAACTGAGCATGTCAAATGGAATTTAACTATCAAAATATGTAGAAATAGCTAAGCTCTACATAAATTGGGGATCGACGACCGCCGATCACTTTCTTTTATCATAACTTAATGTAGATTAGGTAGAAACAACCAAAAGTCGATACGTTTATATATCTGGCGACCTTTCTAATGTTTTAATAGTGAGCTTAGCCAGCTCGAGTTGCTTTTGTTTCCAACTGTAAACGAAACCAAAACTTGCTAATTAAACACTAGAAAGGTCGCTAGATACATACATTACAAACCTTTATCGGAGAAGAAACAGCTTGCATTAAAATTTAACAAGCCGTTCTTTTTTTGGAAAGCTTTAGGCTTTGTTCAAACTCAAAGCTTAAGCAAGACGCCAAAATGAAGACTGCAATATCGTCTATTTCAGCTTTCCTTCGTTTTTGTAGTCCTCAACTGCTTTAGGTGTTGATTGTAAGGGGTGGCAGTTGGCAAACATTTAGTTCTTAGCGAAAAACCTACTGATTTGAGAACCGAAAGGTTCTTTATCTCTTGTCTTACACATAATTTTAGAGATTCTGCATCCGGTTGTGTTTCTCCACTCTACCTCTGCTTCTTTCTTTGTTATCTCTTCCATCATCTTGGCCGAGTTCGACTCCAGCCTTAGCCAGACTCTCCCATCTCATTTCCATCGATGCCCCGTTGGCTGGAAATCCAATAGATTTGCACCCTCCTCGAGGTGCTAAGGGAATCTATTGCTTCTTTGCACCCAAGGACATTTCTGGAGTTGATGGTGTGTACCTGCGTTGCCTTGATTGCCGCTTGGGTGTCTACGTAGATTTTTATTTGGTTATTTGGCGTGTGTTTCTACTAGCTTTGGGTGTAGTTTGGAGTTTTGGAGCTCATTCGGGTTTTACAGTAAGAAGACGCTGAGTGAAGAAGGTGCGGATGTCCGGGGGGACAATGTATAGTTGGTTGGGTGGACCTCCCCACCCGACATCGTAGTTCCGGAACTAGAGAATTAAGACTCTTAGTCCTAGTGAGTGGGGATGCGGATTTCAAACGGACATCGGTTATCGCTTAAATTCGAAATCCGTTTTTCCTTAGAGATGCGGGTCTCAAACGGAAAAGATTCAGTTTTCAATCCGTTTTTGACCCGTATTCGCTATCTAGAAAGTGTCGAGATTGGATCCGAAAGCATGTATCGAGAACTTACGTTTTGCTGCCACAAACTGAGCGACAGGTAATACTTTTTCGGATCGAAAACGGAACACGTTCTCGATAGTTTAGTAAGAGAAAATTTCTAGAAAATGTCGAAAACGGATCCGTTCTCGAGGTCGATTGTCGGGTGGGTCAGCGCCCCCGTCATACAGACCAATGCCTGTCGCTGGGTTCCTCTCCATCAGCTTTAGATATGTGGATTTCTCCGGAGCTTGCCACCATTCCAGTATACCGTGCAGCAGTATACTATTTTGATATAGCAGACCAGTTACTGAACCATTTCAGTTACTCCCCAAAAGCATTTGTGGCTGAGTAGAGGCATTTGGTGGGGGCAAATATGATCGATAAGCAGGTCGTTGTAGTTTTCGAGCGGCATGCTCCTGGCTCTGGGCATATCGTGAGTGTATAGGGAGTATAGCGTAGGGCCCAATACGATACCCTGCGGAACACCAGCACAAATGGTTCGCATCAGAGCAGTAGCTCCAACATATGCCACCTCAAAGGTACTGCCCGTCAGGAAGCAGTTGGGGCGTAAGAAGTTCCTTGTTTTTCGAGAGCAAAACATCTTGCCACGCTCTACACTGCCACCACATACTCTATCCCGTTACATTTTTTGAGGATGTAGTTGACTACTCAATGTAGTTGTTCGGTAGTTCTATGGCTCTGTCGGAAGCTAAACTGGGATTCGGTGATAGCTTAACGAACAGATTGTACATTGAACATTCTTTGAAGGATGCAACGCTCAAAGATCTTTCGAAGAGTTGATAGGCGACTAATCGGCCGTTACGAATCAAGGCAGGAGAGTGGTTTGAGACACTTATTTAGACTTGATTATCTTAAACGTAGATTCTACGATACTTCCTAGATAAATTATGAATTTTTTGACCTATATAGTCCATTGGTTAGAAGTCAGAACACTTTTGTGCCAATTGCACTCTCAGAGATTAACTTTTCCACTGGTTTCCACTGAAAGAGTAACAAGGCATCAGTAAAAGCTTTACCAATCGATTCTAAAAGGAGGCTTCTCTTTGTTGAGATATTTAGAAAAGTTCTGTTTTCCAAAGGAAACAATTTGTTTAAATAGCCTTCGATGATTTTACCAACCAGTTCGTAAATCAAATCTTCAACTTATCAACGGTATCGAACTGCATCAGAATAAGACCCCGTCTAATTTTATAAATACAATTTCGATACCATACTTGGAGCATGAGTTTGAAAGCTTTTCAGTCTACGCAAAGCTTTTGCTCTCGCTCTCTTTAACAACTTTAATCAAAGAGTGCAAAACTAGACTAGATTTTTATTCTTTTAAAATTTTCTGTTGCCTTTATAGCATTTGTGGTAACTTCATTTAAGATAGATCCAATTTTATGGTTTACTGTAAACGGGAATGCAAAAGACTTTTACCTACTGCCAATCAAATGCTGCATGTGCCACATCATTTACCCAACCCCCTACCCCCCCATAACCACATCTCATAAACTCAATCAAATCTCTTGCCTTACAGAAACTGGAACAAACGGTGGCTGGTAATGCTCGATTAGAGCAGGAGTTGCTTTTGTTGCGTCAAAAGGTTCAGGCCACGCGTGGCATGAGCAATGGTGTGTCCAATGATGCCGCACATCTGAATGGCAATCAGACAGCTGCCGTGCTGCAGTCCGAGCTGGAGCGAGTGCAATCATTGGTGGGTGACATGCAGCGTCAAAGGCATGAGCTAAGCTCGGCAGTGCGACAGCTCACCGAGAACTCAACGCGTCTGTATCAAGAGATTGGCAATAAGGAAATGACAGCTGTCAATGGCAGCACTTCGAATGGTAGTTTGAAAAAGCGCAGCAATTCCACCAGCTGGACGGAAACTGATCTGGACATGAATATGCATAACAGTGGCAGTCGTCAGCATCTGAATGACTCCACTTTGAATCTATCGACTCCTCTGTATGTGGACACCAATAGCTCTCAAAAGTTGAGTGACTACAATCGTTACAATGGCGGGAGTAGCGATGCCTTGGAGATGAGCGGTGTGGATAGTGATGGCTTTTTGGACAGCAATCCGTTTGCTAATTTGAGTAATCTAGAGAAGCAGGAGATTAAGACGGTGCGCATAGTAAAGCGGGAGTCTGAGCGTCGTCATCGGGATCGCAGCGAGCGAGGCTTGAGTAGCTCTACCCAGAATCTGGACCAGGTGCTAGAGGAGGAACAGTATGCTCAGCAGCAACAACAACAGCAGCAGCTGTACACTCAAAGCTTGCAAGAGCCCATGAGCAATGGTCATAGTCACAGTCGTTCCAAGTCTCTGCCACGTAACTACAGTGAGCCACCCAAGCCTAGACACAGTCGTCATCTGAATGGAGGTGGCTCCAGCAAGCAGAATGGCCATCATTATAATGGCAGCTACGACTATGATCGGAATAGTAACTATGAGCATCAGCCGCCGCCACCGCCAGCGCCCCAGAGCCTTGATCATCATCACCAGCAGCAGCAACAGCGGGAGCATCTAAATCCTCTGGCCAATGCCTATTTTGCCAAGCAACTGCAGCAGCAGGCCAATCCCTCTAGGGACAGTGCAAGGGTAGCTCTGCGCACCAAGACCGAGTCTTTGCAGAGTCTCAATAAAAGCTTGACTGACATAAGTCCAGAGCCAGTGTTCCAGAGTGTGGCCGCACGACAGATTATCAACGAAATGTCCGCTGGTTCGGCATCCGAAGACACCGAAAAAATTGTGGAGAAAGTGCCGCCACCACATAAGCATCGACGTGCGGTACCACGTGAGAAGAGAAGACACTACACGGCTCCCAACAATGTCAACCAGAAGGCCATGGAGAAGGTGCAGGCCGAGAACGATATGAATCGCAATGTAAGTTCCCAACAAGTAAGCCATTAGAAACTATTCTAAGCTTAAATCTTTGCAGAACACCAACTGGCGAGCCCGCGATGATTTGGACATGGAGGTGGCCCTACGACCACGTATGAATGCTCCTGATGTGGTGCGCTCAGCTCTGGGACAAGGTGAAAAGATTTCGGAGAATACCATTGACAATTTACTGCTGGCACCCAACAAAATTGTTATTCCCGAGCGTTACATACCAGAGACAGTGAGTAGTGAATGAAATGAGTCAGCTGTTATAGGAACTAATCGTGTAATCTATTCCACAGACGCCGGAACTATCGCCTGAGGAGAAGAAACGTCGCCAGGAGAAGGTGGAGTCTATTAAGAAAATGCTTTCCGAGGCGCCTCTAAGCAGCAATGTAAGTAGTCAATCATTAGATCTGAAACGTTTTGCACAATTGCGTTGTCAGGCTAAGCACGTTATGTTATATCTAGGTCTGTCCCATTCTGTCAAATGCAAGGCTGCTGAAACAAAGTCGTAGGAGTCTTCGATTCTCTTACTGTTGTGCAGTGTGTTCAGCAAATTTCTGCCGTCGATTGTCTGGCTGTTCTGTCGTTTCTGCAGATTTTGCAACTAAGCTTACTTTCTGATTCCCTCCAAAGAAATTTGGGAGGTTATTATTCCGCCAGCACACTGTGGTCTTAGCTTCTGTGCCTTCCTCTTCTGAGTAAAATCTTGAAGTTCCCAAAGACAGAAAGTGTGCCTTGATGCCCTGATGAACTCTGGTTTCTGTCAGAGAGATATTTATGCGAGCTCAAAAATATCAGCCAGAGAGTCCAAGCCAGGGAATTTTTGTCTTCGTAGGCTCTAATTTTCCTCGTCTCGGCAGCTTATGCAGATGGGGTTGTAGGGGATCACCCCGCTTAGGTCTATTCAGAGTTTCTCCTTCATTTCAAGATGAAACATTTCTAAATATTACGGAAAGTTTTTCTAAAATAAAATGCAAGTTTTTCTTAACTTCAAGTCAAAAATCCTTGAATAATGGAAATTAATTAGAAAGATTAGGAATTTCTTCATATAAAAATATTGAAATTCTTAGAATAAGACAGCGCCAACTGGCAGTTGTTTCTTGACGTTGTCTTTTGGTGTCGGTTTTTGCATTTACGCTGCTTTAGAATTCCCAACAGCAACAGCATGTCTCCAAGCTTCTGCATCCACCGCTCTTTTAGCAGCTCTATGGGATGCGATGTGTTTAGCAAGTTGCTGCCGTCGGTTCCTCGCCTCCTTCAGCGTTTCTGCAGATCTCAATGGCTTGTGTTACGCGCCGGTCGTTGTGTTAGTGTTCAAAGTTAGCAACTTGGATTTATAAAGGTTGTATGTCCAGTCGGATGTACGAGGGTGAGTGCGTATGTTTTGGTGTGGTTTTGGTAAAAGCTTGAGAAATGCTCAGCAAATTGCTGCGTCGTACAAAATTTTGCAATCTAGGACTCAAATTTAAATTTTCAGCCAAAATTGAATCTTGGCATGGTTGTTAAGAAGAAAATAAGCTTCAATATGGCTATGAAGAACTAGTTCCAACTAGTGTCAAATAGAACTAAAACAAAACTATCCCTAAAAATACTAGTTGGAGACAATTTCTTTCTATCGATTTATATATCAGAGTTCTTCTATTTTAATACCCTTGCAGAGGGTATTATAAAATTGTGCGGATGTTTGTAACGCATTGATGGAAGCATCTCCGACCACATAAAGTATATATATTCTTGATCAACATGACGAGCTGAGTTCATTTAGCCTTGTCCGTCTGTCCGTCTGCCTGTTCTATGCTCTCCTCCGTCAGTTTAAAGCTATCCCACCAAACTTTGCACGAAGTCTTTTGGTACAAATACGCTGCACATTTGTCGGAACCGGCCCGATCGGATGACATCTAGCTGTTATGGAATTTTAGGGTGGGGGGAGGGTTTGGTTTATTCTGTTTATAAAGAATACTATCATATGAAGAAGATCGGTCGAAAAATAAAACTATTTAAAGGTCGTCAATGTGGTTGGTTTTCCAAGTGGTGAAATCAGTATTATTTGTGTAAATAGTTTAGTGAGAAAAACTTTTTTGTTTTCAATATGCAGAAGTAACTTCCCTATTTTTTGTTTACGCCTCCGAACTTGGTATTTCTTAGTTTACTATTCATTTTCATGATTCCACCAAATTTGGTCGAAATCGGACATCTATATGTATAGCTGTCATAGAAAAGTATAGTCTGAAAAGTAGTCTTAGTTCAAAAACTTTTTTGTTTTCAATGGAAATGTCCTCAAAATTGGCATGTATTTATTTTATATGCTCCCACACGATTCTACAAAGTTCACGATATAAATCTCAACGTGTTGGAAATAAATTTGTGTTCAGCACACGTAAATCATTTAGAATCCCCACCAACCCTTCGATATACTGAAAAAAGTCTAATTTTGTTGCCTTGTGTAATCAAAAAAGTACACCCAGAATGTTCAGTTCGTACCAAAACTCTAACCTAGTCAAACCAAACAATGCGAAACCGAACCTAATTTCTCCTTCATAAATTTCAGGAGAACGAGAGCCTGCCGCCCAGCAAAATCAATGCGGAGAAGAAACAACGTGAGCATCTACTGCAGCTGAATCAAATTCTGGCCCAGCAAGTCATGCAAGTCAGCAAAATAGTCGCCGGTAAGTCAAATGATTAGCATACCATTTAGGTTAGTCCAACAATGATTCCATTTTTGTGTTTCGGTTCCAATTGATATCCAAAGTTTTCAATGATTATTCCAATGTATATGCCAATATTTGCCTGACAAAGTTGAGTTTCTGTTCAATGTTTTTTCTCTTTTTGGTTTCAACTAATATGCTCTCCAAATCCTATTTGTTTTTGATATAATGTAAATCTAAGTGTATCGATTTAAGCGTTTGTTCTGTGTGTAAAAAAGTCACAGACGAAGAGACCGCCCCCCTATCCCCCCCCATCAACTCTATGCTCTTCTAATCTATGTATCTTCTTTCGACTTTCTCTAATTTTCTAGATGATTAATGATATAATACATGTCATATAAGCCCTTTTCACCCCACCCCTTTCACCTCATTGCGTTCAGTCATCGAAGGCATCGTTCAAAGTTCACACACATTTCGACACTTTCCACAGTCAATCATACACTCGAACAAACATATCAAAACCCTTCATGCATTTACCCACTACTCAACTTTAATGTATTATAAAGGCAATTAATTATGTAATTATCCAAGGACGAGCTGAGACAGAAACGAATCCATTTAAGAATGTTTATGTTCATTTTAATATTATTTTTTCTTTTATACTTTTTATTTTTGCATATTTCTAGGCAATCCCACTAGTCAAAACTAATTCAAGTAACCCTCGTTGTGTTGTTTGTGTTCACTTATGTTTGGTTTAGTTGTATGCATTTCATTTGTTTGTTCACTTTTGTGTTTGCCAATTGGAAGATTGGGAGATGTTCCAACGCGGTTCTCGCTATGCATAACTGCATACATAGTACGTTACACCTAAGAGAGTACAATAACAACAGCAACCACAACAAGTACACAGCAAGATTACACGCGATGTTGAGGTTACAGCATGCTAAACTCACTCAAATAGTCACTTCAAATGCAAATCACATGAATACTAAACGACAACAATAAAAACATCAACGCAATTGCAACAAGAACAACCACAACAACAACAACAACTAGCACATGAACAACAACAGAAATACGTTTCCGTAAGTCAAGGTTTGTACACATTTTCCTATTGTATTTGATACGTATTGAAGCTTGCTGCAAAAGAAAACTACAAATGCTTAATTAATATTAGTAACTAAATTGGACCAACTAATCGACTTGCACGCCCTATATTAAGTTCAATATCTACATATGAAAACTGCACTTGAAAACACTAAACTAAAAACCCTTTACTCCACCACTACACTTCCACACAAAAGAGCGCAAATTACTAAAAACACTAAATAAAACTTAGTCAACACTCACTAAATATAAAGCACCATAAATCAACCAAGTGCAAAACCATTGGAAAACTGATTAGGAAATGAAAAGAGGGTGTATAAATTTAATGTGGAAAGCCAAAGAGAGAGATACGATAGAAGTTTCAAATCCCATAAGTAGTTAACTGTAATAATCAATACTTATTCGAGTTTAAAGATTTCCAGTGTGCAAAACCACACACTGGCCGACCATTGGAGGCTGATGACAATCAAGTCAAGGTAGTGATTAACGAAAGGCGCAGTAATTGAACTCGAATTGAGGTCTTTCATGAAAGTTTTCGACTAACAAAAATCCTGAAAAAAACTTCTTCTGCGCGTGGTGCAAGTTCAAAAATCGAGTAAATTTCCATTATGGTTTTTATAGGGTAGGAGAGAGGGGGTAAGTAACTTTGAGAGAAGAGTTAATAGTGTTAAACCAGACTGAGAACCAACAAAATTTATTCGGACATTCGAATTGCGGCTTCGAAACAGAATTTAGCAATAGTTAGGGTACATATATTTCAGGTTCATGGATTTTGGTCAAAGGTTTTGGTTCGAACCTTGGTTTAGTCAAAGTTTTTCTTCAAGTTGTAAATGAAAGTCAATTAGTTTGCTCAAAATATTCATAATCAGGAATGTTCTGGTTAAAGTTCTCGCAATTGTTTTGGTACACTATGAAAAAAACTGCGGTCTAAGATGCACCCCAAGCGGACTCCTTTTTGAACCATTTCGTTCATGAATTTTTGTTCAGAAAACAATCCCGACGTTCACAGCAAACCAGCAGCTTTGGTCACACTACATTACAACAAACAAGCGCGTCCGTTCCAAAAGCGAACAGTTGTTCGGAAATCATGAACAACTGGTGTTCTGTCGTTAATTTTGCACTTATGCTGCTTTGAAACTCCCAAGCACCATCTGCTTCTGCAAGGAACCATCTGCTTCTGCTCTAATGATAGAGCCGGGAGGTTCTTAAACCTCCTGTTCAGTTGACCAGCCTTCTTTGTGGTGTTGCGTTTGACTATTAAAGTTATGTGAAAACATAACATGACCTCTAACCGGCTTAACCTGGCTAGTTTGAATATCATAAATGTTCTTAAATCAGTCACATAGTATAACCAAAATGTTCACAAAAATGTACCAAAATTGTTCAAAAATTGAACCCAATGTGTTACCAAAATAAGACCGCGATGTTCCCAAAATAAAACCGAGATGTTCCGAAATTGTTCCCAAAATGTTTCGGTAGATTTTGAACGGATTTTTTTCCGAGTGTACTCGGTTTTTTGGATACAAAATGAAAACGAATGAATATAATTCAAAACTTTTTCTTCTTCCTTTTCGGCCACTCAATAACTACAAATCGTAAAACAACTTATTCGAAATGGCTGCCTTCTGATTTCCAGCAACGCCGAAGTATCTCTGGCCACGCATCGATAGCTGTGCGCACCTCATGCATTGTGAAATTTTCCACTGCTCGGACAAGGGCACGCTTCAAAGGCTCCTCAATAGGGTGAAAAGTAGTGTAAGCCACAGCCTTGAAAACGGCCCACAGTTAATGGACTTAGGTCTGGGCAACCAATCGAATCATCCGTAGAAATAAAGTTCGGTACTCGTTTTTGCCCTTTGAAAGGTCCACGGCTTGTTTGTTAATAATGTCTTGTTGAGAGGCTTCCAAAACGTCGGATTGATACTATTTCGCCGAAGTTTTGTCTCCCATTTTTACAAAACTGGTGCTTGGTGACCCCATCATAGGCGACTCAGCACCAAACCATCATTTAAGCCGTATGGTGAGCTCTCTGAACTCTCAAAATGAGTTCGAATTCTTGTTTTGATGTCACAGCATACACTCTATCGTTCTGTTTGTTAAACGATTCCTCTATGGTAAAAATTTTATCGTCAGTAAACAGAATTTGTCTGTGGGCATTGTATACGCACGGGCGACGCAATGCTTTCGATTTTTTTTCTAAAAAACGGAGTTTAAAGCTGCACTTGGAATTCTCAACTCTTTATTCGCGGCCTGGTTTATTAAAATAGCTTGTTGGTGTGACAGAAACTGAAAGTTTAGTGACGATGGCTTTGCCATGGCGGCAGCCGAAACGGCCGTCTACACAGCCACAGCTACTGTTCATGTTCATATGTATTCTCTGTTGAATTTTCTGGTTGATTATTGAACTATAATCAAACCTCGATCTTGAGCCTGCTAACACTCACTTTGTATAAAATCAAAACAGGTCGTTAAACCCATATTCATTAATCGCAATCATTAAAACGATAGTCGAGACTAAAGCCTATTTCGGAAAAAGTGAGACTACCGCCGAGACCACATTTACAAAACTCTGACCGCGGTGTTGACTTTAAAGCTCTTAAAAGATTCCTTATATACCAAATTACCAGAGCTTGCCATAAGTATTAAAAATGAAACAAAAATGACATTTCACCTCTGTCTTTTATGAATAAGTTCTTTGCTCAACCATCGAGAGTTCTTTTTCGCTCACTTTGATGAGAAACTTTGCTGGACTTTGCTTAGTTGCTTATGCTCAGCTACTGAGAGTCGAACTCTCTTTAAGTTGTTATCATAAGACAGCTACGTGTGATTTTCTCATCGAGAATGATAAAACAAAAAGCACGAGAGTAACAAAAACAAGTGTTCTTTCGACAGATTCAGCGAGTCCGCTTAATTTGTACCTGTCATTATGATGAGCAGACAGCATAGAAAAAATTAGTTGACCTTATGTTTTGAGTTCTGCAAATTACTTAAAATTTTCCAATTCTTGCTTGAGAAACTTGCGGTGAAAGGCAAAAATGACTGTAGCTGTAACCAGTTACGACACCAGTTAGGAGACAATAGAGTAAGGAGTATGCCGAAATCGCTCATTGCCTACCTCAACTCAAGCCCTAGGCCATTGGTTTTCAGATATCGCAGCGATGCAAGCTTCGTCTTAGGTTTGATAAAATACTAAAAATAAAATATTTTTTGCCCAAAAATAGAATTTTCAGCCCAAACAACTATAAGGCGACTAAATAAAACGTGCATTTTCTTAAAGAAATGTTAGGGATTAGTTTTTTTTAGTTTCTCCAACTTTCCAATGCTTAGTTGCGAAACCAAATTGCTGCACTGCCTAAGATGCGTAAAAAGTTGTTTGAAAACAGTCAAGAAAGCGCCAAATCGCTCAAAAGATGAGTAAGTATTAAGCTCAATGCACTAACCCAACAAACAACTACAACAAACCCAACACACACACCACTCTACAAACAATTTTCCAACAAACAGACAAACACATACATATACGTTCCAACGGTTTTCTGTGTACTTTTTCCTTCTGAAACTTTTACAGCACGCTTGGGAAGGTTTTGGCCTCACTCAAAAAAACAAACAAAATGGAAAAACTCAAACTAACTGCAACTTTTGCACTTCTATTAACCCACAGAGAAAGCCATGTCTAAAGCGGCCGACAAATCGAATCAGGACCGCTACGAGGATGATGACGATGATGACGATTATGAGGAACGGGAACGTCAATCGGAGTCACCAAGCGAACCACTGCCGTTATACCAACAACGCGACAATTTTTACAGCTAAATATACTAAGCGACAGCAACTCCGACGAGCGATTATAAGTAATGGCACAATAACCGCTGCATTTATCTTCTGAATCAAATTAGAAAAAAATTTGCTAAACAATTTTAATCCGAAAAATCGTATCAATTCTCAATGTGACTGAATTAGAAAAGAAAATGAAATCAATTTGAATGGAAAATTAACGAATTTTGATGAGGTAAAATGATTGTTAAAGCGTAAATTATACACATATGCCCAACTAATAATATTAACTAAAAACCTATATACAATATATGGAAATCAAAGATGCAACATATCAATTGGAGAGAATGTTAAATGTCAGTTAAACCAAAATCAATTATCTAATTAGTGAGCGTTCATGAAAAGTTTTTGGTAGTAAAAAAAACAACACTAAGTACGACTGCACAGAGAGAAAAGAGGGGTTGGGATAATCTAAGAGCAAGTAAACAAGAAATGCGAAGGAAAATGTAAACACTGAAGCAAACAGAAACGAAAAGGCAAAGCCTAAAAGGAACACCAAAGAGATTTGATTACTAAGACTTAGTTTCCGACTTATCAGTCCTAAGATACAGTCACCAGATTTTGATTAAATTTAGAAAATCTGTCTAAAAGCATATAGTAAGGCAAGTTACTGAGTTGAAAACAAAACAAAGGTTTTTTTTCGGAGCGAACGATCCCATGATAGCTATAAGATATAGTCCCCCAAACTGACTTGATCAGTTCTGTTAAAAGGTTAAGGTATGGAGAATTACTGAATCTAAGAACGTTATAATTGAAATCAAAAATGTATTTTTCACTAAGATTCATATTTCGACCGATCGATCGTATGACAGCTATAAGATTTAGTCATCAGATATTGATCAAATTAAGCAGGTCAGCTTAGAAACATATAAAATGAAGAATTGCTGAATTTAAGAACGCTGACAATAAAAAAGAAACAAACTTTTCTCGGACCGATCCGAAGATATGACAACTATAAGGTAAAGTCACCCGATCTTATTTGATGAGATCTTTTAAAAAGCATAGATATAGTCCCCGAACTGACTTGATCGGTCTTAGGACAGCTGTAAGCCCATAGTCACCCAGGCAGACTTCACCCGCTTAGCAAGCATAGATTATGGCAAATTTTGGAGTCTAAGAAAGTTATAATTGATTCATTTTCCGACCGATCGGTCCTATGACAGCTATAAGATATAGTCACCCAAACTGACTTGATCAGATCTGCAATTATGCATAGATGATGGAGAATTACTGAGTAGTTGTAGTGGTTCTATATTCAAAAATAAAAACATTTTGCATATTTAGGTATGGCATTATTTGCTGTCAGCCTTTAATCGATAAATTGTACATTATACGAGTATATATGTTAATCCTAGTGAGCTACAGGAGGACTTACCCTTCAGAGTTACACTACCTGCCTTCAACGCTCGTCGCGAAATATTGGATTATGGCATAATTGTTTCCTAGAAAGCTTCCGCCAAGATTTTTGATCTTTAGTTAAACTCATCTAGTAAATATTTCCCCAGCCAACGAGAGCATTGACTTTCCCAGCCGGTCAATTCTAAGCTCCTTCAGAATTGGACAGATAGCTATCAAGACTGCACAGCTCATCACTCGCGCATACACCTATACAATATGGCCTGTAGTTCAGGGACAGCACCTCATTTCTAGCTCCGAAAATATAAGAGATGGTTAAAGTATCGAGTTGTTTCTTGAAATACGTATCGTCTCCAAGCCCATTGTCAAGAGTCTTGTACGTGTCCGAGTGTTGCATGCACGTGCTTGTTGAACATACGTCTCCTTCTTTTTTGATGCGAATAGCCCCCAGCAGTTTCGACTGTCCATCGTTCCCAGTGGAGCGATTGGAAACGACTAAATCCACTCTGTGTTCCGCCGCAAGTTCCTCCCATTCTCGATAAAATTGCGAATTCGATACCTTCAATTCTGTTGCTACTATTTTAGAGTACCTCCCACCTGGTAACGACATTACTTTATTCACATAGTTGAAGAGGATCTGCATCGTGTATTGAAATAGTTCCAGAAGTCAAGTGAATGGCACTAGTAGGCATGTTATTAGAGAGGAAGAATAGTTTTTTCATAAAAAAAGAGCAATTTTTCAGCGTCTTCGTGTGCCTCCCATCCCCAGACTTCCGCTGCATAGCAAATAAAAGATCTGGATGTCGCTTGGAACATTTTGTACTTAGTACTTGCGCTAACATTTTTCTTTCCCATAATGGTTTTAGTATGAAAAATTGCCGGTGTCTAAACATTGATAATTTTTGTTTATGTTAGGGGCCAAAGTACTGAGCAAATTGCCCAAAAGTGAACAAAGAATAAGGTTATTGTTTTAGTTGGGCCGGAATTTTTGTTTGGCGGAGTTTCGAATTTAACCTTGCTTATACCCGTTATTTCGATGAAGTTGATCAAGGCGGTGAGGACTATACGCCAAATACAGTGAGCGGCCACTTTTTTGATTGGAATCTTCGACTAGGCAGAAAATTGAGTTGTATGAAGTCCCTGCTCGGGCGCCATCTGTAAGGTAGTGTCTAAGGCTGAGGTATAGCTCAGTCTGGCCAAGGCAACTTTCAGCAAGATTTACAAGTGCTGGGACTAACAAGGACTAAAAGGGATCTTGCTCAATTCAGGTGGGGATCTAAGTCCCGTCGAGCATCTGCGTGTAGCAAAAGAAAACTCTGTTGGCATAGGGCAGGGTATCCGTGCCCGGGGCCAATGGTTGACCAATCGCACCGGGGGTTTGTCATTTAAAGCCGGAGCAATGGGCTGACGAGGCAAGAAAATACCAGGCAGCGAACACGGTGTGCATAAAAGACCCAAATGGGCACGCCGAATCCAAACGCTACGCATGCCTTAATTTTCCTGCTAAGCTAAATAAGCTATATAATCCTTCATGGAACAGCAATGAGATATAGTCACACAATAAGTTCTTCTCAGACTATGACAGCCCTATTAAAATACAGATGGTTCCCAATTGAAGAGATCATGTTTTCTTAACAACCAAATCGAACGAAATCCTATAACTCTGCCTTTGCCAGTGAACCAGTTCTTGTTCAGTTGCTCTTATTTCTACAGTTGTTCAATCTTTTTTCTCTCTGTGTATGTTTTAGTACCTACGATTCGTTCCTGTGCAGGCTTACATGAATAAACAATAACGTTAAAGACTTTTGTAATTGTGCATTTGCCCAAATTGAAACAAAAATTTTGGAGCCAACTATTGCATTTGATATGAAACAGATTTTAAGATCAATCAGAAAATGTGCATGAATCAAAAGCATCATTCCTAGAAAGCGAGCGAGCACACTTTTCCAAGCACTTCATCTTTTTCCCAAATGTACCTACCAATTGCAAATATAAAAAACAAAAATATAATTAAATTGTATTTAAAATTTTAAATTATATGCAAACATATGGAGACAAGCATAATGCTGAAATATACAAACACACACACACACACAATTATTTATATGTAGGTCAATTAGCCCGGCAATTAAATGGAGGAATGCAAAAGTTTATGTCTATATTATAACTTTTAAAGTTATTGAAAAACGCATAAGATATATACATACATATATATAAATAAACAATTATGGAAACAACGATAAACTGTTAAATATCAGAAATTAATTGATAGAAAAAAACGCATGCAAAGTGTACAAAATTACGTTTAAGTTCTTAGCCTTTAGTTGTTACAAGTTTTCTTTTTCCTAAGTTACTCTTAATTTATGCTAAGTTCTCGTTTAAACAAATTGTTTGTACATTTCGCGGTGCTATGTAAAATTTCCCTTTAAGTTGACGCTAAGTAAAAGGCAAAAGTCAAATTATACAAAACAAATAAGCAAACATACATACATAATTGCCAAGCTTAAAAATGCAATTTAACTTATCACAGCTGCACGCATAATCCCCACAAATATTTATACAATACATACATACATAAATCTATATATATATATATACACACAAACATATACGTTAAAAAACCATCAAACTGCGAAAGAGAAAATGTTATCAATAAAGATTATAGTTGAAAATTTAAATGCAACTCGTGTTTTTTCATTATTATCTAGTTACAGGCGGAACAGGAACTGGACAGCAGTTACGAAGCCAGCGAAATTCAAGATCAATGTTAAGTCGATTAATATAATAAAAAAAAAACACAAAAAAAGGTGATGAATCACAATGAATAAGTATAATAACACACACTACGACTACGTGCGAGAGATCCACACGAAAAAAAAACCCAACGCACAACACTTGAGGCATGACAAACAACCTCACAAATCACTGGCAAAAGTTTCCTATGTGTTTCGGTATGTGGGTGGCTGGTGAAATGTAGAGCATTCGATAACTTTCTAATAAAAACCAACTTCGTCTTATCAAACTTTGATATCTGCTTCTACTTTCTGCCCCTGCCCATATTGGACTAGGCCGTCGAACGTAGCTTGGCATTCTGATTCATATTAACATAATCGTACGTCTATTTATGCCGGAAAGGGTTTTACACAAACAGTTGTTCACTTGCTCAGAATTCATTCACTTAACTTGCAATTAAACTGCGTTTATGGCATTATGCTTGCCCTTCAAGCCAAGAAAGAAACATGATAATTGCTAAATACTCTCAAACGCAACTCAGTGTCTGATATGTATTGAAGGCATGCGATATACATATGCATAAAACCTGAATTAGCATTATTCCAAATCAGGTTTATCACTTGGCACAGTGGACCAGCGAACCGCCATTTCAGGTCATAATTTAATTTTATGTTTACCAAATGTAAATGGATCAAACTCTAAGCCTATACCGAGAGACTAAAGACTTACTGAAAATAAGTTCCAGCGAACTTGATCCAGGTAATCGCAATTTTGTTGTATGTGTAGGTAGACAGCTTATGCTTATGCTAAAAGATTTTATTTCAGAGATGCAAGCCGGTTTTGAGCCGAAACTACACCGATCGGCTATAGAGTATGCCCGTAAACCGAACCCCGAGCCGGTGTTCCTTGGAAACTAAACCGTTCAGTTAATTTCAACGAATAGTTTGATATAATTTTGAAACGTTTTTAATGATGGTGAGAGTGTCATTTTTTAAATCCAACTTTAGGCGTTACTTTATAGTTCGCTATTATGGGATTCCAGTGTTCATACCAAGCTGTGCTATCAACTCTACACTATCGCAGGTGTCCCAGAAATCTCTTTCAACCAAATTATAACCCAAAACCAATTCTCGGTATCCCTGAAATCTCCTTCGGTTGGTTTTAAACCTGTCGTATTTTGTAAGGAGATTTGGCAAAGCAACCAAAGCCGTCTTTGCGAGACGCCAAAAAATGTTACCAGGGCTGGCAAGTCTAACTCAATGTATACAACATCAAAATATCTATGAATAAAAGCCGCTATAAATTATTTGCGAGAAACGCAGCCATGGTGCAACGCACTCAGGGTGCGCCCTCAGCAAAGTACTTAAAAAAGTACGCAAAACGTTTGTGCTTTGCGTAGTGTTGGTGCAAAAGCAGAAGCTCAGTAATCAAAAAAATAGGGGAAAGTTAACTTCGGCTCGGCCGAACTTTTGTGTACCCTTGCAGCTTCCATTGAAAACAAAAAAGTTTTTCTAACTAAGACTTCTTTTTGGACCTTACTTTTCTATGGGATCTTTCCTATACAGTGAAATCATGGAAAAGCATAATACACTGTTAAGTACGAAATTCGGAGGCGATCCCATTTCAAACAAAAAAGTTTTTCTTACTAGAACTTCTTTTTCGACCGATCATTCAGACTGCAGCTATATGCTATAGTCATCCGATTTTGACAAAACTTTGTAGAATTATGTTAAAGTATATAAAATAAGAATATGCCAATAAAAAGGACGTTTTCATTAAAAACAAAAAAATTTTCCTCACTCGAACTAGTTTTTCGACCGATCGTTCCTGTGGAAGCTATATGCTATAGTCATCCGATTTCGACCAAACCTTGTAGAATTGTGTAAAAGTATATAAAATAAGTGTATGCCAATGATAAAGACGTTTTCATTAACAAACAAAAAGTTTTTCTGTTACTTAATGTTACTTACTTAAAGTTACTTAATGTTGGCCAGAAATGTTGAAAACAACACTTTAGTTGACCCAAAATAAAGTATTACTCCTACCGTTACACTTAAAGAAAAAGCTGTTGAAAAATTCTTCAAAATGATTTAGACAAAACTTTGTAGAATTGACATTTTCATCGAAATCAAAAAAGTTTTCTTACTAAGACTACATTTGAGATCTTCCTTTTTCATGGGAGCTATACGATATTGATGTCCTATTTCGGCCAAACTAAGGTGAATCAATGCAAGGCATAGAAAACTAAGAAATACAAAGTTTTGAGGCACTTCCATTGAAAACAAAACAGGTTTTTCTTACTAAAACTAGTGCAGCGTATTTGTACCAGAAGACTTCGTGCAAAATTTGGTCAAAATAGCTTAACAACTGGCGGAGGAGATATCACAGAAACAGACGGACGAACGGACATGGCTTAATCAACTCAGCTCGTCATGCTGATCAAGAATAGTTATATTTAGGGGAAGATGGAATGTTCTGAGCCACTGGATGTTGTGAGCCAAACGAATATTGGTCCCAAAAAAAAACCAACTTCGGTATACCCGATTCTTAGGGAAATTCATGTTTAATTGCCTTCTCTTATGTTTATCTACAGATCAATAACATTAATGTAAATATATTAACATTATGTTAGCCAACAGCGTAAAGTTTGCTCCGAAAAGTATGCCACTATTTTAATAACCGTTATAACTTTGCAATTTATTATATGGGCACATACTCATAGTGCAAAATATGAGCGCGACTTCTAAAAGTATGTTAAGTTGTCTTATCAATTGATCGACTTCGAGATATACGTAAAGATCGCTATTTCAGTCCTTAAATAAACCGAAAAAAGCCCACATAATCGAGGGTGTCCTGGAAATCTCTAGAGATTTTGGCTTCGGTTGGTTTGCAAATCGCTCGATAAATCCGTCGGTGTCCCAAAACTTCGAGAGATTTCGTTTTCTTCAAAAGTCTAGTTAATAGGTGTGTGTATAAGATAATGGTCTTACTACAAAAACAGCCCGAAGGTTCGTGAAGTTGCTATTAGTTGGTTAGTGTATTGGCTGGCTTGTGTATTGATTGGTTTGCCAAAATCTCCCAACAAATCACGAAACCAACCGAAAGAGATTTCTAGGACACCGAGAATTGGTTTTGGATTGGAGTTTGTTTGGAAGAGATTTCTGGGACACCGCCGAATTAAACTGTTTGGAGCAGTTCTTAGACTTTTTGATTACAAAAGGTGCATATCTATATGTGGTAAAGTCAGCTGTAGAGGTAACATAAGTTCCTTCAAATGGTACCCAAGAAACATAGCAATCAAATTGGCAATCGGTGACCTCGGCCCTCGGTTTTTTATCCACCTACACCATAAAAGGGTAGATTGCGCTGCAGCGCGCTGTTGCAAGCGCATCCCATTGCCGACTCCAGGTTTGCCACCGCCATTCCATACAGTCAACCATTTACAAACTTAGGAACTTCCCAAGCACAAGTGAAAAAAACCCGAAAAGCTGAAAAATCTCTAGTCAGGCTCTAAGTATGTAGCCAAATGCTGATCGCTAACCCACTGTGCCTCCACTGTAGATGATGACCACAACAAAAAAGAAAAAAAATACAACTCGAACTGCGAGTGAGTAAGGGAGCAAATACTAAAAAAAACCCCGCCATGCGACATTGTCGTCGCATTAATTGTGCTGAATGAAGTGAGTCGCCTGCTCTTTAGTCGCCTCTGTGTGCCAAAGGTGTGAGGTTCAATTCGAGTAAAATAATCCAACGGATTTATATTCTATACATACCTCCATGTCGGTGTTACATGCAGGCTTCGTAAGTGTGCAGCATTTGTTTTATTTTGCGTTGTAAATTTTCAACTTGACACTCCAAACAGTTGGCGCTGGCGCTGTCTGTGATAAGCCTGCAGGAGCTCGGGGCGGCACCCAACCCAGTCGTTGAGAATGCGTTAGTATCCGCAGACAGAAACAGTGTCCCGTATTCTGTTTATTTCCTCTTCCATTCCAGGGCTTTTATCAGTGGAGATTTATTGGCTGAGGAATCGGTGCCCGTGCTAAAGCGTCAGAGACGCCATCAGGGTGCAGGATATTTCTTTGGCCATCAGCACAAGGGATTTGGTCACGATTATTGGCATAAATATAATAATCAATATTTTCCCAGTCCGGGCTGTCATCATGGCATCTATGATTTTGGTCCAAATCCCTGGTCTCATCATGGGTTTGACTCCTATTTTCCAAATCCAGCGGAACATCAACCTTTTGGTCCACCACCACCTCCTTTTGAAGCTAAACTGTCACCTTTTAAGGGTAAATTTATCTATAAGCTACTTTATATCACAGGAGTCTCAGGAGTCAGCAGCAGCTTCTGTGCTTCCATTGCCCCTGTGTTAAAATCTTCACATTTCTTTCAGATCGCAAGCCGGGAACACAATCCGAGCCCAGTCAACCCAGCACTAGCAGCTTAGCTCCACCAATCACAACTACCACTGAATCTACCACTTCCAGTCCCACCACCATCTCCACAGAGGATGCCACCCTGGCCATAGACTTACGCCTTGGTTAACATTTAGTCATAAGTCTAAGATACTTTATGGTTTACTCTAAAATTAAAGTCTCTCTTAAATTTTTCAACTTAACTACAAGTTATTTATACCAATACCAATAACTTTGCTATTTCTGCCAGAATGCACCTGATGGACAGCGCGTAATACTAAACCAAAAGTCCCACTTATTATACACAAGTCGTTTCAGTTTCAGTCCAGTACAGTTTGTTGGCACGAGGGGTGCTTAAAAAGTTTTCAATTGCGAAAATCACGAAATTGCAAACGGGTACTTGAATGTAACAAAAGAAAAGCATAAGACTGGTTATCACACAATCGGACTTTCATCGATGGATAATGAAAAATGGATCCACCACTATAATTTAAAGAACAAGAAACAATATAGACACAGGTAGAGTAAAAAAAAAAAGGCAGTCATTCGGCTAGGTGGAGAGCTCATCAGTTAAAAAAAAGGGTACTTAACATTATAATTGCAAGAAGTAAGTACTTTTCTTTAAGCCAAAGCCTAATTTCAAACACATACTCTCCTGATCAATTGAATAGACTCTACAATTTCGTATTAATGTAAAAAGCTTACTACTCAACTTTTCTTATTTTTTTACACTCGAAAATATAGCCAAGTGTTTTTCTTTTTACTCTGATAATTCAATTTACAATAATTCGATTATTGACGATATTACCACAAGAAAACATCACATTGAAACATCGCATATCGTCTAATTAAAACATCTGGTGTTGAACGAGGCTTGGTCATATCTTTAGGTCCTATAGCCACATTAAGAAACCTAATCAAACCGCACTTGTTTTAATGTAAACTGAGTTGAATAGCGACCAAGAAACCCCAATTCCCTCAGTTTTGAAGCTATACAATACTGCCACAAGATAGATCGGCTTGAAGTGTATAAAACTAGGAATGCCGGAAACAATATCGATATATCGAAACATCGATATATTTGCTCAAAAAGACGAAATATATCATTATCGAATATTTTTCCAGGGCGATATATAGGATATCGAATACTTTTGGGTAAATCGGACTTTATTTTAGTGTCAAAAGTGGTACTAATTATGAAAAACAGTATTGGTAGTTCTCTAAAACTAAAGGCTATCATCGAAATTATCAAAAATTTCAAAATTTTATTCAAAAAGATATGTTTTATTTTCAACATCGACATCTTTCCTCAATTTAAACTCTTTCTTAAGTTTTTGGCAAACCTATATAAATTCATTTAATCTATTATTGCATGGCTGCAAACCGTTCCTGAACCAGGGTCGGTTCGGGTTTAAACCAAACGAAGAAACGAACCTATTAAATTGTTAACCTCGTGAACCTGGATCCGAACCGGACACTCTCTGGAAAAAAGGTTCGGATCAAAGAATCAAACTATGTATAACTATTTATTATCTTTCCATTTTTAAGTCCAGGCACTTTTTTAAGTGGTGTTAGAGATCTTATCTATATGATATCTATATTGAATGAGGTCCATTCGGGAATTAACCGATTTTATTATTAGTTTCCTTAGCTTTATGGTTCCTTCTCAACAAAAAAATTGTTACACACAGTAAAAAGTAGAACGAATAATTAAAGTATGAACGCTACTAATAATAATATATTCATTCTTCAAATTTTAAGAATTTTTCTCTTCAAATCGAGCTAAATTTATTCTCTGTTTAATGTTTTTGGGCGAGGGGAGTGAGGTGAAGAAACTGAGAGAGGAGTGAAAGCACATTTGAGAGAATAGCGTTGAGTCTGCTCTCACAGTTTCGTTTTTTATGGGAGAGGGTTGAGTGGGTGTGAAAATTTTTGCACTCATGTTGCTTTGGAATTCCCAAGCAGTTATGGCATTGCTGGCATGCAGAGACTGCTGTTGGGGTGTCGGTTGACAGGCAAAGAATGCTGCTGCTTTGTGGTGTTGTGCGTTTCTCGTGCCGGCTAAAACTGGCTACATAGCTTTACAACTAATTTTCAATGAAATAAAATTAAGCAAAAAAAGTAAGAAACAACTGATTCTAAATTGTTGTTTGATTGGAATATGGACGCCTTCTCTTTTGAATCTGTAAAGCTCTTGATTCAAGAGTGAACGATCTTACTTCTGAGCCTGATGAGATCTTGATAAAAACGAACTCTCTTGGATTTTGACAATGCGTTATGCTCTTGATTTAAGAATAAACAATCTTGAATTTAAGTACGTTTAGCACTTGATTCAAGAATTTTTCTACTTGATTTGAGAATGTGGTATTGAATTATTAAAGCTCTTAGATAAAAAAAAGGATCAAAAATTTATACTTTGGAACAAGAATTTTCATTCTTTTTGAACTTCTGACATCAAATATTCTTGAACCAGGTATGAAAATCTCTATTTTTGCTCTGAGTGTACATAAATCGAGAATCGAGAAGCAGGCCTGGGAATCTATGTAGAACAGGAAACTTATTAATCATTCCGAACTCTGAATTCGAAGAAAACTTTAAACTTTAAAATTCCGTCAAAAAATAAACATAATTTCATAAATTCCATTTGGTCATTTCCATTTTCGGCTCTGTTTTTGTACACGTTTTACTTTTATCATCGGATCCAGCGATTCAAACGCAGGCTAGGGGCAAGATTTGTAACAATATGTCAAATTTTTTAGCAAATATCGTCTGAACGGTCTAAGATTCCATTAATCAAGTCAATTCATTTTCCTTAATAGGCCTAATTATTCTAATAGAATAGGTTATTAACTATATTTCGAAACGCTAGGTGATTTGGGTGTCCCTCTCTTCTTAGGAATTGACGACGCAGCAGGCTGCTCATCTGTGTCACTCTGTGTTTTATTATTGCGAAAATTTGGTCATATTGGAAAATTGAAATATCGTTTTTCATCAATCGATACAATTTGGCCTATCTGTGTTTGTGTGTATGCGTGTTACAGAAAACAGTGCCACCAACACGTAGAGGTGAATATTTGGGCCGTCAAACGAATGCGAAATGTTAGGACAGCAAGACAGGATTGCAAGATCTGCTATCTTCTCAATCACAAGAGGAACGAGCTTTCCGAAGTCAACAACAACAATAACTGGAGCAGTAACAAGCGCGCCGTTCAGATGTTAACACACATAGAACAATTGACCGACAACGCCTCTGTTGAATACTCCGCTCATACGAATGTTGTGATTGGTGCTATGGAAAAAGAATGTTCCAACTGTCATGAGCTCAAATTCAAAAACAATTAAAGTCTGTCAGGCCTGACTACAATATATTGAGTAGCAACGAAGGTGGATGCTCAGTGTCAATTAAGTTGCTGCAGAAGCGAAGCTGAAAGCTGCGTTGCTTGACTATAGTTCATCCGATCTTTTCCAATTCTTTGGTGGATAATCCGGATAAGAGGGCCGGGTATGGCTCAGCGGCTAGTGTGAGCGACCGCTAAGCAACAGGTAATGGGTTCGATCCCGCCTCGGAACATCTAATGAAAAATTTTTTTCTTTGAATAAACTTCCACACCCGGTCACCCTTACTGCCATGAAGAAGCTCCTTAAACTGCCGTTCGGATTCGGCGTTAAACTGTAGGTCCCTTTCTCTTGGGGAAAATTAGAAGTCACACAAGCCAAGAGATTGAGAGGAGCTCGGCTTTGGCCCTTTCGGGGCTGTGTCAAGCCATTGTACATTTTACAATATTTTTTAGAAAAACAATGAGCCTATTTGGCTAAAAAGTGAGTGCAGTTTGTATGCAAAACTTGTTTGGTTTAGTGGAATCTTATTGACCAACCCTCGTTATTCTAGAACATAAACAAAATCATTTTGGCCGTAAAATAAAATGAGCATGCAAAACAAGCGAAAGAAAGTCACTGATACCAAACAACGATAACCAGCCAAACAGATCTTGAAATGAGCACAACAGGCAGAAGAACAAAAGAGTCGCCATTCATTATTCCCCAAGCCGCGCCTCTCACGCACTTTACGCAGGAACAAAGGCGCGATCCAAGAACCGGACCGAACTAAAAAAAAAGAGCAATCCAGAGATCGTATATCGCATTTCGCCCTCCCACTATAAAAGCAAAGCTGGCCGAGAGTTTGACTGTCATTTGACGCCAAACGAGCGTCGCACGCAGAACACACACAAAACTGTCTCGAAATGGGTAAGCCTGGTTGTGCATACAAAGTGAAAATCGGTGAATGAACTCAATACGGGCAGAATTATGGACACATAACCTTAGCCATCGACATGTCAAGAATTATATATGCAAGTGGCGTTTCAACGATTTTATTAAACCTTCCCAGTGCATCATCATTTACTGCTGCTAGTTCTGGGTGTACTCTGTGCCTGGCCAGCTGTAATTTCGGGAAACGATCAACCTGCACGCATTGTGTGCTACTTTAGCAATTGGGCCGTCTATCGGCCGGGAATTGGACGTTATGGCCTAGAGGATGTACCTGCTGATCTGTGTACGCATTTGATCTACTCTTTTATTGGAGTTGATGACAAGAGCTGGGATGTGCTGGTCATTGATCCTGAATTGGATGTGGATCAAGAGGGTTTTAGCAAGTTTACGCAGCTGCGTGAAAGCCATCCCCATTTGAAGCTACAGATAGCGGTGGGCGGCTGGGCAGAGGGTGGTTCCAAGTACTCGCAGATGTCGGCGGTACGTGAGCGGCGTCAGAGCTTCATACGCAGCGTTGTCAAGTTCATGAAGCAATACAACTTTGATGGCTTCGATCTGGACTGGGAATATCCCGGAGCTACCGATCGTGGAGGCACTTTTGGTGACAAGGATAAGTTTTTGTACTTTGTGCAGGAACTGCGACGAGCGTTCGATCGTGAGGGACAAGGTTGGGAGATAACCATGGCAGTGCCAGTGGCCAAGTTTAGACTGCAGGAGGGCTACCATGTACCAGAATTGTGCGAGTAAGTTTGATGTTGAAGTGTGGTAGATGTGGATAAAAAGTGAAACTTTTGTAGATTGTTAGATGCCATACATGCCATGACCTATGATCTACGTGGAAACTGGGCAGGATTTGCGGATGTACATAGTCCTTTGTACAAGCGCAAGCACGACCAATACGCCTATGAGCGTCTGAATGTGGTGAGTACAAAAAGAGTTTGGGGAAAAACTGAAAGTTCAGTTGAGTGAGCAACTGAACATAGACGAAAAAAGTTAGTAAGCAAATAATCCAGGGGTCGGCATTGCGAACAGAGTAGTTGATACTGAAAATTGAGAAAATATTTTTATTCGGGATTTACCCCAAGTTTTTAAAAAGAGCAGTCGCATGCCTATATATACTTCTTTCTTACCAGCAAAAATATTCATAAGGCTTCAATAAGTTTACTTTATCGATTCAACTCCGACTTAGACGGGCTTTACACGGTGGATCAAACTTCATGAAGTTCACATGGATTTACATGGTGAAGGAAACTTCATGAAGTTTTTGAAAAAGCTTTCGATTGTAGGAAAGAGGTGTAGAAGGGCAAGCGACACCACTACAACTCTTTCCTACAAGCGAGAGCTTTTTGAAAAACTTCATGAAGTTTCCTTCACCGCGTTAATCCAGTCTTACACGGGATTTAAACGGTGCAGCAAACTTCATGAAGTTTTCGAAAAAGCTTTCGTTTTTAGGAGAGATGTGAATTGGTGTCGCTTGCCCCTCTGCACCTCATTCCTACAAGCATGAGCTTTTTTCAAAACTTTATGAAGTTTCCTTAACCCTGTAAATGAAGTCTAAGGGCGCGCACACATGCGGCTGAAAGATGAACTGACTGCTAAGCCAAAAGCTTTGCTGAAAAGAGAGTTTAATTCAGCACACCGATAATTCTAAAAGTGCGCACACATGTTGCTGAGCTGAGCTTTTAGCTCAATCATTTTAATATTGTAAGCATTCTGTTGACACTTTGGATCAGTAGATCTTGGTCGGGTTGATAAAGTGGAAAAGAGAAATTTCAGAAGGAAGAAGAAAAACCCAACTCTCTGTGATTGACGCAAAATGATAACAAAAATCACACAAAATCCAACTTTTCATTTGCAATAGTAGAAATTAAGCCAAATGTTTGCGCTATTTCACTAAAAATTTTCGCAGTCATAATCACTAAAACATGCAGAAAAAGTCAACAGTAGAAATAATTAAATCGGCATCGATTGCGTTTGTTTTTTAAAAGCTTAAAGCTCAGCCTAATGCTTTGCCGTCAGTTCATCTTTAAGACGGATACACCTACAAAAATTTTATTTTAATCTCGCAAGAGCTTTTCAAAAGCTTGCTTTAATTTAGCTTCATCGCGAAAATCTCGCCTTATACTTTGTGCTTTGATATTTTAGAAATCTTAAAAGCTTTTCAAAACTTTGTGTGGCTTGCTTCACCTTGTAAATCCTCTCCTTTATATATATATATATAAAGCAGAGAGCGAGCTTTTAAAAGCTTATTTTATTATAAGCTCGCAAGAGTTTTTAAAAAAGCTTATTTTAAGTTAGCTTCATCGTGTAAATTCTGCTGCTGCTCAGCCGCTACCAAAGCTGCTAATGGATAACAAAGAGCTTTAGTACTCGCAAAAGCTTCTCCAAAAAGTTTTTGTAGTTTGCTTCACCGTGTATGTCCCATCTTATACAATTACAAAAGCCAAGAGCAAGATTTTAAAAGCTTTTTATACAAGCTTTAATGTTTTTGCTCGGCCGCTGCAACGGCGAAGGACAGGATGCTTTAAAGCTCTCAAATGCTTTTCGAATACTTTATGACATTTGCTTCATTGTGAATATTTTCTTCATTCAGTCTGAATGGAATCTCTTTTGTCAATTTCGAAACAATCATCGTCATGTCTCATGAGTCGAAGGCAGCCTAATTCATATTCAAATGCTTCTGCTTTTTGGTTTAAATTTATACATCGCCCGCTGCAAGTAGAAGTTCGTGTAAATCCTGTCTTATAGACTAAGGTCAGAGATTTCTCTCTTTTTCGCTTCTTTCTTTTGCTTAGATATTTTTGCTCTACAAAGCTTTTTCAGAAAACTAAATGAAGCTTGTTTAATATTTGTTTTATACTTATACAGATATTAGACAGAGCGTTTTCAAAAGCTTTTTAATTTGGCTTTAAAATTTTTTAAGCGGCAGCTGCCGCCGCAAGTAGATATCCGACTGCTCTGCTGCCATTGCCGACCCATGAACTAAACATAAAAGTGTTTTCTTAGCAGTTTATCGAGCAACTCATTTTTGTTATCTTACTACGGCACAGACTAGTATCTTCTCTGTGTATGTCAATCTAATTAACGTTTGCCATTTAAGAATGACGGACTGGCCCTATGGGAGGAGATGGGTTGTCCGGCCAACAAACTGGTGGTCGGCATTCCCTTTTACGGACGCACCTTCACATTGAGCAACTCCAACAAGAACTACAACATGGGCACCTACATTAACAAGGAGGCGGGTGGCGGTGCACCTGGACCCTATACCAATGCCAGCGGCTTTTTGGCTTACTATGAGATCTGCACAGAGGTGATGGATAAATCCAAGGGTTGGACTGTCGAATGGGATGATGCCGGCATGGTGCCGTTCACCTACAAGGACACCCAATGGGTGGGCTACGAGAACGAGGCTTCGGTGCAGATTAAAATGGATTTCATCAAGGCCAAGGGTTATGCCGGAGCCATGACCTGGGCCATAGATATGGACGATTTCCATGGACTGTGCGGTGCAAAGAACGGTCTCATGCAAATTCTGTACGACAATATGAGAGACTATCGGGTACCAGAGCCAACGCGAGAGACAACGCCGCGAGTAAGTGGGCCCAAAGCCAAATTGTGGGCGAAAGCTAAAATGAAATTTTGTTTTACATATTTGCAGCCCGAGTGGGCGAAACCACCCGCCACGCCGCCAAATCCGGATGAGGTGCAGTTGGAGGTGATGACGCCAACGACAACACGAAAACCAAAACCAAAGCCAAAACCAACTTCAACGCCAGTCAGCACAACATCAAAGCCAGTGTCCAGTACCACCAAAAAATCAACCACAAAGGTGGGTAACGGGTCGTGACAGAAACAGGCACGAATCAGCACGAAATAATAAATTAGTTTCGATGGAAATTAGACAGCTTAGACCAAAACATATTTGTAAAAACTAAATATATATCCAACAAATTTTCGATATCCGATATATCGCCGCGGTAAAATAACCCGAAATCGATAAATTGTTACATGTATAAATATTACTTTCAGCATACTAAGTCGAAAGAATGCCTAGTTTTCATACACTAATCCTTCCACAGAGACCGAAAAAGCCCAAGAAGACCACAACAAAGACTACAACTACGCCGGCACCCGAAAAAACTACCGAAGACCCCGATGAGCCCGATGAGCCCGAACAGCCCGATCAACCAACTGGGCCTCAGTTTGATCCCAGCGAAATTGACTGCACTAATCGTGATTTTGTGCCACATCCCAATTGCCGAAAGGTAAGTTTAAATTGATAAACTTTCAGAGCATTCATAACCGATTTATCCTTACTACTTCCCTTAGTACTTCCGTTGTGTGCACGGCAAACCTGTCGAATTTGAGTGCAAGGAGGGCACCGCCTTTCATACCGTTCTAAATGTTTGTGATTGGATCGAAAATAGCGATCGGTATTACTGCACTAGAACTAAAAAGAGGACGCTTGACAACGAGTCCAATTAAGAGAGAGAAAATCCGCCTTATTTATTAGTTTATTTAAGTATAAATATTTAAAATTAGTTTTCTAGAATTTAGATTTTCTTCATATCACCAGAAAAGAGATTAAAATAAAAATTACTTTTAAAACAGCTCGTTTATTATTAAATATGGTGACGTAAAAACGACACACACAAAATGTTGTAGAATATGAATTATCCACCAGAATGTTCACTACTTTCGCCTTGTTCCATAACCTGCCACATTTTAATAATAATTTGCCATTTTTAATTATGCTAAGAAATGGTTTTATGCATTTTCCACTTGTCTGTGGCGAGGCGAGGCGAGCCGTCGCCTTGGAACCTTGAAATACAAAACACACTAGTGGCGAAAGCAGCACGGCGAAAGCTAGAAAATAATAGTAAACTAGACCAAAATGAAAACTCCAGACTAATTTGTGAGAAGGATCAGCAGAACTATGGTCTTTTTTTACTTAATTTTCTTGTCCAGGGAAGTTCGAAAATTTTACCAAACTATTAAGGCCAATGCTAAGACAAATTGTTCTAAAAACAATCAACAAAGCAAAATTAGCGAAAGCTTCAATCGGTGGATTATGAGCCGATCTTGCATCATGTATTGATCACATTCATTCATTCATTCATTCTTCATATTTAGAAAATATTCTTAATATATGAGTATGACGTAAGTTTGCTTGAATTTGAGGGCGAAATTGAGAAAACTTGACACCTTTTGGATTTCTTATGAACTCTTTTCAACGCCCCCTTTTTCAAGTTCAAGACGCGTAGTTATAGCTTGGATACTAAACATTTACCCTCATACGAGGATATTCTCATTCTAATCAATCGAAGAACGAACAGACACCCGAACTGATTGGTATGAAAGCGAACATGAACATGCTCTACAGGGAACATGTGTGGGTGACAGCAATTTAAAAGGTTGAACGCAAAGCCAAGTTGATTCGGGTGTTGATTATTTATGAACGTTTTGCAATCACCCGAAGCCGTTTGTCGTATTCACTGAACAGAGGAAAGTGCCGGCGTCTGCCTTCAACCAAAACCGAATGGGCCAATAGCACCCCACCCCAACTCTCTCATTTTCAAAAACCGATTGTGCTACTTTTCATCATCAGTTAAATATCTTGAGAGCAAATAGTTTAAGTCGAATTTTTGAATCGTTTCTTGGAAATCAAAACTTTGACGAACTCAAAAACGAAAACAGTTCTAACAATTTTGAGCATCAGATTTCATAGCATCTGTAGGTGCAATTCTTAGTATACTTGAAATGAATCGCAGATATTGATTCGCTTAGTTAGGTAAATTTCCTTTTCAGTATGCTGTACCCAAAATGTATCCTGCATGTTTACGTATCCAAGTTTTCTAATGTCATATCAAGTACATTAAGCTTGTCGGGAATCTCTTGATTTGAATAACGGCTGTTTTTATAAATCATTGCCTTGATTTACTTGTCATCAGCCTCCAACTTTTCGGCCTTTAACCCAGAGCTCGCAAAAAACTCTCAACACTTTTAGCGTGTCAACAAAAAACAGTTAGGTTACGGACACAACGAAACTGTTTTTGTTCTGTTTTTGCTCATTTCTGTTGCTCTCAGAGCAAAGACCCTTTTTTCGTTCCTGTTTCTTTCCTGTCATTCACTGACACTTTTGCCAAGAGCAAACTTCCAAAGTGTTTTTTGCGTATGTATGCGTGACTGTGTGTCTTTTTATAACGAGCGTCCAGCCTACTAAACGCACAAAACAAAAACAAAACAAAAACACTTTTCGTAGACACTTATTGTGTTCTGCTCATTTGAAGACAGTTGTTTAGAGCTTGCTCAAAACAGTTGCTGTCGGAGGTTGTCGGATGACCTACTCGTTTTGTTTTGCTCAACCGAACACACGTAACAGAAAACACATGACGTGCGAGAAAAAGTGTTCCGCTCAGAGAGAGACAGCTTGTGCTGCGTTTGTTTCTGTTTTTCACTGAGGCGGGTCGCATTGAAAAAATGGTTAACAGTTTTTTGCGAGCTATGCTTTAACCTCAAAAATCTCCGGAAAGGTATTTTGCAAGCCAATGCTTCCCCAGCAGCACCGTTCCCGTTTACTTTTCTTACTTTTCGAACCTAAGTCCCATCTTTCGAACCCATCTTAAACAAGGACTAATACCTGAAGAAACATGACTTTCTTCACCAGACTTTTCTAACCTCAAATAGTTTTTTTTTTTAAACAGCTGTTCTTGCAATCAACCGTGCAAATGAGCGTTGATAAATGTTAGCTGAAAATTTGTTTTAAATATTTTACACATTATTTTCGTAATCTCAATTCGTATAAAGATCCTCAAAGGCAAAGAGTGAGAGCGGGGAAAGAGCGCGGATATAGGAATTAAATCATTTGTGACACGAAACAAATCGCGCAACTCAGCAAACAAAATTTTACTCAAGTTCTAAAGATATATACATAAAGGCGACTGCTTTCCCTGATGCGCAGCGCCCAATTTCTTTTTAGCTCAAAAAACAAAAAGAAAACTATGTATATTGAGTGCACTCTGAGAGATTGTCAGAAAGAGCCAATTCCATGAGGAAACTACTTTGCAGAGTCATAAACATGTGGAGTCTCCCACAACATAATCCCCCATTTAGATGCTCGCCCGCTCTGTGCCCGGCTAAACGCCACTGGGCCAGCCGCACAAAAACTCACTCATCTCTGTGCTTTTGACAAAATTTGCTACAAAAATATCAAAAAGCAAATCATTTTCGCGGTCACAAGGTAAATTCATGGTATATGCATGTTGAGTTACGAATTGGTTTTGGACCGGGAGAGATCGTCTCGTATACTCGTGTACGCAAAATAGAATTTCTGTTCAGTTGGCTTGTAGAAAATACTATACATATTCAAAAAACGACACGCACCCGACGTGCACAGACGACGGCAGAGCCAGAAATAAGCAAAATTATTTAGCTGACAATCGTCGAAAGGGACACAAAGGATTACCCAGCCGACGATTGTTGGTTAAAATTGCAAATTGCGGCTGGCGAACGAGCTACCAAGTGAAAAACGAACAAGTGCAACCCCAATAGTGATAATTGAATAGCCCCCCGGATCACAGGATCCCATTCCGCAACTCTAAACCCTCTCTATCTCTATTTTCTCATGCAGTGCATTTAAACGAGCGCATATATACGGTGGATATATATGCAGAATACGAGCGCAAGTGTTTTCCCTAATTGTAAATAATTACGGAAAAGTTTGACAAAAGAAAGGAGAATTTATGACGTGGCTAACGTGCTAACCACGCTGGGAAACTCAAGGATAAACTGTTGATTTGATTGATGATGGGGCGGCTAACCATTTGGTTCCTGCTGGGACTAACGTTAATCGCCGTCTCCAATAATGGTGAGTGTTATATAAAGCGGGGGGCAACGGTTATGCAATTTTATAACAAAACCCGAGAAAATATTAAAATATATATGCGAACGCACACACATGCATATATTTAAACATTTTCGTCAGCGCGGACGACACTTTGAAAATACCATCTAACATATTCCCCAGACTCACACACACCCGCAAAGACATTTCAGTTGGCTAAAACGCAAACGATCTCGCCTGCTTGGTTGCTCTTCGTTGTCATCGTTTGTAATATTTTTAAATTTAGAATATTCTTTCAGTTATTTGATGTGTTGAGCGAGTATCTCTACATATATCTTGTGCTGTGTCTCTGAACATTTTGTTTGGCTTGCACAGCAGAAAGATCCAAATAATTGAGAAATGGCGCAAATAGGATAGCCTGCAATATGCGGACAGGCAGGCAGCGCACAAACTTTTGTATAAATAATTCTATTTAGGTGGATTTAGCAATGAAATGCGAAAAATTTCTTAAATAGCTTTCCCCAAAAAGTATTTGAAAATAAATCACATGAATTATCCGCCGACAGATAAATAGCATATTGGAAACGTATTAAAACTGGGGGAATGTCATAAACAAGACACAAATTGGACTTTATTCGCTCAGGGAAATAATGATGCATTAAGAACTAATCCAAATTTAAGTATCCGAAATACTTGATTCCGGGATATATTTCCAAGTGTTCTACACATTTCTTACAAACCAAAAACAGCCCAAAGCGCATACGATTTTACCCAATAATCATATCGCGATTCGTACTGTCTTTAGTGTTTTCTGGGACTAACTTTTAGGTTTTGATAGTATTTTGCTTAATTTCCTAAAATTCTTAAATCAATCCCAATACATTCTTTATCAAATACACTGGAAGACAAAATAATAACTCTTCATTTGAGTCCAAAAAAAAAAGGTTTTTCTTCAAAGTCAAAATCAATTCTTTGAAAAATAGAAAAGACCTTAAAAATGCTTATTTTCTTTTATAAAGTCTATAAAACTCTTTATTCTTAACTCAATCCCATTTCAACAAGTACCAGAAAAATCCTTCATCTAAGTCCATAAAATTTCCTTAATGAATACTTATCAATTCTTGAATAAAAACATTAAATAATGAGAAAATATTTTTCATCTAAGACCTTAAAATTCTTAAATCAATCCCAATGTATTTAAAACAGAAACAAAAAGAGAAAATATTTTTAAAATTTATCCTTAATTTAATCCCAATTCATTCCTGAAGAAAAAAATGATATCTTTTGGATGATTTTCAGCTCCGTTGGATGATTAAATGAATATTAAAAACATATTGAGTCCAAATGGTTACTAAAATCATACAATGGATATTTCATAATATCCTTTATTTCTCTGTGTAAAATAAGGAAAAGCTATTCTGCACCTCAGTCTTCTTAATAATTAAATCCAGCCCAATGCATTTTTTAGATGTGAAGACAAACAGGACTGTTCAAGTTTCCGATTTCGATCGATCGAAATTGGTAGGAAATCTGATATCCAGAAATGATTAGAGAATGATTAGAGAACAGTGAACCCCCTAAAGCCACCCTTATCTACGCCACTGGGGTACTGTATACCTTCAGGTGCCATTTTAAGGGGCACCTGAACAATTTATATGTCAATAGTATCTTTTTAAAATCAGTGTCTCATTGTTTTAAAGTGAATAAATATGCCTGTTCAAATACTACTCCCAAAGAACCTTTCATAAGCCGTTTGATAAGTTTGCTTAATGCTCTTTCTCTGAGACTTTGGTGTGTATCTTGCGGTGAATTTAAGACAACTTTAAATTTTAAGACAAAAACTCTACAGGCACACAGCTAATTCAGGTTAATTGTTAGGACAATATAAATTGTACTTCTTATTAAATTTATTATTATTATTATATCAAAAGTTTCAAGCGTTTCATTCGGCTCAAGATGGCTTTTTTAAATAATTTTTAAAAAGTGCCATTTTAGGCATTTTTAACAACTTTGACTTTTCAAAAATTCTGGAAATTGACTTGTATTCAGCTTGAAACCCTCTGTCAAACGGTAATAATTTCATTCGAGTGCCAGCGATGACCCAATATTTGTTGAACTGTGTAATCGGTTAAACTATATTATATATTTTTGATGTTTTCCGATTTAAAGTTGGCCAAAAATTACAAACATAGAGCCATGATTGCCCAATTCATTTGAGAACAGATAATGTGAAAATGAAAACGGGGTTTTGTTAAGAACTAATGTGGTTCTCATGTTGTACGTAGTTTATTTAAGTTTTCGCCGGGCTCCGGGCCCCTCTCCGAAGTCCGGGCCCGGGGGACACCCCGTTTTGGAAATTTTATTAACCTCGACACGCCGAAAACGCTAACCACCTTTTAGTTATATACATCTTCGAGCTGGACTAAAAAGAGTGTTATTTGTGTGATTTTGTTCCAAAATTCTTCATTGTGGTATTGAATTAGTTACTTATTTGATTGCGATTTCGAATCTTCTTTGCACCGTATCAAGTATTTATATTGAGAATAGGTTTTTAAAATCGTCAAAGAAGTAAAATACCTTTCGGCATTTGATTTTGTAGTTGGGAATGCCATTTGCAAACAATGCGGAATCTGTTTCCTGCACAGAAAAGATCCACTTGAAATGGATATGTCTTAAATATCCTTTTAAATCCTTTGGTCGATTTTCAGCTCCGTTAAATGATTAAAATGATATTAAAGACATATCCATTCCAAATGGATACGAAAATCATCAAATGGATATTTTTTAATATCCTTTTTTTCTCTGCGAGGATTGCTTCTTGCAGGGACTTTGGGTGCACAGCGGTGGTCATGTGTCGTCTCCAAGGTTGTATTTCGGAAGGTTCCTCAGAGTTTGAACAGCTAACAAATGTAGCGTAGCGTTCCAAAATTTGTATGGCATTGTTGTCATCCTCGGAGCTCTAATTTTGACTAATTTTTTGAATGCAGCTAAAGCCAAGGAGCACTGATTAATGATTAGAGAGCCTGTGTTTAATCTGTGACAATGCAGAATCCAAAAATGCCAGAAATATATCAACCCTAAAATGCATTTCTGCAGTTGCATTTGATTTTGACTGGTCGGAGCTAGCTTTTGTCAGTCCTGAATCTGGGAATTATATGTTTTCAAACACAGTTTCAGCTTTTTTCCGCATATCTTCCAGTTCGGCTGTAGTGGTCTCTGCACAATTCATCGCTGTTTCCAAGTCCGCTGATTTAGTTTAAAGAAGCCTGCTAAGGGGCAATGTGACTGCGAATATGGCTGATATGCTACTTATTGTACACTGAAACTCTTGGGTTTTAACGCCAGTAACAAATGATGCATTACTTCGCCAAGTAAAACACTATATTTTATCATATTTTTCCTAGGGAAACAATCAAATGTAACTAGCTTCAGCCAATCTTACATTTATTCATAGCCTGTTTCGAAATTTTTCGAAGGCAAAGTCGCACAAGCAACATTTTTTCTAATTTGGATAGTTTTATTGCACTTTTTTCGAAAATCCTTCTAATACTATCCTTCTAACGGTCATATGAATTTCAAATTATTGAAGTTTCTCATGCCAATGCGACAATTTTGCGAATTTTTTACGTAATCAGCGCACCAAAATGCATATATACTGAAAGTTTGAAACGAATTGCAGGTGGGAGATGTTCGGAAGTTTATCTCATTTTGTAAATCGGTTTTTTTTTCTAATTCAAATTTTCAGGGGAGCCTAACGTACCCCTGCGTACGCCACTGGTTCTAGCTGCCTTACAAAATTCTATGTTTGGGTTAGGTTTGGTTTGGGTTAGGTATAACAAAATAACCATGGGCATATTTTTTGCAATTTCCCTAGAACATTTTTTAATTTGAATGCAGGTGCGTATATTTTTCCCATGTTTTAAGGCATGAAGTTAACAATGCGTTAAGCGCATCCAACCAATTAGCTTTAAGGCTTGCTATTCTCTCAGTCGGCAGCGGCCGATCAATAAAATCAATGCAGAAAAGATATGTTTTTGAAAGCTGTTTACTTCCCTCTTTCTAAGTTGCGTGGTAACTTCTTTGCTCGCACTGCCCATTCCTGACTTAAGCTCATGAAATCGATTAATATCAGCCTTGATCATAATTCCACTTTCACAACTTTCCACTGCAACTTTTCGGAAACGAAATTGATACAGTTTCTCGCAACACAAAAACGCGCTTTTCGTAAAAGTGTTGGCAACAAAAAACGGAAAGCGTTTTTCGTTTTAAAAGTTAATTGCTTGTTGGCAGGTAAATATTTAGAATAATTGATAACTGGTAAATTACAAAACTTTTTTGAACACTTGAAATTGGCAGTGCCGGCTAAAACGAAAAGTAAAACGTAAAAGTCAGCCTCTCTCATTTCCAAATGATCCATTTTCGATCGTTTCGCCTGTTGCTCTTATGCCGATTTCGTGTGGCCAGTAGCTTGACAAAAGTAAAACGCAAGCAATTTCATGCGGAATTGAAAGCAGCAAGTCCAAACCGAATCGGAATTGCGTTCGGTTTACTTTTCAAAACTTAGCGGAATTGAGAACAAGCCTGACCATGGATTGCTAGATATGCTAGTTTGTATGCCCAATGCTCGAGAAAAATACTAGTTATAGTAGCCTTGTGGCATTTTTGAAGATTTTTCCAACAACTTATGTCCTCTGAGCTACTATCTACTATAGACCAGTGCTCAGATGATATGAAAGTACGTTTGTGACCAGACTACATTTCAAATCTGTTCTTAAGTGTTTATATTCATATAAAGCCTTGTGCCGAAATGAATTTTATGCCACTTTAAACTCAAAATTCTAAAAATCTGTAAGTGATGGAGCATTTCCAAAAACAAATTCGTGTCAGCATCAAAAATCATTAAGAATCACCACCAACCCTTCAACACTTAAATGATAACGCAGCTAAATTAAAATGTATTTTGTAGTTCCTGCACAGAAAATAAAAACAGGTCCACTAAGTTCCGATTAAACTGGATATTAATCAATTTTAAATTATAATTTAGATAAATTATAAATAAAAATTTAAAGATCAATTTAACATTAAATTGATATTTAAATATCCAAAAAAGGTTATTAATTAATAACCAATCCAGATGGATACCAAAATAATCCAATGGATCATCAGTAGACAGTGGATTCTGAATATTTTCAAACCGATTTTATTCTTAGACTAGAGAGAATGTGTTTCTAACAAATTTTTGTGAATTTGTTCACTGGATTTTGTGTTTTGCTGACGGCTCCACTTTTGAAATAATAATTTAAGTCATTTTGAAATTTAATAAGATTTCTTTGGCATTATATAAGCGTAAAGAGTCAGCACAACATATCTGGTAGTGCACATTAACTTTGGCCTACTGGGACTAAAATCTAATCATCAACAAGTATCCTTTTTTTCTTTGCCCATCTCTGATATTCATCGATGTTAGCGACAATAAAGATTTCACACATTTCAATGGGCTTACACCTGTGCCATTATTTCATTGGCAAAGCGATAAAACGAATTGAGAATTCTAGGAAACTCGTTTAAACCCATATTTTCTGTTTTAAAGCAGTGGTGCCCAAAATGTCAAAAGCCTTTCCCATGGGGTAGGACCTCATAATTGGGCCGGCGTCGCAGCAGGCACTTGCATAGAGAGAGGGAATACGTGTGTTCTATAAATAGCCCGCTCGGCGGCTTGCTCTCTCACGTCTAGTGCTCTGG
The DNA here is from genome assembly GCA_018904265.1 of Lordiphosa collinella. Taxonomy (NCBI): domain Eukaryota; kingdom Metazoa; phylum Arthropoda; class Insecta; order Diptera; family Drosophilidae; genus Lordiphosa; species Lordiphosa collinella. Next base: position 52,303 of record JAEIFV010000046.1, on the reverse strand, counting down.
GCTTTTTGTTCTCTCACGAGGCATTTGTTCGTTTGCTTGTTGCCGATTGTTGTGACATTTACTTCATGATTCTCTGCTACGCGCACAAGCGCTTGATTATGTGAGTTTGGGCACCACTGCTTTAAAGCAGCGATGTTCAAGAAGAGCGAGGCCAAAAAGTGAGAGTGTATTGGTGTGCGATATCAAAGCGATTAATCTTCTAAGCTAGAAAATGTGCATGTGAGTTAAAATCGCAACGTCTAGAATTTGTTGACTTTAAATCAAAATCTAAACATTCTTGGTTTAGGTTTTTTAGTTCTTAAGTCAGTCATTTTAGTTTCAGTTTATTCTAGAACGATACTTTTAAGATGGAAACACTCTTTTTCAAGATTTACAGTTCTTGGTTTGGGGACTTTAAGGGTACTATTTGAATTTAAAAAGATTCATTTTAAAGCTTAAAATTTTCCCATAGATTTCCTTCCTCCACCAAAGTAATTAGCAAATGACCTTAGAGAAAATCTGTCAATCATTAATATATTTTTTTTCAACCGCGACCTTAGTCCATTCCGAAAAGTAAAAGCATGTGCATATGACGGATACGCCTCCGCTTGGACAATAGCCTAAGAAATAGATAATGAAGTAAAGAAGAAGTGGGCGAGCAGCCAACAAAAACACATACACTTGTACATAAGCAGGCACTTTTAAAAATAAAATTCATAAATCGGCCAACAAATTTCCGAGTATGTGCGTGTGACTATATGTACCATAAATAATGTCAAGTTTAAACAGATAAAATGACCTCGGGCCAGGGCTTCTTCTTCTTATTAAAGTGTCATCTCTTTGCAGTTGGGTTTGTCAATGCCGATGTCGGACCAAGCGAATCTGAATGTCGACCCTACATTGAAAAGGCCATACATGAACTGAAAACTGGTAAGAAGGAAAAGAAAAACTCAGCCAGGAGCTTCTTTAAAGTGCAACTCCCTTGTACAGATGGTGTCAAAGATGGCTCTGGAGAATTGCAATCCGATCAGCCTCGTAGGGGAAGGGACAAGGACGATGACGATGATGATGATGATGGTGGGCTTGGATTTGATGAAAAAGATACGGTAGAAATTGAAACTATCGAATTGGATTCCACAGAGGATGCGAGTAGCGTAAACGACCTAGATGGCGATGGAATTCCTGATGACGAGGACGACGATATTGATGGGGATGGAATACCAAACGATAAAGACGATGACATGGACGGAGATGGAATACCAAACGATGAGGACGATGACATAGATGGGGATGGAATAGCGAACGAGGATGATGAGGATATCGATGGTGATGGAGTGCCAAACTCTAAAGATGAGGACATCGATGGGGATGGCTTGCCAAATGACGAAGATGAAGATATCGATGGAGATGGAAAGGCAAATCATGGTAAGTAAGTGAATAATTTATTCGATTTATTTATTTTTTGAGTTTTTTTTTTGTAGAGGACGATGATCTGGATGGAGATGGTACCCCAAATCATGGTCAGTTGAGTTTACTATTTTGTGTAGTTTTTGGAAACGATGCAGGGGTCGGCAGTGTGAGCAGAGAATGCACATGTGAGCTTTAAAGCTCTATATGCGAATACTTTCTCAGTTGCCAGTGGCAACTTCTCTGCTCACATTGCCGACCGCTGATTTACTGTAATGGTTAGTCTCTCCACACAACCGGCACTTCCGCTATATCCTTTAAGTACCCTTGCCCTCTCCCCTTCCCCTTTTTAACTCCTTGAATGTTTCCACTAACAGAGGACGACGATTTGGACGGAGATGGAGTGCCCAATGATGAGGATGAAGATTTGGATGGTGATGGAAAAGCTAATCATGGTAAGTTTTTATACCCACAATTTGTTCCACTCTAACATAAAACGATATAGTTGTAACTTAGCCGAGCAGATGTCGGCGAGCACGTGCTTGATCCGGCTATCTTCGTCGTTGATTAAATCACGTGCTAAAAAGGGAGCCTATCAATTAGTTTCGTATAGAAGAAAGCTAGTAAGGCAAAAGAGCTTGAAGAGAAGGCTACATTTAAAAGTTAATAGCGGCACAACAGGCACACTGTGGTGTTGTTCAGTGGCCAGTTTCCCCACTCTACCAGGGTGCAATTAACATGATGAGAAAATCGGTACCACCGAAAACAAGCCCAGAGCAGGAGAAAGTGCTAGACTGGCAGGAATGTTTTCGCTGCAGTGAAAGTGCAGGTTCTTTCTCCAAGATCGCTACCACTGCTAGTCCGGCCATGACAGTCCTAAACAGAATGCCTTGTGGTGTGTTTTGCCTCCCGTTTTCGTTCTTTAAGAACCCCCTTTATCTCTAATGTTTGAAAAATTCATTTTGTAGCCAGCTGTTTGTATATCGATGAAAATATCGATAACAACCAGAGCTCGATCTGCGGTTAGGTCTGACTAACCGCACATTGAGAAATCGGGCCTTAATCTAGATGGGACACGAGAATTAGTTTGGTCACGACTCAAGAAACAACTCAGGCAACTGCAAGTTGAGGTTAAAGAGAGAAGTAAAAGGACGTAGCTGATTTTTTGAGCTGCCAGCAAGCCGTGCGCCGAAAGTAAGTGACAGGCAGGGTTGCATTTTTGCCATAAATCGGTTAACTATCGGCATGGTGGCTATTGGCAGGTGTTGGTCGATAGAAGGCTTAACATGGAATTGATACAGGGAAAAATGTTAGTGACAAGCTCCACTTCAAGTATTTATACCCACAACTCGTATCACTTTACTAACCTAGCTAATCCTTACAGAGGATGATGATCTCGATGGAGACGGAGTTCAAAATGATGAAGACGACGATTTAGATGGCGATGGAAAAGTGAATCATGGTAAGTGTGTGGACTAAAGCTTTTATTTTGTAAACGGGGGCTATTCGGTTTTATTTTCTAAAGCAGGCCATCCATACACGAATCAGTTCGTCGAATTTATTCGGTTCGACGAAATGTTAGTCGTGAGTGGAGGTGTGCGAGGCAGATTTTTGTGTCGAACACCTCCACTAATGACGAACATTTCGTCGAACCGAACAAATTCGACGAACGTATTCGTGTGTGGATTTTGCTTACGGTGTGTCCGGTGTGACCTTGCTTTGCTTTCCAAAAAAAAAACCTTAACACTAATGCTGGGCTTATACTGCGTCACAGAGTGAACGCATTTTAGTGTCACAATGTCAAATTCGTATGGAGCTGTGACATTGTGACACTGAAATGTGACACTCTGTGACGCAGTATAAACCCAGCATAATACTATCACTAAACTTATCGATATATTTATACATCTGGGCGGTTAATTTCAAACAATTTGTCCAAAGACTACAATATCTAAACTTTTTCTAATCTCCATAAACAGAGGACGATGATATTGATGGAGACGGAGTAAGAAACGAAAAGGATGAGGATTTAGATGGAGATGGCAAGGAAAACCATGGTAATATATGCAAAATTTCCATTCTTGCACAGCTTTTCTATTTAACGTCTTGCAGAGGACGATGATCTTGATGGAGATGGAGTGCCAAACGACAAGGACAACGATTTGGATGGTGATGGAATTTTGAATGAACATGACAATGATGTCGATGGCGATGGAGTGCCAAATGAACATGATGATAGTCAAGAAGATGACGATGATGACGACGACGATGTTAAGCAAAAGGCTAAGAAACGCAGCAAGCGTGAGGTGGATGCTGCGCCAGTTCTAGATAAGGAGGCTCCACCCAGTCCTGCAGATGAATTCCCCATCGAAGAAGAAATTGTCAAGGAGGAATCTGCTGAAGTGGAAGCTGAGCCTGAACCTGAATCTGAACCTGAACCAGAGGCGGTAGCTGAAGAAGAACCAGAGGTGCACGAAGAAGTGAAAGAAGACGAGCATTCGGCCGAGCAAGTTCCCGCTGAAGAAGAGGAGGAGGAAGGAGCAGGTAATTGCTAAGGAAGAATCAGCCGAAGAGGAGGTGGCAGCTGAAGAGGAGGTGGCAGCTGAAGAGCAGCAGGTACCAGCTGTTGTCCCAGAAGTTGCCGTGGAAGTCGAAGTGGCTCAAGCTGAGCCTCAGGCTGATGCCGCTGTGGCCGAACCCGATGATGACGAAGAGGAAGACGACACTAAGCCAGAGGATGAACTTCTTTGGGTAGGTCCCAACTTAAGTGTAATTTTAGTAGGAATCTAACCCAATACTTTGCTGTCTTCTTAGGAAGGTCATGTTCCAGAGAATCGTCGCAGCCGTCATCACATCTCGGAGCTTTTGCAATTGGACGAGGAGTTCAATGCTCGTGAAAAAGCCACCGATAATGTGGCCGAGATTATTCTACGCGACATTAAACGCATCTATGAGCATGCCGTTAAGCCACTGGAAACGCTGTACAAGTACCGCGATCTCAGCAATCGTCATTTTAGCGATCCCGAAATCTTCTCCAAGCCTTTGATACTGTTTATGGGTCCCTGGTCTGGTGGCAAGTCCTCCATACTCAACTATTTGACCGACAACGAATACACACCCAATTCACTGAGAACGGGTGAGTCTTTTTAACTATAAGCCTTGTTCTCAAATCCACTTCCACAAGAGTTTTAAAACTGGTTTTTTTAGATTTGTTGTGTGAATCCCAAAACTTTTGCGAAAGTGGAATTGAGAACAAGGCATATATTCAATATGCGATGGGCAGGTGGTCTTCAGTCGAGGTTATTGTACTAAAGAAACATAAATAGAGTTAAGATTTTTGCAATTTTTATCTTTTTAAATTCGAGTACCAACTTTCATAGGCCTTGTCAAAAGGAAAGCGATTAGATATTTCAATTTCAATGAGACTTTTCACACAAATGATTCGTGACCTAACTTACTCATGTTCCTTTCAATCTCAGGAACTGAAGCAGGCATTGAATTTGATTTTCATTACAAAAATATACTAGCCGATGACTGATTATCACAGTAGCCGTTAACCTAGGATTTAAAGATTTGGCATAGAATTGCTTTGAGCTATGTAGACGCGTACTATAAAAGAACTCGGCTCTAATATTTTGAACTTCTTTAAGTTTAGTTCAGTAGATATCCGTGGGTAATAACCCAGCTAAAAAAATTCTTGCAAGGCATGCTATTTATAGATTCAGTTTACGCCATCGCTGTCATTGCCTAGTTTACTAATATTTGTTTAATGTTTTTTGATTTAAAATTTTAGATTAGGAACCATTCCAATGATAACACATTTTGTGTATAAGATAAACAATGTAACAAAATCGGGTCAACTCGATTTTTATCGAAGCGACCAACTTCATTAGATAGTACTCAATTCTTTATATTCATTACCCGACTAGAAACCTCCCGGGTTCAACCGCGGTTTTAATGTAAGGGCCCGTTTCTAAAGGGGTTACCCAGTAGTTCATGGTGTAAACACCAGCTAACGACGCTGAGTTTTCATCAGGCGTCAGTCGGGTCGTTAACGACAGGTATTTCACGCAGTCTAGTACTTTAACTATAGTGCGCACCCATCACCACACTAACGACTGGTAATGCAGGGTCGTACCGATCGGTACGTTTTCCGGACATTCCCATACAAAATTTCGTTAGGCAAGTACATGGCTGGTGTTTGGTCTGGTGGCGAGTGCTCACTACGAAGTGCTAGGGGGTTCGTTAGTGCCCGCACTGCAGCGTAGCGGTTTATCTAGACCGTTAAAGCCAAGACGGAGTTCACAATATGAAGCAAACTTCATGAAGTTTTTTTTAGTAGGCGTGAAATCCAAGGGAATTCTACCAGACCTGTTAAACGAAAGGCATAGATCAAGCTTGATTCTCTCGCCTACTTAGAGAACTATATAAATCGTGCAAGTCCCGTCAAAGATTGGAGAGGACTTTCGATGAATTCTGAATTGCAATGAAATTCCGATTCATCTCCTTCATAGAGCTATCTGTCATATACGGGTATGTCCCAGAAATCTTTAGAGATTTTCTTATAATTTTCCTTCCTTTTCAGTTTGCAAATAAAGTCCTCCCACCTTAATTAAAAATCTCTTCGTTTATACGAAAATCTCTAGAGATTTCTGGGACACCCCCGATAAACTTACATACAAATAACAGAGTTAACTCTAAGGACCGATTTCACATCTCCTACATAGCACTATCAGTTATACAAACTAACATGTAACAGAGTAGTTTGTGAGTTTATTTGTCACATACTAGCCATCTGGAAGATGTGAAGTCGGAGTTAAGTTTATCAGACACGTAGCAGCTATCTATATAATGAAATGTGAAATCGCCAGTCTTTAATTTTCTAACTAGAAGATTAGAAATCGGTCAGCGGTGGGCACGAAATATTATTTTGGGATCAGTCCAACAACAACAACAGAAAAACAATCCCTATTACCGATGCTCGAGTCCACCAGCCAGATACACGCTCCATATATTTGTCTTCGCAAACGTCCCGATACGCAATAGATTTGTTTCGCTTTGAAGCGAGGCAACTGCGCTTGTCATTCTGTCTGGTTGTATGCGGCGGCGAGGCAATTTGTATTGTATCTGCGTGGCGCCAGTTGCCGTAAAATAACTCGCGGGAGCAATGGGAGCAAGGGCTTGCCCACCGCTGGTTTAAGTCACAGATAGAAAATGTGAAATCGGCCCTTAAGCTCAATTTGCACGACCTGATCTCTCAGCTGAGTTTCTGTCAGCCAGATCAGGTCAAATAGAACCGGGTCTAATTATCCGGACTGCTTAGCTGAGCGATCCAAGGACTGCGACGTCAGAGGGTAACAAACCCATGTGGTTTCTGCTGGGGTTTTAAAAAGTCAAAAAGCGGGTTCGATCTTCTCCCTCCAGGAGTGCATTTAGGGGCTTTGGCGATGTGGCTTGCGGTGGGTGTCAAGGACCGGGGCGGGCTTGGCGCATCCACCAGTGGCTTAGCGCTGCGGGCTTCGAGCGTCGGAATAAGGTGGGAGTCAGGCTGGGTCTGAGTCAATGGAACCGCAATAAAATCCAACAGAGCCTTTAAATACCTTGGAGTAATGCTAGACACCAGACTATGCTTCCGAGAACATCTGGCTTACGTCGGAGAGAAGGCAGCCAAGGCATGCAGCGCCTTAGCTAGGATCATGCTGAACACGCGCGGTCCTAAACTGGGGCGAAGTAGACTTTTGGCGAGTGTAACTAAGGCTACTGTCTTATACGATGCGCCAATCTGGCATAGGTCCATGGTGTACTCTAGCTACATAAAAAGCGTCTGTGGGGCGTACCGTCTAAGTGCGCTCAGAAGATGCTGCTTGGTCATTGCGGGGATGATTCCACTTACCGAGCTGGCCACAGAAGCAAATGAGAGGTAGCGAGGATTGCACATGCTGCGAAGAAGGCCCTGTGGAGGACGCCAGACACGTCTTACTGAAAGGGCGGAATTATCAAGAGTGATGGGCGGAGATATAGCCGAAGATAGGAGGGAAACTGGGAGGCAGCGTGTGTCTTCGCATCTAACAGCTAATGTAGAATCAGGGAGTAGGCGGGTCATCACATATGAACTGGAATAAGCTTCTCAGGCATGTGTAATTGCTGAACTGAGTTGCTCAGCTGATTTTTTTGACACTCGGGCTTGACAAAAACTTAAGTCTTGGGCTTTAGTCAAGTTAAAAGTTTAATCACCGAATCACTAATTAGTTACATATTCAAAGTTCGAATCTTTTCAAAAAGTCAAGGTTATTCGTTAATTGCTTTAGGCTTTCAATCTAGTTTAATTTAGTCCCTTAACATAATGACCAGTTGCTTTCCAAATACAGTTTGCCCCTTGCTAATCTATTTCCAATTTGTTCAAAACTAAAAGGAGCGGAACCCTCTCCGGCCTACTTCAACATACTGATGTGGGGCAATGAGACGGAGGTTCTGGATGGCACCCAACTGGCCGCTGACTATACCTTCTCCGGACTGCAGAAGTTCGGTCAGGGTCTGGAGGAACGCCTGAGGGGTCTGAAGATGAAGAGCAAATTGCTCGAGAAGGTATGTTTGGTATTTTCTAGCTAGTTGTTAATAAGTGCTGCACATTTACTTGTCTCCCAGATCGCTTTTTTTTTGGCAGGTCATTTCGCGCGATTGGGAAATGTTGCAAAATGTGCTGGCAATTTGCCCGGCAGAATTTATAGCTTTTAGCACACATTTTTGCATTAATTTTGTTATTAAAAAATTAATGCAGAATTAATTTTAGCCGCTGCCAGAAATAGCCAAGGCGCTCTACTAAATGCTGGCGGTTACCTTTTTCAGGTCAACATCGTCGAGATACCCGGCATTCTCGAGGTGCGCAAGCAGGTCTCTCGCGTCTTTCCCTTCAACGATGCCTGCCAGTGGTTCATCGATCGGGCCGACATCATCTTTCTGGTCTACGACCCAGCCAAGTTGGATGTGGGCCCCGAAACGGAGGCCATACTCGACCAGCTGAAGGGGCGCGAGTACCAGACGCGCATTATACTGAACAAGGCGGACACCGTCAAGCCTGAGGAGCTGCTGCGCGTGCAGGGTGCGCTCATTTGGAACATCTCGCCGTTGATGTCGTCAGCGCAACCACCACTCATGTACACCACTTCGCTATGGACGCATCCGTATCAGGATGGTGCTCCGGCGCGTTTGCTGCTGGCGCAGGAGCGTGCTTTTCTGCGTGATCTGCGCGTGGCCATAGACAAGCGCATTGAGCACAAGATTTCCAGTGCGCGTCGCTTTGCAGTAAGAGAGAGAGAGAGAGAGAGCTTTGAGAGCTTTGGTCTCACTAGTAAACTTCTTTGTTTCCTTTCAGGTGCGCGTGCGCAATCATGCCAAGATGGTGGACTGCTATCTGAACACCTACTACAATCACAAGACGCTCTTTGGCAACAAGAAGCGTATTTCGGATGACATCATTGATCATCCACAGAACTATCACATCTACGAGGGTCTCTCCACACTCACCAATATCTCACGTTACGATCTGCCCGATCCCGAGGTCTATCGCGACTTCTTCCGCCTGAACCCGTTGTACGAGTTCAAGAAGCTGACGGAGACCTGCACCTACTTCCGTGGCTGTCCCATTACCAAGCTGGATCTGGCCATTGCCTACGAACTACCCGAGCTGGCGGGCAAATACAAGAAAATGTCCGAAGCTGCCTTGGCCAGCATTGAGGCACAGCAACAGCAACCACAGTCGGTGGGTGATCACACACCACAGGCTGACCCGAAGAAGACGAGTTGAGTTGCGAACTCCTTTCGAGGAGTAATCCTGCCATTTAGTTTGTTTTAATGAGAGATAGAGAGAATGTGACAACGGCAAACGGTAACCGTCTATTGAAAGACAAGAGAAATGACTAAGGATACAGCGAGAGAGAGGAAGAGAGAGAGGGGAACATACTGAGGCCGAACATAGAAGAGAGCTTAGTTAACAACAGCGAACGACAAAAGAGAGCCCAAGTTTTGTTTTCGAGAGAGAGAGAGCGAGCGAGAGTTTAACTAATTTTAATAGCAGCGGTTGCTGCGCGCCCTTGTTTTGGCCTTTAGTGATCTTATCATTTTTTTCAACTGACTTGCAGCTTTTTTATTTTTTATTATTTATAAACATAACCGAACTGAGAGCTTTATACGAGGGAACTGAGAGCTTATACACATCACACTTATTTTTGAAACAGAGTAGAGAGAGCACGGAGCCTTTTTAGGAGAGTAGATCAGCTTTTAAACTATTAACTTGAACTGCGTGTAGGCAATTTTGTTAACGTAATCCTTCATTTCGACGATATCTAACCACGAACCCACCCCATTGGCTAACATCCCCCTCCCCCTCCCCCACAACCCCCTTGAGTAGACAACAACAGCGCACAATTTGAAAGTTTTTTGGCGATTTTAAGAGCAAACACAAACACATACAACGTTTTATCTGTCGATGTCGTAGTTGATAAGCCTTTTTTTGATAGAAGCAAACAGTGAAGACGATCTTAAACACAATTTAAATAATTTTATGTCAACTTGAACCATTTTACACACACACACACGGAGAACTTATGTAAAATGAACTGTGAGAGCGGGTAAAATACATAAATCAATAAAAGAAACAAACATAAAACCCCAGGAGAAGTGGCGTTTTGGTGTTACTTTGGGGGGAAATTGTATAAATGGAGTGGAGTAAACTCGGCACGAAGAAGCACGAAAAAAACACGAAAATTTGTATGCTTATCTATACCGGAACTGTAGAGCGCCATAACTCAACGATGTTAGTATTTTGAATGTATTTTGAAGATTCTAAGCTCTCGAATCTTAAGCCGAACCGGACCTCATCTCTTCGGAAAAAGGTTCCAAAAATGATTAAAGTCCCTTTTATTAGAACTAATTAATCAGGCATGTTCTCAATTCCACTTCCACTGCAACTTTTAGGAAACGGAATTAATTTGAAAAAAAACCGCATTCCGAGCACATTTAAAGGTTAGGCGCTACGATATATTAAAGGAAGGCTTAAGGAAGTTGAAATAGGGTGACGATCCAAGAACAAAAGTGCGTTTTTTTAATTTTTTTCCGACTGCCTTGACTTCAAAATTTTGAAAAAAGAAAATTCTTCGCGCAGATTTACGAGAAAACCGTGACTTAATACTTTAGAAAGCTTTAAAGACTTGAGACTCGGCGAAATAACTGACGATCCTTGAACAGAAATGTGATTTTTTCAACTTTTCAGACTGCCAAGCCTTCGAAAGTTCGAAGAAAATAACTTTTCCAACAGATATTAACAAAATTCGGGAAGTTATCCTTAAGTACAGGGCTAAATTAATGGCGATCCAATAAAATAATTGGGTTTTTGACATTTTATTTAACTTTAAATGTCCAAAAAAATAACTTTTCGCACAGATTCATGAAAAACCGGGTCGTTAAGTATAACACTGGGCTTTAAGAGTTCAGATTTCACATAATCTCTGCCGACTTATGAACAAAAATTGCATTTTTGACTTTTCCAGACTGCCTTATCTTTGAAAGTCCACAAAATAAATGTTTAAAACACTAAAATTTAATAGCCAAAGCAATCATTAATGAATCAGATATAAATCTAAATGATTTAAAGCCAAAAAATGGCAATAATTGTGCTTGTGTTCTTTTACATCCCTGGAAGTAGATGGCAGCTCTCGTTTCAACAACATTTCAAATAGTAACCGTTGCCTTTAGGCATTTTATTTGGTATTTTTCGAGCAGCTGACAGGTCAGCTGGAAGGGAAACCTGGTGAATCGATAGGCGATAGACATTACCTAACATTTTCCCAATCCGACAATCCGAAACAAACAGAGCTCTGTTAAACAAACATCCATTAAACGATGCATACGGATTTGTCCTCCCATTTGCATACGCCGGCTTGCAACAAACTAATCGAGGAGCTCCAAGCGTGCCACGCAAATGTAAGTAGCCAGCTAAGATTTCCCAGGCAGAACAGTTCTCATATGTACATACATCTCAACCCCTAGCACGCCTTTGCCAAATTCATAGGCGTTTGCAACTCTATTGACGACAAGGTGGTCAAGTGCCTCAAGGGAGAACGCATAGCCCGCTCGGCAGCCAATCGTGCCAGGGCCCGCGAACAGCAGGCCAAGTACAAGGAAAAACTGCTGGGAGAGGCGGAGGCCAATTAATCGTCATGGAGGATCCCCTGGAGCCCTACTATTTCCAGCACGAGGAGCAGCAGATTTGTGGCCAGCCCGTCAATCCCATCACCGACAGCTACGACGCCGACTATCCCAGTGTGGTGGATCGATTCTTCACACGCTTCTACTACCTGAAGGCCAATGTCCCCTACCAGGTGCTCTATCACTCCAATCGCATTTGCCTAATTGGCCTGGCGCCGGCGCATCCCGCCTATGCACAAGGCATTGCCTCCATCAATTTCGATGTGGGCAATGTGGATCGCAGTCGGAATGTGGTCAAGGGCAAGGGCAAGAAGGGTGGCATGATTCTGCAGGCGGACTCCACGCTGGCCCTGCTCACCACCAAGTCGGGTGAAACGTACAAGATACCCAGCTGCATACGTGGGAAACTGGTAGAGGTGAATACGGCACTAACCACCGATCCCAAGCTCATGGAGGAGCTGCCAGAGGGCGACGGCTACTTTGCCATATTGCTGCCCAAGATTGAAAATTGTGATGAAATTCGTGCAAGTCTGTTGACACAGGAGCAGTATGAGGAGCATGTGAGGATTAAAGGCACGTGACAACTGTTTTTGTAAATACACTTAAATGGAATAAAGCATTGAAATCTAAAGATACAAGAGGTTTTTAGGTAGGGCGACATCGTGTCTTCCAGTAAAATACATAAGTGTACGATCAAAAGACCGAAGGCTAAGATGGAAAGACCAGGTGTGGCATGACAGTATCATTTCCTGGTGGGTTCTGATACATATTAAAATCGGGGATGTCGGAAATAATATCGTTAGTATGAAATATCCCTTTTGGCTATTTGTAGCTTTTTTTCAAATCTATCTAGTTTTGTCTCCAAATTTCTGGCAACACTGGTTCTATGCACTGCTTGCCGCCATATTCAAACATTAATGATTACACAATTACTGCGTTTATGCTTGCGAAAAACCATGACATCCGATCATGATTTTTCCAGAAAATGCAAGCATAAACAAAAAATCATGATTTTTTTGCTACACACGAATTTTGACCATGGTTTTTGAGAAAAACTTATTTTTATTTATTTATAACAGCTGAACCTTTTTAAAAAGAGTTTTTTAAAAGTCAGAGGTAACAAGAAGGACCATCCAATAAAGTATATGTATTTATCAGCATTTTACGAACCCTGTTAAAAACCCAAAATTGGGCGAGATCAGTTTAATTTGAAGTAAGCTATTCAATTATAAGTAAAACTAAATTTCTGACAATTTTTATTTTGGGCACCAGAGGGTTAATAACAGCTGCCATATATCCGTTTGGCAGCACTGGTCTTACAAGGAATTTAACAGAGCACTTTACATAGGTTGGCAACGCTGTGCCATACACGTGTATGTGTTCGAAAACAGCTGTTTGCGCTGAACACGCCGAGTTTTGGTTTATAAATTGAAAATTAAAACAATTAAAATGTCCGGCAGCAAGCGTAAAAATCTGAATAACATGGAAGTGGATCAAAAAGAAGTCAGCAGTTCCAGTGATGATGATGACGACGACGATGAAGAGGGTACACATCCAGATGCCTACAGAGGCAACGAGGTGAGCTACAACAATTTTCCTGCAAATCAAATGTAAACAATGTAAATTGTTGCATTATTACAAGGCAAATTATTGAACATTGTAAGCATTTTTTCCCCTATCGCCTTGCAGGAGGTGCAAATTGACTTTGAGGGTCGTGCTCCCGTGGATCCCGATGCGCAGGGCATTTCACAGCTGCTGCAGCGTCTTTTCCTACGCGCCCACATCAATTGCACACAAATGGCCGAGCTGCTCATAGGTAGAAAACAAAGAGAAATCCTTTACACACTGATCCATTCCCTACTTTTCACTTGCAGCTCAAAACTATGTGGGCAGTGTCATCTGCCAATGCGACGATGACGGCGCCGAAAGCGAAACTGACGATGAGAATATGTTGGAGGATGGCACCATCTTTGGCATCACCTCCGTACTGAATCTAACCGCCAAAAAGGATCAACCCTGCCTTCAGCAATTGCGCACTTATCTACTCGAACGCGCCCAGTCGCATGCCAGCGAGCAAGTGCAGCAACAGTTAAGCGAGCTGCTGGATAAAAGCGAACCACCCCATCTGGGTTTTCTCATCAACGAACGCTTCATCAACATCCCCGCACAGATCTCTGTGCCGCTTTTGCAGAATCTGCAACAGGAAATTGAAGCCTCGAAGGCCAAGAAAATGAAGTTTGATTTTGGCACTTTGCTGCTGCTGGTCAAGTTTTATCGCAAGGAGGCTAAGAAGGGCAAACCCGCCGAGGATAATTATACTAATGCCGAGGATGAGCTGCTGTCGGAGCGTGCCAAGTTTTCCTTCGAGTATTCGGTGGCTGCGGAATGCGATTCGGGAATGTCGGGCGATTGGCTGGAGGGTGATGCCGTGATGACGCCTTATCGAAAGTTACTGGCTCTGGAGGCCAAGCAATTGCCACAGCTGATCAAGGATATACAGAAATATATTAATGACGAATAAAAGTGAGGATGTTGACGAAATGTTAAAATGATACTGGAAACATTTTTACTTTCCCAAAAACTTTGCTATTTAGAAACCTAATTTAGACCAAAACCACATTTCCGCACTATTTAAAGCTTAAGCTTAGCAGAGAACTGAAAGGAACTTCAGGCAGACCAGTTTTAAAAAGACTTACCCTCTGCAAGGGCCCAATGTTACAGTTCGTTAATTTGGACATCAATAAGAATAGATGCTCTTAAACAGATTTTGCAAAATTTGTTCGAACTCATTATATCAAAACGAGCATTTGCAAGGTTATTAAATCTTCGGCACAGCCGAAGTTAGCTTTCGTTGGTACAGAGTATATTACAGGCGGGCGGAACAACTTTCTTGTTGAGTTTGCCGCGGCCACATTGATACTTAATCACGCATTCAAATTTCACCGCCCATGGCAGTACCGCATAAACTACGTTTATGCTTAAATAAAAAATCATGATTTTTGCCCATCGAAGTATGCTGTATTTATATATATTAATCATTAAGGAAATTATTTATTTTATATTTGCCTTAAACCTCATTTAATTGGTAAACCTTTAACTTGTCAGACAACCTGAGTGAATGTAAAGTGTGGACTAGGTTAAGAACTGCCATAAATGACAATAAATTATCTCTTTCAAATAAATAATTGTTATTGGAAATACAGTTGGCATACTCTTAAGCGCAAAAAATCATGGTTTTTTGCAAGCATAAACTTAGTAATAGATACAATAGTTGGCAACGCGGTCTAACAGCTGTATAGGGGAGGCATTTGAAAGCTCACAGCTGTTGCATTAGCCGGCTCGCTCGCACCCTCAGACTACCACACACATTTGCCACACATTTTGTGAACGTGACTAGCAAAAAGAAACCGAGTCAATTACAAGTGTAACATTCGAGTAATTATTCATACCCCGTTCTATCTGTGATTGGTATTGGTGCAACAAAACAAGCAACAACAACAAACGCCGCTCCCGGCTGTACACATATAACACAATTACTTTTTTTTTATCAAAAATAAATGCGTTTTCTACACAAAAATCATGAATTGGCTAAGTACTACATGTCATGTAGTTGACATGTAGTTGACATGTAGTTGACATGTAGTTGACATGTAAAATACTATACACGACAAATAACAACAAACAACAATAACAATAACAATAACAAACAGCTCCAACCCATACAGCTCCAACCCATCAGCTCCAACCCATACAACTCCAACCCATACAACTCCAATCTTTGTTTTTGTTTTGGTTTTGTTTTGTTTGTTTGTTGTGTTTTCAAAATAAAAACAAAATCCTTGATAGAAAGGGTATTTTTAATTGGTTAAAAATCGTAAAAGTTAGGTTTATTGCTAAAAAAATGTAAAAATTTACATATTTTACAAATTACAAATTTTACAAATTTTTACAATTTACCAATATATAGAAATTTCTTAAACTAAAACATTAACTACTTAAAAGCCGGCGCAAACTGTTGCTAATGCAACGCTTTTAATTTTAATTTAATTATCATTATCATCGTCGTTTTTACTAACGATTTTGTTTGATTGATTGATTTGATTGAGAAGCACAGGCAATAATTAAAAAAAATCGCGCGATTTGCCGACTATCTTCTTATTATATAGTTAACAATTCTTATAAAAAATTTCGCAATTCTAAAATATAGACATAATATGTATGTACGCGTTGGCGCTGCAAAACTTAAAAATATTTGCAAAACAAAAAAAAAACCAACATTAGCTGTTAACTTAAGTCATTCAGTCGATCGTAATTGAAACAAATGCGATTAACATAATGTTGGTAACATTTACTTTTCAAATTGCTTTGAAATAACCGTTAATTGGCTGTTTAAGCTGAAATCGCTTAGGCCTTCAATAATTTTCACAAGTGACCTACAAACTGTTGTAAATGTTGGGCAAATACTCTAGATTCATGTTGAAAATTCTTATTTTAAGTCAAATTTTCTTTTAAGTAACCTTTGCAAAGCTGTATTTCACTTGTCTGATATCTCTTAAAAGTTTATTAAAAGAGATATCAAAAAAGTGTAATAGTCAATCTGAGAAACACAAAAATGTATAAAAAACATGGAAAAACTTAATGAGAAGTAGGCTATTCTCATAGTTCTCGACGTGAGATTTCGACAAGTGAAAATAATGGTTTAGTTATTCTATTCAAATAAAATTTATTTTAATAACTTCTGTCTGCGGATCTATTTTAAAGGCTAAAATACTTAATCTTAAACTGAGTTGGTATAGTTTGGTAACTTTTCACAAGATTTTCCGCATTTTTTAGGGTTTACTTTGGGATTTTTAAACAATTTTGAAAAATTCAATTTGCATATTTAACTTAAATACAAAATATTCTTTATTTAAGTTTACAGATTTCACATATAAATAGCGGTCCGACCATCACAACATTGCCAATCGTGTACTTGCGCCTGCCTTGTCAAATACCGCAAATTTATCAACGTTTTGACGTCTTATCGCTCCCACTCCCTCTCCCGCTCCCGACTGCATACTGTGTGTGGCATAAATTAATCTCAACTTTGGGTTTGCCGCTCAGTGAAGCTTCATTTGCCGTCCGCTACAGTTGTGTCCTCCTCCGTACTCCAATATGGGCATCGAAAAGTAAGTAACCCAAAGGGGCGGATCCACCATCTTTATCTCAAGTGGATTGGGCCATAGATTTGTTATGAAAACATGCCCAAATTGGTATTTCCATTAGTCCCATCTTATCGCAGGTTTTTAATCGCACTTTTAGTTAAGGCAATCCAAGCGCCAGCTACCACACAAAGACCCATCCACACACAAAGCAATTAGGGAGCGCAAATTGCTGACTTGGCGACGTGATCCAATTGCATTCCAATTCCAATTAATTTGTCATTTGTTTACACCAGAAATATTAACATATTCGCCCTTTTGCCCTCTTCCCCAGAGTTTTGCCATGCAGTCTGCGCCTGAACAGGATTATGATGAGAACCGGCAGCGATGTGCTATGTATTATTGATCGGGCCACCCTGCCGGAGGAACTGAGAGAGACTTTCGATGAACATCGCTCCTACAATAAGTCATTCGATAGCAGCATCTCCTGCTTCCGCGCTCCATCGGTGGGCTTGCCTGTGATTTATGCCCCCGTGGCCGAGTTGACCGACTATGATGATGTGCGTAGCTATCAGAAGGCGGCCAGGGAGTCCATACAGAAGGCCATTAAGGTAAGGAAAAAGTTAAATCTCTCTTTATTAAAAATCCCCCACATAAATTCACTTCTGTCCAACTCCCTCTGTTCCATCTCTTCGAATCTCAGTTTATGAACCCCTTAGATCTTTAAAAAGTCCCAAAATGTAACAAATTTTCGTTTCTGTACTTGAATCCCATGTAGTTCTCTTCGAAACTCAACTAGAAAGCCTAGAACTAGAAAGTATAAAGTCACGGCTTCTTCCTTAAATCTTTCCAAAAATTAGTTTTTCCGCATTTTTACTCGATTTGAATTCACATTGCTTGGAGCCGATGAATTCAGAAGTAAATGGGATTTTTTACATAAAGGCGTCAAAATAATGGCTTAAAGTTAATTTTGTAACATTGTTTAGTGTATTTTGATACTTTTTTTGCAATCTTACATTCCCTTAAAAATTATTTTAAATAAAAGAATTAATTTGCAGGTTTTACTGGCTCGAGGTTTTGTTATGCTATTGGCATAACTTTAAACAGAGGCACACACCACAACAAAGGAGGTTTCAGGTTGATCGGACGCGTTTCATGAGGGACCAAATCCTCACTCATCAGCGATCTTGAGCCTGAAAGGGGAATGGCTGTCTTAGGCTGTCCTTTTAGTGCTTTGCGCGCAAGCTGCCTTTGGAATTCCCAAACAGTTTTGCCATGGAGTCATGGAGAGGCTGCTCTTTAAATAGACATTTCAGGCTCAAGATCGCTGATGAGTGAGTTTCTCATCCTCTTTTGTTGTGGTGTGTGCCTCTGTTTAAAGTTATGCCAATAGCCATAACAAGCCTCCAGTAAAAACTGCGGTGAAGGTATAAAGGTCATTAAAACAGTCCTAAAAGTAATAATTTTTGATAGCTTCAAATTTTGCAGTGCCATCCAAATCGAATTCACATATTTTGTTCAAGCTGTTCTGGTTTTTACTTTTTTATGAAACGCTGGGAACATGTTTATTAAATGTCACTTAAAATAGAAACGACATTTTAAACACCTATATTCAGCTACTATCAACTATTTTGAGTGCTTATTTATTCGATTGTTTGGCTTCACCAGCTGATTAAGGTGAAAGTGTAGTCAACGGAAACAATTTGGAAATGAAACATTCGAATTGCAAATCGTTCGAATACCAGGACAGCTAAAACAAAATCGTTCGATTTTGATTTCATTGGAAATCGAAGAAATATGTGAAAACCGGAACAGGCCTGTTAGTTCTTGGATCCCTTCGAAACGCAACTTTTGGAGCACGCGCTTAGAATATTCGGACTTTCAAAGAAACTATACTCCTAATATATAACCAAAAACCTATTTTCTCAAAACTCCTTTTTCTTAAGAATAACGCCACGGTTTCTACTTGAAATCTTTCCAAACGAATTATAAATTCACCAAAATTCACCAAAACCCATTTTAGTTCTTGAATTCTTTCGAAACACACCTCTTGAGCCCGCCTTAAGAATAACGTTTCGACTTGTCCCTTTATGTATTTTTTCAGGGACTTAAACCGAAAGAAAGTACGGTCATTAAAATCAAATTGTCGCTTACGGTTTCGGTTAGGTTATCTCTTTTATTCGGTCCGGTTACAAATAATTTCGGCTACCGGTTTCAAACCGTTAAATTACATTTAGTTTTAAAAGAAAATTACAAATGAAAAGCACTTCTGTATTTGTCCCGTACGAATGCCTTGCTTTTTTGCAATTATCCTGAAAACGAAAAGTATATACATTAATATATACTAATTCTTATAAAATAACAAGAAAGAAAGTCGGTCAAGCCCTACTAAATATAACATACTCTGTACCTGTGACGTGCTGCCCAGAATTGTTTGTTTTCCTTATAACTCGACAACCGTTCATCCGATCTGTACCATTCCTTTGGCGGATCGATAAATAATCCTGATAACTAAATATGTCCAGAAGGAACGAACATTCTATCTATAAAACAGTGGGAGATATGACGGCGTGGCCAAAAATTGAAAATAAACTTGATCTGCCTGCAAGTATAAGAAGCATATGTCCCATACATGTCAAACCTTTATCTCTTACCATCCCTGAGATCTGTTTGCTCATACGGACAGACGGACAGACAGACAGACAGACAGACAAACAGACAGACAGATAGACAGACAGATGGACGGACAGACGGACATGGTTAGATCGACTCGGCTGTTGATGCTGATCAATAATATATATACTTTATAGGGTTGGAGATACTTCTTTCCGAATTGTTCATATTCTGTCACGAGGAAGACAGCGACAGGAGGGAAAGATAGAGACAAAACCAATAAGCAATCAAAGTTTTCGCTCTCAGTTAGCATGAGTATTACAAATGAGCGACACGAGTGGTGGGGGTAAAGACGACTTTTCGTGCCAAACATTTCGGTGTTCTCCGTAACTTTCTTAATCAGAGATCTAAACCGAACTGTATTTCGGTTCCGGTTCTGGTACTTTCTAATTTATTTCGGTATTTGGTTTCATATTGGTACCTGGGTTTTGAATGTTAAATACCGGTACTTACTGATATGCATGTACCTATTGACGATTGACGCTATCCACAGTTTGTTTCTTGAACATTCTATACTATTTGTATATATCTTCAAAAGAAGTTATTTACACAAGAGTTTTTCTGTTCAGATGTTTTTAAAGGATCTAGTTTTTTTCTGGTTCTAAATTTTACTCGGTTCTTTTCGCTATACGGCTCCGGTTCTGGTCCCTGATTTAATATTTCCAAAACTTGACTTTTCTGATCAAAAATCCAATTCTGTCTTAGATCAAACATAAATACGCCGGATTTTGAATTTGTGATTTCTTTATGAAAGTTCTTAAGGAATACTTAAGAGCATTTCCCTAAATCTTGATAGAAAGAACCAAAAACATACAAAAATCTGCTCTTCTGACTTTGAATCTCCCTAAACTTAACCTACAAATTATCCCAATCTCTGCTTGTTCAAAAAGACTGTCCATCATATATTCGTCTACATATACCAGCGATTTGTAATTGCACCGAAGATCGGACGTCAATGCTCGTATACATGCAGGGCGCGAGGTATAGAAAATGACACACATGCAAACGAACAATACCTGGTTTTATTTTTTTCTTTGATTGGTACAAGCAAACTGACCAACAACAATTTTGTGCGATTTTGTTGTTGCCTTACCCAATTTCAATGTGCTTTTCTTTGTGAGTATGGGTGAGTGCTCTGCCCTATGCTTTTTTTGGGCATGCCTGACAGTGCAGAGAAGATCTTTCAAAGCTTTTCTTTTCGAACTGATTTTTTTTGCTCGGCCGCTGCTGAAACTATAGAGCTTTAAAAGCTAGTTGAACATATCTTCCTAATACTAAGACCCCTCTTTAATTCCCATTCCAATTTGCCCTTTCAGGCTGGCTTCCATACACCTTTGCTGGTGGTGCCCAAAAACAAGCGTTTCCCCCAGGCGGAACTTTGTACCGTATTGGGTGCCTTGGAGGAGCTCTATGTGGTGAGTACAGCCGAAAAAAACAAGTTAATTCGTCAACTCATTCAGCTCTTTCTTTAGCCCATTCAACTACGCGAAGCCAATCCTGAAAAGAAAAGCCTCTTGCCCACTTTAAGTGTTCAGATTGATGATCCCCATGCCGAGGACATACTCCGCGATGCCATGATATTGGAATCCGGACGTTATATAGCCCGCGACATTGGTGTTGGTGATCCCGAGCGGATGACACCCAAAGATGTGGAGACATACATCAAAAAACTGTGGCCTGCTCTCAAGGTGGATGTAATCAGTGATGTGGAAACCCTGCAGAAGGAGTATCCTCTGTTTGGTGCGGTCAATCGTGCTGCCCATGTGGTGGAGCGTCATCAGGGACGCATCATCTTCCTGGAGTACAAACCACCCAAGGCGGCACGCAAGACCCTGATGCTGGTGGGTAAGGGTGTGACTTACGATACTGGCGGTGCTGACATCAAGGCCGGTGGCGTTATGGCCGGTATGTCTCGCGATAAGTGCGGAGCTGCTGCAGTGGCCGGCTTTATGCAGGTGGTCAATGAGTTGAAGCCGAAGGATATACATGTGGTGGCCGCCTTGTGTATGGTACGCAATTCGGTGGGCGAGGAAAGCTATGTCGCCGATGAGGTAATCACCTCACGGGCTGGTCTACGTGTGCGCATTGGTAACACCGACGCCGAGGGTCGCATGTGCATGGCGGATGCGCTGTGCCGCATGAAGGAAATCGCTGTGGCCGATGATCTACCCAATCCGCATCTGTTTACCATTGCTACGCTTACGGGTCATGCATGGATCTCGGCTGGCGTAGGCCAATCCATTATTGTGGACAACAGTGTGGCCGCCCAGGATGGACATGCCTGTAAACTCCAGGCAGCCGGTCAAGTTTATGGCGAACCTTTCGAGGTATCTGTGCTGCGTCCCTCCGACTTTCAGTTCAATGCTGGCAAGGTGATTGGCGAGGATCTGGTGCAATCGAACAACTCACCATCGGTGCGCACACCGCGTGGTCATCAGGTGCCCGCTGCCTTCTTGATTAAGGTGACTGGTCTGGATAAGCATGGCTTGGAGTCGAGTAAGCCACTAAAATATACGCATCTGGATATCGCCGGCAGTGCCGGAGAGTATCCCGAAATGCCTTCCGCTGCGCCCGTTGTGTCTTTGGTAAAGGCGCATTTGCTGGATTAGATTTGAACTGATCCAGGATTCATTCACAATATACAACCCCTGTACTTATATATGCATCTAACAGTACTATATATATCTATATCTGTCCAATATTTCTACATCACTTTTCTCTTAAAGCAATGCAAATAAATCCAGTTTCAAATTTTTTAATCAATAAGTTTAAACTGTGATCAGCAATGGAGCTGAATTACTTGCCAAGCGAGTCCTTAATCTGAATTTGATATTCGGAGCCAATGCAAGGATGGGAAGTGAGGAAAGTCTACTTTAAATCAAACATGTGTCACATTTCCATATCCCTAGGGGCCCTTAGAATTAGTGGATATGCATTTAAAACCTTCAAAACTCATGAAATCGCGAATTTAAAAAGGCAAGGGCAAGGATCTTAGTATTTTGAAGTGTAGATGAAATTCAGTATACAATTGACAAAGTATCCGAGTATTGTAAGCAGTGGAGCCTCATTAATACAGAGAAATCCAAAATCATGGTGAGGGCTCCTTGCAAGAGCAGAAAAGTGGACCTCGGGGACAAATAAGCTGTGAAGGGTAGTACTAGGTCCACTGCACGAATATGCGGTTTGAAACACGTCTGTGAAACAATCAAAAGGAGTCAATATGGAAAGGATATGTCAGAAATTTATAAAACAAGGCGAAATATTGAAGCTACGTCAAGATCAAATGCGGGTGCAAAAACTAGAACCTTAGTTAAGAGCCTTAGACCCAAGAACCAAACGTAAAACACGATCAGATTCAAGACTACAATAGAGGATTGTAAAAAATTTGAGGTGCACGTCTATACAAGAGCACGCACACTTTAAACGAAAATTTCAAATTCGCCCCCATAGGGGCTTAAAACGAAAGGTGATTGAGTAGTACCTTAGGGCCACCTTTTTTGATAGGAATAAGGGTGAGATGATGAGAGGAGAAGTGAAAACCAAAACCACAGAAACTCTTTTACTATGGGCTTTTGAAAAAACAACCAAACCAAACAAAACCAAACACACACCTTTTAACTCGACTTTTGAAAAAGAAAACGAAATCTTTCGGAAGTTCTGTGGCACCGACGGATATTTTGAGAGATTTGCAAACCAACCGACGGCAAAATCTCTAAAGATTTCTGTGTCACCCCCGAATATGTCGTAATCGACCAGATCGGATGACTAAAGCATATTGCTATTGCTTTCAGCCAGGCACAATCCGGCAACCAAATTTCAAACAAAACTTCACCTTTTTGTTGGCAAAGGATCATCACCGGGCCGGGATTTTCAGAAAAGGAGCTAGCCCCAGGTAAATTGGCTATTGTGTTCCATAGTAAATGTAAAATGGTTGACACCCTCAATTCTCAATCTTTGGTGTGCGCTTCAATTTTCGCCAAGGAAAGGGACCTACAGTTTAACCCGAATCGAACGGCAGTTTGAGAAGCTTCTGGTAATACTACAAAGCTGGCGCCAACAGCAGAGAGGGGTGACCTGGTGTAAAGTTTATTCAAAGAAAAAACTTTTCATAATGGGCGGGCGGGGTCGGTTTCACATCATATTTGCGGAAGTGCCGGTATGGGCAAATGTATTGTAAGAAAACAAGTCGTCGGAACGTGTATGTGGCCTGTTCGTGTGTGAAAAGTCTCCATTTCGTGTGATTGTATCCAGCGGATCTGTATTTATGACACAAATTAAACCCAAGTCATTTTTTTCAAACAATCAAGAGAGTCAAAAGACAGCTGAAATCTCAAAGAGATTTTCTAACTCAGAGAGAAAAATGAGAATTTAATTGGGTCAGAACGTTTGATTCAAGTTCGGTAAGAATTCAACTTTTTAAACCAACATCGATATTCTAAATCCAAGTAAGACTTTTTGATCCCGTTTTAATGGATCCAAGAGTTTTAATACTTGAAACAAGTACAAGAACTCTCTAATGAAGTAGAAAAATTCTTGAATCAACTGCTAAAAGTAATTAAAACCTAGATTGCTAATTCTTGAATCAAGAGCGGATTGCGAAATGTTCGATCTTGTGTCAAGCGCTTATCTGGTTCAAGAGGAAGATCGTTCACTCTTGAATCGAGAGCTCCACAGATTCAAAAGTACTGCCGCCCATATTCCCATCAAACAACAATCTAAAATCAGTAGTCATTTGTTTTTTTTTTTTGTCAATTTATTTCATAGAAAATTAATTGTCAAACTGTGTATCAAGCCGGCTGGAGAAACAATACCACAAAGCGGAAGCAGTCTTTCTCTGTCAACTGTCAGTCCAACAGCCGTGTCTCCATGCCAGCAATGCCATAACTGCTTGCGAATTGCTAACCAACATGTGTGCAAAAATCAATGGCGTTTCCCCACACTCTCCTCTCCCATAAAAAACGAAACTGTGCTTGCTCTCATCTCTCAGTTTCTTTACCTCAATCCCCTCGCCTATAAACACTAAACTGAGAACGAATTAAGATCGTTTCCAAGAGCGAAGTTCTTGAAAATTCAAGAACGAATAGATTTTTTTCAAAGAGCTCTGCTTTTTTTTGGCTGTAAGATTAAAATGGAAAAATGTAATCTCATTCTGTGATTTCTTTCTGTACCAGCTCTTAGAATTACAAACCTAAAGTTTTGATTTTGCCACGGTTCAAATGAAATTTTTATAGTCTACAATGGTTAATTGTTAATTAAACACAACTGGCTTCACTTCTTTCCAGATAGCTGCTTATACAACTTGGGCACATAGTCATCATACTGTGCCTGGTAGAAGTTACCCGCCACCGGATTACCCAGTTTGTATTTCTTCGCAAAATTGGCAGTGCTGAACTGGGCCCGCCTCTCGCCGCTGGTCTTGGGTATGCGTGGCTCACTACACGAAAGCTTTTCAGGCTGCTTGAATAATAGAAACACATAGCGATGCAAGCCAGTGCCTTGGGGTGGACCGGAACCCACATAGTCCGTTAGAATGTCACCTTTTTCGATTTGATTTCCGGGAATGTTGATCACTAACCAATGATGCCATTCACGAAACTTTGGTTGCTTGCGACTCGGGGCATCCGGATCGGTTAGCAGCAGAGTGTATAGAGCCTCCGGTTCAGCTTCCCATTCAACAGTTGGCTGGCCTTTCGTTTGAGTGGGTGTCAGCTCAGCGCCTTTGTTGACCTTCATTCCGCCGGCATAGGTTACCTGGAATAATGTGGATGATTGTTGTTTTAGGCACACAATCAAAAGAGTGCCCATCATTGATTTACCTTTAGCAAGGACACTGGAGCCACTTGCAGTATGTCAGGCACGATTTTGTGTTTCTTAAAACATTCGTCGGACTCACCATCCGTCATTTTGGACTGTGATTTAGGAGTTAGTTTTGTTTAAATTCCAGAATTCTGACGGAAAAATGATACTAAGTTTTCAAGTTCTATTTGAATTTTCAATACAGTTGCTTTGTTTAGCCGATTTTGAAATGAGGTTATTGATTTTTTCTTGCAATCAAAATTCTTTAGTACATTCGATATTCGATAAGAGAGTTTTAGATTTTGAACCAGTTCTTATCTATTATAAGATAAGATACCTTAATGCATAAACTTAGGGTTATCTTCATTATCAATTTGAGAGATCATTTCAGTTCTAGTCCCTGTTAACCCCAATTCTATTTTGATTTATTTTTTTCCACAATTAGAGGGCGCTCAGCATTTGCAGTTCTTGTTTGGCTATTTGCTGCTCTGTCCTCGCTCTTTCGCTTGGTGTCTGCCTAGCTCCAGCTCCATCTCAGAACCCGTTAGTTGCGTTGTATTCTTCTGCCCGTCTCTCCACTGCGGCCAGTTGTCAGCTGTCGCATGTGACTTGGTACCGTTATTGCCTGGCTTCGGAAACTCGGTCAAGAGTGTCTCATTCATGCTGTGATTGCATAATATACCGTTGCCTTTGCCTCTGCCCGCTTGGCTTTCCACTGCGCTTTTTGTTGTTCTTGGCTTGGTCTTGACAGTGGCTTGGGTCTTGGGTGCGCTTCTGGGTAATTTATTGACGCATGCCTCCACATTTGACAGTCATACAAGCGGCAACCAGTTGCATTTGGCCATATTGCCATTCCGGGAGTTTTGCTCTGGCCAGCTTAACGGTATTTATTATTGATGAACAGCACACGTAAAAGTTTTTCATTCCATTTGCCGTTAGTGTGAATTTATTGGCACAAGGCGGCCCAATCGAAAAAGAAGAGCTGTGTCTTGCTGCCAATGTTCTTGCATGGGCAATTTAACGGGCCACAGAAGCAAGGCATGACCTGATTATGGCAGGACAGGTTTAAGAGGAGCTTACCAAATTGTATAACGGTGAGTTGCAGTCGTTTTGGGAATGTTTTGAGAGAGGTTCTCAGATAGATGGTTGATGAAACGGCCACGGTTTACACCCTAGAATAGGCAAGGAGGTGAAAAAGTTAAAGAAGTAACTTGCCTTGTTTTAGTTATAAGAGGTAAATGATTGGCTTTTGCTCAGGACTTTGAGTTGACGTTATTCTCTTACAATTTATTGGTTAAGGTTCTCAAGATAGAGTTTCATTAAACTTCTTTTCCATTTTATATGATAGCTCAGAGCACCAAGTTTATTCATCGAGCGTCTCTACAATTCCCGCAAAAAATAATGCTCAATTTTGTCCATTCTTGTCGAAATTCGAGTCACTGCCATGAAAACTACCAAGCCTTTAAACCGGTTCAGATGGGGATACGCGCTATATTTTAGAAATGATGGAGCCAATGTGTTTGAGTTAAATTCGTCCCCGCTCGACTTCGACATACCCGTTACTCTGTGAAATTAATGCTTAAGAACTTTTCTTTATGTTAATTAACAGAGTATTAACATTAATGTTAATATATCAACATTATGTTAGCAGATAGCGCTTGCTGCTTAGAAAAGAGCGCAACATTTGTTATAACCTTTATAACTGCCATTTATTTTCAGATCTTTATAAAAATTTTAGATATTGGGCACAAAATATGAGGAGTCATTCAACTTTTTTATTGATTTGCCTGCGGGCAATACTAATCTACATTCAAATTTCGGTTGCTGTAGCTTTTCTAGTCTCTGAGATCAAGGTGTTCATACAGACGGACTGATAAAAGGACGTACGCCAGAACGACATGTCTATATCAACTCGGCTGTTGATGCTGATCAAGAAAATATATACTTTAAGATATCGGAAAAGCCTCCTGCTGCTTGTTACAAGCATTTGCAAGGCCTTAGTATACCATTTTTACCCTATGAGTAACGGGTATATATAATAGGGACTGTTCTGAGCTAATTTTAAAATCAAGAAACTTCAGAAATGCAGTTTGAATCCGTAAAGTTAGATTTTATTTATTTTCGAAAGCCACTAAACTTAATTAAAATAGAATAGTGTGGTATTTTCTTTATGGTCATAATTTATTTGATCATTGACATTCAGGATAACAAGGTGCAACTTTGTTAAGGTCATTGTCTCGTTACGCCTTCGCACCCCCGCTATTTTTGAAGAACATGCCGAAACTAAAAAAAATCCTCAATGGACTAGCCCCATCACAAAGTAAAGATACTTTTTTATATTCTTTACCAAAGGTACACAGAGTATAATAAGTTTGTGTAAAAGTATGTAACAGCCAGAAGGAAGCGTTTCCGACCCTATAAAGTATATATATTTTTGATTAGCATCAACAGCCGAGTCGATTTAGCCATGTCCGTTTGTTTGTCTGTCCGTCCGTTTAAACAAACAGATCTCAGAGATGGTAAAAGACAGAAGTTCGACATTTGACAAAAACTTTTAATACTTGCACGCAGATCAAGTTTATTTGAAATTTTTGCCACGGCCCCTCCCGCCCCAGCAACGTCATATCTCCCACAGTTTTATAGATAGAAGGTTCATTCCTTCTGAACATATTTTGTAATCAGGATTATTTATCGATCCGTCAAGGAAAGTAAGGAAAGTCGGAAAGATCGGATGAACGATAGTCTAGTTAGAAGGAAGACAAACAATTATGGGCAGCACTTCACAGGTACAGAGCATATTATAGTCGGGCATGACCGACTTTCTTACTTATTTTTGTTTAGTGATGGGTTGCACTGGTTTGATACCTAGAAAAGATAACTTTCGTAGTAACGAATGAAAGGTAAGAAAGAGTGTTCGAATGAAGCTGTCATCTACCAAAGAGTTGTTTATATAGTTGTGATGGGGCCAAGTCCCTTGGGAGTTCTTATACTCTGTACCAAAGGTACACAAAAGATGTGAAGTTCTTGTTATGTTCTTGTTCAACGAACAAGTTCGTCTAACAAATTCGTGTGTGGATGGCCTGCTTAACTGTATAATCGATTCTTGATACCTTCGATACTTAGTACTTCATATTCATTACTCGATACTCAGTACTCGATACTCAGTACACGATATTCAGTTCTCGGTACTCAGTACCCGAAAAGCGGCTGACTTTGCTGATACAAAGTCGTACCCTCTACTCGATTCTTGATATTTGACACTCAGTACGTAATACTCAGTACCCGACACTCAATACTCATTTTTCAGACCTTGTTACTTACTACTCAATACTCATTTTTCAGACCTTGTTACTTAGTACTCGATATGCAGTTCTCGTTACTCAGTACTCGATATTCAAAACTCGATACTTAGTACACGATACTCAGTTCTCAGCTCTGGATATTCAGTACCCGATACTCAGAACTCACTTCTGAGTTCTCGGTACTCTGTACTCGATATTCAGTTTTCGGTACTCAGTACTCGATACTTAGAACTCGATACTCAGTACTCGAAAAGCGGCTGACCTTACAAAGTCGTACCCAAAAGAATCTGTCGCAAAGATAAAAATTAATTGTTTTAGCCAAGTTTAGCTATTGCAAGTATACTTGCAAGGGTATTATTTTTAACTTCTTAAAGCGCTTCAAATAAATGGAAAATCGGAGGGGTTACAACCAGCTTTGTAGACACTAAGAACCAAATAAATGGGAATATGATTTCCCAATTGTTCAAAATCCAACCCCAAGGTCAGAAAATTGTGTCGGAAAATAAGATTCACTCCAAGTTAATTAAAACGCCACCCAACGAAAAACAAACGTCAAACACCTTGTCAATTTGGAGCTTGTCTCCAAAGCAGACGACGCTTTGGCTGCCGCAGCTGATGCGGAGTCGCGTACGGTTGCCTGATCCATAAATTCGCAAAAACTGCAACGCGGAGGAGCCAGGGAACGGTGGCGGTGACGGCGGCATTAATAATAGCAAACAACAGACAAGCAACACCAAATGAGGGGGGCAGTTGCTGCCGGTGCAAGAGTTGCAACAAGCTGCTGCTGCTGCGGCGGCAGCAACTACTTGGAGCACCAACGACAGAAATGATCTTAAATGAATGCGGAAGTTTTTCTTGGGGTTTCGTAACCAGCTACAGCGCCAAAGAGGTCGCAATTCCAGTGGCAACCAGGCAGCCAGCGAGGCAACCGACCATGTTGCTACATTTATGCCTCTACATGTGTTTGTGTTGGCCAAGTTGGAGTTGGAGTCGATTGCCGTGAGTCCATAATCATAGATGCTGGTCGGGCTCAGCCTGGATCGAAGCCGTGGACATATTAAAATTAATCCAATGATTGCAGCAGCCACTTGAAAATTGTTAGCCAATTTGGCAGCCCCGCCACCTGACTTGGCCCGGATGGGCAAGCGGGAGCGTGTGAATCGGAAGCAGGCAGCAGCTGCCGCCAGTTATTTGAGCTTAGCCAAAAAAGTGTTTCCCATGTGCCCAATCAGTTGGAAGAAGCTGCAGCAGCAGCAGCGGCAGCTGGAGTTCAAGGATGCCAGGATCATTCATTCGGCTTGTGTGTGGGCCCATCCTGGGAACAGACAGTTTTCTGCATAAACTCATAAATATCAAATTGATCTAAACGATCCTCCAGGCGCCAGCAGACACCTTGAACTTGACAATCGAAGCCGACACCTCACGTACCGCACAACTTGACAACTCATAAATAAACGCTAAATTATGGAACAAGACAAGGCTAGAAATGGAAATGCAAACCCAAACCCAAGCCCAAGCCGCAGGCAACGGCTCATAATCCATAATATTGTGTCATGTTCATGATCAACCTCAGCCTCAGCCCCGGCACCGGTCTGTGGAAAATTATTTGGAAAGGCAAACGAAAGTAAAAGAAAGGCCCCGATCCCGGCCCGAACTAATGAAGTGGTAAAAAGGGGCGCTGGGAAAACTGCATGCCTCCGTCGAAGCGTCGACGCAGCGCAGTTGGTTTGCCATTTTTATGGCCTCCTTGGTGTACGAAGACGAAATTATGAATTTTTACTTTCACCGCATGTGGTACGAAATACTCGTATTTTCAGGTTTCCACCGGGCTGAACTTGGGCCAAATGGCGGCTGACTGTCAAGGCTGCCAAAGGTCAGGCCCGAAGGTGTGGTCCAGCTGACAGCGCCGGCATAATTGAGTGGCTGCTGCAAATGTTTATGGTCAAGGCGAAAATCAGTTAAGCCATAAAGTTTGCCATCCAATTTGCCTTAATCTCTGCTGATGAAGATGTCCGCGAAGATAGGATTAAGCCACCAAAACAAGCAAACACATGCACACACAAGGGCGTAGAAAGCTTTTCCTGAAGAGGGGAAATGAGGTTTCTTAACTTAGGGTTGGCAGGAAAGTCGGGTGGGATATTTATTTGACAGCTCTAGAATTCAAGCTGAGACATCTGAACTTCCTCCTGAATAGTGTGCCTTGGCTCTCAAGTAACAGCAAAATACACAGCCTGTCGTTCAGTAGCTGAAAAGTTCACCTACTGCTTCGAGCATCTTGAATTTTTCCCAATCTGGAAGATGGACAATGTGGGGTTTACTTTTTATATATATTTTGAGCGAATTCTCAATTTTAGTTTTCACTTCCTGGGTGAAGAATTCAAACTCTAGATGCTCCAGTTCGTTCTTTATCTCTTCGTAAATGTGCGTAATTTTGAGCACCCCATGCAAAGGGTCCTGCTTCTCTTCCCACAAATCAAACAAAATGTTTTCCACCGTTGCTGTTCATTTACTTTCCTCTCGATATAGGATGTCGAAATTTCCAATAAGAAGCTTGTCAAGATACGGTCATGAAACTCTCTTCTCTAAGCAGGTTTCTTCTGAAAAAAACCTTACTTTCTACTTAATGGAATAAATTAATGATGTGTCAATTGGATGAGGAAGACAGGAATGTGTATTGGGTCCTTAAAGCGCACCCTCCAATTATAGCTTCCGCTCTTCCACTAATTCTTAAAATTTTCTTATTATCCTCTGTATCAAAGATACCAAGAAAATATTGGGTTTGTTAAAATGACAGAAGAAAGCCCTCATATCAACAACACACAAGATTTGATAACACAAGATTTGATAACCAAGAAGTGCTCGCTATAAATTATGAATTGACACACAAAAAATAGCTTGGATACCTTTACAGCTGTTTCATGGATGTCCAATCCAATCATCAGAAGGCGTTTCGCTTAATGACTTCTGCTCGTTGAGCCAATTCCATGCAATCAGAACTTTAAACAGTTGGGAACTGCAAAGCGCAATGAATGCGAAATTGGACTCACATACAGAAAGCCAAACTTAATGGCTGTCGTTGCATAACTTCGAGCTTAAGTTTCTAAGTGAGAAAGCTTGAAGCTTTCTAGCGAGCTTAGAACTGCCCGTTAAATTTGAATGTCAAACATTCAAATGGCATGTGTTGTTAAATGAAAATTTTGTTAGTTTTGTTTACAAAACAAGGGAGCGTGCCTTCTCTCATATAAGTTTTTTCCAATTTATTTGGCGACCTTTCTAATGTTTAATTAGTAACGAGTTCGCTGGCTCGAGGTCAAGAAGTTGCGTTTTTTCACAACTATAAACATATTTACGATATGCAGTATTCACAAATAATAAGGAGATTCGTTCGTGACGTGACAGAAATTCACTCAATAATAATAGCTCGGTACTTAGTACACGATATTAATTACTCAATACTCGATTCCAAATACTCGTACAGTACTAGATACTCAGTACCAAGGAATACTTAACAAGGTAGGCGCACTTGTTCTCTCGCTCTCTTTGCTCGCAACTCCGCGGACGAATTTTTTGCGTTCTGCTTCTTAGTTTCGTTTGACACAAGCGCTCTCTCGCTTCTTAGATCTCGATAACCAATACTCGATACTTAGTTTGCGATACTTTGTACTTGATACTTTGAACTAAGTACTCTATACTAAGTACTCAATATCAAGTACTCAATTTTAAGTTCTCTATTCTGAGTACTCTATACTCTGTACTCGTATGCCATGGCAGCGTGTCGTGCGATGGTAAAATCAAATTTTACTCCTTAACTTATCGTAAAGCATTGAGTATTAAAAAACGATTATTTGAACTTACCGCCAAACAAATCTCAATACACTTTTAGTGTCATTCATGTTAAAGCACTCTCAGAAAAATACTAGATTATCGATGTGTGCACACAAATACGGTGCATAACTTCGCCAACCGGCATCTAAATTCATTTTAACAATTCTTGTTTAAGGACCAGACGGAATCACGACGTAAGGAGAAGTTTCATACAAAAATTGAGCGAAGAAGAAGCATGCGTAACGATTTCCTTGCACTTTACTTTTTACACGACGGACTTAAAAGTATTCTTGCGCTTAACAGCGCTTAACAGAGGTTAACAGCGCTTAAAAGTGCTTAACAGCACATACGTGGAATCTATGTTAATAGGCAGTGGGACTTATTTTGCGTTGAGCAGCTGATTCAATATTGCTGTAGAAAATACAAGGCGAAAGTGCCGATTGGAATTGTTTTGCGCTGATTTTGGCGGTGAGAGACCGGGATGCCATTTGGGATTTATCCCACCCCAAGCATTCGGACTAAAATTTTGTTAACAAGGCTTGGAGTGAAACGGCCGAGCTTGTTCAAAAAGAACGTTTATAACAAAAGTGTGTGTAAGACTAACACCTTTTTTACCAATATGTGACAGTTGCTGATTGCCGAACTGGGTTTAAGGCTTTGCGGGAGAGCCATTGCCATCAAAACAAAATACAGCAGATTGAGTAGTGTGAACCCACCACCAGCGAATTTAATAATGCCATGAACTTGCAACAACGCGATGCATCGGAGTAATTTCTTTGTTAATTCTGGCCACGTTAAGCTAAGTTACTTACGTCGTGAGTCCGTCTGGGCCTTTAAAGATCAAGAAAGAAAGTCGGTCAAGCACGATTCGGGACTGAGATTCCGTGGATTTCAATACTATGCGCGAGATCGGGGCGAGATTAATTTACAAGTTTGCCTTGGAAAGGTGCAATATTGAATCAAAAGTTAAAGCTCGTATCCAGACAGCTGTTATACTAATAGGACCTGGTGGGTTTTATGCAGATTAGTTAAATTAGTGTCCCTTCCAAAAAAATCTTAAAAAAAAGCCGAAAAAGACCGAAAAAAAATTAAAATAGAAAACTTCTTATAACAGGTCTTGAAAAATAGCCATTTTATTAAGGGTGAGGCTAGCTGCCCTCCCTCTGTTACCCCCCTGGTTACGGCCTTGCTTTTACACACACTCACGCACACGGACGCACGCAATGTGTAACGTGCAACATTTCCGCGTTTCGGGCCAGAGAGACTTGTCGGTTCGAACTCTTAAGCTGCTCCTCAAGCTCTTAAGCCGCAACCGCATTGGGGTTCGCTTCAAACCACACACAGACACACACAGCTTAAAGTCGGCGCCCAAAAGGTTTGAGCCAGGTTCGCTTCGGTTTTGTTGTCGGAGCTTCGGCTGCTGCTGCTGGTGGTTCGTCTTCGATCATGGAAGTAATACGTCACAAGGGTGAACGTACTCGCGGATGTTAGTGGGTCACTATTTGTACGGTCAACGAACCTTTGGCCGTTTGTAAATACAACAAAAAGAAAAAGCCCAGCAACGAGGCGAAATGGAGGCTGCTTCTTGGCCAGCAACTTGCTTTCTTTCTTAACTTTTCCCATACAAACACACACACACACACACACACATTGGGTATGCACACCCAGGGGCATACACAGAGATGACTCTTGTCTTGACTGACTTGACTGGTTGACTTGCAGTCGTCGTCGTAATTTACTTGGGCTATAGGTTGATCGTCAACATCAGAGCGAGCGGACTCTGCCTCTGATGCATCCTGCTGCTGGCCCCCAGCCCAGTTGTTGTTGTTGCCATTTTGGTTGCATTGCTGCCGCTGCTGCTGCTGCAACACCCCCTTACCATTACCTTCTTAGCCCGGCCAACCCGCTGCTGCAGCAGCTGCATTGCTGTGTGTTCTTATTATGCCCCCAAACAGGTCCATGGTGGCTTTGGCTGTCTTTGCCTCGCTTTGGTTTGGTTTTCACATGATTATCATGATCATCATTACCATCCGCAGCCACATTAATATCGTCATCTTCGGGCCAACACACACACACACACACACAGAGATCTGTTCACATGCAAGTTTGCCGGCTGGCATGACTTGTGGTGTTTGACTTGTGTGTAAGTAAGTCCATAGAAATGCATTTCCGCATATTTTACACCACTAAAAAGTCGAAAAAAACGTACAAAAATACAAAATAAATCTGTTTGTTTACACTTTTGTTGTGGGGCGTTCGTACGGAGCGTACGCTCCCTCCTCCCCTTCCTTGGGCCGGATAATTGAAACCATTATCATTATCTTTGCTTGTGGCACTCAGTTGCTGCCTCTCAATCAGCTCAGTTGTTGCCGCCATTATAATGGAGTAATTATGGCACCGTGTTCTTGTCAAGAATTTTTGCACAGATTTCAATGCTGCCTTGATATGGCTTATCTCCCCTTCCAGGCTTATCTCGCTGCCTCTCACGTGCCATGATAAGATGTGTCAGTGAACTTTACTCCATGTATTTTGATTATTATGTATAAGCTGGGCATAATTTTCAGCATTTCTGAATATTTACGATATTTTGTTGGAATGCCTTAAGAATGGGCAAATTATTTAAATAAATACCAAGCGCTGAAGCATTTAAATATTCCAAACGAGCTAGGAAAGTGGGAATCAAGGTTTGTGAGGTAGGTATACCATTTCGAATGCATGAAAATCTGAAGCCCTTATTAACAAATAAGAGTATATAAAAACATACATTTTTTATGAACAGGACTGCCAACCGGGTTGTAGTCAAGTCAGAACTTAAGTGAACCAGCGCCTGAACAGGTTTGAAAATTATTTTGTTTAATTTTTTAAGGAAAATCCTCTTATATTATAAGGCTATTTATTTATACTTACATACTTTAACCTCTTTTCTAAACTTTACAAATGTTTGAACCGTATTTATTAGTATTTCGCCTAGCTCTGCGCCAGTTGAAAGCATTTAGGTCCAGGTATGTTGAAAAGTGTGGCTTTTTGTTAAAATGTGTGGCCGGATGTGTGCGTGACCGCAGTGCAAGAGGTCGTGGGTTCGATCCCGCCTCGGAACAACAAATGAAGAGTTTTTTCTTTGAATAAACTTTACACCCGGTCACCCCTCTCTGCTGTTGGCGCCAGCTTTGTAGTAATAAGCCATGCAAAAGCTTCTCAAACTGCCGTTCGGATTCGGCGTTAAACTGTAGGTCCCTTTCTCTTGTGCGAAAATTAGAAGCGCGCAAGCCAAGAGATTGAGAGAGGCTCGGCCTTGGCCCTTTAGGGCTGTGTCAAGCCATTTTACATTTTAAAAGATAAAAAGTCGCGCTATTATACAAGAAACATTACATAATCATATCTCCCACAGTTCTATAGATAGTTAGAAGGTCCGTAGCTTCTGGACATATTTAGTAATCAGGACTTTATATCGATCCGCCAAAGGTATGGTAAAGATCGGATGAATGATAATTGGACCTCAAGTTAGTTGCTTAGTTAAAATGCATATTTTGATCTTATTTCGGCACTTTTCGTGGGAAACTGATACTACCCTGGAGTTCAGCTGGCACTACAGCCTCGCCTGTGCTCACTGAGCGTTAGTCGCGTTGTCCGCTGGACATCACACGGGTTCTCCTTCGTGGCGGTCGGGTGGTGTTGGTTGGCCCCCGCCGCCCAGTCGCCTCGCCGGTTCAGCTGATGTCAAGGCATTACCAGGTCTAACGACCTGATGCATCACTGAGCGTCAGTCGCGTCGTTAACGACTGGAAATGCATCACAGCGCTACCCTGTAGTTCAGCTGCACCGGTGCGGCGTTAACGAACACCCTAGCACCAGACCAACCACCAGCCAAGTATATGCCTAGCGAATTTTGTATGGGAATGTCCGGAAAACGTACCGATCAGTACGAGCCTCCTACAGGGTAGTCTTGTACTTGAACTGTAGTGTGTGCACATCACCAAACTAACTGTAACTGGTAATGCATACAAAATTCGTTAGGCAAATACATGGCTGGTGGTTGGTCTGGTAGCGAGTGCTCACTACGAAGAGCTAGGGGGTTCGTTAGTGCCGCACCGGTGCAGCTGAACTACAGGGATAAGACTACTTTTCGTACCTAACTTTTCTAAGAGAGCTATACCATAAAGATGTTCGATTTCGAACAAACTTAGTGGAATCTTTGAAAAGCATAACAAACTAACAAGTACGAAATTTGGAGGCAATTCCATTTAACACAAAAAAGTTTTTCTCACTAGAGATTTTTTTATGACCGATCATTCGTACAGCAGCTATATGCTATAGTCATCCGATTTTGATTAAACTTTGTAGAAATGTGCAAAAGTATATAAAATAAGTATACGCCAAAATAATGGACGTTTCCATTGAAAACAAAAAACTTTTTCTTACTAGAACTTCTTTTTCGAACGATCGTTCCTATGACAGCTATATGCTATATGTGTCCGTCTGTCTGTTTTTATGCTGTCTCCTCCGTCAGTTTGAAAGCTATCTTCACCAAACTTTGCACGAAGTCTTTTGGTACAAATACGCTGCACATTTGTCGGAACCGGCCAGATCGGATGACTGTAGCATATTGCTGTCATAGGAACGATCGGTCGAAAAAATAGTTTTAGTGAGAAAAATTATTTTGTTTTCAATGGAAACGCTTCCAAACCTTGTATTTCTTAGTTTACTATGCTTTTCCACAATTCCACCAAATTTGGTCGAAATCGGACATCTATATAGTATAGCTGTCATACAAAAGTAGAGTCTGAAAAGTAGTCTTAGTTAGAAAAACTTTTTTGTTTTCAATGGAAATATCCTCAAAATGGGCATGTATTTGTTTTAAATGCTCCCACACAATTCTACAAACTTTGGTCAAAATTGGATGACTATAGCATATAGCTTCCATAGGAACTATCGGTCGAAAAACTAGATCTTGTGAGAAAATTTTTTGTGTTTTTAATAGAAACTTCCCTTACGTTGGAAAATATTTATTTTATATACTTTAACACAATTCTACAAAGTTTTGTCAAAATCGGTTGACTATAGCATATAGCTGCAGTGTGAATGATCGGTCGAAAAATAAGCTCTAGTGTGAAAACCTTTTTTGTTTCAAATAGAATCGCCTTTAAAAATGTACATGTTAGTTTGTTATGCTTTTCCAAGATTCCACTAAAAAAGTTTGGTCAGAGGTCCTATTAGAAAAAACGTGGGCTTAATCTTTAAAAAAACTTTCACCTATTTCTGGCACTAAAAATTGCGATTTTCCCTTCAAAAACTTGAAAAATTAACATTTCGAAAATCGCTCTCAGCGTTACCATACTTTAATACTTTAATGTTTCATGCTTTAATGATCTATTGGTTTTAATACAGAGATTTTAACTGTGTCGTCACAAAAAAGTTTTGTCTATGGTACTCTTTATCAGATGCCAACAATGCTTTGAATATTTATAAGCCACCGCTTGACTATAGACTCCACGAAACGAAGATAGCAAATGGTTGCTACCATAACTTCAATATACTAAAACGAGAGCGTAAGTTAAAGTCGGTCTGCCCGACTTCGAAATACCCGTTACTCACGGAAATAAATGTTGTATAGCCTTCCCATATGTTAGTTAACAGAGCATTAACATTTCAACATTATGTAAGCAAATAGGGCATGCGGTGCCAAAAAGTATGCAACGTTTTTATAACTTTTAAAACTCTGTCATTTTTTTATCCGATCTTTATGAAAGAGATTGTAGATATTGGGCACAGTCACTTCACTACAAAATATGAGCTTGATATCTTCAAAATTGAAGGAGCTATTCAACATTTTTAATTGTGGAGGCGGGAGAGGGCGTGGCCAAAATTTGAAATAAACTTGATCAGCGTTGGGAGTCTACATACAAAATTTGGTGGCTCTAGCTCTTCTAGTCTCCGTGATGGCTATATCGACTCGGCTGTTGATGGTAATCAAGAGTATATATACTTTATGGGGTCTGAGATGCCTTTTTCTGCTTGTTACATACATTTGCACGACTTTAGTATACCCTTTTTACTCTACGAGTAACGGGTATAAAAAGTCAAATTTTGTTGCCTTGTGTAATCTTCCGAAGCTAGAGTGAAACCCTTTTGGAAAGTATCTGTTATATGAAAAGAAAATAAGCCTCAAAGTTGTCATTTCCATTATTTGAATTTTGTTATTCGATTCTATAAAGTAATTTATCTTAGGGTAGCAAGCCGGTTCAGGCCTGGAACTCCGACTAATTGATAACTGTTAATCAAGAGGAAAAATTTTTGAACCTGATGCTGCTCCAAACCCATAATTTCGGTTCGGTTAAAAAAAAATTACGTTTTACAAAATCAGAGCAATTGCCTAGTAATTTTTTTGTTATCTCGTCGAGAGAAAGCCTGAGTAAGAGTCCACAAAATGACAGGCGAATCCAATGCGGTCTTATTAAAAATTCTAGATAGACTTATTTAAAATGGCACCCATAAAAGGCTATATTCTTAGATCCTCGACTATATAAGTAAATGGAACGATTCGCAAAACCAAGAAGTTAGAAAGACTTTCCAAAGAAAATCGAGGATTGATTATAATTCAATAATGAACAGAAAGGATACGCAGACAGACTGTTTTGTTCGCATCCCTGTGTGCTCGTCAGTGAGATTTTAACCGCTTTCACACCTAAAGCCAATTGCAATTGCCTCTATATTATCCAATCGGAGTGGGAGAATAGAGGCTTGTTCCAGCCGAAACTTATTGGTATTCGATTTAAATTGGATAAATCGTCAGCCGAGCCAAGGCTCGAACCAAAACTTTACACGGAAACCTCGAACCTCAAAGTTTCGACCATTAACCATTTAAGGTTCGCAGCCCTTTTATTATAATATGACTATGCTATTATTATAATATGTCTTTTTTTGTTAACTTTCTTCTTCAATAACAACAACTAAGACTGCCGATTGCAAATATACTACGTTCTGCCTTGAGATTCGTATGTCTTGATCTAATTAATCACGTTGATCAATCACAACGCCTCTACAACTTTCTTCCCGCTGAACACTTAACACTTATTTATGAACCATTTTTATATTTCTACGAATTTCGTTGTTATCACTCGGTAGTGCACGATCATGCCAATAAAAGAAATCGTGGCTCGCCATGGTAACAAACTTAATGCATTCCGCGTTAAAGTGTCAATGATCTCGTTACCGAAAAAAAGGCAACAAAACGAAGAAACCTCAAACATTTCACGCA
This sequence comes from Lordiphosa collinella, assembly GCA_018904265.1. Taxonomy (NCBI): domain Eukaryota; kingdom Metazoa; phylum Arthropoda; class Insecta; order Diptera; family Drosophilidae; genus Lordiphosa; species Lordiphosa collinella. The sequence goes on along the minus strand of JAEIFV010000046.1, from coordinate 12,722 downwards.
TCGGAGTTCAACGATCGAGAGAAACCATATGTTGGGCACACACACGCCTAGAAAGCGGCTAGAGAGCAGAACTCCATTGGTGGTAATGGCCAAATCATGCACGAAGTTTTGCGAAAAGAAGATAAATTAATATGGTCAGCATGTCATGAATTGGCTTTCTTCCTATGTGGCTGCAGCAGCGCCTCTTCCAGCTATCCAGGGCCGACAAAGCAACAAACAAACACGCGGCGGCACACAAACTTTCACGCAAAACGTACATTCAACTCGGCAGAAGCTGAAGCAGAAGCAGAAGCTGAATAGACACAAGAGACGTATAAATTCCCATAAATCAGCTGTGAGCCAAAGGGTCAAATACCTCGAAAATTACACGCGAACATGTGTTGAAAGGAGAAATTAGAACCCAGCCCCACCCTATCCCTATGACGAAACATCTAGTTAAGCTCTTAGCTCTAATTGCCATAGAAATCCCATTTATCATGGAGTTTTGCCAAAACTTGGGTGTGCGGATTAATGGGAAGGGGGCTGGGACTGGGACCGGGACCCTAAAACATCGGACCGACTTTTGTGTGGTCATAAAAATGCGTGAGTTACGTTCCAGGCAGCAGTCAGTCAGTCGGTTTGGAGTTTGGCCAAACAAAATGCAAAGCAAATTAAACATTGGGCTGCCTGACCTGCCCTCCAGCCCCACCTCCATCTCCTCCCCCATATATTTGCCTGCCGTCCGCGTGTGTGCCAAAAGACAGTCCCACAGTCCGCCTTGCTGCTGATGATGATGATGATGATGACGAAGTTGTGGTTTTTTTTTTTGAGAAGCCGCGACTGCTACGTTTAATGCGCCATGGTGTTACCAAAGTGGCAACGACAGTTGCGGCCATTCACCTCCCAAAAAAAGAACCATGTGTGTGTATGAGTGCTTACACACATGCAGCATACCATGGTGTAACCAGCTCGCTCTGTACCTAAGCCCTTCCCTTTCAGTGCGTTTTCTATATGTTCTTTTCGTTTTTTGGCGTCCCAAAAGAGCAGCTTTTTCTTGTAATGGCCGCCCGGGAGTAATAATAATGATTGACATTGGGCAGGGTCGCCATGCTAATGTGTGTAAGAGCTCCAAAACAAACACACCCGGCTTCAAAACCGGCAAAAAGTTCAAGCAAAACAAAATCAGCTGACATGGAGCTAGAGCTAAGAGCACTCTCTCTTCGGGCCGACTCTCTTAGCGACGCGTCGCTATTGCTCGCCGTTGGGCCTCAGTAATGCGGAAGTGTTGTCTTCTCTCATGCATCCGTCGTCGTCGTTCATGTAATGCAGTCTCGGGTAGCCCCCGTCTGTGGAGTTCTGTGGAGCGCCAGTCGACCAGCTAACTGGTTTGGAGAGGAGAGGAGCTGGTGTTTGTCACTGTTTAGGCAAACATTGTTTATAACTTGTTTATATAAATATTGTTAATTTTGTGGCCGGCGTCGAGTCGCTCTGCTCTGGCTCTGCTCTCCATGAGCGGCTTATTGAAAGAGAGGGAGAGAATCGTTAAAAGCGCAATTAATTGCTCAGTACCAATATCAAATCAAAATCGTTTTAATGAATTGCACAAAATTGCTCAGATTGCTGCCTGATTTGTCGCGCCTTTAAGTTGGCAACATTATGGACGGCAATTGACATTTGGACATGGGGTTGGGGGGCCTGGGGCAGGGAGTTTGGAGAGTTTGGTTAGGAATGAGTTATCAGCGGAATGACAACTAATTTCGAGAGTACTCAAATCATCGTTTTATTTATAGCCATCAATTTCCATTTATGTGTTTCCAATTAGAACTGAACTAGTTGCTTCCCAGCAATTGCAATATCCCTGAAGTCGTACATATTGGTATGGGCTTGGGTTTGGTTTCCAACCGATGAATTTATGCCCTTCAAAAGTTGGTCCAAAACTGTACCAAAGGTACACAGAGTATATTAAGTTTGTGCAAATGTATATATGTAACTGTTAGAAGAAAGCATCTCCTACCTGGCATACTCTCTCCAACATATCGGCCGGTATTCTTCAATATCGGCTTCCAGTGCGTCAACTGTTGTCGCTATAGACATGAGCTTTAACATAGCCACACAAAAAAAGTCTAAAGGCGTTATATCGCACGATCTAGGCGGCCAATTGACCGGCGCTAAACGTAAAAAAACAGTTCACAGAACTCGCCTCTCAATTGGGCCATTGTTTCGCGTGTTGTGCAGCATGTGGCACCTTCTTGTTGAAACCACATGTCAGCCAAGTTCATTTTGGGGAAAAATTAGTTTTGTAATCATCGCACGGTAGAGCTCTCCATTCACAGTAACGTTCCAGCCTTCGTCATCTTTAGAATCCATTCAATTAGAAATGAGGTTCGGTGCTGAACACAAGTTTTCGATAAAAAAGTGGATCTTCATCCAACTTTGCCAGCGCCCATTCACCAAAAGTTAGCCGTTGTGGTAGGTCGAGTGGCTTGAATTCTTGCACCAGCTGTATTTTAAAAGGTTTTATAACCAAAGCCTTCCGCAAATGTTCATGGTCATTAACAACACTGGCGGATACAGCTGCGATATTTTTCTCTATCCGCACTCTACGTATGCGTGTTGGTCGTTAAATGTCCAATAATGTTAAATTTAAAAAATAGGGGAAAGTTAACTTCGGCTCGGCCGAAGTTTTGTATACCCTTGCAGCTTCCATTGAAAAGAAAACATTTTTTTAAGACTACTTTTTGGACATTACTTTTCTATGGGATCTATACTATAAAGATGTCTGATTTCGATTAAACTTGGTGAAATCATGGAAAAGCATACTACACTGTTAATTGCGAAATTTGGAGGCGATCCCATTTAAAACAAAAAGTTTTTCTCACTAGAACTTGTTTTTCGACCGATCATTCATACTGCAGCTATATGCTATAGTCATCCGATTTTGATAAAACTTTGTAGAAATGTGTCCAAAGTATATAAAATAAGTGAATGTTGCCAATAAAAAGGACGTTTTCATTAAAAACAAAAAGTTTTCTTCAGATAGTTTTTCGACCGATCGTTCCTAGGGATATTATAGTCATCCGATTTCGACCAAACTTAGTAGAATTGTGTAAAAGAATATAATGACGTTTTCATTAAAAACAAAAAAGTTTTTCTCACTCGAACTAGTTTTGCGACCGATCGTCTCTATGGCAACTAATGCTATAGTCATCCGATTTCGACCAAACTTAGTGAAATTATGGGAAATGATAGTAAACTAAGAAATACGTACTTTGGAGGCGTTTCCATTAAAAACAAAAAAGTTTTTCTCACTAAAACTAGTTTTTCAACCGATCGTTCCTATGGCAGCTATATGCTATAGTCATCCGATCCGGCCGGTTCCGACAAATGTGCAGCCATAAGAGTTTTTGGACCAAAATTAAGTAAGTGAAAGTTTGGTGAGAATAGCTTTAAGACGAACGGAGAATAGAAAACGAGATAACGCGTAGAAACAGAAAACGGACAGATCAACGGGGTTCAAGTCTCAGCTCGTCGTGCTGATCAAGAATATATACTACTTTATGTGGTCGGATTGTGAATGCTTCCTTCTATGCGTTACAAACATCCGGACAACTTTATAATACCCTCTGCAAGGGTATAAAAAGTTCCTTAAGTAGTTTTAGGTTGGTGAAAAGGGTGAGTATGTGTTTTTAGTTGTCTAGCCGGTAAGTTTTAGGTCTTAGTCAGGTTGTGTGTAATCGGATGGTTGCCAAATTTTTTAAACTAAATCCTGCGATCAGCCAGATCACCTGGGTGGATCCTTTGCAGCCTTCGTCTTGCCCTTATCCCGTTTATCCTACGCGTGCGGAGTAGGCGCCTGGCAAGGTTGTTTGGATGGACAGCTACCATATCCAGGTACCTCGCTGCCTGGTTGTTAATGGACGCCACATTCTCGTTCGATGTCCCGAGTTCGGATGAACCACTCTGCTCCAGTGATTCTCCGCAAGAAGGCCCTTATTTTGTTTAGGTGGGTCTTCGCGGCGATGCCATAAACCTGGACGCCGTACCTCCAAATAGGTGCCAGGATTACTTTGTAGATCAGAACTTTGTTTCGCAACGAGATTTTGTTGTTGGAGTGTAGCCACCAACTAATCCTCTTTGCCTTGCTGTAGAGCTTGCCAGCAACTTCGGCGGCATGATGCTTAAACGTGAGCCTCTTGTCTAGCGTCACTCCCAGATATATATGGGCCGATTTAACTGGGAGGAGCTCTCCGTGCAGGAAGACAACTAGGCTACTGTCCTTCCTTAGGGTGTAAGTGACAGAAACACACTTTTCAGGGTTAATGGAAATGTTCCATCGACTGGCCCAGTTCTCAAACCTTTTCAGATAGTCCTGATGCGCGTCTGTTGCCGAGTAGACACTACTGTCGCGAGCCATAATGGCCGTGTCGTCAGCAAAGGTTGCGATTAGGGGGTCCTGTGTCTCCTCAATCGGGATGTCCGCAGCAGCTGGCATGTCTGCAGTAAACAGGCTGTAAAGGGTTGGCCCCAGAACGCTGCCGTGAGATACTCCTGCTCGAATCCTCTTCTTCTGGGATGCAAGGCCATCCTGGACATCTTTATATGTCCTGTCAGATAAGAAGGATCTGACCATCAAGAAGAGTTAGCTAGTAAGCCGTCATGCCAGAGGCGGTCAAATGGGGTTTCCAGGATTCTCCTTAGAAGGCACCTCTCCAGCAGCTTGCCAAATGCTGGGAGGAGGCTTATAGGAGGATTATGTTGAACACGAGCGGTCCTAAATAGGGGCGAAGAAGACTTTTGGCGAGTGTCTGGCATAGGTCCATGGTCTTCTTTAGCTACATAAAAGGCGTCTGTGGGGCGCTCAGGGTTACTTCTGCGTATCGTACGTTGCCGGAAGATGCTGCTTTGGTCATTGCCGGGATGATTCCACTTAACGAGCAGGCCACAGAAGCCAACGAGAATTCACGGGCTTTACGGTTGAGTAGCTCAAGTCAACCAATCAGTGGTATACAACAGCAAGAAGCCAGGCAGCGGAGCATCAAGAAGTGGCAACAGCGTTGGGACCCATCCACGAAGGGTCGCTGGATCCATAGCCTAATCCCGAGATTATCACCATGGCTGTCTAGAAAACATGGTGAGGTGAACTTTCATTTAACACAGCTCCTTAGTGGACATGGCTGTTTTTGAAGTCCATGATGATAGCGAGGAGTGCACATGCAGCGAAGAAGGACCTGTGGAGGACGCCAGATACGTCTTATTCGAGTGTGTAAGATTTTGCACCGAGAGAGCGGAATTATCCAGGGTGAAGGGCGAAGATATTGCCAAAGATAATTTAGTCCCTTACTTGTTGATGTCGGAGGGAAACTCTGAGGCAGCGTGTGACTTCGCAGCTAACATAATGGCAGCTCTGCTGAGACTGGACCAATGCCTTGCGGCCGTACCGCAGCTTTTAGATCAGACATGCCAAAAAATAGCATACGGCAGAGCATTCTCCAATACTCACAAAGAAAAGCACCAATACATCGTTGTTGGTCAGTTTGCTTGCACGCGCAAACGCCAATCAAATAAGAGACAAATCCCGGATTTTGTTCTACGCGACGCATACACACACGAAATGTTTGCATCCCTCTAGTACGGCTGTGGTCAGTCACAGTTTTTGCGTCAACCCAGCGTTGCTCTTCGTAAGGTGATGCGTCGTGACGACAACGATTGAGGCTTATGTCGCTTCTCTGCATGGCATTTCGTCTATCGAGCGTCGCTCAAGTCGGTTCCTGCATGGCATTGCGTCGACCTAGCGTGCCTGGAGATCCGTTAACGTATTGAGCGGACATCGCCTTGCAAAATACGTCAGTCGAACACATTGTATAAGGGTGGGTCGAGGACAGTCACAAAATCGTCGACGGAACGTTGATACAGCGTTATTCGGCAGTACTGGAGGGATGTGTGTCGTTTTGTATGCCGCACGCCCTGCATGAATACGACCATAAATTTCCTATCTTCGGTGCGGCTGGGCATGGCTGTTTTGGATGTTCTGTCAAACTTTCCGTGATTTCATGCTGTCCTAAAGTTCTTATTTGTAAATAGTAGTTAAAGTTAAACCGCTTGTACAGCCCTTTCCTACACAAGCAAGAGCTTTTTAAGAACTTAAAGTTTGCTTTCCCGTGTCTATCCAATTTAGGTCTTCGTATAACTTCCCCCTTTAAAGATGATTCTTTTCACAATTTAAGCCGATTTAGCTCGTTGCTCTAAAAAATATATGGTTTTCCTTCTGGTTGGTTTGTCGGGAGGTGGACTGCGCATTGTACATAAACGTCTAAAGCTCCTTTGCACTTCTTTGGAGACTCACGCAAGGGTGCTGACCCAACCTTCACACGTCGATCGTCCATTTTCATGGATTCTGACAACCATTCTTGAGTAGGCGACCGTGCTTTTCAAAGGAACTGATGTTCAGAATGGGTAAATTTCGCTCTTATATGAAGTCCAACCCTTACTAAAAAGCTTAAGAAGTCTTTAAAGTTAACTGAATTCATCATCCCGACCACAATGGAATGATGAAATGCATCAATAAATGCGGCATAACCTAAGTCAGAACAATTTTGTCAATTTTCGAATGCTCTTTTCGCAATGGTATAACAGATACAACAACAATCGGAACGACTCCACCAATGCCTGGTCATTAGATGCGCTCTCACATACAAAAGACACACAAAGTTCCATATGCATGAAAAGAATCCCAACTGGTAATGAAAATAAAGTGCACGTCGCATGTGGTAATAATAACAATAAAATAAAATAACAAATTACACGCAACACTGCCGCCTGGGTCTCTGCCAGGGCCTGGGCCTGGGTCTGGGTCTGCATGCACGGCGAGCGATAATTACAGAGACATGACCACAAAGCCAATCGAGGAGCTGACGCCGTCGCTGAGCCAAGGAGCTGAGTGTCCCCATTTCGAAGAGAGAGAGCAAAGGGTTACAGCCAAGGGCAAAGCTACAAATTTACAACTCGCTTAAGAGTGCGATCTGTTGCTCTCTTAGCCTCGCTCTTTGTTCTTAAGAGCCAGCGACTTGTGGCCAACACAGACACTCACTTACTCACACACACACACACAGACACACACGGCCCATAGCTTAGTTGTGCAGCTCAGACAATCTGGGTCACATTTTGCCATTGAACCGGTGACGTCACAGCGGGGCAACGACCGCAAAGCACGACCAGCAACAGGCAGCACCAACAGCAACACAGCAACAACCATTCGAAAGCGTGCAAGCAAACATTTTTACAACAACAACAACAACACGAGGCTGAAGCTTCATTTCTGGTTTTGGTCGCTGCCTGATTTGTTGCCCAGAGAGCAAAACTGTGTGCGACACCAACACTGAATCTCCCTGCCACCGGCCACCACCTTCCCCGCTGGCAGCAGCAGCAGCAGCGACTACTTTACTGCTCCCACCCCGCCCCCAATAGTTCATTAGATGCCATGTGCTATTGCTATCGTGGCTGGCGGAACAAACATGATTTGGCCGCAGACTGTGAGACAGGCAACTGAAACAGCGACTGAAGACTTCCAAGTAAATCTGAGCGTGTGCGAGAATAAAAAGTTTTGCTTTTGCATTTGAAATGCAATTGACTTTGATGGGCTTCAGAGCTGGCGCACTAAAATGCTCTCTCTCGCGCGGCCCGGGGCAAAAGTTCTATTTTTAATATGCTGCCGATTAGATAAGCCCCACGGCAGCAGCAGCAGTGAGCAAGGGCCAGAGAGTGGGGTCGACTGACAACACGAATGTTTACAACTTGACCAGCAAAGCGCCACAGCCGAAATAGCTCAGTTGGGAGAGCGTTAGACTGAAGATCTAAAGGTCCCCGGTTCAATCCCGGGTTTCGGCAAGACAAATTTTTTTATTTTTTAATATTTTTTAAAAGAACTATTCTGAAGCCCTCTCAGTGTTGGCTTTCTTTTGATTAAGAAAATAGGTAAGTGGTAATTAGAAATTTTATTAGAGGGTTTATTAGAGGGTAAGGAAAAGAATTTTTTTCAAAAATCATGAGACTTGTTGCCATAATTTGCAAGTTCTTGTCTCTAGCAATTCGACTAAATTTAATAGTTTTAATGCAACAAATTTAAGAAGTTAAAATTTTATTCAAGTACTTCTTGAGTTTTAAAATATCCATCTTTGATAACTTTTGGGCTATTTTAAATTCTAAATTTTGATTTTTTTTAAATAACCATAAAATTAAATACCACCTTCATTGTGAATTTTATGCAAGTCCGATCACCATTAATCTTAGAGTTTGAATCTTTACTGATTCTGTTGCTCACTCTTTGCTTCTTAACAGCTCAATCGTTTTCCAACAACATTTTTAGCATTAAAGATTCTTTTGTATTTTGGTATTTATACTCAAAGCAGGATCTGAATCGAACCGATTCGATTCCGGAATGCTTACGTTTTCTTCTTTAGGAACCGAACCTTAAGCCCAAGCAAATGTAAAATAATGTGTTTTACAAATACAAATTTACATAAAAATTTCTTTTCCTGCGTTCTGGAATCTAGTCTAAATTTGTAAAAAACATGAGCCGAACCAAGGTTCGAACCAAAACCTTTACTCAAAAACCTTGAAACTAAAATTTTTGATCATAAACTATTGATAAATTTTGATTCGAACCCGCAATTCGAAGCAGCTGAAGAATTTTTAGACTTTCAGCCCTGATTCTATCGTAAGACAGTCTTGAATGCATGTTAGTCCTTAACGGTTGAAAGTGTAAGCTTAGGACTCTTACGTGCTTTATAATGTGGCGCTAGATCGAGGGTAACCAACACTCTTAATCAGAATCGGAACCAATCTTTCATTGTAAAATAACCTACTTCTACTCCAACCTACAAGTTCGTAGCTTAAATAACAAGGGTCTGAATCACTTTTGAATGATACAAAACCGGTCTTCAGCCACTGTCTAGCTCCACAGTACCAATCTTCATACCAAATTTTAAGTTCATAGCTTAAATTATATTTTATTACTATACCGATTGTCAAGGTTTGAATGTCTGGGAGAGGCAAGACACTCTCTCACTAAGGCCTCATGGGCCCATCCCTGTTAAACCCTATTAGACCCGAGACGTTCTCAGTACTGAACCATTATCCGGAAACGATAAACTGGGATCTGGGAGCTGGAATCTCTAAGTTGCATATCTTGACCAAGTGTGCTACGTTTCCTTCTACTCAAAGCGAAACAAGTAAAGACAAGATGCTGCACAGTTTTCCCAAATTCTTCATATCTGCAATTTCTACTAGGGTTGTTTTTGGTATCGATATTTGATATATCGAGTCTTGTTTTCTAAAACTTACACAAAAACTAAAAAGTTATTAAAAATTGTCTGCGCCATAAGACTACTAATGACCAGTGCAAGTGACCGTTATATCTGATCTTTCCAGTAGCATATCTTTAAGATATAAATGACTTAGTTTTCTGAAATTAGTGAGGTTTTTTTAATAGACCTTAAAGCTCGTACCCAGAACGACTAACAATTGTTTTCGACACAATACATAACATAGTTAGAAACACTTTCAAACAGTTCATGAGCATAAAAGTAAAGCCAAAGTGATTCTGCTTATATGAAGTACTTAGACAAAGTAAATGTTTTGTCTTTCTGATTACACGGCTTAAGGGTCTTCTCATTCAAAACCCGTTTTTTTTGACCCTTTTTAAAAAAAATTCTTATTTGAAAACGCAAAGAATAATTGAAAACTTTTTTTATTTATTGTATTACAAAAGGTTCAAAGTAAATAAAAATTTTTTTGCCCGATACGAGGGCTGTTCAAAAAGTAATGAGACTTCAAAGTTGGTGGTGAAAAAAAAAGGTGTCGTCACGGCGGCCACGATTCCGGGTCTCCGGAGCGTCCGAAATGAAAAAAACGGGGTTATAATCAGTATAGATGTAATTCTCGGCTGAACCTCAAACTTAATTTTGTGATTTTTTTTGACAAAATGGCGGCCATTCAAAAAAACAATTTGCTTTTGTAGTGTAAAAAAAAAATAGTAAAAAAATTTTTAAAATTATGGTCGAGGTCAGCCGAGAATGGTGACAATTCTGCGTCGTTCCACTTTGTTTCATGAAAATCGGTTCAGTTGAACTGGAGATATCATGGCCGCCAGTTCGAAAAACGTGGTTTCGAGATAAACGCGTTTAAAGTTTGAAGTAATTTTTTGGAAAAAAAAAAAAAAATGTTTAAATGCAGTTTTAAAGAGCTGACAATTCTCCGTCGAGTTTCACTTTGTTTCATACAAATATCGGTCTGGTAGAACCGGAGAAAACTTAACGCATAGGTCAAAATACGAGGGTTCTAAAAAAAAGTTGCTCAATGAGAAGACCCCCTTAAGTTTGCAGTTGCTTGGGAATTTAGGTCACATTGGGTCACTAAAAGGACTATATCTCTAAACTAATTCGAGTTTTCGAAAATCCCTTTTGGGGGGGATATTTTTGAATATCAAGCTATTTAAATAAATGCAAAAAAAAAGTCGAAAAAAAAAGTTGCTCAATGAAGACCCCCTTAAAGACTAAGAGATTTTGGTTACTAAACAATTTCAGGAGACAAATTGATTCGTCATATACTGGTGTCCCAGAAATATCTTACTCTTCTCTGAAAGAAAATCTATGGTTGTGCCTAGCCTAGCCCCTTTGTTGGCGAACTTTTTACCATCTATTTTCAAGACTTCAGGCACCAATATCAGGTGAATGTTGAAGTGTCTAACGATCTCATCCAGGAATAGGCGTAGTTTACTGAGCGTTGGTACATTGTTTATGAGTGAGTCAAGTGGCTTAAGAGCGGCTTGACTGATTGAGTATATAAAGACGTTTCCTTATTTGACAGAGAGTGTGCTCAGGTAGTGGGCAGTAAGCACGGTAAGCACAAAAGTGATCAGTTTTGCTAAACGATAAGTCTAAGTCTGCGTTGGACTAGGTCTGAAGTATACAGTTGACTATATTTAACTGCTTGGTTGCCCAGTATAGGAGAGTGTCCCGTGAGTTATCCGCGTTCTAGTCATCGGATTCTCGTTCTTGTGATAGCGGCTTACAACAAGGACTAGTGGTTGGAGTTCAAATAATTTGATAGCATTTGAATTTAAAAGGCCTAGTTCGCAATGTTTTACTTTAAATGCTGATTTGTTTCGCTACAAAAAGTAAAAATTCACATATTACTATCACATTATACAAATGAATAGTGGTTACTTCTTAAGCTTAAAAGTTAAAACGACTGGACCAAATTGGATATTTCTTTAGTTTGTTCGTAATTACCGAAGGCTTATGAAGGTAAACACTACCCTTAAGTCGTTTTATGTCGACTTGTCTTCGACGTGTTTAAAATGGCATATCTCCCCACGGACTAGCAACAGCGGACGGGTTTGCTAGTCTCTATAGTCTCAATAAAGAACTTATTCAAGTTGGCGTATCGGATAGGGATCTTTGTCTCTGAAAACATACACATAAGTTAAGAAACTGAAAATAATTGATAAATAACTTAGAGGAATTGAAGCAGGAAAGGATCCTCGTTTTTAGATAAATATGGAAAATGGTTATTAGAGAAAGATTAAGACCATTTTTGTTTACTTCTAAAGTCACTTATTGTATGAACCTTTTCATTTTTCTTTAGGTTACGTTTCCTTAAATTAATAAATGTTCTGCGGGTTTCTTTATCCATAGCCTACTGACTCCTACCCTCTATTTTCATACTACCACGAGTCTATTAAAGCTGCCTTGATTTCAATAATAAAAATGTCATCCATTCTAGTCTCCGTTTCTTTGTCATTTCCAGCCGTGTCCACGACCATGTCCAGTGGCATGTGGCTGTCAATCAAAAGAAGATGTTCACCAAATTTAACTAAGCCGGCGCAGCAAATGCTGACCCGACCAAGACGACGGACAAAGGGCCAAAAAGGTGCAGATTAGGCTGCATAATGAACACAACTCAATCAACCAGCAGGCTAAACAAGGACACGGCGACAACAGGGGCAATTGCCAGGAGAGAAAGAGAAATGCAAATCGCATTATTAACGCAGACCCTGACACATTGGACCTTGGTCAGGGGCAGCATTGTCTACGGACTGACTGATATGGCAAAAGTGTGACGAATGCGACGTGGACAACAATTAGAAAGGTGTTCAGGTTCAGGTAGAACCCACTTATTCAAGTGGACAACTGATTGAGTTTGAGCCAAAAACAGGAGTTAGGGCTTGGGGGGAGGCGTGATTGGACTCATCCGGACAGCTGCACCTAGTCCTTGGCTGTGTCCAACAGCTGTGGCGGACGCGTGCTAAGCGACCACAAAAGCCATTGACTCGAAATGAAATGGAAAGATTGCTACGCCCCAGGAATATCGCATATCCGTTTGGCATAAAAAACCACGCTCCTGACGCTTCCCAAAAAACAGAAAAACGGCTGGCACGCACCACATGGCGCCCCTCGTCTTTCAGTGTCTTTTGCATAAAAAATTGAGAGGCTCGAGTTTTTTCTATGCGTTTTTTCTAAAATTTCATTGTTTTTTTTTTCATTGAAAGTGAAAGATGTCAGAGGCACCCTCAAATTGCAGCATCTTGTGGCCCAGGAAGTGTGGCAGCCGCCAAAAAAAAAAGGAATATTCAAAAAAAGTGAAAAGATCCTTTCGGATACTGCGGTCGGGGTGCCAATTGTCTAAGCCTCTTTTGTGTTTTTGTTACCGAGGAAATGATTTTTTTTCTTGTGCGCCGACAGCAT